>CM031612.1:17799206-17831418 GCA_018398815.1 Conus ventricosus | reverse complement strand
CCCACCCCCCACCAACCCCCCCAAACCCCCCCCCCCACCCCCCCCCCACCCCTCCACCCTCTTACACTCCACCACCCTTACCCTCCACACACCCTCTTCCACCACACAACCCCTTACCACTCCATACCCCCTCTACATCCACCCATGTCCACCACTCACCTCGTCACTCCACCCCTTCCCACCACGCACACCCTCTATCCACTCTCCACACACCCCTTATCCACTCCACCCCTGTCCACTCACATCCACCCTCTGTTCCACCCACCCTCTTATCCACTCCACCAACACCCTCTATCCACTCCACACACACCCTCTTATCCACTCCACCACACACCCTCTTATCCACTCCACGCACACCCACTTATCCACTCCACACACACCCTCTTATCCACTCCATGCACACACCACACAAAAATGACAGACTATGCAACAGAAATATTAACACAAACCGTACGTCTTCACACAGGTAACGTCCTCATACAGCACTGTTCTCACCTAGCCCGTCTCATGCAGCTCACCTCTTCAAACGGATTAAACCCTATTTCGAGTCCCCCGGGAAGCTACCAATCCTAACAGGGCTTGTGTCCCACAGATTAAGATTCTCTCTCAACACATATCCTCTCCATAGGACGTATTCTTACATAGCTCCAGTCCTCATAGGACACAAATCTTCACTCAGTAGAAGACGTCAAACAGCACAATTTCTTTCAGTTGTCATAAAGCACAAGACTTCACCAAGTACGAATCATCATGAGGCAAAATTCTTGAGTAGTCACCCAAACCCCCATCCTCACAGGGAATAAGTTTGCATCATGTTTGAATTTTTATGTAGCCTCAACACAGTACTTACCCCCACAACGCGAAAACCGTCTTAATGATGGTTTTTGTGTGCATCTATCAAGATAATGGATAAGGAAGAGAGAACTGGAGGGGGGTAAAAAGGCTGAAGAGAGAAAGGGTAAAGGAGAAGGACGAGGCAATGAAATAAAAAGTATAGGAAAAGACGTCTGTAGTTTGATTCCGAAAGCACGGAACTGCTGTTTGGGTTGTTCGTCTATGTATTTGTCTGACTTATTCAAGTTTAAAAGGCTGTGCCAGTCTTGAATAAAAGATACTCTGTGTTAGGTTTTCTTATGGAGCAAAAGTTATCCCACTTATCCTACTGTTTATTATTTACTGTTCCCTGCCTCATTTCGTTCCATTTGTTTCGATTAAATTGAGGTTTATTTGTATTTGTTTCCGTCCATCTGTTGTTTTGTCTTTTGATCTCCCTTGCATCTTTGTTGGATCCCTCAAGCGTAGGCTCAAAGATTGTCCCCTACATTTATACTAATTTGCATAATGTCATTAGTTTTTCAGCAACTTTTTCCTCCCCACACTTTCCTTTGGTTTTCATTACTACCCTTCACTGGCTGCTTTGGGGGTGCTATTGATTCTTTTTTGCACCCTTGGTGGAGAACACACAGTATTATGGACTGGGTGTGCTCTATTTGATGCCAGGAGCGCAGACACAACCAACCGTGTCCCCTGGGAGTTCGCAAAAGGCCTCCGAGCAGACAATACAAATATATCTGCCTTCCCAAAAAAGATTGTGTTGGTTACCTTATGCGGCTAGTGAAGATTTTCATATTTGTAACATATTTTCAATTTCATGTTCCCAGTTTCTCCATCTTCAAACTCGCCCCCCCCTCCCTCTGCTTAAGTCCATATCTTTGGCAAGTCATTACTATGAAGACAGTTTAGTTGTTGGCCTGCGCTTGTGTTTTTCCCCTGCTATTAGATTGTTCGTCTATGTATTTGTCGGACTTTATTCAAGTTTAAAAGGCTGTGCCAGTCTTGAATAAAAGTTACTCTGTGTTAGGTTTTCTTAATGGAAGCAAACATTACCCCCGCTTGTTTATTGTTTACTGTTCCCTGCCTCATTTCATTTCCATTTTTGTTTGATTAAACTGAGGTTACTTGTGTTTGTTTCTGTCCGTCTGTGTGTTTGTCTTTTGATCTCCCTTGCATCTTTGGGTGGATCCTCAAGCGTAGGCTCAAAGATTGTCCCCTACATTTATACTATTTGCATAATGTCTTTAGTTTTTCAGCAACTTTTTTCCTCCCCACACTTTCCTTTGGTTTCATTTACTACCCTTCACTGGCTGCTTTGGGGTGCTATTGGATTCTTTTTTTGCACCCTTGGTGGTGAGAACACCACAGTATTATGGACTGTGGTGTGTCTCTATTTGACGCCAGGAGCGCAGACACAACCAGCCGTGTCTCCCTGGTGAGTTCGACAAAAGGCCTCGGAGCAGGCAATACAAATATATCTGCCTTCAAAAGAGATTGCGTTGGTTACCTTATGCAGCTAGTGAAGTTTTCATATTTGTAATATATTTCTTAAATTTTCATGTTCCCCAGTTTCTCCATCTTCAAACTCGCCCCCCCCCCCCCCCCCCCCACCCCCCCCCCCCTTAAGCCCAATCTTTGAAAAGTCATTACATGAAGAAGTTTATGGACTGGGGTGTGTCTCTATTTGACGCCGGGACGCAGTCACAACCAGCCGTGTCTCCCTGGTGAGTTCCGACCCAGTGGACAAAAGGCCTCGGACAGGCAATACAAATATATCTGCCTTCAAAAGGGTTACCTTGCAGCTATGAAGAGTTTTCATATTTGTAATATATTTTCTTAATTTAAATGTTCCCATTTTCTCCATCTTCAACTCGCCCCCCCCCCCCCTCCCCCTCCTCCTCCTCCTTAAGTCCAAATCTTGCAAAGTCATTACAAATGAAGACAGTTTAGTTTTTGGGCCTGCGCTTGTGTTTTTTCCCCCTGCAATTAGATTGTTCGTCAATGTAATTTGCGACTTTATTCAAGTTTAAAAGGCTGTGCCATTCTTGAATAAAAGATACTCTGTGTTAGGTTTTCTTATGGAAGCAAATATTACCCCACTTGTTTATTGTTTACTGTTCCCTGCCTAAATTCATTTCCAATTTTGTTTGATTAAACTGAGGTTACTTGTTTTGTTTCTGTCCTCTGTGTGTTTGTCTTTGATTTCCCTTGCATCTTTGGTGGATCCTCAAGCGTAGCTAAAAGATTGTCCCCTACATTTATACAATTTGCATAAGGTCTTTAGTTTTTCAACAACTTTTTTCCTCCCCACACTTTCCTTTGGTTTCATTTACTACCCTTCACTGGCTGTTTTGGGGTGCATTGGATTCTTTTTTGCCCCCTTGGTGGTGAGAACACCATAGTATTATGGACCGTTCTGTAAGATCATTCTGAGCTGTTTTTAATTAGAACTACTCGAAGGAAACAATGTAGTCTTTGGGGAACCCCCTAACATTTTAGTTAGAATCCTTGGGCTGATCGACATGAAACAGTGAATCCAGGATCTTTTTGATATTATTACACACACAATTTTTCTGAACACTTTACGGTGACAGACAGACAAACAGACCGACCGACCATTATCAATACCCACACATTTTCACACAAACGTTTTTTTATCTCTGTACTTGTCATCTCTTTTTAAAAAAATCAGATCTGATAATTTTGTGTGGTTTCAGATGCTCCCCGAGACTGATGGGGCGGGGCTAAGCACATCGGGAAATGGTGAAAGCATCCTTTGCCCTTACAACAAAACAGACCCCAAACAGAATGCATAAGTCATCAGAAACAAACGAATGATGGGCTTCCATCGCTACACCTCACCCAGAATGTTTAAAGTAAGAAGAAATTAAACGCCATTTAAGAAATATGTCCCAGCGAGTGGTGTTGTGGTTCGAACACGCGTGCGAATCATAGCATGGTGTGTGTGTGTGTGTGTGTGTGTTGTCAGAAGAGAGAGAGAAGGGGATATTCAGTCATGAATAGGCCATTGCTCCAAATGAAGGGGTGACATTTAAACAATCATTCCAAACTGTAAAAATTCCAACTGTTTCAGAATTGATGCCATTAAAATACCAAAACAGTCATAACTTACACGCTTTAATAAGAAAATGGGCACGTTTATAACTGTTCTTTATTTGGTTTATGCTTAAAGTAAATTTTGGGTCGAAAAAGACTCGAATATTCATAGTACGTTAAATGCACATATCACACTCTTAAATCTTTAGTGCAGGACAGCATAAGCCAAATGCCACCTTTTTTTGTTTATTTGTTCACAAAAGGACAAATCAAATCACGGAGTTGTTTTTTTCTATAGATACTGATGCGCAGCAATATCCGAAAAGCCAAGTTTGAACCTTGTTGTTATTTTAGGATGCTGTCAAGATCCAGCATTAAATGCGTTTTATCAACAGCTACTGCGCAGAACGTTTTATTTATACTGAACGTCTCACTGTTCTTAACATGAAAATCCCATTCCTGCCATTGCAGGGCACCAGTGTTTCTTTAAGTCCACAATAAACTGATTTATTCCCTCAAAACCTGGTTCAGCCATACATACCCGAAACCATACATACACACTTTACAACTGATACCCAGTTGCCTTGCCACGAGAATCTAAATCGAACAGTGTTCTGAATGCTTTTCGCGGGAATCTCGACTCATCCATTCTAATCAATTTTAACCAAATTTTGTATATACCTCACAGCAAAATTTATATAAATTGTTGTCTGTTAGTCTCTCCATAAATTTAAATCATTTGGTGTTTGCATTTTTACTCCTAAAAACTTTAAAGAGCAAAAGATGTATCTTTTCACAGTGGCGAACTGTGCTCTCAAGTCCCCACAATTCAGCACCATATTGAGCGATTGGTTGTCTTTGTGCGTCAAAGAGTTTTAAATATGCGACAATTGAACTACAATTTAATTTAGATGATTTTTTGTAAAGTACATAAAAACGCATGTTTGGCCCTGTTCCAAGATTCTGATATGACACATTAAAACTCAACCTTGTTGAAGAATAAATGCCTGAATATTTATAAATATATAGCAAAGAGCAAGGGGTTCCATCATAAGTCCAATGTTCTCTAGCTGCATCATCCACCTTTCCTGAATACAACTACATTACTTTGTTCATATTCACATGAGATGGATGCGATGCTGCCCGTGTAGACTGTTTAATTGTGTCGTAACCTAATTATTGTTTCAGTCAGAGAAGGACTACATCACCTTCCAAAAGCAATATAAATCATTCAAATACTTACACGTGAATGTTGCACCATACCTCCCTTTTCTCATCAGTTCTATTGCCAATTTATTCATAAATTTAAAAAACAGAAAACAAGAGCACCAGTAGCAACACCTTTGTTTTACTCCCTCAAGTACAGTTTATATAGTCCGTCAACTCTGCACCAGAATGAATCTGTATTTTTGTAATTATTGAATAATCAAGTTTACAAGGCGCTGAATGAGGGCAGTGCGCTGGGGATTTCAGTACAACATTGGCATATTTGTCAGTCATACACATAACACGTATACAACTTTAACTTGACAACAAGGAAAAAGTGAAAATAATAATAATAATAGTTAGATCATGGTAAACTAATAAAATGACAATAATGATAATATGATGATGATGATGATGGGGAGAGATGATGATGATGATGAAATATGATAACAATAGAAATGAAATAATAATAATAATAATAAAATGCAAAAAGTAATGATGGGGACTATAATAATGATAAAAAAATAAAAAGTAATAATGATAATGATAATAACAACAATAATGATTTAAAATCCCAAATTACAAAAAGGATAATGATGATAATGATAATAACATTAGTAATGATGATGTTTACAATGACAACAATAACACAACAACAATAATAACAATAATGACAACAGTTTTCAAGTAACTGCAAAGTTCACAGAATTATGGTAATCTATAAAGTCTGTATTATCCAAAAAATCATGCAAGCTGCAGTACAGTGGAAAACTCATTACCAATGTGTTAAATGCGCTGACTTCCTCATACAAGGTAAGTGCATACTCTAGCATGTAAGAGTTCGTTGTTTGATCCTTTGGAGGTGTCGGCTTGCATACACAAAATACACCAGGCGGTATTTAAACGAAGAGGATTTTTTTATTTACAAACGTTGAAGATATAGGAACAGAAACAAACCACGACCTTCAGGTTCAATAAGCCGTACACGAACTCAAATCGTATATGCAGCAGTAAAAAATTCTACTAATGGCAGCTTCTCGTCGACTAGACTCAAACTCAATGAAGACTCAAACACTTCTAGACAGAACTCCACAACAAATCTCATTTCGTGTCTCTCAGTCGCACAGCCTCATTCTTTTATATGTTAAAGGGCCCATCCAAAGAACATTCTCGAACATACTTGATCATTCTTTTCTAGAATATTGTGCATATCAGTAAGCTAACCAATGAAATTGTGACTAGCGTAAGGGAAAGTAATACAGTCCGCTTCTACAACATTCTCAAACCCTCGGCAATGCACTTGCAACTTACGGAAACCTGGTGAACATTCAAACATAATCTTGAATATTCCAATCGCTTTAAATCAATCGATCCAAACACAATACTGAACAATTAGCATACATTCACTTTCCAAACGTTTTAAAACAAATCAACAATAGCACTACACTGACCGAAAATACAAAGAATCTAAAAGCGATAAATAAAAAAGAGGCTTGCAACGCGTCATTAATGCTATACGTCTTTCACAAAAGTTCCCCTTCTGCTGGCTCCCTTTTAAATTGTAACACAATGACAATTATTCAATCGGTATCTAACAGAGACATGACAGAAAGGTGTTTAAAAAATATGTGGACTGTCTTGTTTGCTGTATAAATGAAGATTAGTATTAAAAAAAATTTTAAAAAATGTCACGCACGAACTGACACAGGTCGCCTCAGTGACAATTGTGGAGTGTGGCCCGTCCAGTGCCAGGTGGCAGTGACCGTGAAGTGCGTGAATCCTCCCGGAATTTGCTTACCTGTTAACTCTTGGAGGGGGGAGGGAGGAGAGTGTCAAGCTCGTCGGAATAGTGAGGTTTACGTGTGTAAACTAACGCTCGTGAAACTGGAGTTCTTCGATGTGTATGGGGAATTCCGTGAATGTGAGTGCTGTCTTGTGAGTTTCCCGAGGTGAACTCGGAGTGTCCGTCGTGTGTCTGCAAGTCAGTACGAATTGAGGCGTTATCCGCGAAGGTTGGTTGGCCTCGTGCTCATGTTTGTTCTGCCGTTGGGGCAGGGGTCTCGGTATGCCCTCGACCGACTTTGAAGGTTTGGCTACCAGGTTGAAGACTGTCGATGTTTCGGTGTTCAGCGGCGGGTTCTGCACGTACCAGGGCGTTGGCTGTCTGGCAGTGTCCCGGCGACTGAGGGTGTCGTCCATTGTGTGTCGTTCCTGTTGTTGTCTAAGGTGAGCGGTAAAGTAGCGGAAATTCTAGAGGCTGTGTAGTTGGTTGTTTGTAGATATCATGGTTTCATCAACTTTTGTGTTTCAGTTCCCGGAAGGGGAGGATTTCCTTTTAATCTGATTTTTATTCGCAAAGATTCTTTTTATGTGAATTTGGCTAAGAGGAGGAGATTTAAATGTGCGGAAGTTTGAAGAGAAGAAAAGATATATGACTTGAACTTAAGGTCGAGGAAAAACCGTACATATGGGAATGAAGTAATGTGCATTCCGGTTCTACACTGATACAGATAGGTGGATGTGTTACAGCGGTATTGATGTGCTAAGACAATATGTTGTACGTGGTAGTGGTCGCTGGTGTACAGAAATATTGGTTTTCAAGTTTAATAAAGATTGGTTATTTTCTGAGAGTGTACGTTGGTATCGGAGGACGGAACTTTTAATATTAAAAGAGGAGACTGTCACGAGGTGCGTGCCAGGTAGGGAGAGCAGACTGCATGTGATGTCTGGGCGTGTGTGAGGTTTATCGATAGTGACGGGTGGTGGTACCTCGGATAGACAGGTCTTGTAGAAGTTCTCTGTTTGGTGTTTGCGCTGGGAACTAAACCAGGGTGGATGGGCGGAAAGGAAAATTAAGGATCATTATATTTATATAAGAATTGTTTTTCTTTTTTAAATTATTATTAAAGATTTGCAGGTGAATTTATGATTGGTTTAAATACGGTAGTAGTATTAGTTAGATTACTTGGTACAGGTTATTACGATTGTGAAATAAGGAAAAAAAAATAGCAGATGATAATAATAAAAGGTATGAGATATTTGGGAATTGTGCCTCAGAAGCCTACATTTGATGTATATATGTATGTATGTGGTTGTTTTAGTCGACGGGGGTGCGTCAGTATTCAAAGATGTTTTCCGCAGCATTGTGGTGTCAGTAACAATGTATAGCAGCGTTCGGAAATCCTTGTCGAGATTATGTAATTGGTGATTGCCCCAGCGCTTGAAATTTCCGATGACATTTGTAGGATTATGATTGTGCCTGCTAAGAATTTGGAAAACCCGGGGTTCAATTCTATATTTTGGTTTTGCTTGAAATGTGTTTGATTCTATTAAGCATCTTACTAATTGATCCTGAATTGTGACCGATACGGGGGTCACTAACGGTCGGATTGTTAGTTTGTTCGTTGAAGTGAATATGATTTATAATCCTATTAAATCATTGTCTTAGAGACCCAGATGGGAAATGAAGTCGTGGTATGTAACTCAGACAGTATAATCACTTTTATAAAGGGAAGGGTTATAATTATGTTCGTGGCTGTCGATGGAAGTGGAAAGTCAATGAAATTGGTTTAAATGTGTAATGGAACATTTCTGGTGTGAGAGAATCTTGATGTCAAGGTGGCTGGTTGTATGTCATGATTTAAAATTCCAATTAGCTGTCGCACTTTGGGTGGTGACATGTAAACACTGAGAACCATTTACTTTAGTGAAGCAACAAATAAGTATAACTGTATTCTTCTGTGGTAGTAAGACATTTCCTTTGCACAGGTTCCGGCGAGTTTTTATGTACCTCCCCTACACGGCAAATCCGTGAGGGTCGGCCTCTCAGGTGGTGGGAGTTGGCACCGCCATCCCACTGTCATCCCTGCCCACTTCTCTGCCGGAGTGGGGACGCACCCGGAGCCGGCAGGATGCGTTCCGGTCGGGACGTCATCTCCCTTCCACAGTCCCGAGGGTGTGGCAGTTCCTCTGACTTCAACTGTCTCTTCAGGGTGGCAAGCGTCTTGAGGGCCCACCGCAGTATTCCATCAGCGTGTGACTCGCGGGTGTGGTTGGTGCCCGGTAGGGAGGGAACCGCGTTCTTCGACGTGTCACAACGTTCCTCTCCTATTTCGTATCAAGCGCTTCAGTGAAGGTTTTGTGTTTTGGGGGTGCATTAGTGTGAGAGCGCCGTCAAGCAGACCGACTTTTTTCATAACCATATCGGGAAACGCTGTGTTGCCGTTATTTTTTTTTTTTTGTGTGTGTGTGTGGTTTGTGTTGTTTTTTTTTTTGGAAGAAGTTTTTTTGGGTTTTTTTTTTTTTTGCCTGTGTCAAGTACCCCCAGGGACTTCGGATGAAGTATTGAAAGTACGACATTGGGTGCGGGTTACCTGAACAATTGGTGTTGAACATTTGGGGTTAAGCTTTGGTGTCCGATGGTTTTGACACCGGCACATAAAAATTAGTATAAAGAATACATTGGAAAGAAAGGCATTGCGTGGGCATCTCGGTTTATGACGTATCAACCTTGCTTGATATTTCAGCCCGGGATTACCAGTGATGTGATTTCACCCTTGTCCCCTCTGGTATTGGCCTTTAGTGGGCTGAGGTGTGTATCTGTGCCTCCTGAGGGAAGGGTTGTTATATGTAAACGTGCAGCACATGCGTGCACGGGTATGCATAAGGGGCCATGCGCTGATGGTCGGGTATTGATAGTATTGTTGGATTCTTTTGGGTTTGTTTGTTGTTGTTTTTGTGTGTGGGGGAAAACTGCCTATGTGTCGGATATAAAAAAGGTATTGGTGTTTCATCTGCCATTCTGTGGTGAGAGTGCGTGTGTGAATGCAAATAAAGCCTTCTGTTTTTTGCACTGTATTTTCTTTTGTGTGTGTTTGTTGTGTGGCGTTCATACTTAGTAAAAGGGGTGGTTATAACGGGGATATATTAATACATATATCCCTGTCGACTGTCCTATACAGTGACAAAAAATATTTAAAAAATTCATATCAAAACCGCCATCGTTGGCCCACAAAAAAACTGTATGTATTCATTCAAATAAAAGCCATCAATGAAACGTAAGGCAATGCATATATAACAATCCAGTTAGATGTAAATGTCTGTATCGTGTCCAGATAGATTTGAATGTCTCTACTGTGCCTTAAACATTTCTTTCAACAAAAATGCATACGCAGTCCATCCTATTTAGGCTCTCACATTTCAGCTCAGGGGAAATACAATTATTCCATAAAGGGAAAGAAAAAAGAAAACCAAATTAAAAAGGGGGGGGAAAAAACGAAACACACGAAGAGCAAAGTAAAGGGCAGAGAACGAATAACTTCATATTTAGTACCTACCTAGCCATCCCCTTCACCCCCCACAACAGCTCCCTTTCCTGCCCCTCTCCCTCCCCTGCCCTCCCTCCCCCCCCCCCCCCCCTCCCCCCGAGCCCCAAGTCACCCCGACTTCGCCACATACACACATTCACTGTGTATCGAGAACCATATAAATACCAAACAAAGCAACAAGAGAGTATGAAACCTTTTGTCTAAATTACCAGTTATCGGGTTACACTGGCAGTTGCAAATAACAGCTTTAGGTCAATAGAGAGGGGTTATTCATCAACAAGGGCCCCATAGACACACCATTTCCGCTGGAAGTCTGTGTACTGCAAATTTATTCTAGCTATGCATTTTTCAGTGGCATATCTAATTTTAAGTTCTCGTCTAAAATGTGAATTCCGAAATAGTATTTTTCGCATTTACATTTGGAAAAGAAAACATTTTGCACACATTAGAATAAAATCGAGTATTTCATTAGTCTTATTTACATCATCATTGCCAAACAACACAAGTTCCTTCATAAATCTGAAATTGTTGATATTATCATATCTGTTTAGAATAGCTTACATTTCATTCAATTTAATGTCACCTAACATGACAAAGCAAATGTTCAGTTGATTCTCTTTCAGTCTTTACAGAACGTACATTTGTCATTTTGAGACATGTGCGTCTTTTGTAATAGATTATTTGTCGCCATGATCCTGCGAACCAGTCTGATTTGAAACGATTTCAGTTTAATTTCTTTATTTCCTGAATCTTTAGAAATGTAATATTGGATTTAATGTTTTTGGATATTTCATTGCTCCATTCATTACAGCAGTTCGGTTGAAGTTTGTCTGCCATAAGAACGTTATAGTATAGCTTATTTCCCTTTTTTGACAGAAAGTATGGTATTAAGAGACCTCGGTATATTTCTTGTTCAACTACCGTTTAGGTTCACCCCAATTTCTTGCAATATTCTTTCATTGTACGCACGCACCGCAAGAACTCTATAAAGTTTGTTTCAATGTCGTATCTATCTTTAAGCTGTGGAGACGTCATAAGCGTTCCCTCCGCATTGACAAGATCTGCTACACGATGCACTCCCTTTTCTACCCACGTTTTAAAGAATATAGTGTTTTTTGTCGATTTTAGATTTGTTATAGAAAATACTTTCTGCCATCAGGTAAGCAGCATCTCTGATGTCATCTGTAATACAACATTCTCTTGCACGCTTTGAAAGTATCTTCCCAAAGGCATTTGAGTTTGTTTATAGGGAGGCTTGACCCATATTTGTCTAAATCTTGTATAATTCTAGGACAACCTTTCTTCAGTCATGGAAATCCATTTGAATCTTTCTACTAGAAGTTTTCTAATCCACGATATTTTTAATGAGGCAATAAAATGTCTAATAGAAGGATACCTAGGCCTCCTTCCAGTACGTTTTTAACAGTATTCTTTCTTGATATTCGGTCTGGTTTGTTGTTCCAAATGAATTGAAAACACTTTTTATGAAAATTGTCTATGATACCAATCGTGGGTTTGGCAACAATATCCAGAGATATAGCAATTTTGACAGAACTAGTGATTTCAGGACTGCTAATTCTACGAAGTGGCGTAATATTTCTTTTCGACCATATTTTGAAAATAATAAATAAATTAAAAATGAGATATAAAACTGAAGAATATAATGCATATTTGAAAAAGGACCACACACATTTTTGCAATAAATAGTCTACATATATCCCATTATTATGTAATATTGACCCTTTAACCATAACTATACACACAATACAGAGAAATTATTAATTACCAACATTTCTAGGGACTGACTTATATCTTGATAAAAATGCAAAATCATAATTGAGGCCAATTGATACAGCAAAAGGTGTCATATGTAACCATGTGCATATGCTTGCATTCTGCAAAACAGCATGTCGGATAATACGTAAGAAATGTCCCCAGTCTTTGAAATACTATTGATACCCATTTTTTCTCTCTCCTCTCTCTCTCTCTCTCTCTCTCTCTCTCTCTCTCTCCTCTCTCTCTCTCTCTTTGAAGAAGAATCAAGATCACTAAGAAATGCAATAAACTCTCAGAAGTGAAGGGAAAAAACAAAATACTATCGCGAGTTATTAACTTCCAAACAAAATCCAAAAGGGTTTTGGCAAGCAATAAACCAGCTTAACAATACAGTTCTTCTTCAAAATCAACTGTTATCAAGGTATTTTGCTAAACAACTTAAACTCACTTCTTTTACCATTCCAGATACAGTTGTTACTACTGATCATTCAAGCTCTAGTGAACTGAAGAACTCCATCAATTTTGTCACGACAAAAAAAATCACGTCTGAACTACACATTCCACTCATAACTGTGCACGAGGTGTATCAGTGCCTACTTCATCTCAAACAGTCAGGAACACGTGGACTGATGGCATAGATGGAAAAAATTCTGAAACTCTCGGCTCCAGTTAAAAACGACACGTTAATGTAATCTTTAATTTGTGCATAGAAAAAAACTATTTTCCTAATGCGTTCAAAAAAGCAAAATTTATACCCATTCATAAATCGGGTGATAATACTGATCCTTCAAACTACAGACCAATATCAATCTTATGCACCTTTTCCAAACTCTAAAAAAGGCATTTAAATAAACACATCCTTCATCACTTCCCCCAGTACGATTTGCTCCACCCCGGACAGTCTGGTTTCAGACAGAAACGTTCCTGCCATTCTGCATTAATCAATCTTGTAGATGTGTGGCTTAATAATATTAATAACAACAGATATTGTGGGGTCTTATTCGTTGATTTAAAAAAAAAAAGCATTCGATGTCTTTGACCACAATTCCTTATTCGAAAACTGGAGGTATACGGTCTTTCAAAATCCCCCTTTACCCTTCAAAAATCATACATCACAAAACGAAAAACAATGATTCCCGGGGGACGACTGTCTCTTCTATAACAACTCTTTAAGTATGGGTTCCAAAAGGCTCCTTTTTAGGCCCGCTGCTCTTCTCAATCTCATTAATGACCTACCCTACGTAAATCTACATGCGACCTCTTTGCAGATGACACCACAATTCACACCAGCCATAATGATCCTTCCAGTCTTTCAAAACATTTGCAAGAAAAGTACCAACGACCTTGTAAAATGGACCGAACTAACTGACATGTCACTTCACCCTAAAAACCAAAAATGATGTACATTACAACTAGGCAAAAAAGACAAAAGCCACCAATGAATTTCCCCCCTATACACCTCAATATTGTACTTGTGGAACAAGTCACTCATCATCAAGTATCAGGACTAATAATTGACAATAGTCTCAGCGGGAATCCCTACATAACTTTACTATGCAAAAGGCTTTCCCCAGAAAGTCTATAAAGCTCACAAAATCAAACACTTTCTTGACCTTCATTCACGAAAACTTTTTTCCATCTCATATTTTAGTCTTATGTTGATTATGCATCACCTATATGGGATTCTGCCCAAATGCAAACCACTAAAACCATTTTTCAGCCTACATAAAACGAGCGCTCAATTAATCCTTCTGAAAAAACTAGCCTCGAAAGCTCTGATTATAAACATCTTCACATTCTTCCCTTCACCAGAGACTCAAATACAACAAAGGACTAATGAGCACAAAATTCTGACCGGGAATGCTCCAACAAATTTAATGAGCGATTTCTTAAAGTCTGTCGAGAAACTCTCACAAACTCCATATCCCCAAACCCCCGAATTGACCTATTTAAATCAAGTCTAACGTACTCGGGGAAACCTCTTTGTGGAACTCTCTTCCAGAAACCATCAAATAAATTCATTGTACCCCAAACTTTCAAAAACACTTACCTTACCCATCTTCTGCGGTAAAAAAAAAAAAAAAAAAAAAAAAAAACCCCATAAGTAATACCAACAAGTAATCTCAAAAGCATAAATCATCCCATTTTCATGTACTTAACCAATTTGTTTTTCTTTTTTTCTTCTTCTTCTTTTTTCATGTATCAAGTATATATCTATCTATCTAAACTATCTATCTATCTATCTATATAATATATATATATAAAATATATAAAAATAATATATTATAAATATATATCACCAATGTGCTGTGTATATGTAGTATGTTTGTATGTATGTATGTATGTATGTGTGTGTATATGTATGTGTATGTGTGCGCATGTATATGTATGTACATATATATATATATATATATATATATATATATATATATATATAATATATATATATATAATATATATAATGTATGTATGTGTGTGTGTGTGTGTGTGTGTGTGTGTGTGCCGCGTGCGTGCGTGCGGCGTGCGTGCGTGCGTGCGTGCGTGCGTGTGTGTGTGTGTGCATATGGATATTATCTTATGAAAAATGGGTTATATGTTGTGCCCCTTTTTTTACTCTCTCTCTCCTCTCTCTCTCTCTTTTTTTTCATGTCCCGTCTCTATGCCTCTCTCTCTCCTCTCTCTCTCTCTCTCTCTCTCTCTCTCTCTCTCTCCTCTTCTCTCTTTTCTCTCCTCTCTGTCTGTCTGTCTGTCTGTCTGTCTGTGCGTGCGTGCGTGTGTATGTTCCGAATTGCCGTACATACGTTGTCTATTCATTTTATGCTGATTTTATACATGCTTAATTTGTACGTTTTTAGTACATTTCCATTTCAAATCATTACATTTCATGCTGTTCCCCCCCCCCTCTCTCTCTCTCTCTCTCTCTCTCTCTTCTTCTCTCTCTCTCTTCTCTCTCCTTTTTTTTTTTTTTGCTCCCTCCCTCCCCCAATTTTATCTCACTTTGCTTAATACCTTCTACGTATTTTCATGCCTTACGAAAAATGATTACTGTTGTGCCTCTCTCTTCTCTCCTCTCCCCTCTCTCTCCTCTCTCTCCTATCTCTCTTTTCTCTCTCTCTCTCTCTTCTATGCGTGCGAGCGTGCGTGTATGTGTGTGTTCAAACATGTGTACGTACTTTGTCATATTCACTTCACTGTCTGTTTCATACATGCCAATCTTGTACGTTGTAGTACATTTACATATGTTCCCCCAGCCCACCTCACTCCCTACCCCCACTCTCTCCTTCATCTTCATTGTTGTTATTCTCACTTTTATTTTATTTTATTATTATTATTGTTATTTTGTTTATTATTATTCTTAGTATTTGTTTTGTGTTCATTTCTCTTCTATTTTCATTTGATGTTTCTCTATGATTACATGACCGCTTTGCTTGCTTCTTTGCTTTCTTACATTAATTGATTTCACTGCATGTTGCCCTACTCAGGGCGAGGACCGGATGTAAAAAAGCACGTCAGTGCTTATCTATTATCCTCGTAAATAAAGAATTTTGTCTTGTCTTGTCTTGTCTTGTCTCTTTCTCTCTCTCGCTTTATATATATATATTATATATATATATATATATATATATATATATATATATATATATATATATATATATATATATATATATATATATATGTATATATATTCCTCTCTCTCTCTCTTTATATTCTTTTTTTTAAAGCATAAGAAATGTACATTTGATGCTTTATGCTTTTTATGTATTCATACTGCTCTATGCTTTGGAAGGAAAAAAATTAAATATATATTTTGAAAAGAGTTTTAACTTCCATGAATTTTTCTGCATAATTTAACTTGACACATTTTGTAAGATCAATCATAAACCATATCCCAAGTATTTTAAATTTCCTTGGGTTCCAATCCAATTTAGGTGAGGCATATACCAAACAATCGATGATATTTTGCTTCCTAGCCATATTGCTTTTGTTTTTCCAATATTCATGAATAGACCCGAAACTGTTCCGAATTTCTCTAACGTTTTCATTGTTTGTTCAAAGGATGTTTTATCTCCTTGAATGGACAATTGTGTATCGTCTTCGAACTGGGATATTCTCTGTTCACCATCATAAATATTTAGTCCTTTCATGTCCCCATTCTCTCTGATCATTATTCACGTGTGTTATTCACAATAACATCGTTTATTTATTCTATAAAGTACTTATCCCTTAATAACGAACTGTTAAGTTTCCCAAATGTTTTGCGAATAGTATCATTTCACATTTTAATGATAAAGTTACCATAGAGTGGTCTGAACGGTAACAATATTGAATGTCGGGTTCCTCAACAAAGTGAAGAAGGTATTCAGATACAAAGAAGTCCAGCTTGCTTTGATTTAAGGGGCTTGATTTACGCCAGGTATACCGTTTGTACTCCGGATTATATTCCTCTCCAGATACCTGCTAGCTCTTTATCATCCATTATATATTCGACTTTATCCTGAGTTTTAGGATTGTTATTACATTTGTGATTATCATAGTCTAATGAGGTCCAAAACGAGGTTCCAGTCACCAGCTGCAATTAATATATTATGTAACGAGTTTTGAATTCTTTAAATGTGGTTTAGTAAGACTTCATAAACTGATGGTTTGTCCCTGTTGGGACAATAAACATTAACAAATAGTACATCGTATTCCATGGTTCTAATCAAGATCATGAGATAATGTCCATCTTTGTCCCTTTAAATCTTTGTTTCAACTTTGAATAAAAAGTTGTCGTTAAAAAGAATACATACTTCTCTAGCGTTTGATTTATATATGCACAATAACAGATGTAACATATCTTTCTATCTGTTCATCAAAGTGGGTTTCCTGTAAACAAGAAATAGAAAATTGTTTTCGTTTTAGGTGTTGGAAAACATCATGCCCCTTTTGAAGGAGGCTGTCGAGATAGTATCCAGTCTAATTGCTATAGACAGCTTATCTCAGTAAGTAACACACTGAGGCAAATATTTATCCTTGAATAGCCCCCCCCCCCCCCCCCCCCCCCCCCCCCCCCACCACCACCACCACCACAACCACCACCATACTCGAACTTGTGCACAATCAACCACTGCAATAATTTTTTTTTTTCAAAGCACCAAGGCCCCCAGATTCCCAACGGATACAAAAACAACAAAAGTAGAACAATCGACCCAAGCGATGACGAAGTCATCTCCCCTCATTGAAAAGAAGGAAAGAAAAAAAGAAAAAAAAAAAACGGAGAAAAAGAGCGAAAAACAATCGTGCGCAGCACGTAATAATTTTCACTTGACAGAGGTTCAGAATCAAAACCAAGTCATGATTTCACATTTACATGTTAAATTCACAATGAGTGTGCCCTTTAGAACAGTTGACGTCAAAACGTGGACAGTGATAAAAAATTTAAAAAAAGATAATCGTGGTAAGGGAAACACACAAACACATGCACGCGCGCCCGCACGCCCATGCATACCCACACATTCGCACGTGCACACACAGGTTGACAGAAAAAGACTAGTTATAAAAAGAAAAGAGAGAGAGAAAGCATACTGTATGTAACAGCCGTACCCACCATCCTCACACCACACCTCACCAGGTACCTCTCTCGTCCCTACACCAATAACATGGGAAATTCATGAAGGCCGACATTTGTATATATACAAACGTATACACATACACACACACATTCATATATATATATATATATATATATATATATATATATATATATATATATATATATAATATATATATATATTTACACACACACACACACACACACACACATATATATATATATATATATATATATATATATATATATATATATATATATAACACATGCACATACATACACATACAATGTACACACATAGATATGTATATACACACAAATATGCACACATACACATCCATATATATTCATCACCTCTATCCAGACTTCCGCTAGCATCGCACCACGACCATTTACATCACTTGTTAGACCAGTCTGTAGTATCCAAGCAAGTATTCTTTCTTTACAAATAACTCAATCAAAAAAAAAAAGAAAACATACAACATGTGTATGTACACATGCATCTACACACACACACACACACACACACACACACACACACACACATATATATATATATATATATATATATATATATATATATATATATATATATATATATATATATATATATATATATCTTCTATTATATAAAGCTCAGTTTGTCTGTCCGTCTGTTCGCTTATACACGCCCACAGTTTTAGGCCGATCGCCACCACATTTGGTATCAAGTATCTTTGCTGTCCTACAAACAGCAACGTCGGATCGGCGATCACGTGACGCATTGCGTCGGGACGCAATTCGCGTCCACACACGGAAAACTGGACATCGGAACACTACACGACAGACAAATTCACCGGGGCGAGACGGGGTCGAAGTGCGTTCTGAATTTGGGTTAAATGACGCATTAAGCCTGACACATCTATATGACGTCAAAGTGTTTTCAGACTGTCGTAAAATGTCAGGATTGTCAGGAGCTTGCTTTGCACTTTCTTTGACTGTAAGCTGCAGACGATTTGTCAACTTTTCCACGTTCTGTTTGAGACAGCTGTCCAGGTAAAAAAAACAACCTGTCCTGACCTGTGGCTTCTCCTCATTTTTCAGCTGCACCCATCCTACACTAGGGAGACATGCTAATACCATTCAACTTTCTGGACGGCCTCTTCCCTGGCTCTAGGTCTCTTCAGATAGGCATGTTTACCTGCCTCCTTGTGCAGACTACAAGAGCCTGTGCACATCTTTCATGCAGGTCACTGAAGGCTGAATCAGCAAGCATCAAGACCCTGTCTGCTCAGTCCTCATAGGACTCCCTTGGATTTTGTCTGGCTTGTTGGAATTTTAACTTTGCTGTTTCAATCAGATCTCTGGCCTCGATGCGTGCTTCCAGCTTCTTCATAATCTAGCGATAAGAGCACTGGCTACCCATCTTGGTGGCTTGAAGAAGTCTTGCGCTTTTCCTTCCAAACACCATTCCACGTAATCCCTACTCTCATTCTCAGACCAGTTGAGGGCTGTTCTATAGCCGTCCAACTTGTACCTGAATGACAGCCAGTTTTAGTTCCCGTCATACCGTGGATTTTTTTTTTGTTTGTTTTTTGTGTGTAATTTCTGGGGTCCCCTCTTGGTCCAGAATGGGAATGCCTAACAGGACTGTTCTCCCTGCTGCTGTCTGAGGAGTCAGAATACAATTTCAACTCATTCCTAGTGCGATCATGGTGGTCCAGGCAGCAATGTCAGGTTTGTATGACCTGGATCTTTGGTGCCTGCTCCAAGTTACTCTGGAGAGGGAGGGAGAGCCTGACGAGGTCTGTTATCCTCTGTCATGCCTCCTGCCACTATACAGATGCTTCTTCCCATCTCTATAATCTCGGTCACATTCTCTCGCAAAATCTCAACGCCCATGGTCAATCCGTGCTGGAGACCTAGACCTACTTGAACAGGGAGGAAAGTGCCTGTAATCTTTAGATCTGAAGTCCCCATCATGGTGTCTGTGCTGTCGTCCCTGTGACCTAAAAGCCGACCTCCCTTTGGGATTCGACTGCCTCAGACTTTGGTTGTATTCCTGTGACAGAGACTTTGACCCAAATCTGCGGCAACGTGGTCTGCTAAGAGGCTGACCTTGACAACGATGTAGACCTCCTATGTGATCTCCGTCCGCGCCCTCGATCTGAGTGATCAAATCTAAAAGACTTGTCCCTACCTGGTGATTGCTTTCTCATCTTTTGGGAGGGATGGGATTCCGACTCTTCAGCAGACCCAGGAGAGCTCATTTCCAGCTCAATGAGGTTGTCCACAAAATTTGATGACTGATGAGGAACTGGTAATCTTTAGATCTGAAGTCCCCATCATGGTGTCTGTGCTCGATGAACAAGGAACCGGCAACACTGGCTTCAGGGGCTTGATGTATGTCCTTGCTTGTCCCCAAATGAAGAGGTCCAAACATCATCCATGGACTGTTGTTCACTCGGTGTGGGTAAGGGAGTACTTTTTATTTTCTTCCCCCCAATGCGTTTGCCCATTTTTGTTTGGCTCTATAAAGTCTGCCATGGCCCCCTGCTGCTTTCCAACATCAATCAGTTCAACAGGTCGTCACTGGGTTTGCCACACAGAACGGACATCATTATGGACAATGTAAATTCTTCCTTCCTTTCCATGAACACAGAAGCTGCACTGCTCAATCCAGAGGCTGTGTTCATATTCAGCCCTATGTCTATTGAATAAACCTCACCCTTTTTTATTAATGGAGTGGCTGGTAAGTGCTAGTGCTGAGTGTAATTAGTACATGATCAGTGCAAAACAAAACCAACACCCAACACTATTAACAACCTGTTTCCTTTCGTTGTTAAAGTACAGCTAGGGTTGTACTCAACAAAAGCGCCGAGTATATCCCACCCCTGACACCAGTAAAGTGTTTACCTTACACTTTGGAAAAGTTCGTTTATATACTTAAGCACGTGCACATTCACACACACACACACACACACACACTCTCTCTCTCTCTCTCTCTCTCTCTCTCTCTCTCTCTCTCTCTCTCTCTCTCTCTTTACCGGGTCAGTCCAGACACTGGCTTGGGGGGTTCGTCAGGATCCTTCCCAGGCCCTTCAAGGGCACCAGGTACCCGTCGAGTCTGTCACTATCACTCTGTCAGTGTCAGTCTCCGGGCCTAGCTATTGTACTAATGCTACTGTCAAAGCCGTCCTTGCCATCTTAACTGTCTACGGCTGTTCCGTCGCAGTGTGCTAGGGCAAAACGGTCTCCTGCTAAACTGGTGGCCCTAGCACTGGTCTGTCACTAGTGATGCTGTCAGCGCGACGTAGCTCCCGGACTAACTGTCAGTTAGAGACCCGTCCTCTTTGAGCCTACTCGTCGTACTGTTGGAGTTCGTTTGCTTGTTTACCTGACTGTCAGTGAACACTTCTCACGCGAGGCGCACTTCCGCTGAGCTCGCCTGGGTGCACAGAAGCCGTGCGTCACTACAATACAATAACTGGACTGAACGTTATAATAATTATTAAAATTGACATTTAGAATCTATTATAAAAAGTGAGATGAGACACTGAAAGCATGAGAGAGAGAAGAAAAAAGAGAGTAGACGGATGGAAGGGAGAGGGTGGGAAACGGAGAAGGGAAACCTGGGGAAAGAGGAAAGGGATGAACACAGTTAGCTGGGGAGAGAGAGAGAGAGAGAGAGAGAGAGAGGAGAGAGAGAGAGAGAGAGAGAGAGAGAGAAGAGAGAGAGAGTACCATGTACTTCAACAGAACAAGTCTCAGGGAATAAATCCGGTGAGAAGGAAGTAACAAGGAAAGGAAATCAAAGAGTTAATCCAACCGTAACATAACCAAATAACCAATCATTCAGTGAATAACAAAATCAAATTATTGTTGAGCAATAGGATAATGATATGAAACCAAGAGAGGGCGGACCAGAGAGAACAATATTAAGTAGAGGGAGGGGGGGAACATAAAGAAAAGTGGAGAGTAAAAAAATAAATTGAAGTCTGAACAGGCGGAACAAAGGGGGGGGGGGGGGTAGGATTTGATCGAGGGAGGGGGGGGGCTGAGGGGGTCAGGCAAGACCCAGAATCTGAACAACATACTAATAAAGAATAACAACGAGAGCCAGAGCCAGAGAGACTAAAGTTCTGCTATAGGTGAGGGGCTACTGGTCAAATCAACATTCCAATTTTCCTATCCATTTTCTGCTCTAATTGACTACACCATTACCTCAATAGACATAAAGCATGGATAAACATAAAAGAATAATGAGTCAGATAAACGGGGGGGGGGGGGGGGTTGAAACTTAGTTGGAGGGACGGCGAAGGGGAGTTCAATGGGGTATAAATAGACAGAGCAATATGAATAAGAAAACTGAACACTTTGTAAGTAAGGTAAGACTACAAGAGATAGAAAAAAAATAGATAAAAGGTAAATAAGATGGAAGGATTAAGATAGGATATCAAAGACTCGTTTTGAATCTACCTATCAATTCAATGATTGATTAATCATACGAGAAAACAGCTAAAAACAAAGGGTATTAAACACTAAGTGAAAAACAACTAGGTAAAATGAACACTTCTTACAGTTTAATAAGAATTTTGTATGTGTATGGTCGTCCACTCTTTCTAAGTTCTACTCTTCGCGACTGTTATACTGTGTCACAGTGAGTTGTGAATCCGAGAAAATAATTTGGGGCATTCACTGGGCTGAATCACAGTTCACAAGGGAAAGTATTCTAACAGAAACACACACACAGAGCAGAACATATTTGACAGTGATTTCCCCTATTCAAGAATTTTCTCCCATTGCACAAGATATATATGCACCCTAAATGCACGCAGAACATATGCATAGAATATCATAGCATCACTTAAGATAACCTTTAGATAACATTTAGCAGTGAAATTGAACTCTATGTCTGCGAACAGACCCTATGTCTTTTCCTTTATCTCCACCCATTTGAAGGGTCCCCAAATTTGCTTGCCAGTATAGCACCCGTTGTAGGAGACGATCCGCAGTAAAAACTTGTTCAACAGGAACAAAAGTAAGAAATCTAACATCCGTGTTAGTGGGGTGGTTGAGATTGTTTACATGAACTTCAACTTGACATTTAGAATTTGTTCTCATTTTGCCATCATTTTTATGATTAGCCCATTTACGTTTAAAGTTAACTGTGGACCAAACTTATAAAATCTCCTTGTAATAGCTACAGCTAATTAGGGGTGTCACCAGTTAGATGAGATCTAATGTGCCATTTCCGTTTATCCCAGAGGGATACAAAAATAATTATGTCCTTTGAATGTGCGCAAGTGTCATATTTCTTGGTGCATCTGTAAAGCCCCTTTTGTTTTTCAGGGCCATGTGCAAAACTTCTCTTTGGTAAGGTGGGTTTATATATTTCACCTAAATGTTTCCATCTCTTGTCTGCTCCTATCAAGGTATTTCTGGGTAAATATTTTTCTGGATTTTTGTATGAAATATGAATGTTTCTCTTATTCATGAGACTTGCTGAGGACACATGGGTCACATGTGGACACCCTTGCAATTTTCTTATTTTGCTTATGAAAGTTTTTCTACTTTTAACAAGTGCATGCTCACGAGAAACTGATGCTCCGAACTTCAAATCGCTATAAGCATTGTCCTATTTCCATCCATGCATAACAAGGTATTTTGTATACTCTTCTTTTCTTTCCTCAAGTGTTGTGTCACTCGAGCATATCACGATGAGCCTTCAAGCCACTCCAGTTAACATTCCTTTGATTACTGCCGTTGGGTGACAGGAACTGGGTGGTGAATGATTATGGACATTCTTAAAGAAGACATCCGTTTCTTACTTCTCAGTTTGATTAATACTTTTACATCTACGTATTCTACCGTTTTCACACAGCTAACAGTCCATGTAATCTGGTCAGGATAAAGGGTTTGAAGGCGTTTCAAAACAGGTAACACCTTTTCATCAGGGAGAATAACAAAACCATCATCTCTATATCTGTTCCAGTTCAACGCCCTACCTGCACGATTGCTGTCATTATTCCTTACAGATGACAAAGGCATGGTGAATTTATAACCAGCTATTCACCAGCTGTAAGCATCTTGCCCAGAAGTATTAATAAAACAAAAACTTGACCTGCGCACATGTTCTTTTACAATGTCGAAAATATATTTTTTTGTTGAATGTACATTTCTGAAATATTATGCATGCTGTGCTTTGATAATACATAAAAATTTTGCCGAAAGCGTTTACAATATATACATCGCAACAAGTCATATATTCATTGTCCTCTTTTCGTCCCTACATATATCATATAAAGTGTCATTTATAATTTCCCATTCCACTAAGACAACATTAGGTTATGACTGTAATTCTAGGAACAATGCGCACTTGTAGTAATTTTAGTCTGATATCTTGCTTTTTTTCTTCATTTTGTTAAAACCTTGTCCCATTGCATATTTGCTAACTTTCATTTTCGTATCAACGTGCCGTGGGACTTTGACAACCGGCCTATGGCTTGAAACGTCAGTTTTCTCACTAATGGATTTGACTACCACCAAAAGGTTTTTATAAACTTTATTATTTTTTTCATTTTGCCGTGGGATTATTTTAACCACTTTCATACTGCTTTTATCATTTGTAGTATGATCTGTACCCCTTTATTATTGCATCTATCATTTTAAATACCTGAGAAGCATTCTGTGTCAGGTTCATTGAAATTTCAAATTTGATTTTCTATAAATGTTTCTTGGTTAATTTTTGCAACCATTAAAACGAAAAATGCGCTTCAATCCAACTTTTTTGTCGAGATTGTTTATTGTAAGGAATTCACCATTGTTGCTTAGGAAGTGTGCGACGCATCAAACTCCTGTATGGCTCCAGTTTTTATACTTGATCACATTATTTCTGGTTCTTAAATTTTCAATACATGCTTGCAAAATGTATTGATGCCATGAAGTGCTTTTGCAAGACAGATTATTTTTGACTTTACATAAGGCGTTAAGAAGGACATACTTTTCAATTACAACTGAAAATGGGCATGGTTCCACTGCACTATTTTTCCCGTTTGTGTTTCGTTATTTCAAACATTTTCATGGTCTCTCATTTTAGTGCTACGATGTATTTTTAATGCGTGACACGTTTAAAACATATTTTTGATTAACTAATGTTGTCCTGTCTGCCATTCCAAACAAACAGAAACTCCTTGTTAATAGATTCTGCAAAATTCATGTGGATGATTAAGAAGCAGAATCCAGAGGACAATTCTTTCCGACAGTATAAAATACCTTAGAACAGCCATAGGAGTAATAGGTATTTTCGTATTTTTTAACATCTGCAATTTTCTTTCTACTGTTAAGCGGGGTAAGTTTTGCTCCCATAGGAAAACCTAACACAGAGTAACTTTTATTCAAGACTGGCACAGCCTTTTAAACTTGAATAAAGTCAGACAAATACATAGACGAAAAATCTAATAGTGGGGGGAAAATTGTATATTTCCATAATGTCTTTAGTTTTTCAGCAACTTTTTTCCTCCCCACACTTTCCTTTGGTTTCATTTACTACCCTTCACTGGCTGCTTTGGGGGTGCTATTGGATTCTTTTTTGCACCCTTGGTGGTGAGAACACCACAGTATTATGGACTGTGGTGTGTCTCTATTTGACGCCTGGAGCGCAGACACAACCAGCCGTGTCTCCCTGATGAGTTCCGACCCAGCGGACGAAAGGCCTCGGAGCAGGCAATACAAATATATCTGCCTTCAAAATGGATTGCGATGGTTCCCTTATGCAGCTAGTGAAGAGTTTTCATAACTATAATATATTTTCTTAATTTCATGTTCCCAGTTTCTCCATCTTCAAATCCCCCCCCCCCCCCCCCCCCCCCCCCTCCTTAAGTCCAAATCTTTGCCAAGTCATTACTATGAAGACAGTTCAATTGTTGGCCTGCGCTTGTTTTCCCCCACTATTAGATTGTTCGTCTATGTATGTGTCTGACTTTATTCAAGTTTAAAAGGCTGTGCCAGTCTTGAATAATAGTTACTCTGTGTTAGGTGTTCCTATGGGAGCAAAACTTACCCCACTTGTTTACTGTTTATTGTTTACTGTTCCCTACCTCATTTCATTTCCAATTTTCTACTGTTAAGGTTTTTTTCTTCAGAATACTTAATGTGATTTCATAGCCATACCTCTGATATCCAAAACTTTTCGGGACATTAAAATATCTATATTTGTTGCATATATCTTATATTAAGATTGTTCCTGCTCCCTAGCCAAAGCGCTTTTGTTTCATCATCATTCATAGATAGTCCCAATAAGTTCCCAAATTTTGAGACTAATTAACTAGATTATTCGAATCATATTTTGTCCCCATTACTTATCAACTGATCATCATTTGCAAACTGAGAAAGTTTATTCTCCTATCTTACACCGAGAAAGTTTATTCTCCTATCTTTTATGATTATACCTTGATTTTGTTAATGTTTTCGGATCATTGTTGTTTATACTGATCTACAAAATTTAAAGTATTAAGGCGAGGGGGGTTCTCCTTGTCATTCCTCTTTCACCGGAGACCAGTTGTTTTTTTTAACTGGCATTGACTATAACTGTAGTTGGGTTTTTTTTAAACATGTAAAACGTTTTAAGTCAACTGGGAAGGTTTTCACCAATATCGAATGCCAATAGGACCTACTGGCCGCGATGTGTTTACGTTATCAGGGAAGATCAGTGTAGGTGTTCTCAAAATCTACACAAAGAAAAGGTATTAGATGATACAAGACCAAAGACAGAATAACTGCGCTGCCAAACAAATGAGTAAACAAATTCTAAAACAAACAACGCGTTTTGGCCTTTTTTGTCTTTTTCGGGCGAGACAAATAACATTGAATACAATAAAAATGAAGGACGAACAGTTATCTATCTCTTCGAACTGGATGCAGAAAAGCTAGCGAACAGTCACTTACCTCTCCGAACAGTTCGAAGAGAAATGACCGCCAGATCCTTTTTCGTGTTCATTGTCTTTCATGTCATTTGTATTGCCCTTCAGGCAAATAAGTCGAACCGCGATGTGTTTATTTTGTAATTTGTTTATTCGTTTGTTTGTCGTACAGTAATTCTGTCTTTGCTCTTGTTTCATTTTTCGCTTGCAGTCACCCCACTTTGAAACCATATTAGATGGTAGATTAATGTTACGTTATCCCTACGACAGGCCTACCTTTTTACCACAGATCCCATTGTGTCATGACAAATATGCATTAGATGGAATCGATTTATTCTGATAGATTTGCAGACAACTCTAATTTCATAAGACAATAAGCAGTGGGGTAGGCCGTTACTTATGTATCTATTTGTTTGTCTATCTATTGATTCATTTATTCATAAATTTATCTGTTTATTTACTCATTCATTCATTATTTTTCATTCACTTATTTATCTTTGAATGAACTTTTTAGATTTGTGTGGCTTCGGAATGTATGTAATGATCCCCCTTTTTTAAATGGTTGAAAATTCTCTATCTCTAAGAGATTCGTTTAGAGCTTATACTAGAGCTTGTACATCAAAAAGAATCTTTATTCTCCTCGAAAGAATTTATGAAATTCAGCATGAATTCATTTGTTCTTGGATTTTTCTTTGTTTTTCTTTTGGTGTGCTTTATTGCAAAAACCGTTTCCTCCAATCATATTTTCCATTCTAAATAATCACACTTTTCCAACGATAGTTTTGGGGATTCGTTTACCAACTATTTTTTTCGGAAATGTATCTTGGTTTTCTTTTCAAAAAGATTGTCAAAATGTGTTGAATTCTTATGCACGTGTGTGTGTGTGTGTGTGTGTGTGTGTGTGTGTGTGTGTGCGTGTGTGACCATTCAATGAAACATTTTGATTTACCGACTTGGTAATGCTTTTGTTAATATAGTGGCATTTTCCTAAATTACAAAAATGTTTTTAACCTCTACCTATCTGCAGTCAATTTGCCTTGAATCTCAAAATGACTTAATAAAATTTCGTTCTCTAATTGAGATGAACCATTCATTTGATTTTTTAAAAATCTGTACATTATCTTCCGTTTGTTTAACTTTCTTTTGTGTGATAATTTAGTAATCTATACCAGAATAATTCTTTCCCATTTGCCCTTTTCCCTCTTGTTTTCATATGTGTATGCTTCTAATGCTTCTGATGCCATAACGTACTGAGAGTATTGATTTAAAAGATTTTTTTTGTTGGCTCGTAAAATACATCAACAAACAAAAATACACCAGCACATGAATATCTATTATCTTTATATGTTGCTTCACACATTTCTAAATGAACACATAATAACGCATAGAAATTTAAATAAGCACCTATACGCGAGCTCTCTTCAAAGCGCATTGGACAATACAAGCGTTATAAGTGAAATGGTCATTACCGACATCCACAATTCTACCTTGATGAAACCTAGCATGTTCAGTGATCGTGGGTTATCTCCTCTCCCACGCCCTGGGTCTCAGTTCCGCCAAAGTTCAACGAATCCTGGAAAACAATGTACCTGGTTTGAAAACTATGATATGGAAACAACAAAATGCCAACGTTTATATCTCTCAAAATATTGTTCATTATGTTTTATAAACAGTGGAAATCTGTTACTTCTTGGGTGGTTAGCAGTTTGTAAAAAGCAACTTCACAATTTTAAATTCACTGGAATATTAATAATATTGCCAAACGGATCTTGAATTTTTTTTTAATCCGGATCTGCATTACAGATCCGTGCAAAAAGTTGATGGATTTGTCTTTGGGCCACATTTCATCTTTCCAACAAGTTCCAGGACTTCTTGTGTGATCTTGCTGACAGACACATAAACAAACGAACGGAAGCAGGGGCTAGGGAGGGTGGGCTAAACATAACTTCCGGGGTAGAAGTGAAAAAGAAATTCTTCATTTCTACTCATGACACAGACTGGTGGTCTCTGAGCGCTGGCGCCACTGCAATACAGTCACCTCTGTAGTGGCCAGGCTGCTTTTGCCGGACTCCGATTCCGGGCACACGGCTTGCTGATGCTTGCGCCAAGGTCGGCACTTGAAACAGAAACTTTCAGCGTGACCTCCCTTGCCGGACCGGAAGAAGAGCATCAAAACGAGGCTGCATGCTGCCACCTCCAAGAATCTGAGGAAGAAAGGAGGTTAAGTTGATCCTCGGTGGTGTTTCGTGGGCTGAACAGAGAAATAAGTAGTCGTTCAATCAGTTTTGATGTTACAGAAAATCTCTTTGCTTAATAGAAAGCTTCGGAATTGTTTAAAACACACTTTGTGTTATGACTTCCTGGAGGCACAACAAGAACAAGAATGGTGTCACTATCATCACGTTTTTTCGTCATCATTGCTATTATGGTCATGTCAACAGCTGTCTGTTATAATCATCATTACCACCACTGCAAAGAACTAGAAAAAAAGGGGATATGGAAATGAAACAGGACAATATCAAGGAGAGAGAGAGAGAGAGAGAGAGAGAGAGAGAGAGAGAGAGAGAGAGAGAGAGAGAGAGAGAGAGAGAATGCGAATGCAATTAAGCCCAAAACCCCACACTGAAGGGGGTTTCATAAATGTAATACATGTCATGAATGATATGTATGAAAATGAAACTATGACGTAGTGAAAAAATATTTTTTTAAGCTTTAAGACATTACAGTCCGAATTCTCTTGTTTACTTCATAAACATACGTAGCTAAAAATTAATAGTGTGTTATCGTTATTTGTCGACAATAAGAGAATGAGCCTGAAATTCCACGGTTCAGTGTAATATTCGATTTGGATAAGTTTTATTCTTAGATCACTCACAGCAGGACAGCAAATCAAAAATGTATTTCATAACTTCTTGCTACATTACATAGTTGACATGTCAGAGATGACATGACATTTTCAACAGAGAGAGAGAGAGAGAGAGAGAGAGAGAGAGAGAGAGAGAGAGAGGAGAGAGAGAGAGAGGGAGAGAGAGAGACAGAGAGAGAGAGAGACAGAGAGAGAGAGAGATCAGGGTCATCATTATTCTCGCCATCGGTATCATCATCATCATCATCACCATCATAACATCATTGCTATCGCCATGAAAATCATCAGCATCACCACTACCACCACCATCATCATAACCATCACCATCACCATCATCAGCATCAAATCATCATTATCATCATCATCAACATCATCATCATCATCATTATCACCGCCAACATCATCGTCGTCATCATCATCATCATCATCATCATCATTATCAACATCGCCATCATCATCATCATAATTATTATTATTACTATTATCATTACTATTATCATTATTATAGTTGTTATTATTGTTCTTAGTAGTAGTAGTAGCAGTAGCAGTAGTAGTAGTAGTAGTAGTAGCAGCAGCAGTCGTCGTAGTGTTATCAGTATGATGATGATGATGATGATGATGATGATGATGATGATGATGATGATGATGATGATGATGATGATGATGATGATGATGATGATGACGTTGCTGTTGTTGTTATTATTGTTGTAATAACAAGAGCGAAAAGAGCAAAGAGAACAACGACAACAACTACAACAACACCAGCTACAAAAACAGCAGCAGCACCACCAATATCATCACCACCACCATCACCACCACCAATGATAATAATGATAATGATAATAACAATGACAATGATAATTATACTACTACTACTACTACTACTACTACTACTACTACTACTACTACTACTACTACTACTACTAATGAGAATGAGAATGATAATGATGATGATGATGATGATGATGATGATGATGATGATGATGATGATGATAATGATGATGATGATGATGATGAGATGTAATAGTAGTAGTAGCAGTAGCGGTAGTAGTACTAGTACTAATGGTGGTGGTGGTAGCAGTGGTAGTAGTAGTAGTAGTAGTAGTATTATAGTAAGAACAATAACACAACAACAACAGCGAAGAAGAAGAAGAAGAAGAAGAAGAAGAAGAAGAAGAAGAAGAAGAAGAAGAAGAAGAAGAGGAAGAAGAAGAAGAAGAAGAAGAAGAAGAAGAAGAAGAAGAAGAGCAGCAACAACAAGAACAACAACAAGAACAACAACAACAACGACGACAATTATCATAATGCTGCTGCTGCTGCTGCTGCTGCTGCTGCTGCTGCTGCTGCTGCTGATGATGATGATGATGATGATGATGATGATGATCATCATCATCATCATCACCATTTTACGCAGTAGGACAGCGTGTCCCTGCAATGGACAGACCCCCAGCATACCGTGAGATGGTCTGGACTCCCCAGTAGGGCCAGGGCTCGACGAAGGTGACGTTGGCGTAAGGTCCGAACTGGCTGACCGCAGTGTACACGTTGACCGCCGCCACACACAGCGCCACCCCACTGGACAAGAAGGTCATGGTCACCAGGCGACGCACCTTCTTCGTCTGGTCATCTGGAAGAAGGAATCAGAGGATCCAGACAACTGATGACAGCTGTGTTGGAATGGCACTGTTTGAGCTGACAACGTGTATTATGTGTTCTTGCGTTATATTGTGTTGTGTTGGATTACGTTGTACGGTATGTTATGCAGTGGTATGTCATGGTATGATAAGACATGGCTGTTGGCATGGATGACACGTCACACATAGCATGCATTCTGCATGAAAAATCGAAAAAATGAAAGAGATGTTAAGATGAATGAACGATATTGACTGAGTGACACGAGAAACGACAAAACGAAGAGCCATCATTCAGCTCTTCAGTCGGCTCTACCCAGGTAGGCAGCCCGTTGTGTAAACGAGAAGCGCGTAGACTTGGTATCTGGCCGGGGATAGGCGCTAATAGCAGTACTCTTCATAATAATAATGGTACGGTATAGTATGGTATGGTATGGTAGGGTAGGGTATGGTAGGGTAGGGTAGGGTAGGGTAGGGTAGGGTAGGGTAGGGTATGTTGTTGTTGTTGTCGTACCCTGGCTAAAAGACTCCAGGGATCATCCGAACAGCCAAAGTACCTGAACACTATGGTATAAACGCATCAGCTGGGGATGAGAACATTACGTGTGTGACCGTTTTTGATTACCCCGCCACATAGGCACCCACACTCCGACTTCGGGGGATTTTGGAGACTGATAATGTTATGCTAGGAGTTTGTCACAGCTGAAGACAATCCCCGCATAACTATGCAGAGCATAACAACATTTTGATGTAGCCTTGGTGTTCTAGCCTATGTCAGATGGCCTGACACAGCCTTAAGCCAAGGAGGGGGATAGGGTATGATATGGAAGGGTATGGAATGGTATGGTATGTGTATGGTAGGGTAGGGTAGGGTAGGGTAGGGTAGGGTAGGGTGGGGTAGGGTGCAATGTAGTATGGTGTGGCATGGTAGGGTAGGGTATGTATGGTAGGGTATGGTATGGTATGTTATGGTAGTATATGGTAGAGTAGGGTATGATATGCGCGTGGTAGGGTAGGGTAGGGTA
>CM031612.1:17779206-17794206 GCA_018398815.1 Conus ventricosus | reverse complement strand
CGACCAGAACTGGACCTCCATAGTGGTTTTCCTTATCATCCTCACACTCAATGACCGATATTACGTCTCAAATTCTGTGACCCCTCGTGTCAAGTTCGCGTAGTGACCTCACTTTCGATGTTCTCTTCGTGTCCAACACCTGTGTCGGCTTTGTGTCCACATAATCATACTCGCAGTTTCAAGAGAACTGCACCTGCTTGCATGCAACGACGCACTCTGGACGGATGATGACGCTTACTCACGCAGTGACTGCTGTCAGAAGAAATGTAAGTGGGGAGTGTCCTGTGGGTGTTGGATGTGTGGCAGTGCAGGGTCTCCTCTGATAAGCTGCCTCCTGGCCGCCGGCTATTGACGGCGCCCTGTGCACTGCTATTCTGGGGCTGCAACAGGACGTTTCAGCAGCAGCGATGAATGGTCGGATGAGCAGGGAGGGGGGAGGGGGGAGGGGCGAGGGGGAGGGGATGACCAGCGAGGGTGGGATGTTATTTTGGGGGGTGATGTTGAGGAAGGGGGTAGGTGTAGAAGGGTTGTGATGGACGAGACAAGAAAGACACCCTCTCTTCGGAACCTCTGTATTATTTTTTTCTTGCTTTTTTTTTTTTTTTTTTTTTGGGGGGGGGTGTCTTTTTCGTGTACAAGACGCTGGTCTCCTAAAAGAAACTGAATCCCTCTAAAGATACTATGGAGAAAAAAAAACTAAGAAGATTCTGGACAGTTGTCACCAGAGAAATAAGCCCTGTTATTGATGAATATTGATGATAATAACCAACACAGTATTGTGTTGGTGAGGTCAGAATGACAGTCACTCCAGCAGGACCCCAGAGAACAGGAAAAGGGGCATTCTAACTCACCCTAGCCCTCACCTAGGTTCGGGCTAGGGCGACCTAGAATGCCCATTTTCCTGCTCTCTAACAAGTAAGACTTCAATAACCAAAAAATAACGATTATCTACAAACTTTTCAGAGAGTAACGTAGGGGAAATCAACAGTGGCTGAACACATCCCCATAGAGCAACGTAGGGGAAAAGCAGCAGTCTCTGAACGCGCCTCATACACAAACGGTAGAGCAGTTAAACCTTTAATTGCTAATTGTCGACCTCGCCAGGAATCCGCACTATCAGAATACTGCCGAGGTCCGTCATTAGGTTGACACTTGATAACTTAATTTGCGATGTTGGGCCTTATGGCCAGCAAGGTAGCTTACCATGTGACCGGATATGACGATTTAGAAGCAGCGCCCCCCAACCAACGCCACTCAGTTTATTCACGGCTTTCAATACAGACGGCTGTGTTTGTTCACAGAGGAATTCTTGCTATAGGTGATTGTGTTTTATTACAACTGTATGGCGGAGTATCTAAACAAAAGAAAATCAGGCGGACCTATTGCTTTAACTTCTAAACCAAAGAGAAGTATTGCTTTTGGAAGGTGAGGAAAAGAAAAAACGAGAACCTACTAATGACGAACTACACAAGCGCCTTAAAAGCTTGTTAATTTAAGACAGAGATTTAGCTGATATATTTGAAAGAGATGTTGTTAACTTTGAAAAGCTTTAACTTTTGAAGAAATGATTTCATTCAAAAAGCTCCAAATGTTCAGTGACAGGTGTACTACCTAGTAGTTCAGAAAACTTCTCCACCTTGTGGTGTTTGTGAAACAACGGCAAAGCAGACGACACGGAACACGAAGCCTTTAATTGCTAATTGTTGACTGCCTAAGGAATCCGCACTATCAGAATACTGCAGAGACCCGCCATTAGGTTGAAACCTGATCACTTAATTTTATGCTAGGGCCTTACGACCGGCGCAGACAAGAGGGCTTCGTTTACACAGAGCACAGCATACAGTCAATTAGTTGTCAATGACGACAACACCCAAACAATGCTACATACTTTCTTCACGCCTATGCTGACAGTATGGGCCTTGTTATTTCTCTGTTGGTGTGTGTACGTTTGGGTGCGTTAACTATACTGGTAAACAAACGTGAGTTAAAATGGTAAATAAATATTCGAGAGAAAAGATAATCTTACCTGTTATTTCCATTCTTCAGCGCGAGCAGGGTTATTCACTTCCAAGTCGCTTCAAGCAGGATTCTCTCGAAGTGCAGATTTTATTTTGGCGGTTAAAGAGATGGCTTCTGAAACTGTTATTGATAGTTTTGAAAGTTGCTTGTACTTTCCAAACAGGCGTTGTAGTTCTCCTCAGTTTATTTATCCACCCGAGAGAATGCTGCAAGCGGGATTCTACCAAGTTACAAAATTTCTTCTGTTCAATTCACACAGCCTTTCTAACCACTTGCCATATGCTAGATAGCTTCTTAGATTTTGATTTTCCTTCAATTCAAGGATTGTTTGACTTGTGGTGATGATTGTTTCTACTTCTTCAACAGTTTTGCTTTCATCATACTCTGGAATTGTATTCAGTGTGTTTTCAACTAACAGCCTGTCTTCAACCTTCGAAAATCTTAGTTTTTCTAACAGATTTTTTCCTGATAAGTGTATAAGCTTTTCACGCTTTCTTTTCCTTCTTGTCTGAAAGACAGCAGCAGGTTGCTTTGGTAACTGATTTTTATGTTCTTTGTTGTAACGTTCCGCCTCTTTAATTCCTCTTCGCTTCAAACAGATTGCACTTCTTTCCAATGTTGTTGAATAGCGGCATAATAGTCAAGGTGCTGTTGAATTCTATTGTTGTATTCGTCTATAGGTTCACCAGCGGCTTCATCTTCCCAATCAATAGTTAAGTCTTCTTCATCATCACTGATCACAATTGTTTCTATTTCTTGGCTAAGTCCTGTTGATTGCTCTGGTTTTATTTCTCTAAGTAAGTCAGACTCCTGGGAACTCCCGGGTTTACTCATCTTTTGATTCCATCTAATTGTACACTTTCTATAACAATTTGTAGACACAAAAACTTAACCACCTTCTCCCCACTCAATCAGAGAACACACTGTGCGGCCAAACTCGGTTGGAGTCGCGAAGAAACGTTCATTGGCCGCACTCCAAAACCGCTCTTGAAGGAGCAACTTTGGCATTAAGCCAAGCGACCCAGGCAGAGTGGAGTTGCGAAGAGAAACGTTAATTGGCCGCACTCCAAAACCGCTCTTCAAGGAGCAACTTTGGCATTAAGCCAAGCGACCCCGGCAGAGGTGGCACACACCAACAGAGAAAATAACAAGCCGCATACTATCAAACATAGGCCGAAGGAAAACATGAAATAATCAAAGGTGCGCGCACACACGCATGCACACCCCCACCCCACCCGCCCCCCGCCCCACGCATGCACACCCCCCACCCACCCCACCCCGCCCGCCCCACCCACGCATGCACACCCCCCACCCACCCCCGCCCGCCCCACCCCACGCATGCACACACTCAAGTCACTTCTAAGTTCTTAACTCAAGTCACCCAAGTCTCTTCTAAGTTCTTAACTGAAGTTACCCCAAGTCACTTCTAAGTCATCCTCAAGTTCTTACTCAAGTTATTCTCAAGTGTCCTCAAGTCATCCTTAAGTCATCCCCAAGTCACCCAAGTCACTTTTAAGTTCTTAACTGAAGTCATCCTCAAGTTCTTACCCAAGTTAACCTAAGATCATAACTAAGTCATCCTCTAAGTACAACCAAGTTCTTATTCAAGTTATCTTGTCAAAAACATACAATCTATTTTTTTATCTTAAATAGTAAATGCCTAATATAGTACACACACGCCTCAAAAAACGCGTCATCGTTGAGGATGTCTTGCTCAGCGTTTTCTGCGCGAGATCGGTCAGCATAGATCTTAATGAAGTTCTTACATCCTAAGCAACCACATTGATTACAATTCTGGTCTATGGAATGTCTTTTATAGACTCCATGTCTTTATTTATTGACTTCATCATTTTATAATACGCCATGATCTATTTTTATTAAAAAATTTAAAATTAAGTTCTTAAAATATTATTGCATTATAAATGGATCAAAAGGATGCTTTGTTATTGGCGGTTTTGGCGTGCTGTTGTCTTTTTCTGTATTTAGTGGTTCAGATTTTTTTGATTGCTTTTGTTTTTGTTGCCATTGGTTATATATTTTATAACCGTAATAACTGCCCCCAACAGCAGCAATGGCGCCAAAAATGGCAACAGTTTTAAGTTCAATATTCCATGAAGACTTTGGTGCTGTAGGTCTTGTATCACATGGAGTTTTTATAGCCGGCATTGAATCAACTTGTTCTGGCGTTGGCGGTGTTATGTTTTCATGATGAGTTATATTCTGTAACATTAATTTTTTTTGTCTGTTCCACTCTGCTAATTTTTTTCCTGCTTTAACACGCCCAGGATGAGGATGCTTTTCACTGGCCCCCACCTGATTCAGGGTTTCTGATTCTGCTGATTTTCTGGCTTGGTTACTTTCTCCACCTGATTCAATGTTTCCTGATTCTGATGATTTTCCAGCTCGTTCATTTTGAAGGGAAACAAAATCTATATATTAAAAGTTATTAATCCCATGATTAATGGCGATAACAATGTTCCAAATCTGTAGTATAGATCACAGCCTAGAGACTCTAATGACTTTGTTAAAACTGGATCTTGCGTTAAATCATACGTAAGATCTTGTTCAGAATCAATGGGGGCAAATCTACTGACTAGTTTAGTGTACAAACTAAGAACCGTTTGCCCAACGCTTTTTACCATTCTCGACCCCCAACTGCGCTTCATACCTGTTATGATACTTTATAATGTCTTGTGGCGACATCTGTTGAATCTGTTCTATGCTGAATTCAGTTCCGAGGAACTGTTTTGTTTTCCCACATGCTGCCAAAGAATACAGCCTCTCCTTTTTGGGCATAATAGCTTGATCATCAACTTGGTCATTCATAAGTTCAGGAAGGTTTAGGCTGCCCTGTAGCTGTAGTAGATCATCGCTGTTCATGTTTTTTATTAATTATAATTATTTTTTTTTAAAATGAGCACCGAAAAAACTATTGCCAACCTTGTATACCATTCTGCCGTTATTGGAGGTCTAAGTGTAGGATACACAATGCTTGGTAAAAGCTTGTTAAGAATTAAACCGGCAGATCTTGGCAAACTAGACTTTGAGGATTCAGCAAAGCTGATTGCTATCATTGCAGCTTCGTTTGCCACGAAAGATTTTCTAGTCAAGCAAGGAATAATTCCAGACAGTATAAATATGTAAATAAAAAATACATTTATAAAAAATGGCTTCACTCGTAATGATGATAGGTGGCGCTGTGGTGAATGCGCTTGCTTTTAGCGGAAGTAATTTCGCATTTAGTAAACTGCGGGATGACGGCGAGAGAAAAAGACATAACAAAGCTATGGAGCAACTAGCAGCTGCACAAGACGCCTATGAAAAGCAGAGACTTGAGCAGTTAGATTTTATTAATGACACACTGAAAAAACAGGGGCATGCAGCTTACATATTTAAAGATGTTGATCAAGCAATAAAACAATATTATCTAGTAACAGGCAAACCGGTCCAGACATTGCCCCCACCAAAATTCAGTGACTTTTATCAACCATCAGAAAAACAAAAGATGCAAGAAATCGCGTTTATTGCCTTTGGTATGACTGTTGTGTATTTTGTTGCGCATAAAATTGGCTGAATAAAAAATGAACAAAATCTATTATTCGCCCAAAGGATATTGGAAGGGTATCACAGCAATACAAAAGCTAAGCCAAGCGGCAGGAGTCAGTGAACAAACAGCAAAGGAATGGTTATCTAAACAAGCAATTTGGCAAATTTATTTACCTGCCCCTAGACGAATACAGAGACCACACTTTGTTAATACAACTCCAAACGACACCCATCAAATGGATCTTCTAATTTACCCTCTGATACGATTAGACGAAAAAGATTTAAGTACGCACTCACAGTCATTGACATGGCTTCAAGATACAAAGATGCGGAGCCATTAACACAAAAGAGTGCTTCTGCTGTTGCTGTCGCTATACAACTGATATACCAACGAGGCCCCTTAACTTTCCCTCGCATGATTCAAGTCGATGATGGAAAAGAATTTAAAGGCCAAGTGAATCAATTATTGTTAAAACACAGAGTTACTATTAGAAGAGGCATTCCGGGAGTTCACAGATCACAGGCTTTAGTTGAAAACTTTAACAAACAGTTAGCCGAAAGACTTTTCTCCTACCAGTATCACAGAGAGCTGATTGACAATTCTCGCAACACAGAATGGGTTAGAAGACTGCCCTCAGTTTTGCGCGCAATGAATAATGAAGAATTTAAAGGGCTAAAGCCAGTACAAGCAATCAAAAGAAAAACAATAAATGTTGCTGAAGGAGAGTCTTCATCCAGCAAACTATTACCATTTGGATTGAAAGTAAGGTACCTTTATTTACCGGGGGAAGCAGAAGGGGACACTCGCATCAGGGCAACCGATCCAGTTTGGAGTGTTGACCCGTATGAAATAAAAAGAATTGTAAAGATGAATCCGCCCGTGTATTATTTACGAGAAACTGACACAACAAAACAACCAGCTCCTCAAAGATCTTTTGTGAAAGAAGAACTGCAGATAATTCCGCCAGACACAGTTCCGCTTTAATTAATTTACGGTTCTCCAGTGCCCAATTGCATATGAAAACTCTGGATTAACAAACACCCGTTTTGTGTTTGTTCTATCTAATGACTTCTTTGTTACAACAGTTGTGTTGATCTCATGTAGATTAGATCGCAGTTTTACGTTGCCATGATGAAAAGTCTTATTGCCAAACAATGCTTCTTTGTAGTTGTCATGTGATATGTTTGACTGCACAACGCTGCGAGATATTCCCTTTGCTTTCTTAATGATTTTCTCCTGGCTCGAAATACTGTACATTTTTGACCTTAAACCAACAAACTCCTTGATCACCTTTCCAGATAATTCATCCTTCATCTTTCCTAAAACCTTCTTGTTAACAGTATGAATGCAAAGGCGAATCTTTAGGATAATCAGATGTGTCGTACCACCCGCATGCCCTTTAGCTACTTCGGTTTCCATGTCTTTATAGATGTCTTCAGTAGGGATATCTATAACAAAACTATCTGTATCTGTGTAAAGTACTCTGGACTCTGGATACGAGGTTTAAAGTAGTCATAAAGAAACTCTAACATCAAAAGCTTTGATAATTCTAAAACGGTAAACCCAATAAATACAGGTTTGTCCAATTTGACTTTCTTTTTTTTCATCATTATGCCAAAAAGCTGATCATGAAATCTTCTGAAGTCCTGATAATTAGGTTTTGAAGTCAGCTTAATTGCTTCGTTCTCTCTGGTGACTAATCTGACATCTTTACGCTTGTGCGGATTCTCCATAGTCTTTCCAAAACAGCTGTTGTTCATCAGCTTGAAAAAGTCTTTTTCTGAAGCATCTGTGGATTTAGTTCTGAGTCAGTGTTTTTTTGATGTAGGTTTCTAAAAACTGTTCTTGATCAAAAGAAATTATGCGATAACCTGTCAACTTAAACCTGTTTTAAATAAAATTGTAAAAGTCGAAATGGCAGAATAATTTTTTTTGCTCGAAGATTAGGCACAAGTTTGGGTGGTTTTTCTTGGACCCCTCTTTGACTTTTGCTGCAATGGATAGTCATTAGCAGGTCAGGGAGTCCCTGAGGATATTCTAAGTAAATTTTTAAAAATGAAACCCACGCTGTTGACCCCCGGGTCAAACTGCCCAACCATTTTAATGCCTTTTGAATTATTCGGACACCGCCTGTGTACATTTTAAAGTTGCAAAAGGGAAAGTGATTGCCCCATTGCCCATCCATACAGTGTTTGCATCTAAATACTAAGTGTTGGCCTTTTATTTGGATCAAATCATCTAGGATTTGTTGTTTGTTTTACAGAAAGATGCGACGCCATAAAATTCCTCCAGAAACCCCTTTTTCAATATCTGAACATTGGTAAAATCTGACAAAAAAATCAATCTGTACCCTAAACTTTTAAGAAAGCGTCCCAGCTCATCCCGGGCGCAGAAATGTAATGCGGGATCCAGGCTAAAATGTTTCTACAGGTCTCCTATAATTTTCAAAAGCGCCCGCCAGCAAACATACTGGGCCATCAAGTATGGTCATGATGTCTCCCATCTTTTTACAATCTAATTTCTCCCAGCATTTGACTTTTGGGTAATCGAATCGCTGATGTCCTTTCCTTGGGGATAGAAAAGAACGCGCCTTTGGAGGAAGTGTGTCTTCATAAAACCCTTTTTCCCAACTGTTCTGTACTCATAAGGGTAACCCCCCTTTTCTAACGGGGTTTGGGGGTCAAAGTTTCCCCTTATTGGGAGGACTTTAAGGACATACCCAGTGATCAAATGATCCCTCATGTGTTGCAAGAGTCATAAAAAGACATGTTATTTAGATTTAAAGAATGTACTTTTTGATGATGTGCAATGCATCTCCCTGAAGGCGGGGTTTATGCTTGCAATATAAGATGAAGTCGAACCCGAATTTAAAAAAAAAGGGGAGGGGGCAGCTTCCATGTTTTGGATAAAAATTTTAGTAAGATTGCATTTACTATGCCCCGCCCTCAAATTTTCCGCTAATTGATCTGGTCTCTTAGGGGGATTCGTGCGTTGTTTGGGGGCCTTAAACCAAATCCAACAGTGGTGGTGGAAATACTTTGTTGGTCTTCAGACGCCCAGATTTCATTAAATTCAGTTTTTAAACAATGTTACGCACTTGGCTTCGCGAAAAAAACTTTCTACCCGCATTTGGGCCTCTGTATAATTCTGGCTTTGAATGAGCGCCTCCGACCAAACAATAAAAAAAGAAATGAACAATTGATGATTACTCTTAAAAGACGTTTTTCGAAGTTTTTTGTGGGTGTGGCCCTTCATAAGGAACAAAAGCACCGAAGCCTGCGTAACAACATAGGAGTTTTTGGCACCTTTTTCCAGTTTTTTAAAAACAAATTTTAGTGGGGGGGGCGTAATTATTCTGTTTCAGTCAACGGGGCCGAACAATTTTTCTTTTTTTCGCTAGCAGCTGAACAAGGGAAATTCTTTTTAAAACATTTTCTGCGAATTCTTTTTTTGCTATGTTTTTTTTGTAGTATAACTCAAAAAACTACTCATTGTTGTATCAAGTGTTGCGGTACCCCGCTGGTTTTAAAGCATCAGCAGTAAGTCAACATGGTTTTTGTCTGGCTCGCCAATCGTTGGAGTTTTTGGGGCACTTGGGGGTTTGAAAAATTTGTTTTTCCTCACCCATGTGTAGACTTAAACAGTTTTGGTTTTTTTTTTCTTAAAAACTGATCTTTTTTTACCACAGGAAAGGACACCCCATTAAAAGTAAGACTTTGATGAAAGGGGTATGTTGGACATCTTCTGCTTTTTTGCGGGCGTGATGCCCCTTTGCAAGACACACCCATGAAACATTTGTTGTCTGAATTCTTTATGTTTAAAAATGTTTTTTTCGCTACCAATGCGGGGGGGCAGGGGAAGTAAGCCTTCCCTACAATTGGGGGATATTAGATTTTTTTAAATTGATCCTAAGCTTCCCCCTCTGACCAACCAGAGCCTCTCATTTTGGGCTTTTTCAGGGGCGCGTCAAACTGTGGAAAAGAGTTCGTTTTTGCCCAAACCGGGTGTTGTCATTACGAAAAGAATAGTCTTTTTGTTTTTCGGACCCGACTTTTTTAGATTTTCTTCATTTTTTGTTACTGTCAATTAAAACGCTAACTTCTTTAACTGGGGGTCATTGTTAGTTACTTGGAACTTGAGAAATGCATGAAAAAACGCTTGTGTACGTTTTTTGGGTCAAGATTCAAAATAAATTTTCATTCGTGCTCTTGATAAACCTCTCTCCAACTTTCCTTCAAACAATTCGTCTTGTCCTTCTTTAAACTTGCCATGTGAGTTTTTTTCTAACTCAAATTTTATTTAAAAAAAAAAAATACAAGGGCTTAATCAAAATCAATAAAAGGGTCTTTTTTGCGCTTGGACTCATAAACTAAGTATAAACACCTTTTGGCGTTGTTATGTGAGCTTTTTTGGAATTTTAAATGTTTCGTTTATTTTTTTTTAAGCTTTCCTTTTTTATTTTCCGGGGTTTTGGCGTTGAGAAAAACTTGTCCCGCCTTTTTTGAAGATCAAACTTTTGTCTTTTGTAGTCATCAAAATCGGCCCTGAAAAACGATTAAATTCTTTCCGGATGTTTTGGTCAATAGCGCTTTTTTTATTGCAGTTTGAACAACTAATTTTGCCTTATTAGTTGAACCATACTGTGTGTTTTTGGAGTTTAGTTTTTAAATTTTTTTGCCACACACTTACAGCTAATAAAACCCCCGAGAGCTAAAGAAAAACCTCTAGAGGAAAAAGTGGGGGTGCGCCTTTGCCCGTTGTAAAAGACCAAACTGTTCCTGCGATAGAGGCTTATAGTCGATGTTTCCAGTTTAACAATGTAACAGCTTTAAAAGGGCAGCAGAATCCTTTTTTTGGGGTTTTGCTTTTTTTTTAAAAGGTCTTGCTCTGTTTTTTTTTGCATTTTTTTTAATTTTGGGTTTAAATTAAGGTTTTTATTTTAGGGCTTTCTACTTTCCCTTCTTTTGGGGGCTCTGGAGGCACTTTGGGGTAAACCGACGAATGTTTTTTTTTAAAAAAAAATAATTTGTTTACCATTTTTCTAATTTTAATTTAAAATTTTTAGTGGATTAATAAAAAAAAAATGTACTTAAGGGGTTTTGGGCTTTTCTTTTTTAAAATTTAAATGTTTATTACGTCTCTCACAGTTCTCCCGCCCCCCAAGCAACGATTTCCTCTTGCCTTAGGTCAATCCATAAAACCTATTTTGTTGTTAATAATCATCAGTAACATTGTGAAGTTTTTAAATCTTTTTTCCAAGGGGCAACTGTTGGGTTTCTACCCTCCCGCCTCCAAACAGTTTTTTTTTTCATCAAAATGTATAATTTTTAACCCCCCTGGAATTGGTTTGGCTACCCCAATCGAACATTGTACTTGGGTTTTTTAGGTTTTTTAAACTTTTTACTTTCCCCTTTTGAACGGTTCCATCTTACACGCAAAAAAAACCTTTAAGGATCTTGCTGCGACATAAAACTAAAATTTCCCTATAGGTCGCCCCCCGCTTCTAGGGTATGTTGTATGATGAATCCTCTTTCGAAAAAAAATTGGTAATTTAGTATTTGTTGCTCAATCAGCTCGCTAAATAAGGTTCTAAAAACGTCAACTCTAAATGAGCGAAAGCGTCTTTTCTGCGGTTTGTGATTGAATAACACGTTTGTATTCATTAAAAGTTTGTTCATTGGCCCCAAACGTCTTTTAATGTCCTTAAATATGGGGCATGCGCTTTTTAAAAATCAAAAACAAAGGGGAAGGAAAAGCGTTTCCCAAAAAGCAAATTACTGCTTCCCTCTTTTTGCTCTTTGCATCTCCACGCCTATTCTATGTTTTGTGCTTCATTTTTTTTTTTTCCCTTTAAACGCGATCGGCCCTTTTTATTCCCGTTAGCCACAGATCAAAAAGGTTAAAAAATTTTCTGCATTGTGTAAAGAAAAAATTTTTGCCCCTCAAGTTTTAAGAACAATTGCCCGTCCAGATTCTGGACAAAATGTTGTTTGGGTCTGTTGTTGAAGCGAGTTCTATTTTGAAAGTAAGACGCCAGAGCCCTGCACATCACTTCATCCGCTCCTAAGTTGGAAATTGACAGTAAGAATTTGATCCGATCAATGTAGATGGATTATTTGGAACAGTAATATTTTCCCTTATTTTCCCCTTTACGCCTAAGGGCTCTTTTGTTTTCATGGGGTTAAGATCGAGCCATAGTTTCTGCGCATTTTTAAAAAAAAAATAAAAAGTTTAAATTTTTTAAAAAATGGCAAAATTGAAGGTGAAGAAATTATGATGTTTTTTTATCTGGAGACGAATGAGTGAAATGATCCCCTTGATACAACACGCCAAAGCCTCAATGCGGCTGAATTAACAGAAAAAAAAGGTTAAATCATTTTACAAAATTTAGGTCAAGAACCTCCCGAATTTTTAGACCAAATGATTTTGAATTAAAAGATATTTTTTTGAAAAAACACCAAGGACAACTTGTTCGGTTACAATAAACCAGACCCCCCAAAGTTTTTAGCCCAAGAGTAAATTTACAAAACTCAGTTGAAAGTCAAACGCCCCTTGGGCTTGTTTGGCCCAAAAAATTTAAAGGGGGAGGCAGTTTCTAAACTTAAAACACCTGCAGGAATTTCCCCAAAAGCTAACCAAACAAAAAAAGGAAAATTAAAAAATTAAAACACTCGGGAGATAAAAAAATAATGCAAAAGCAGAAACCCCGTTTTTCAAAGAAAAAACATTGAAGACTTTACCGCTCACCGTGCCCATTCGAGAAAATAACGGGGCCCTTTATCATGCTTTTAAGAACCCCTCAAAGGCGAAAATTAACAAACAATTTAGCAAAACTAGGGGGAACAAAGAGCATATAAAAAGAGAAAAAAAAAAAAAATCGTTTTAGGCTGATGACGCCAAAATTTGGGCCGATATTAAAGAAAGAATAACCAAAGCAAAAGATCTTGAACAAGAAAACAGCAAGACAGAACGCTAAAAACTAACCGAGACCAATTTTGAAACCAAAGGAAAAGAATAAAAAACTATCCAAAAAATTTTTTATGAAAAACACAACGCAGCGAACGAATACGAACGCTGTTTAGAGGCAAGGGTCACATTAGCAAGCGTTTTAAAAAGGCCTTAGGATTTGTAATAACACGCTGGTGTTGGCTTTACAGGCGGCGGTGGTCAAAGTTCTTTCCCCCCCGCCATCCCTCCACCCGTAAAACATGGGTAAAAAAAAAAGCTTGATCATCTTTCGGGTTTATTTTAAAAAATTACCCGTAAAAACATAGGTTTCCCCGGGTATTGGGGGTATTGTCATGGCTTTTGTCTATGCAAGCAAAGTGTTTGGGTTTATGGCCGAGCACTTATGGACATTGTTCTTGTAAAGTTGGGGGTTTCTATTTTGTAAGAAAAGACCAAAAATCCTTGCCCCGTTAAACCAAAAAACAAGCGCTGTCTTTTAATTCAGGCATCGCGAACAGGTCCCGAGCTTTGCTGAGTCTTCAATGGCTTTGGGGGTTTTGGCTTCGGGGATTAAAGACTTTTCTTGGGTGTTCTTTTTTTTGTTTGTAATATTAATGGCTCGAATTTTTGTCGTTTTTCCCCCCTTCTGTTTTTGCCTGCATAAGAATTTCATTATTAAGTTTTTTATTGTACCTATCTGGGGTTGAGGGCCGAAGGCAGCAGTATAAAAACCCTGCCAACGCAAAGTCTACTTTCGTCTGCGTATTGTAAAACTTTTTGGTTTCCTTTGAAACTTGAGGTAAATCAACGAGAATTAATGGCGTCCTCTAAATTTCTAAGTATTGTTTTTTTGCGCGCAAAGCCCGAGAAGGATCATTTTGCTTGATTTGCCCTTTTCTTGCGAAACCCAGCAAACACCAAAGTTGTCGATTGAGCCCCTTATTCGTTCATTTCCCCCCCCTAGTTAGGGCCCCTTAGAAGTGCTAAGATAAATTTGTCCAGGGTTTTTTATGCCTTTTTGGGAGGGGGCCCGGGGCTCAAAAGTTGTGCCAAAAAAGAAAGATTTGAAAAAGGGGGATGCCGTCATAGTTTACTTTCTGTGCGTGCCCCCAAAATAAAGGCGCCTAGGCCCAAAGATTAGATCCACTTTTGGTCAAAACCGTCTTGTGTTAATATTGAATTCTTACAGATCCTTTCAAAAGCCCTTAAGTTATTCTGTTTCTGAGTGGTTTAAAAAGGTTTGTCATTTTTCAATGGCGCTTTCAAAATTTTAGTCAAAAAAGTTTAAAAGGTGTAATAGAAATGAAAATTTTTCACTGACCTCACCAAAGGGTCATGGTGATTAAATGTCAGCTACACACTCCCAACCCCGTTGTGCGCAAAAAACCCAGCAAAGTTTAACTGGTTTTGATAAAACGCATCGGATGACTAAACCCCGCTTTCTTGATGGGTCGTTTTTATAGGGGGGGAAGAAACTCTTTAATGGAGTACTCACCTTTTTAGAAAAGAGGGGTCTGGGTCACAGCAATGTCAAGAAATCAGTTGCTTATTTTTAAAATTGTAGTGCGGGGCCCCAAAAGAAATTTTGCCCCAGTATTTTGAATGCATCTTTTTTTTTTCGTTTTTTAAAAAATGTTTGAACAATAAAACCCCAAAACCGGGCCCTTTGTTTTAGAACATGCTATTTTAACAATTCGGGGCCAAAAGGTCGGCCCATGAAATTTCACAAAGTCTTATGGTTTAATATAAGTGAATCCAGGGAAAAATAATAAGGTTCTAAAAATTGACAAAACAGGGACCAAATTGCCAGTTTAACAATACCTGATGGTTATTAGGGTTTTGCTCACTAAAAAAGCAAGAGTAACTTTTACATTTCTCTCAAACTTAACAATGCAAAAACTAAAACATTTTTAAAAATTCAAACCTGAAAAGAAAGGGGGTTTTCTATTTTTATAAAAAGCTAGCTAAAATGTTAGGCTTTACAGCTAACATTATAGATTTAGAGTTACACCAACCAAAACTACTTATGAGGGGAAAGTCCGCTCGATCTTGCATTACATTCATTACTCTATGTTCATTTGGATGAGCTGAGCACTGATGAAAACTTATATGACGGAAGGCCCTCAACTGTTTTTAAGAGCTCTTCCATCAGGGAAAGCTGCATATTGCGATTATGAAATTATACAATTCCCTAATTTACAGTTTAAAAGATTAGTTTGTGGGAGGGTTGGATCATTTAATATAAAAATTGCAGACAAAGCGGGGAAAGGTTGTGAAATGTGATAACCTACACACTGTTTTGGAAATAAAATAATAAGTTGTTCTAAAAATAATGTCGCGGGGGCCAGAAGAATCAGGAGTTACATTAGCGCCTGTGAGGTGTATAACCTTAGAATTAAAGACCTTGCAGACGTTGCGGACTTTGAAACAAAAATGGTGAGATAGGCGCTTTGTATGGTTTTGAGTACACTAAAGACGGTGATTAT
>CM031612.1:17769206-17774206 GCA_018398815.1 Conus ventricosus | reverse complement strand
GAGAGATGAGAGAGAGGGAGAGAGTAAGAAGAAAGAAGAGAGAGAGAGAGGGGAGAGAGAGAGAGAGAGAGAGAGAGAGAGGGGGAGAGAGAGAGAGAGAGAGAGAGAGAGAGAGATGGAGGGGGCTATATAGCACCAACTATTCTTTTTCATAATGCTGAGCTCACCAAGCGGCTTTACCCTCATTCTGGCTCTGTTCCTATACTATCACACTGGGGCGGTTATTGTGACCCTCAGCACAGCGATCCACAAGCAGTAACAAATGTCAGATCGTCATGAGGCAACTGACCAGAGAAAACACTACCTCACAGTCTCTTCGGTGGCGGTTCATTGGTGCCGGTTCTGATCCAGCATACGCAGGACATCGGGTGTTTCTCTGACGACAAGCACAACTCAGTCGTGGAGCCAGCTGAGTGACTCTCCTCCTCCACAAGGCGCCATCACGACCATTCCACGGCAGTCCCCATGAATTGACAAACTCGACGACGTTGACGTCAGCTCATCACGGGCATGGGTAGGGAAGAGAAAACCAAGCTGAGGTCTGGATAGGTCACACAGCTTGAGAAGATGATACGATGGAGCTCCATTCGATCTTGAAACGACTGGTCAAATTTCCTGTCATGATATATCCCCGCCATTATCTGAGCACTAGAAATTACAAATAGCTTTGATCACTAAATTTCAAACTAGATTGTGTGGTTCTAGTCTTCACATTTGGGCCCATAGCACAATTCCCCCTTTTATATGGGGCTGGCCAGGGACAGAAACATCTACCAATACGACTTTTCTGTGGGACGTGAACCTACGACCCTTTGGCCCGCAACCCTCGGCGCAAACCACTGTACCACGACAACTGCTACAACTTGCCTGTTGCCTCGTTCGTTGAGAATGGAGCTTAACGTTCCACGTCACGTTTCCAGGCGGCTACAACAATAGTTTTTCCTTCAGAATGGTCCAGTACAGACAGAAGCACCTGCTTGGAAGGTGATGAAACTGTTCCCGGAAGGCTGTGGGCCCTTCAATATACGCTGTTAAACTTAGCAACGAACGCGATTATTTTCAGTTTGTGGAGTTCCCATCTCCGGTTAAAACCTCTACGTACAACCTCTGGATTTATCATTAGACTGCAGATAATGGTGTATGAAAGCCTGGGTTTGAGCACCTGAGTTAAACAAAATAATGAAATAGCATGTCTTGGAAAAGGCATTCGGAAACTTTTTGTACACAGCAATGGGGTGAGGGTACATGAGAAGGGAGGGCTGTTATGAAGGACTATTTTCTCAAATATTTCGACATCAATTCCAATCATTTCTGATTTCCTCGAGCCAAGCCTTTCAGTACTTCCCAGTGAGTCAACTCAAGGAAACAGTCCATGTAGATCCGAAGGTACACATGTTATTCGTACTAGTTTACATTAGAAATCTTGACATTTCTTGATTGTAATACATTTTTCCCTTTTAAACACCCGTTCTTATTCTCCGGCCTTTCATCTTACTATTTCGTTTCTCTCATGTGACTGCAGTGGGCACAAATGAGTTCAGTCGATGCAATAACCCATGCTTGAGTCTTCTCTCTCTCCCTCTCTCTGTCTTTGTCTCTCTGTCTGTCTGTCTGTCTGTCTGTCTGTCTCTCTCCGATAGTGCTGGTTTAATGTTAAATAGCTCTCCTCTTTCTGTTCATCAAGCCTGGTTATCCACGTGTACAATATCACCTTTGGTAGGCGTGATCGTTAAAACTGACTTAACTAAGTAACAGCATGTGCTCCAAAAAATAATCAGTTTGCACCAGAAAGTAATCCCTTTCTCGGATCCGATGAAAGGGTCACACTAATGATGTTTTCTGTTTTAACTGTCTCCCTTTCCGTGCCACTTCATTGGCATTGCGCCCGGCTCGTCCCGCCATTGCCAGGGTACCGGCAGTCCACAGGGAACAGTCAATGTCAAGTCGCCATTAGGCAACCCACCACTGGAGACACTGCACTGCCGCCGAGTCTCTTCAGTGATGTTGTGAACACGACTTACTGATCCACTTTCTGACGACAATAATCACCTAGTCGCGGAGCCAGGGTCAGTGAGCTCTCCCTCTGAGGGGCGCCACCACGTCCGTTCAAAGACTGTCCCATGAATTTGACAGTACAGGTGACCCCGACAAAACCAAACCATGGGCTAAGGGGTCATCGAAACTAAGGATATCATGAGACCAGGGCATGAAGGGCCACGGAATCTGAGACTTTTTTTCAAGCCGATCGATGAGGTTAAGGATAATGAAGATGATGTTACGGATTTCCATTCAGGTCTGAACCGACATGACAGGGTTTTACTCTTCATTTACTTTCATAATGTATCCCGGCGTCGGCCAGACTCCAAAGATACAAATACCTGCAGTGTTGGTCTGCAACTTTGAGCAACACTCTCACAGACGCGTCATCAAGTGGATGCGACTCGAGTGTGTAGTCCAAGTCTTCCCAGTGGAGTCCAGATCAAACTCAACTCTGGGTAGGAACTCGTCGGGGCACAAAATCCCAAAAATAAATGGGCCTGCAGGGAATCGAACCCACTGAGCCGGGAGTCCGCTACGCTAACCACTTCGCCACGGCGGCTAGTCCACACTAATGATACTCATTACAGCGCTAGAGTCGTTTCATTGTGGTTCTTCCTGGTTTGTGACCGCTGATAGGTTTCTTCTTTAAATAAAGAATGTCTTCCTAGGGAAAAGTTCAAAGACACAGAAAACGTGGAACAATTAAACCAAAGAAAACAGCGGGTGACAAAAGATACGGAAGGAAATGAGAAACCTGAATGAAAGAAAGACAAAAACATAATTAAAAAAAGAAAGAAAGAAAAAAGGGGAGAATGAAAGACAAGGGGAAAGACAGAAAGAAAGACTCAAAGCGATTCTGCTCTTAATAAATAAGAAAGGTCAAACAGGATTGATCAAAAACCCGGGTACGTTAGGGATAAAGAACATATAACATTTAATTTGATTGAAAAGGCGCTAGAATGCCTTGACTAGTCGCTTTGTTAGTGGAACTGAAAGCTTTGGGCTTTAGCTCTGAATTTTGTGGACGGATTTACAGTTTCTAAAAATACATTTACAGTAACTGTCTGTTGTAAACTGACACCATGATCCATATGCAAAGCGTACATAGTCCAGGAGACCCAGTTTCACTGTACCTATACGTTTTGTGTGTCAAAATATCAACTGTTATGACAAGAAAGACAGAACAAGACAAAAAATTGAAACTGCAGGGAAAGAGAACAGAAGCCGACGGGAAATTACTATTAAAAAAAGTTAGGATTGGGAAATTTTCGGAAAAAAAAATCCCCGCTGTTTAAATTATAACCATGAGAAAAGCAACGCACTTTTGTTAGGAAGTAAAACAAATTCATGAATAAAAGATATGTCTGATTTACTCGTTGGAGGGAACTTGAAGTAGATTAAAATCCCTGCAGTTAACTTATTAATGATCTGAAGATTGTTTTAAAACAATTTTGAAGAAAACAATCGCAGACATTATAAAAACTATATAACAATACCGTTGACACCTATGGTCGAGTGGGATTTTCATTTTTCTTCTTTGATGTTATTGAACACTCTAGACTTCTACAATTGTGCTTCATTCTTTTCAACACTAAATTCGCAAGGGCGGAAAGCAGTTATTGAATAATATCTCATACTGGACATTAGTAAAACTTTCAAACCTTTATCACCTTACCAAGAGGCGAACCTCAGTTTCGCCTTACAAGCAAAAATTTACATACGATCCAATGCTCTCCATAAGTGAATACGAAGACGTGTAGAAAATGTGCACCGGGGTAACATCTTGAGAACAATTCATAAAATTATGGAGATAAAATGAAATGGCATCAGACTCGATTAGTTCACTGAATTTTTGGAACGAATGTATCTCAGCTGGGTATCATTTCAAACAAAGCTAATGAAGGGTTTTCTTTCGTAATATCAAAGAAGAAATATTAGCATCGTCTTGGCCATTGTCAGCTTGTTCGAGCTTTTTGGATGGATTGTTTAGGAAGGTGTATGTTAGCTGCTGTATTCTGAGTCAACCAACTCCTGATGATGGTTAGTTATAAAGTTGACGCAAGTTCCAACAAGGTTTCTGATTTGTTAATTATCGTTAGCCAGAACAGAGCACACAGAACAATCAAGGAGACCTCCCCTGCAAAACAGGCTGTACGTAACGTTATAAAACCAAGGAACAGAAAAGGCCTCACCTTCATGATACCCTTGCGACGACGCCTGCAAGTTGCCCCTCATCTTCACCCCCACGTAAGCGTAACCGACACACAGCAATACCCCGTACAGCACGAATAACATCTGACACATCATCAGCAAAGGCCTTATGTCTGCCTTCACGTAAATCACCAACACGTCAGTCAGACCCAAGATCAGCATGTACAGTAGCCATATCACCCCGACTGTCTTCACGTTCTGGAAGCGGGGAGGTGCCAAAGACATCTTGGTGGTGTCCAAGAGAATGAGCAGCATAATGCATAAATGAAGCAGTGAAGCCGGGGATTCCCAAAGACCAGAGGAGGCGGGCCGCGACAAAAGGCAGCAGGTTCTCGGAGAAGTAAGGGTCGGCGAGGAGGAGGAGGGCGCGGGTGAAGGTGAAGGACCAGATCATGATGTTGAGGGCGACGGTAGTCTTGCTCATGGAGCTGTGGGGACCCCCTTGTGCTGCAGCAGCGAGGACACGGCCAGGTAGGCCGCCAGCAAGGAGATGAGCAGGAACGCCATGGCGAAGAAGTACACGTGGAAGGGCCAGGCCTCTTCCCACTCCGATCTGGCCACCTCCCATTCAGGGCCTGCTTCCGGCCAGCTCTCGGGCTCCGCCGCTTCCGGCAGGGGATCCCCTTCCGCCGACGGTTGTCCGCCAACTTCCGGCTCCGAGGTGGTTTCTTCCGGTTCCGGGCCTTCCGCTTCCGGTCCAGAAGACATGGATGACTGCACGTAGACTTCCTACTCTGTAGTGGGTTCAG
>CM031612.1:17759206-17766706 GCA_018398815.1 Conus ventricosus | reverse complement strand
TAGCCGGTGTACCCGGCTTCGCTCGGTATATCTGTACAATAATTTTCTGGCCACTCCTCTCTCTCACCCTTAAAAGACAATACAATAAAATTCAGTTTTGGTTTGTTTCGTTTTTCCCATGCTGAACCAATTGCCCCAGCCTCCTCCTATCTACTTCACCCAATTTCTTCGGACGCCCACTCCCTTCTTGCCTCTCAATCTGTTTTCCCTCACGATTTTTTTTCGTAATGCGATACACAGTCCATAGAGGATGCTGTACTTTGTGAACTTACCGATGCATTCTCAATTCCTTGATTGAAGTGCTCCAAAATGACAACTCTGTAGGGGCCGCCATAACCTAGTGGATAAGGCGCTGGACTCATGATCCAAAGGTCGTGGTTTCGAATCCCGGCATGGTCTTGGAAATTTTAACGTGGAATGTTTCCAGCTAAAATGACCGTAGTTCACCCTGATGTCCACCCTGGCCCCTCAGGTGTCAGGCTAATGTGACGGACCAGCCATCTGCATATCCTTGATTTGGGCACGGACGTTAAATCCAACTCAAACATGACAACTCTGTGAAAAGATTGCATTTTCACGATGTATCATGTCTATTGGAGGGCCTCTGGGTTGACAACATTTCTGGTCTCCCTGTTTGGCGCAAGTATAGTCAGTGTTTCTGCGTTTCCAGTCGTGATGCTGCAACGTAGAACATTCCATGTGTAAAACACGGAACGGTCAGATCTGCCCCACGGGATGAAAATGTCTGACCATGGCTCTTGTTGACAGACAAAATCAGAGGGTATTGCAGAGCATCAAACTTCGGTGTATTTCTGAAATTTCCTCTGCAGACTACCATCTCTAAATTTAGAAATTAACGGTTTTTAACGGTCAATTTTAAGTTTCTGGTCATATTAGTTGTCTATCATTGATCAGCGTGTAAAACTGCACCTGTATACCAAATTTCATCAAGAAGGTCTAAAATTTAGAAAATAATGCTTTTTAACGGTGATACCATCTCTAAATTAGAAATTAACGGGTTTTAACAGTCAATTTTAAGTTTCTGTTCATATTAGTTGTCTATCATTGATCAAGCGTGTAAAACTGCACCTGTATACCAAATTCATCAGAAAGGTCAAAATTTAGAAATAACGGATCTTAACGGTTTTTAACGGTCAATTTTAATTTTCTGTTGGGTGCAAGTTGTATGTCATTGTTCAGCGTGTAAAACTGCATCTGTATACCGAATTTCATCAAGAACGGTCTAAATTTATATAATAACGGTTTTTAACGGTCAATTTTAAAATCGGAAATGAAATGAGGTAGGGAACAGTAAACGATAAACAGTAAACAAGTGGGGTATGTTTTGCTCCCATAAGGAAACCTAACACGAGAGTAACTTTTATTCAAGACTGGCACAGCCTTTTAAACTTGAATAAAGTCAGACAAATACATAGACGAACAATCTATATACCAAATTTCATCAAGAAAGGTCTAAATTTAGAAATAACGTTTTTAACGGTGATATATAACGGTCATAAAAAACTATCGATGACCCAATGTTACCCACAGTAGATCCCTCTAGACTCATGCCAAGTTTGGTGGCGATCCGACGACTCCCTTTGCCGCCAACATCAGAAAAGATTGTATTTTTGTTGGTTTTTAGGGGGGTACGTGTTGTTAACGGTTTTAACGGTCATAATAACTGTCGTAGAAACTGTCCAATGACCCTATGTTACTTGGAAGATGTCCCTCTAGGTTCGATGTACCTGTGCAATGTCACAACGACCATTTGATGAAAAGCAGAGGAAAAAGATGTCTTTGAAACCGTTATAGCAGTTTTTTAACGGTTTTTAAACGGTTTTATTTTTTTTAGAGATTAACCCAAAACCATCCTTGGGTCACAACAGACGTACCTGCTAAATTTCAAGAAGATCGGGTTTTAAACAGTTTCTTTTATAGGGTTTGGTGTTTTTAACGGTTTTTAACTGTTATAAATAACGTTTATAACTGCCAAATAATGGTCCATATTTTAGAGAAGTAGTCCTGTAGCTGTGCAAATTGAATGTCACAATGGCTATTTGAAGAAAAGCAGAGGAAAAAGATGTCTCTGAAACCGTTACAACTGTTTTTTAACGGTTTTTAAGGGTTTCTTTTTTTTTTCAGAGATTAGCCCAAAACCATCCTCGGGTCACAACAGACGTACCTGCCAAATTTCATTACAATTGGTTGAGCCGTTTTTTAGTCTATAGCGTACACATACACACACACACAGACAGAATTTGCCATTTAATATTAGATATATATATTATTATACTAGCCGGTGTACCCGGCTTCGCTCGGGTTATCTGTACAATGATTTTCTGGCCACCCCTCTCTCTCACCACTTAAAAGACAATACAATAAAATTCAGCTTGGGTTTGTTTCGTTTTTCCCATGCTGAACCAATTGCCCCAGCCTCCTCCTATTCTACTTCCCCCAAATTTTTCTTCGGACGCCCACTCCCTTCTTGCCTCTCAATCTGTTTTCCTCCGAATTTTTTTCGTATACGATACACAGCCCATAGAGGGATGCCTGTACTTTGTGAACATACCGATGCATTCTCAATTCCCTTGATTGAAGTGCTCCAAAATGACAACTCTGTAGGAGCCGCCATAACCTAGTGGATTAGGCGCTGGACTCATGATCCAAAGGTCGTGGTTTCGAATCCCGGCTTGGTCTTGGAAATGTTAACGTGGAATGTTTCCAGCTAAAATGACCGTGGTTCGCCCGATGTCCACCCTGTCCCCGCAGGTGTCAGGCTAATGTGACGGACAGCCATCTGCATATCCTTGATTTGGGCACGGACGTTAAATCCAACTCAAACATGACAACTCTGTGAAAAGATTGCATTTTCACGATGTATCATGTCTATTGGAGGGCCTCTGGGTAGACAACATTTCTGGTCTCCCTGTTTGGCGCAAGTATAGTCAGTGTTTTTGCGTTTCCAGTTCGTGATGCTGCAACGTAGAACATTCCATGTGTAAAACACGGAACGGTCAGGTCTGCCCCAAGGGATGAAAATGTCTGACCTGGCTCTTGATGATTGTCAGAGCGAAAGCTGGTTTCCTGGGAAACTGAAGCCATCAGAACTGGAATGGCAGGGTGAGTCCATGGGTTCCTAGAGGAATTTTGGGGAGCAGCACCGGTTCACTTTTGTGGGGGCCACATGATATTTTCGCTTCTACAACGTTCCTGGTGCAGTCTGGCGAAGACACATCGGTGCCATTGATCACCTTTGGCGGGTCCAGTGAGTGGAGATGATCATGGGGACTCCAGATTTCAGCAACAGTTCATGCGGTGGAAGTCCAGAAATCTCAATGGAGTTCAGGAGTTCTTGTGGATAAAGGGAGTCCTCATCATCATTCTGTCGACAGATCTGTACAGAGTTTCCTCCCCAGGGAAGTCAGATACGATTTTTCTGTTTAGCCTGTTGACAGTCTCGTTCAGGGAGGAGATTAGGGCCCCTTTCCGCTGACCAGTCTGAGTCTGCACAGTGAGCATGAAGATCCGGGTAGACTGCTTCTATCAGATCCTCCTGGCTATCATAAACTGGCATAGTGCTGGTGGGACCAATATAATATCTGGAACATGACTCAATGGCACCATTGCCAATGTCAAGCAGAAGTTTGGCGAAGCTGGCTGTCTGGGGATTTCCAGACAGGTGGGCTCTAATATTTGTGGTTAGACGTTTAACAATCATGTTCCCCCACTTCTTCAGACAGGCGTTGACAATGTTGGCTCTGGTGCCATTGAGGACGACAGGGAGGATCTGCCAGAAGTCCCCACAGAACAGCGTTGGGATGCCTCCCATTGGCCTGTGCACTTGGGTTGATGTCCTGCAGCGTAGAGTCCATGGCCTCGTAGACAGCTTTGTGGGTCATGGGAGCTTCATCAATTATGACGGTTGCAGCCTCTTTGATGGACTTTGGCCAACGTTGACCCACGCTTGACAGGCAGGTTGGCGTTTCTTGCTTGTCGGCATCCAGAGGGACCTTGAAAGTGCTATGTACTGTCCGCCCACCCGGCAAAAGAGTAGCGGCAATGCCAATGGAAGCAGTGGCTAGCACTATTTTGCCTGTGGAGCAGATCCTGTTCAGGATAAGATTCAGGATGGTCTTTCCTGTCCCTCATGGAGCATAAAGGAACATTATGTTCCTGCTTGCTGTGGGATCCTGCCTCTGCTCAACCATGGTCATAAAGCTGTCGTACACGTCTCTCTGGTCAGCTGTCAGCTTCTTCAGCTGATCATCAGCTGCTGCCTGGAGTGCAGTAGTGTCGTAATTGGTCTCGCGGTAGTATTCCCGAGGCACAGTTTGTCGTTGTGTGACTGTTGGCATCCCATTCTCCTCTGTAGACTTGCCTCCAAGAAGGAAGAGTTTATATGAATCACAGTAAGAGCTTGGTTGTAGATGGCATCTGTGTACTGCGCTTCATAACAGACATCTCTTCGGACTTGGAAGAGGAAATCTTCAGCAAGATGGTCTTGAAGAGGTTCACAGGTTTCCTGGGTTACTGGGGTTGCAAGCCACCAGGATAATGCAGAAGTCACGCAGCAGTCGGGGTCTCTGAGAGATGGAGGCTTCCTCCAGGGCAAGTTGTAGAAGGCGGTCATCTTCCAGTTTCGGTTCGTGTAAGTTGTTTTATCATTGTTCAGCATTTAAAACTACACCTGTATACCAAATTTCATCAAGAAAGGTCTAAATTTAGAAAATAACGGATCTTAACGGTTTTTTAACGCTCAATTTTAAGTTTCTGTTCGTATAAATTGTATATTATTGTTCAGCGTGTAAAACTGCATCTGTATACCGAATTTCATCAGGAACGGTCTAAATTTATATAATAACGGTCTTTAACAGTCAATTTTAAGTCTCAGTTCGTGTAAGTTGTATGTCATTATTCAGCATTTAAACTTCACTTGTATACCAAATTTCATCCAAAAAAGGTCTAAATTTAGAAAATAACGGATATTAACGGGTTTTTAACGCTCAATTTTAAGTTTCTGTTCGTGTAAATTGTATATCATTGTTCAGCGTGTAAAACTGCATCTGTATACCGAATTTCATCAAGAAAGGTCTAAATTTAGGGAAAAAAACGGATCTTAACGGTCAATTTTTAAGTTTCCGTACGTGTAAGTTGTATATCATTGTTCAGCGTGTAAAACTGGATCTGTATACCGAATTTCATCAGGAACGGTCTAAATTTATATATAACGGTTTTTAACGGTCAATTTTAAGTTTCGGTTCGTGTAAGTTGTATATCATTATTCAGCATTTAAAACTTTACCTGTATACCAAATTTCATCAAGAAGGTCTAAAATTTTGAAAATAACGGATCTTAACGGTTTTTTAAAGCTCAATTTTAAGTTTCTGTTCGTGTAAATTGTATATCATTGTTCAGCGTGTAAAACTGCATCTGTATACCGAATTTCATCAGGAACGGTCTAAATTTATATAATAACGGTTTTTAACAGTCAATTCTAAGTTTCGGTTCGTGTAAGTTGAAAATCATTATTCAGCATTTAAAACTTCACCTGTATACCAAATTTCATCAAGAAAGGTCTAATTTAGAAAAAAAAACGGATCTGAACGGTTTTTAACGCTCAATTTTAAGTTTCTGTTCGTGTAAATTGTATATCATTGTTCAGCGTGTAAAACTGCATCTGTATACCCATTTCATCAGGAACGGTCTAAATTTATATAATAACGGTTTTATAATGGTCAATTTTAAGTTTCGGTTCGTGTAAGTTGTATATCATTATTCAGCATTTAAAACTTCACCTGTATACCAAATTTCATGAAGAAGAGTCTAAATTTAGAAAATAACGCCCTTTTAACGCTGATAAATAACGGTCATAAAAACTATCGAATGACCCAGTGTTATCCACAGTATGTCCCTCTAGACTCATGCCAAGTTTGGTGGCGATCCGACGACTCCCTTTGCCGCCAACATCAGAAAAGATTGTATTTTTGATCGTTTTTAAGGGGGTACGTGCTGTTAACGGTTTTTAACGGTCATAAATAACTGTCGTAGAAACTGTCCAATGACCCTATGTTTACTCGGGAGATGTCCCTCTAGGTTCGATGTACCTGTGCAATGTCACAACGGCCATTTGATGAAAAGCAGAGGAAAAAGATGTCTTTGAAACCCTTATAACAGTTTTGTAACGGTTTTTAACGGTTTTCTTTTTTTAGAGATTTTGTCCAAAACCATCCTTGGGTCACAACGACGTACCTGCTAATTTTCAAGAAGATCGGGTTTTTTTAAACAGTTTCTTTTATAGGGTTTGGTGTTTTTAACGGTTTTATAACTGTTATAAATAACGGTTTTTGTAACTGCCAATAACGGTTCTCATTTTAGAGAAGTAGTCCTGTACCTGTGCAATGTCACAACGGCCATTTGATGAAAAGCAGAGGAAAAAAATATCTTTGAAACCGTTATAACAGTTTTTTAACGGTTTTAACGGTTTTATTTTTTTAGAGATTAGCCCAAAACCATCCCCGGGTCACAACAGACGTACCTGCCAAATTTCATTACAATCGGTTGAGCCGTTTTTGAGTCTATAGCGTACACACACACACACACGCACACAGAATTTGCCATTTATATATATATATGACCTTTGACAAAGGTCATGACTAACAACCCAATCGGCTTTACCCAAGACATAACCATCAACAGCAAAAAGCTTGAACCAGTCAACACATTTAAGTACTTGGGGGCAACAATCTCAGATGAAGGATCAAGACCTGAAATCATCTCAAGAGTCGCTCAGACCACAGCTACGCTATCTAAGCTAACGCCTCTTTGGAGATAATAAAACATCTCCATCAGCTCAAAGATTAGACTGATGCGATCCTTAGTCATGGCGATTTTTCTTATATGCTTGTGAGTCATGGACGTTGAAATCAGACCTTGAGAAAAGATCCAAACAATGGAAATGAGGTGCTTCAGACGACTCCTTGGCATCTCATACAGAGATCACATCAGCAATGTGGAAGTTAAAAAGCGCATCGTGAATGAAATTGGTCCATATGTCGATCTCCTAACCTCAGTAAAAAGACGCAAACTGAAATGGTATGGACACATCACACGATCAACATCACACGATCATGCAGGGCACAGTACCCGGACAAAGGCGAAGAGGTCGACAAAGGAAAAGATGGGAGGATAACATCACGGAAATGGACAGGCCTGCGGCTGAGAGACACATTGCGGAGGGCGGAGAACAGAGAGGAATGGAGAAGGATGGTTGTCACTGCTTCAGGGGTGCCCCTACGGACCGACGTCTAAGGGACCAAGTCAAGTCAAGTCAAGTCATATATATATTATATATATATATATATATATTTATTTTATATTATATATATATAATATATTATATATACATATATATATACTGCGGAATTAAAGTTATTCTCAGCAGCTTTCCGTATGTATTTTTCATGCCAACACCGCGTGACGAAAAAATGGTCAACTTGG
>CM031612.1:17739206-17754206 GCA_018398815.1 Conus ventricosus | reverse complement strand
GCCTCAGCTGTCACAATCCAGAGCCACAACTGTCACAATCCAGTGCCTCAACTGTCACAATCTTGTGCCTCAACTGTCACAATCCAGTGCCTCAACTGTCATAATCCAGTGCCTCAACTGTCTCAATGTAGTGCCTCAACTGTCACAATCCAGAGGCATAACTGTCACAATCCAGTGCCTCAACTGTCACAATGTAGTGCCTCAACTGTCACAATCCAGTGCCTCAACTGTCACAATCCAGAGCCACAACTGTCACAATCCAGTGCCTCAACTGTCACAATCCAGAGCCACAACTGTCACAATCCAAAGCCACAACTGTCACAATCCAGTGCCTCAACTGTCGCAATCTTGTGCCTGAACTGTCACAATCCAGTGCCTCAACTATCACAATCCAGAGCCACAACTGTCACAATCCAAAGCCACAACTTTCACAATCCAGTGCTTCAACTGTCACAATCCAGTGCCTCAACTGTCACAATGCAGTGCCTCAACTGTCACAATCCAGTGCCACAACTATCACAATCCAGTGCCTCAACTGTCACAATCCAGTGCTTCAACTGTCACAATCCAGTGCTTTAACTGTCACAATCCAGTGCCTCAACTGTCACAATCCAGTGCCTCAACTGTCACAATCCAGTGCCTCAACTGTCATAATCCAGTGTATAAACAGTCACAATGTAGTTCCTCAACTGTCACAATCCAGTGCCTCAACTGTCACAATCCAGTGCCTCAACTATCACAATCCAGAGCCACAACTGTCACAATCCATAGCCACAACTGTCACAATCCAGTGCTTCAACTGTGACAATCCAGTGCCTGAACTGTCACAATCCAGTGCCTCAACTGTCACAATCCAGTGCCACAACTATCACAATCCAGTGCCTCAACTGTCACAATCCAGTGCTTCAACTGTCACAATCCAGTGCCTCAACTGTCACAATCCAGTGCCTGAACTGTCACAATCCAGTGCCTCAACTGTCACAATCCAGTGCCACAACTATTACAATCCAGTGCCTCAACTGTCACAATCCAGTGCTTCAACTGTCACAATCCAGTGCCTCAACTGTCACAATCCAGAGCCTCAACTGTCACAATCCAGAGCTCAACTGTCACAATCCAGTGCTCAACTGTCATAATCCAGTGTATAAACAGTCACAATGTAGTTCCTCAACTGTCACAATCCAGTGCCTCAACTGTCACAATCCAGTGCCTCAACTGTCACAATCCAGTGCCTCAACTGTCACAATCCAGTGCATTAACAGTCACAATCCAATGCCCGTTTCCCGACAATAAGCATTAGTGAGGGCGCTCGTTTTTTCGCTATGAAGACTACAGCGGCGCCCCCAACCCCAGCTTCCGTTCCTTTCTCCATTTTTCTGACCGTTAACGTGCAGTTCACGCGGTATGCTTACAAAGTGGCAGCGCCGATCCATGCCCCACCTCTCTGCCCTCCCTGTTTCAAAACTACTTCCAGTACTGATTTGGGGTGTGGTCCGGAAACCCATCTGAGTGAATACACGCACGTGCTCATTTACATCCCAGAAAATAGTGAAAATAAGGACACCCATTATCCTGAGAATCACAATCATTTCCCCACGATCACAACTGTTTTCTCTGATAATAACTTCTTTTTTTTCCTCATGATAATGTTCCGGTGTTTCCTTCAGGATCACAATAATTTACCTTCTTTTCCTTGGAATAATAACTGTTATTTTCGTTTTACTTAGAAAAACCGATATTACTTCGAGAAAATAGCAAATAACAAGGAACTCAGCTATGCTCGCTCTTACCATGACGATCCGGAAAAGAGGAACGGCAAAATAGGGATCACAACCGTTTTCCTAATTTCGTTGGTCTTCTTAAGAACAATTACTTTTCTCCACGCAAATAGGGAAAACAACTGTGATCCTTTCGGGGAACATCAGTAACACATTTTTGCTCTGCAAAACAAGGAAACCCGCTCTTGTTTTAAGGGAGAACAGAGGAAATAATTTGCACTCTAAGGAAAGACAGTCTTGTCATTAAAGTAACAGATATATGCCGTTTTCCTGAAAGAGAATACTGTTTTCTGCGGGTAGACGGCTATCATCAGGTTTTGAAGCTAGCGTGCTTCCATAATAATGCCCTGGAATAAATGGAAACGTGAGATGTAGCCTTTATTTTGCACACTAGGAACTACCTGTTTCGTACCTGAAACCGGTAAAATATTAGCTAAAAATATTGACAGTCAGTCTGGATAAAAAATAGAAGACATAATCACAGCGTGTGTTTTCAGTCAGATCCGTCGTGGAAGTTACTGCGTGTATCATGCACAACTATGATTGTAATCTGATCTTTAGTGGATGTTGCTGCATATAGAACATGTAAGTATTACTGCATGAAAATACGACGACGTGTGTTTTCTTCGACAGCTGCAGCTGAACAATTTCAGGAATATCTGTTATCGGCTCTCTGACGTCTGTCAACGCACTTTCAGCTGACCTGCAGTTTATCTACGTCTGTGTGGTCGGCTTCAAAACAATGGCACCCTTACAGAACGATAAGCAAACATACACGACCTCATTTGGCGGTGCATATGTCCTCGGGTCTTATACTGCAGTATTTATTTTGATGAACGAACGACTAAATTTCATTTACGGTTTGTCGGCTGCCCATGTTCGTTAGACAGATTGGGCTATACCTACAAGGTAAGGACTTTCACTTGACTCAAAAATTGGACTTGTTGAAAGAAGTATTGAAGTCGTGGTGATAACCCATGCTTTCTGCGAATGCACCAGCAGGCTATGACCTATGAAGCGAAATAAAAAAACAAAGTAGTAATAGGAAAATGCTTGTGTAGTGTCATTGCACATGGGTCACTGACTACTGGGACTGGGTATTTCGATCTCCCTGTCCGGTTACGTGAGTCTTCAACTTGTGATAAAGAAATGACGCAAATTGTATGACATGATGCCCATGTGTTGTTGTTTTAATCCTTAAAAACAGAAAAAATGTAAACTTTATGATTACAGTTGTTTTCTGTCATTAGGTAAAAAACACAAACTTCCGAACTGGAGAAAAGGGGGAGAGGGTTGGCCTAAATGGTTGTCAGACTTTGGTTACAAAGTGCGTGGTTCGATTCCAGCACAAGATAGCGGTTTGGAAGAAACGTTCTGTTTGGAGTGAACATCTGTGCACGCTGTTTCTCCCCTTTAGTTCTTGGGAGGAGACTTTCAATCCAGGTCCGAAGCGTGCACGCATGCCTAAAGGATCCTCGTTGAATTCGTCCACAGATAAACAGGCCATCATGTAGCTGAGGGATGGATAACCAAACATAGATACATGCATGAGATGTCGTGTCTAAGCGCGCCCCTTGAACACTAAGTATGGTACTTTCATGGTGAGACAAAAAAAAACGGTCGGATACCTACCGTGACTCTCGGGGAACCGGGGCGAGGAAAGAAAACGAGCGATGAGGTGGAAAATGAAAATTCTAGTTCATGATCGGCTGCGCGCCTTAGTTTTTTGTGTTGCGGAGTTCTTGACAATCATTTATCAGCTGTTTACAATGCCTAGCGTGGGAAAAAATTGTTTTAACAGAGGGAAAACACCAGCGCTACTACTACAACTAAAACCCTACTTACTACTAGTAGTAGTAGTAGGAGGAGGAGGAGGAGGATCATGATGTGTGCGCTCACCATGGTTTTCAATATCAGGTCAGAAAATTGAAAGAAAAAAGAAAGCGGACATACATAAGATCACCTGAGCAGCATAAAAGAGATTGGTACCTTAAGAGCAAAAGAGTTGGGAGAAAAAATCCGTCTTTCAGCTACCATTGCAACACCTTACGCATCCCCAATGTGCGCCGTTTGCCAGCTTAATAACCGAAATCATCACGGTTCAATTAAACATAACATTTGTTTTTTTCATTCCGTATTGAACATTCAATAGTTATTTTTTTTAATGCAACTTTTTGAAGCTGCTTCTAGCTTGATTTAAAACAAACAATGTTTTGCTGAAAATTTAATGAAACAAAATATTACAATTTTATACCATTTAAAGCATCCAAACTTAACACTATCAGTGATTCTATCAGCGGTTTTCTACCGTGACACCTTTTATTTCGCAAACTAGTAGAAGGTTTCATAGACATTCACGACACGTGTGGTTAATACTGTTTATTGTAAACCCGAAGTTGCACTTCCCGCTTTTAACAACTCCAATTTCTTTTCAAATAACAAAACATTTCTTCCCCCAAACATCAAGCTGGCCCCAGCTTCCCCTCCAGGCACTGCAGTCTGGACTGAGAATTACGTGACATATCTGATCCAACCTTTTCAGCCTACAAGGCCTACGATGAGAAAATTTTCTTATCCAATGTTCACCACCGATCACTTTAGAAAATGATGCTAGCAATTTAATTCCATGTAGTATAAAGGCTTTGTTTTAATCTAAGTAAAAAAGCCGTCTAGGGTGTCCATAATACACTTTTTTAAAAAGATTTTTCCACTAGATGAAATTTACCTCCGATTGGCGGGAATAAAGAAGGCTGTTTCGTGTTTTTTTCTGTAAACCAGACAGTCTAGTTGGCTTTCTTCGTAACCTCAAAAATTTTCTTTGGTGATATTGTAATTTGTGTTTGTCGTTGCTAAAAAAAAAATTGATTCGTGTTTTTGCTTGTGAAGAATTATGTTTACTATCGCAAATTTGAAAAAGTCAAAGTCAGCGGAGCAACAGGTTGAAAACGATTGCACAATATCGAATTAATCACAGCCTGGTGGGTTTTTAGGATGGATGGCCAAATGAAAAAATTAATTTATAATTTGGTCAGATGTCTTTTTCCTGATTTCCCCCTGAAGTCTAATTTCATTCTCTGCTTTTAGCATAGTGAGTTTTCCTGATTCTAAAATGTCCGTTTTTAACAAATTTTAGGTTTTTTTAGGTTTTTTGTTTTCTTGTATTTTCACTTTAAACAACAGTTTGAAATTAAAAGTTTAGGGGAAAAAAGAAGAAACCAAACGCAAGTTAGTTTTAAAAAAGCCGAAACTCGCCCATATTTTAGTCAAAAGGTCAAATGCTTCTTTACAAGATCGACTAGATTTGTTTCTGTATCGATTTTTCAATGTTAGAAATATGACAATCGACGAAGTTTTGCTTCATTATGTTGCTTCAGGGGTGATTTATAGACACGACAAAATGGGTTTTGAACGCTTGGATGTCATTTTAAGATGATTGGGAAACGCTTGTGGATGGGAGTGGTTCATGACGCTTGTTAGCTCGATTGTAGCGGAAGACCTTGTGTTTATTGTGGCAGGGTTACCAACGTCTTTAAAGCATCATCACGTACGTCGTTGCCTCGTTTCTGGTGCTTCGGCTTTCGCTTTCGATGAGTTTTTGACCCGCACTTATCACGAGAAACAGTGCAGGTGCTACATTGACGAGCATAACCAGATTGTCGTGAGCCCTGCGATGGTGTAATTGGTGAGTTCGACAGAAGACACGACCTTTCCCTTTTAAAAAAAAGAGAATGGACACCTTTACCCATGATTACTTCTGTTGTTAACCATCCGCGCGCGCGCGCGCGCCGCGCGCGCGTGTGTGGGGGTTGTGTGTGGGTGTGGGGTGTGTGTGTGTGTGTGTGTGTGTGTGTGTGTTTTGTGTGTGTTGATTATTTTACACGCATACGCATGAAGGAAACTGTGACACCAAACTTCTAGAGCTTCATCAGGGTTAAACTGGGAAAAACGGGAGACAATAAAATTAGTGGAAGGGAGTCATCGCCAAGATGGTTCTTGTGCAACTTTGGAAAATTCTAGGACTTTAAACATCGTTTGCCAAAAGGGATCAATGCAATGCAAACACTGGTGAAGATAGTCATGCTGTTTGTATCAGCAGGGTCTCTAAACGTTTTGGCGGTATGTTTGATGGTTTGTCAGTCAGTTGAATACTTGAAATGGTTAGTAGCTTGTGCCACAGACTGCTTGTGTGCGGTCTCATCTTCTGTGCTACTTCAGTGCATTAACCCCACGCTACTCATTCCTGGCTCCCCGTCCACACAACCACACCCTGGTCTGTACCCCCCACTCCGGCACCAGAAATCCATCAGAGACAGTCCATGTCAAGTCGTCATGATCCACCCATGAGTGAAGACAATGCACTCTACCGATCCACTTAGGCTCAGAGGTGTTCCTTGATGCCTGCTCGGATCCAACATACGCAGAACACCACGTACTAAGCCCGCTACTGACTACAAGCCAGTGTGAATGAGCGTCTCCCTCACCATGAATTCGCCAACACCGGCGTCCGGAGCACAAACTCATCAACGCCGTAGACGTGGAGAGGAAAAATCAAAACTGAGGTGAAAATAGAGAATGAAGGATCACAAATAATGATATAATGCTGATCGATGAGGATGAAAGTGACGAAGATAATGCCATGCAGCTCCATTCCTGTCCGACACAGCACCAGACGGCTACACGCTACGTTTTTATTCGCAGTATATCCCGGCGTCTCTCGGGCCAGAAGACGCAGACACCTGTTGTGTTGGCAGGAAATTTGAGCAACACTCTCAGATAAGCATCGATTTAGTGAATCAATTCGCGTGTGCCCACTCTCCAGAATGGCCGACGTGTGCCCCACTCTTCCAGAATGAGCCGACCGTGTGGCCCCACTCTTCCAGAATGAGCCGACCGTGTGGCCCCACTCTTCCAGAATGAGCCGACCGTGTGCCCCACTCTTCCAGAATGAGCCGACCGTGTGGCACCCACTCTTTCCAAGAAGAGCCGACCGTGTGGCCCCACTCTTCCAGAATGAGCCGACCGTGTGGCCCCACTCTTCCAGAATGAGCCGACCGTGTGGCCCCACTCTTCCAGAATGAGCCGACCGTTGGCCCCACTCTTCCAGAATGAGCCGACCGTGTGGCCCACTCTTCCGAATGAGCCGACCGTGTGGCCCCACTCTTCCAGAATGAGCCGACCGTGTGGCCCCACTCTTCCAGAATGAGCCCATACTAAACTCAACTTTGGGTAAGAGCAAGTCGGGGCAGAAAAAGCCCATATCAGAAATCGCTCTGTTGGGAATCGAACCCACGACTTCCCGGGCGGAATCCGCGACGCTAACCACTGAGTCATGCAGCCTGTGTGTTTCTGCTGATCTTTTTGTTGTTGTGTTGTTTGTGATTCTTATAAATCGATGTGTAAATCTCCTCCTAGTACATTTTCATAGGAAATGAAAAACTGTTTTTCCATCATCAGAGCAAATTTGCCCCACCAGCTCTGCTGGACTTGTGCAGAACAACCAAAACTGCTTTGAAGTGTGTGTGTGTGTGTGTGTGTGTGGTGTGTGTGTGTGTGGTGTGTGTGTGTGTGTGTGCGTTGTGTGTGTGTGGTGTGTGTGTGTGTGTGTGTGTGTGTGTGTGTGTGTGTGTGTGTGTGTGTGTGTGTGTGTGAGTGCAGTAGCGCGCGTCAATAATGTTATCGAATTTTCTGAAGATAGAAGTTTGAGAAACGGAGGAAAGCACAGAGAGGAGGTTGGGGGGGGGGGGGGGGGGGGTGGTGGAGCGAACGGGTCGAGAGGAAATGGAGAGGAGGTGTGCGTGAAGTTTCACTGTCAGTTTCATCTAGGAGGTGTCACTACATGCTGACTGGTCCATAAACGCTACACCCCATCTGCTAAGTTTCAAGACCATAATGTGCACGATTTAGACGAAGGTCTCATGGTCATGACTTAGCGTGTTTGATCTTCATAGTTTGTAAGTAAAAAATGTAAAACCCTTCACTTATTCTGCTATGAGGACAAAGTCCTTCGTCAAGCCAGCTTGGAGTCGACACGTTAGTGACCCTGGCGCCTGCCATGTTGGTTCATGAACAGAGACATGCTATTCATCATTCGATAACATTTTCGCTACCTCTGAAAATGTGTCCAGTGACTTTCTAAAGCATCCGGTTAATAGTAATTTGGAAAACCCAAACCAAAAAACGGTAGTGGGAATCGTAGGCTCGATTCCTATCAGAGCCGTATTTGGTGGGATTTTTTTATGCCCACCCTACCCAGAGTTGAGTTTACTACGGGCTCATTTTGGAAGAGTGGGACCACACAGTCGAGTTTATTCATTTAATGAATGCGTCTCTAGGTGTGCTGCTCAAATGTCCTGACCAAGACAACATGTGTGGGTGTGCTTTACTCTCCCAGTCTAGAATCTGGGCTTACTGACCGGTCAAAAATACAGAAAGTTTAGTCTTTTGGTTAGCCAACTTTTTTTGTTTCGTAAACTTACTTTGTTTTAGCATACATCCCGTCTTTTTTTTTCATTTTGCATGGAACATTTTAGAATTGATGTAAACATTGATTCATTAAACAAAAATCAACATTTCATCAGTCAGATTTTTTTTTTAATTCTAAAGCAGAGTCCAAAAGTTAATCGTAGAACATTGATTGTTTGACCTGAGTGAAGGGCGTTGTTGTCAAAGTGGCGTACATAAACATCAAATAATGTATTTTAAAATGCAATCGAAAATTCAATAAATCTAAGGATGTTGTTGTTGTTGTTGTTGTTATTGTTGTTATTGGTGCAGGTGGTGTGGTGTGGAGGTGGTGGTGGTGGTAGCACGCACACACACATGAAAGCATACAGAGAGAGAGAGAGAGAGAGAGAGAGAGAGAGAGAGAGAGAGAGAGAGAAGAGAGAGAGAGAGAGAGAGAAAGAGATTCATGTGAGCATTTGGAAGCGGCAAGAATCGATCGCTGAGCCCTACACGTTTATGGAGCGGCATCTGGGGCTTTAAACTTAGGAATTCCTGAAAGAAATTGTAACTCTTGCGCCTGTTTGTGCCCAGTTATTTGCTCCTGTAGGCTGTGTCCTTCACATTTCCATCTGTTGATTTTCAAAGAAATCATATACTTGTATATATTTGTTTATGCCCAAACTGAGTGCTTGTTTGTTTTGGGACACACTTCATATTTGAAGGGCGATTTACTCGATTCTAGAGATTCTCCTTTCAGCTTAATTGGATGCGCTTTTCACAAGCAGGTACCCAGGATTAAGCTCCAAGCCTGTTAAGCTGTGTACACATCAAAACAGCTGTAGCCTGGTAGTCCTGCTGACCTCCACTTCACGGGAAAAATCAAACTTAAACAACATCCGCTGAAAAAATAATTACTTTAAATGCACCTTTCCCCTTAGGCACAACTCGCTACTTAAAAGTCTAGATCCCATTCACCATCAAAGGCTTCGATTGTGTGGGTGCATTCCGCGCCATCCCCGTTTACAGCCTGTATGCTGAGGCAGGAGAACCATCCCTCTCGAACCGTCGGCTGAAACTTAGCTTGATCTGCCGTTTGAATCTATCTTCTAAACCCCAAATCCCTGCATATGACTTGTATTTGACCACAAGTTTCAAAAGAAATTTGAAAGAAAATTTATCTCTGTTTCTAACTCTGTCTGTCTCTGCCTCTCTCTCTCTCTCTCTCTCTCTCTCCTCTCTCTCTCTCTCTCTCTTTTCTCTCTCTCTCTCTCTCTCTCTCTCTCTCTCTCTCTCTCTCTCTCTCTCTCTCTCTCTCTCTTACCCACCCCTCCCTTGAATTGTCTGTTTGACGGTCCACCTGCCAAGCTGTTTGTCTGTCTCTCTTACACCTGTTACTCCCTCCCTCTCCCTCCTTTCTCTCTGTCTGTCCCAACCCCTGCAATCACCTGTTTGACTGTTGGCCGACCTGTCGTTCAGTCTATCCCCCCCCCCCCCCCCCCCCACACACACACACACCCAGCCATCTTCCGTCTGTCTGTCTGTCTATCTGTCTGTCTCTCTTCCTCTCTCTCTCTCTCTCTCTCTCTCTCTCTCTCTCTCTCTCTCTCTTTCTCTTCTCTCTCTCTCTCTCCTCTCTCTCTCTCTCTCTCTCCTCTCTCCCTCTCTCTCTCTCTCTATCTCTATCTCTATCACTTCATTCTCTCCTTCTATCATTATTCTGTTTCTCTTGCATTCTCTAGTCTAATCATAAATACCTGTGGTCATTTGTCTCTACTCTGCTTGCTCCATTTATCATCTTTGACTCTTATTGACACTGCCCGTGGAGTTGCCCCCCCCCCCCTTCCCCACTCTACTTCCTCTACTGCCACTCCAGACCTGCTTTACTTGCTTTGCACAGGTCGACGGGTGTACTGAGCTAATGCTCAGTTCCTGTCCTTGCTGGATCAGCTGTTTGATCAGAATAGTTGAAAACATTTGTTGCTGACCAATCGTGTTGTTTTCTTTCAAAGATGTCGGGATTACACTTATTGCTTTAACTATGATGTAGCGGCTACAAGGTTAGTGTTGATCTCGTAATGTTTGTGTTCTTTTTTTTCTTTTCTCCCCCTCCCCTTCTCCCCTACCTCCCTATCTTTCTCTCTCTCTCTCTCTCTCCCCTCCCTCTCTCTCTCCCTCCCTCCTTGGCGTACTTTTTAGAACCCTTTCTTTTCTCTCATTTAATCTTTTCCTTGGTTCAATTTGTGTCCCATGGCCTTCTCCTCTCGGATTCCCTCTGTCTGTCGTTCGCCCTTGAGCAACACTTCAGATAGATAGTTTCATTATTGAATTTGGAATGATAACACAGACAGCCAACGTAAATCTCCTTGTGAGACATCTTGACTGCAGTCAATGTAAATGCCATGCGACACCTCAGGCTGGATTTTACTCTTCATGTTGCTTTTATCAAAAAGATAAAGTTGAGCACGTACACAACATTCGACTTGCACTGGTCAAAGCAGTTACGTATAAATTACATTCAAGGCCTTCTCGGAGTCTTCGTGGCATGAAGTATACGATTATTTGCTTACTGGTTTCGAGCGAAGTAGAGAGAAGGACATTGTTTGGGCGGTTTTCTAGAGAGAAGGACATTGTTTGGGCGGTTTTCTAGAGAGAAGGACATTGTTTGGGCGGTTTTCTAGAGAGAAGGACATTGTTTGGGCGGTTTTCTAGAGAGAAGGACATTGTTTGGGCCGTTTTCTAGAGAGAAGGACATTGTTTGGGCGGTTTTCTAGAGAGAAGGACATTGTTTGGGCGGTTTTCTAGAGAGAAGGACATTGTTTGGGCGGTTTTCTAGAGAGGACATTGTTTGGGCGGTTTTCTAGAGAGAAGGACATTGTTTGGGCGGTTTTCTAGAGAGAAGGACATTGTTTGGGCGGTTTTCTAGAGAGAAGGACATTGTTTGGGCGGTTTTCTAGAGAGAAGGACATTGTTTGGGCGGTTTTCTAGAGAGAAGGACATTGTTTGGGCGGTTTTCTAGAGAGAAGGACATTGTTTGGGCGGTTTTCGTTTTTGTATTGTTAGAACTAGTTGTGCTTGTATTATTTACACAGGCAGACGTCGTAAGGACAGTTCAAGTCAAATGGAGAGGATCTCCGCTGACGGTGAAAGAGGAGAACATCACTGAGGCCTCTTCTCCACCGCGGACTGCAAAGGTAATCTGCTTACATCGTTCACGTTCTGTCCTCGGATGCCACTACCAAAGGTAATCTGCTGACATCGTTCACGTTCTGTCCTCGGATGCCACTACCAAAGATAATCTGCTTACATCGTTCACGTTCTGTCCTCGGATGCCACTACCAAAGGTAATCTGCTGACATCGTTCACGTTCTGTCCTCGGATGCCACTACCAAAGGTAATCTGCTGACATCGTTCACGTTCTGTCCTCGGATGCCACTACCTGTGTGTTGATGTCTTGTTTACGGATCTGCGTACTGATGTCATGTTTACGGATGCCATACCTGCTTGCCACGTTCATGCTATAGTTATAGATACCACGTCTTGTCAACTGATGTCACATCCTTTTTATTGTTATTGATGTCTCTTCCACTCGTTGTTATGTCAAGCCCTGTTTACCGAAGTAAAAACCTGTTTATTGTCGTCTCATCCTCTTGTGAAATGGCATGCTATGTTTACAGATAGCATGTCCTGGTCAGTAACTTGACGCCCTGTTCACTGATATAACAAACGTTTGACGAGTATTGCATCCTGGTGATCCACCCTGTGCTATTATTGATTTACAACCGTTTATAAACGTCACGTCCTGTTGACTGATATAACAGCTAGTGAACTAAAGTCACATCGGTCTGCTCATTATCACATTGTGTGTTTGGGGATTCATGCCATGCATTCTAATGTGAAATCTGTTTAAAGATATCATGTACTAGTTGCAAAGTGAGGCGACTGTAAGCGGCAATCTAAACAAATTTTAAGTGTAATTAATAGCGAACCGCCGCAAAGAAAATGTAGACAAACGAATCACAAGCCAAAACACGACGCGTTTCGACCTCTTAGGTCTTCTTCAGGCGAGATACTAAGCACTCAGGGCCACGAAAATGAACGAGCAATCACTTGTCTTCGTTCACTTCAGCGCAAGATGGGCGTTGATTCAACTTCAGAATGTTCTCTTAATATTCTCTCCACTTCGCTCCAGAAACTGTGAACATAAGGGCAAAGCTACAACTGGTGTTATATTGAATGTTTCTCTGTCTTGCAAAATGAACATTTATCGTTATCAATTATACCCACTTTCTTCAGAATATTATTTGAAACAAGACTTTTATGACATATCCTAATCTGAAACCATCTAAGTTTTTTTTTTAATTTTGCTAGTTTGTTTAAAGGTCTTTTCCCAATCTATCGCAAATCCTAATTTATATTCCCGTTGAGCAAATGCGTTGACATCAAATACCATTAACTCTTCCAAGAGAGCATTGTAAAAGAAACTTTTGAACCTTTAGTTACGTTTATTATAACATGTAGTGCTTTTTTCGTTGGTTACATTCTCCATTTTGTATCGTGATATGTCTTTTCTTAAGATGGCTTTTATAGACTGTATCCCACACATTCAAGATTGATTACGTTGATGCCATGCTTAGACCAAGATCTTTTATAATCCAAGAAATGTTTCATCAATGATATCTCTAACAAAAAATGTGTTTGGCAATCCAGTTTTTAAAGCAAAAAAAACATCATTACCTACTCCAATTTTATCGTTATAGAAAAGTGGCTCTGCTAGAACCTCTTGTCAATTTTGTAGTTCTATGCTTTTATTGAAGTTTGGGTAAGATAAAAAGACATCTTTTGAAAAAAATGCTGAGCTTGTGTGCAAGAAAAATTTTTGGACCATATAAATTCAATGAATCTTTTCTGGACAGAGTGCTTCAATTATTTTGTTCCATTTTGGATAAGCAGTGCATATATTTTTAATCTAAGTCATCTTTAACGCCTGTACATACTGTTCTTTATATCTGGCATTCCTATACCCCCATTTTCGATGGCATGCACCGCACATTTTCTTTTAATTCTATCTCTTTTCATGTTCCACACAAATTCGTGACAGATTTTTTGTAGTTCTTTTATTTCTTTGTCTGGAGGGTTTGGTAAATCTATCTACAAATATACCAAATTAGAAAGTATGAGTGATTTCAATATAGCAGCCCTGCCCATGGGTGTACATATCCACCTTGACCAAATCTTAAATACGTTCTTTACCTCAATTAGTATATCCTTTGTGTTAAGTGCGGTCGTTTTTGACAAATCATTTGAAAACCATATACCGAGAAGTTTAAATTTAGGTGGATTCTATATTATTTTCTTTTCAAGTAGATATTTCTTTTCCGAGTTTTACTGTGTCCTAACAAACCATTGGCAGTTTTTTCGAAGTTAAGTTTCAGTCCAGAAGTTTCTTCAAATTCAGATATCCTGCCGAAGAGTTTTTCGCACGATTCCAACAAGCCTGGAAGAGCTTTTATTTCTAAATAATGCATTACATCATACACAATACTTACATTGTCTCCTATGTATCTGCCAGGAACGGATCCTGTTTGATCTTCATTCATTATCTTCGAAAGGACATTTTTCATTCTGTTTGCTATGCACGTCGTTCCCATTGTTTAAGCAACATAAAACAAATCATTCAAAAATTCTATCGCTTTATCTTCTTCAGGTAGACATGTTATTATTCCTTCTCTCTGACTAACAGACATTTCTCCTCTCCAGAAACCTCCATTCAACAATCTAACAACAAACTCTCTAATTTGTTTTTAAAACATTACTTAAGTTAGCTGTAATCCCGTCAGTCCCATGGCTCTTATTGTTATGCATTTCCTTTAAGGCTTCTGAAGCTTCTTCTCTAGTCATTAGCCCTTCTAATTCTTTTGAGTTTCATTCACTCAGTCGTGGTAAGTTTTGAACATACTCGTGGTAAGTTTTGAACATACTCGTGGTAAGTTTTGAACATACTCGTGGTAAGTTTTGAACATACTCGTGGTAAGTTTTGAACATACTCGTGGTAAGTTTTGAACATACTCGTGGTAAGTTTTGAACATACTTGCTTTATCAATATTCCTTACAGTTCGTTCTTTATAAAGGCTTTCGTAGTTTAGTCTAGTGGCTTCCAGCATGTCGTCAGTTTGTGATAAAATTGCCCCATTATCTGTTGCAAGTTTTACTATTTGTTTATTCACAAAATGACTTTTCTCCACATTACAAAAGTGCTCTGTTATTTTTTCACAAAATGAATCTTCTCCACATTACAAAAGTGCTCTGTTATTTTTTCACAAATGAATCTTCTCCACATTACAAAAGTGCTCTGTTATTTATTCACAAATGAATCTTCTCCACATTACAAAAGTGCTCTGTTATTTTTTCACAAAATGACTTTTCTCCACATTACAAAAGTGCTCTGTTATTTATTCACAAAATGAATCTTCTCCACATTACAAAAGTGCTCTGTTATTTTTTCACAAAATGACTTTTCTCCACATTACAAAAGTGCTCTGTTATTTTTTCACAAAATGACTTTTCTCCACATTACAAAAGTGCTCTGTTGTTTATTCACAAAATGAATCTTCTCCACATTACAAAAGTGCTCTGTTATTTTTTCACAAAATGACTTTTCTCCACATTACAAAAGTGCTCTGTTATTTATTCACAAAATGAATCTTCTCCACATTACAAAAGTGCTCTGTTATTTTTTCACAAAATGACTTTTCTCCACATTACAAAAGTGCTCTGTTAT
>CM031612.1:17726706-17729206 GCA_018398815.1 Conus ventricosus | reverse complement strand
ATGGTGATGATAATAAATGAAGAGAAGAAGAAGAAGATAACAGCATCAACAACAACAAATATGCTAATAAAAAAAAAGAGAAGGAGGAGGAGGAAGGTGAATACGATAATAGTGATAAATATAATACTGGCTGGGATAATAATAACGACGACAACAATAACAACAACAAGAACTATGATATTCATGAAAACGGAAACGAAGTGAATAAGTAGTAAAGATGTATTACACAATGATAAGAAAACACTTAGGGGAAGAAGGAAATGCATACAACGAAGCCAATAATCCATGGACGCATAGACATGCCGCCCCTCTTTACACACCCAGCCCCCCCCCCCCCCCCCTCCACCCCCGCCCCCCTCCCCCACTCCCTTCGATCATTCCCTCGACCAAAGCACGTTGAACATATGACACGCGCCATCACGCATTCCATCTACCCTACTTTACACGAACACGCGTGCCATTTGGATCGCTCACAAGACAGCCACCTCATCCTCTCCATCCTTTTTCTCCTGCATACCCACGGGCATCAAAAGCGACCGGTTACCAAACCGAGATCCCCATCAATCTGTGATGTATCCTATATTTTATTTCTTTCATGGCATACCACCGACCGACGCACTAGCCGTTGAATATAAACAGAAAAATTATTCGATCTATCACTCAGTAAATCTATGCAAGTGCACACACACACACACACACACAAACAACACACACACACACACACACACACACACACACACACACACACACTCACACGCGCGCGTGTGAGTGTGAGTGTGTGTGTGTGTGTGTGTGTGTGTATACATGTGTCTGTCTGTGTGTGAGTGGGGAGGAGAAGTATGAGAGAGAGAGAGAGAGAGAGAGAGAGAGAGAGAGAGAGAGAGAGAGAGAGAGAGAGAGAGAGAGAGAGAGAAACTCAGACTCAGATTGATGTAATTGTCGTAAAACCCATCAAAGGAATTATAGATACAAAAATAAACCCAACAAACTCTGACAGAAAATCAAAGCATAGCAACCTACGTTTTTTTAAGTTTGGACATTTCTGGCAGACGTCACGTGTTGATTGCGTACCTTTATCTAAACATAGGAACATACTCAGCAAGTTCAGCCTGTTCTGGTTGGCAATACAGAACTCGGGGTGTGCGGATTTTTGTTTTCATTGGTAGGCCTACATGATCCAGGGTTCGAGGAATGAAAATGCACGTGGTATTAATGGAAATAAGAGCGCTTGATATTAATTCATCGTGTATATAACATCCATCAAAAATTTGTCATTTGTCGTCTGGCACGCCACAAATTTGCGTACGTTGTCTTCTGTTGCTGTGATACAATACTATTCCTTCTCCATTTCCATTTCCATCAGCATTCAATCGTAACCGATATGATGCATATCTCTGTTTATTTGTTTGTTCAATTGTGCCGGAGCACAGTGTGTGTGTGTGTTGTGTGTGTGTGTGTGTGTGTGTGTGTGTGTGTGTGTGTGTGTGTGTTTGCATGCCTGCCCATATGTGTGTGCGTATGTCTGTATGCGCTGTATATGTGAGTGTTTGCCCGCGCGCGTGAACGCGCGTGCGTGCTTGTGTGTCTGTCTGCCTTTGTTTGTTTCCTTGTATGTGCATTTCTCTCTCTCTCTCTCTCTCTCTCTCTCTCTCTCTCTCTCTCTCTCTCTCTCTCTCTCTCTCTCTCTCTCGTGTGTGTGTGTGGTGTGTGTGTGTGTGTGTGTGTAAGTGTGTGTGTGTGTGTGTGTGTGTGTGTGTGTGTGTGTGTGTGTGTGTGTGTGTGTGCGTGCGTGCGTGCGTGCGTGCGTGCGTGCTGTGTGTGTGTGTGTGTGTGTGTGTGTGTGTGTGTGTGTGTGTGTGTGTGTGTGTGTGTGTGTGTGTGCGGGTTTGTTGGTCACTCAGACGCAGTAGAATCCACCATGATTCTTACAATCACGCATTATAAGTGATGCCTGCCGCCTGTAATTGTTGAAAGGCAAAAGAAAGACAGTCTACCAAAAGAAAGAAAGATGGACAGCAAGCAGAGAGAAACAAAAGAAGGGAAAAAAAGACAGTGAAAAAAAAAAAGAAAAGCAAACAGACAGAGAAACAGAAAGATGTTATGTAAAGTATTGCTACCTCCTAGAATCAAAACAAATGACAATTTTGCGTTCTTGATCCAAGCTGTTGTAAATCATTAGGACTAGGACCAGTTTCCTCCTCCGTGGAGGATGCTACGTTGATCTGCTTTCGTCTGTTGGTCTGCTTGCCTGTCTCTTAAACAGAATACGAAAAAAGCTCCAAACGATTGGAACCAAATATAGTGGGAAGGTGGACTGTGACACAAAGACTAACGCACTAAATTTTGGTTCGGAAACGTGAACTCCTTTGACGACATTTAGTGGGGAAAAGTGAATGTGGCCCAAGCACTATTGCAGAAAATGTTGCTGCCGATCCATGGACTATGTGACCAACACTTCATGGAAAGATGAAACGTGGGCCAAGAGCGAACACAGTCAGTT
>CM031612.1:17711706-17721706 GCA_018398815.1 Conus ventricosus | reverse complement strand
AGTATTAACCCTTTGTGATTACTGGTGAGGATGAAGATCAGTGCCCGCAAGACAACAACTAAAAAGGAGTATTAACCCTTTGTGATTACTGGTGGGGATGAAGATCAGTGCCCGCAAGACAACAACTAAAAAGGAGTATTAACCCTTTGTGATTACTGGTGGGGATGAAGATCAGTGCCCGCAAGACAACAACTAAAAAGGAGTATTAACCCTTTGTGATTACTGGTGGGGATGAAGATCAGTGCCCGCAAGACAACAACTAAAAAGGAGTATTAACCCTTTGTGATTACTGGTGGGGATGAAGATCAGTGCCCGCAAGACAACACTACAAAAAAGGAGTATTAACCCTTTGTGATTACTGGTGGTGATGAAGATCAGTGCCCGCAAGACAACACCAACAAAAAAAGGAGTATTAACCCTTTGATTATCAGTGGTGATGAGGGTTGCCGATGACGAGCTGTAGCAGCTTTGGGATAAAACGAAACGTTCAGCAAGTTCCATTTGTTTTTCAAATCTTGTCTTCTTTCACGTGGGACAGTGTGAGTTGACTCAGGTGAAGCAACGCCACTTTTAAAACAGCGTCTGTTACTTTCCATCCAATCTGCACACTGTCAATGAGGTTCCGACACCATGGGGTTAATGGATGTGTTGTGTCAAAAAGGTTTTACAATGGAAATAGTTCGATTTGAAACTGTAGAGGCCACTTCCTTTCACATAAAGCACACAGAAGTAAAATAAAAAGAAAAGAAAAAAAAGAGAAAAGATGGAGACGGTGAGGCACATGTTCAGCATGGGTGTGGCTGTGTTGTCAAAAGGTGGGATGATCAATGTTTAATGTCTCACGAAGAATGTTTGAACCGACCTCCCCCGCAAGTTTCCAACATGTGTGCACTGTGAAAACAACAGGAACAAACAACAGCTGAGCAAAATGAATTTGTTTAAAAATTTTTTTTTTTTTTTTTTTTTTTTTGTTATGGACAGTAAACGGAGTCATGGCAGGTAAGGGAGAGAAGATCTTGCACACACGTGAGATCCCATCACCAACTTTCGGAAGAGGAAGCAAGTTTGGCCGTTGGTATGGATGACACGTTACACATGGATAGCATGCACCGAAAGAATGAAAGTGTGGATGACAAACGACTGACTGACAGACTGAATGACTGACAGACTGAATGACTGACAGACTGAATGACGCGGGAAACGACTGAGTGTACTGCCAGCTCTTCAATGGGCTCTATCCAGGCTGGACTCCGTCGTGTAACAGAAAATTGTAAGATTGTAAATCGCTTGCAGGTTGGTCTCTAACCGACGATAGAGGCTTGTAAATGCTCTTAATAATGATAGGAATAATGAAAATAATACCTGGCGATGAGATAATACGTGTGTGAAAGATGTTCTCTCCCTTACAACCCTTGGGGGGGGGGGGGGGGAAGGGGAGAGAACGGGAACTTGACGACGCCAAAGTTCCAGTAGACCAGCCATGTGTTCAGTGGTGGAAGCTGTTTGCTGCGGCTGCTTAGCCGCTCAGTCCACGGAACAATTCGAATCACGGCGTTTGCACAGAGCCCCTATGACAGCTTTCTAACAACACTCGGAGCACTCTGAAGCGAAACGGTGCCTATCGCTTGGTTTCTGTTCCATAATGGTTCCATCTTCAATACTGAGGTAGACGCCTACAGCTCTGAAATGGCCATTTGTGGTCGGCTGGGCTATTAGCTCCCTTCTCTCTCTCTCTCTCTCTCTCTCTCTCCTCTCTCTCTCTCTCTCTCTCTGTCTCTCTCTCTCTCTCTCTCTCTCTCTCTCTCTCTCTCTCTCTCTCTCTCTCTCTCCTCTCTCCTCTCTCTCTCTCCTCCTCAGGTCGACGCTCATGACCATCATCAAGTAAATTCAAATGTTAACAGCAGGAAAGACTGCAACATGCGATTCTCATCATTGTTACTGTACTATTAATTATTTTTTGGGAATAACGTTTTGCTTAAACCAAAGACTGTAACCCGGGGAACGTGTCCACACACAGACCGTGCGGCGAAAGTTTGGCTGTGTCTTGTCTTGAGCTGAACTGTTTCGCCCATCAGCGATAAAGCAACCAGTGGAGCTGCGGGATGCACGGCAGCAGTTTGCTCGATGGCGGCGTCTTTTGCTGGTGGTCTCTGACGTCATGAAACCCAGGCTGATACACCCATGGCGACGCTTCCGCGGAAGTTCCGATATGTTCGCGTCCAGTACCACCACACAATGGCATCTGCCAGGGAGTCAAAAATGTCCCTTGGTGGAATGCTGTATGGGTATCTGCACCCCGTGTCAACATGGTGCGGGCTGTCAAGAATGGTGCAGGAATGTCACCAGCTGGTTGGTTGGGCAGTTGAGGACAGGACTTCTGTGGGCCCCACGGGCACCTTCTGGTCTGTCTTGTTTTTAAGTGTTGTCACCATGCAGGAACCGTAATCATTATTTGGATGTCAAGTCCAAACTTAGTTTGAAAGTGACTTTATTCACACACACACACACACACACACACACACACACACACACACACACACACACACACACACACTCACACACATACAGAGAGAGAGAGAGAGAGAGAGAGAGAGAGAGAGAGAGAGAGAGAATACCAATACAAATATTTATTTAAGGATAAACGGATAAGCTTGTCTATGCCATGCTCCCGTGGGGAAAATAAGTTCAAAAAACAAAAAGAGATAACAATCCAAAAAGAAGCAAAGAAAGCAGAAATAAAGAAAATGAATGACCGATAACGATTACACACGAATTACACATGAACACAATTGAAAAAAAAATCATGAAATAAATGAGAGAGAGAGAGAGAGAGAGAGAGAGAGAGAGAGAGAGAGAGAGAGAGTTGTAAGGAAATAATGTGCAGGTTTTTTAAATGATCATGTTCCTCGTAGAGCAGGTTTGAAGATACGTTTTATTGTTCCTTACGTTCATTTACTCTTACTCTCATTAATGTTTTTTTTTTTTAAATGATCTGTTGCCGAATTGCTGGCCTTCGCGACATCTAACACTGCGTCGAGCTCATCATCGTGAAAACAAAATAAATAAATAAATTTTAAAAAACTGCGACAATATCGCACAAATCGTTTGCGTCGCCATATTGCTTCCCCGTCAAATATCAGAGCGTTTGTCAGCCAAGTTGGAGACATCACTGCATGCAGCATTGACGGCAGGGCACACGACTGCTGTCACATGATGGGGGAGAATGGGCTTGGAACTATGGAAGCTGCACGTGACCACAATATGGGGAGATGGTGGTGGTGGCGTGGTGGAGACGGGCTTAGGTACAGACAGTCTTTAGAGATGAAGCCATGTGGGTCAGTTGTAACAAATCTTAACTACAACACTTGCATTTTTAACCAGGCTTCACCCTGTTCATAACTTCCCTCATTGCACCCCCATCCCCCCCCCCCCCCCCCCCACCCCCCCCCCCCCCCCCCCCCACCCACCCTGCAACTGCTTTTTTCTGTATCCCTTCATGCACAACTCTGCAGCAGTAGCGCTATTGTTTCCCTTGCTCCCACCAAATATTACTCAGTACAACTTGTATCTACAGTCTTTGCTTCCACGTCTGAAGACTGTCTCTGCCTGAGCCCATCTCCACCACCACCACCACCACCACCACCTCCCCACTTCCTCATTCACACAACACTCACTGATGACTGGGGTCTAACCGTCACATGAAGTTCGAACACAGAGATGGACACGCAACCTCCCATGACCATGTCATTGCTCTGGCTGATCGGTTTGCCTGTGCTGTGAGCGGTCCTGTCTTTCATGGTAGCGCAGCAGTTTCACCAGTTCATCAAGAGTAATTACTCGTTGTTGAAAAGACGTCCCGCCTGGACTGTTCCATTCTGACCTAATTTGTGCTCTAAAGATCCCGTGTGGTTATTGCCGAAAGATGTGAGCAGCCGTTTTGACGTGATGTTGCGCAACAGTTTCCCTGTATCAATACTTAAAACACAATGACAGGATATGTGTATAAGAAGACCAAAAAAATGTACATGATATTTCTAACGGCAGGCAATTTGACCTCTTTGAATGACAAGAGTCTTTGTCTGAAGAAACGAATCTACCAGGAGGCGTGAGAATCGTCCATGACAGGACCATTGTAACTGGTGGAGGGCTTTCAATTCCTCTTCTTTTATTTTTTTTTTTTAATTGATGCTTCAACATTGTTTCACAGTACAGTTCAAAAAAGGAGAGACAACAACTACTGAGTTCCCTTTTGGGTCAGGGGCAAACTACTGAAGTTTTCAATGGCAGTGATGCGTCGATAAAGTGTCACACTGGAAATGTTGGCGCCAGTCAGGGGTTATAAATTATATGTATTGCATTTTATTTACAATAATTTTCAGAAACATCAAATATATTTTTTGGAAACCTGCCTTTTTTTAACGGTGTTTTGTAAGGATGCTTTTTTGATCAAATGGAACCTTTTCAAATTAGGTCAGTCAAACGTATTTTGTGTGTCTTTGTTTTAATCTATAGATGGATTCTGAGTTATGTCACTTTCCGTTTACTCCTGTGTGTTTTGGTGGTGGTGGTGGTTGTTATTTGTTGTTTGCTTGTTTGTGTTTTCTTTGTACTGTTTGGTGTTGTTGTTGCTGTCATCTGGCTTTTTTTTTGTTTTTGTTTGTTGTTTTTATTTGTTTGTTTTTGTATAAAATCTCGTACTAGTTCCTAAATCCTTCATCGGACGCAGCCAGAAGCAATTATTGTCGGCTTCCAAAGGGAGTCGGCTACAGGGCGGAAGACAGAAGCAATTATTGTCGGCTTCAAAGGGAGGCGGTACATGGCGGGACGGCAGAAGCAATTATTGGTCGGCTTAAAGGGAGGTGGCTACAGGCGGGAAGACAGAAGCAATTATTTGTCGCTTAAAAGGGAGGTGGCTACAGGCGGCCGACCGAAGCAATTATTGTCGGCTTCAAGAGGAGGTGGGCTCCAGGCGGAAGACAGAAGCAATTATTGTCGGCTTCAAAAGGGGGGCTTTACAGGGGAAGCAGAAGCAATTATTGTCGGCTTCAAAGGAGGTGGCTACAGGCGGAAGACAGAAGGCAATTATTGTCGGCTTCAACTGGAGGCGGTACAGGCGGAAGACAAGAAGCATCATTGTCGGCTTCAAGGGAGGCAGGCTACAGGGGAGACAGAAGCAAATTATGTCGGCTTCAAAGGGAGGCGGCTACCGCGGAAGACAGAAGCCAATTATTGTCGGCTTCAAAGGGGGGGCGGCTACAGGCGGAAGACAGAAGCAATTATTGTCGGCTTCAAAGGAGGCGGTACAGGCGGGAAGACAGAAAGCAATTATGTCGGCTTTCAAGGGAGCGGCTACAGGCGGAAATTGAAACAAGATTAACAAGTGTTTGTTTTGTTAGTTCTTTCGTTTGGAAAATGTTTGGTCGTCAATACACGCGGTCGGCAGGGGGGGAAGGACGGGAAAGGGAGGGGGTTTTATATGTAATGTCTTGAGGGTATTGGGTCAGAGCAAGCGTCACTGAACACAGGCAAAGTGATTTCGCTTGCGCAATGGCTGGCTTGCTTTACAGCGATCTACTATCATTGCGGTCTGCAGGACGCGTGCTGAAGCTCCACAGGAACGTATCGACGGGGCTTTGTAAGAGGCGCTGGAATAAGCGGCGTGGGAGTAATATCCCTGAGGGGCACCCCATCTCTCTGTTCATTCCCACAATCTAATGCCACCCTCAGGTCTATGCCACCTTCCCTTCCGGGTTTATGTTTTCTCCGGACCTATGCTTCCACCTCTTCTCCAGATCTACATTCCCCCTCCACACACACACACAACACACAACACCCTCTCCCATCGCAATGGAAAGGACATGAGTGACCCTGAAACCGGTCATCTGACTATGATTAAAGTTTAAAAGGTTCAAAGGTCAATTGGGCCCAACCTGTGTCACAGCGACCACAGTGACGTTTAAGGTTCGATGATAACAAACGGGTCACGATGACGTCAGTTGGTTGAGACTGACAGGCACGGTGACTGAGACCTAGTTCAACGGTCAATGACCCAGATGAGTTACCGCGATCCGAGAGTCTTGGAAAATAAGAAATGGGTTATGGTGACCCTGATGAAGGTGAAAGGTCACAATGACCTGAACTGGATCACGGTGACTCAGTCACTGGTTACAATCAAGTGACCGTAATGGGCCATACTGACTGGAGTAGTGTTGACATATTGAGCGGCCAGATCTGGTCACCGTGCCAGATCTAGATTAAAGGTGAAGAGAATGACCCATGCGGGTCATCCATGACCCATTCTGGGTCATTTCACCTAGAGGAAGTTATAAATGCCAATCCTGACTCACTTTCGCCTCAAACCCGTTTTCGGGCGAAAGTGACCCAGATTGGCATTTTATACGTTCATTGACAAGTAAGGACTTAATAGCTAAAATAACGATTATTACAAAAAAACATACTGTGTAGGGTTATCCGTTTTTCAATACTAATTTACTAACTTTTCAGATTTTCCAGTTTTTGTTTAATCCTGTGTTTTTTCTGGTCATTTGCATAACATCATTTTCACGGCAATCATGCATCAATGAGTCTCTCGTCTTTCATATGAAATAGAAAAACTACAGTCTTTACTGTCTCCTTAAAGTCTTTTAAAACTGAGTTATATTTTTGACATTAAAATCCCACAAACAATTATTCCAGCATGTCTTCCACTGAAAGCCAGTTTTGACAAGTTTTCTTTTTTTAACTATGTCTCTTTCGCCGAACAGTCATCTATAATAAATTAGTGTCTGCGTTCCTTCAAAAAAGTCTATAAAACTGTTCTAAACACTCACTCGTTTATTGCGGGGATCAAACTAAATATATGTATCATTGTCCATATAAATCTTCTTATCAGGATTCATTGTTCCATGTAAGTGTGGACAGAAACCACAATTATGATTAAAAATATAGCGATAAAACTGTTTGTAATAGGGTCTGGACAATATTGTTTTTCCACAACCCGTCTGCCACAAATCAATGAGCAATGAGGTGTTTTTTTTCTTGTTTTTTTTTTTTTTTTTCCAATAAAGGTTTAACGGCTCATGGTTTTATAGATGAATTTAAATCTAATCAGTTATTATTTTTATCATACTCTCCGTCAAAACTTGATTCAGTATAACTAAAACCGACGAGGCCTAAATGTGTAAGATGTAATCAATTCAGTTCTGTAAGATTGTTTCTATTTAAGTCAACATTGGATTTTGTTGTTGTTGTTATGATTTAATATCCTCACCATTGTGAAGCACCGGACGAAACAACGTTAAGGCGTTTAACGTCTAAGTTTTTGCAGTCTAATATTAATTCTTTTATAAGGTAATCACTAACGCCCACAACCCCATCCTCTCCACATCTTTAAAGACAGAAATTTCAAATATTCTTGTGAACGGTGTCTCCCTAATTTTTCTGTTGGAAAAGAACTGTAATTTTGTAGATGCTTTTTTTACAACTGTTTCTTTTCTGTGGAGGATGTACTGCTTTTTCCCATACGGCTTATTTCAATTTCTTTCCGACTATTGTCGTCCGGTTAAGGCGTACATGTAAAGGGGCCAGAGTTGAATTCTTTTCTGAAAACTTTTTTGGAGGCTAATATATGTAAATGGGCTTAGAATTCAAATTTTATGTCCCTTCTAAATATGGTTTATAGTGCCATTTGAGGTCAGGTTTTCGTTCCCAAACACTTTTATATTCATACTGGCCAACATTATTTGCTCTTGATGGCGCAGTTGTTTAGTTTAGGAAACTTTTTGCTGTCGGCAACCTCTTTACGTTTATAATCACCCTCTTTAGTGTACTCAAAACCATACAAAGCGCCTATCTCGCCGTTCTGTTCAAAGTCCGCAACGTCTGCAAGGTCTTTTAATTCTAAAGTTATACACCTAACAGGCGCTAATGTAATCTGAATTTCTGGCCCAGCGACATTATTTTTTATACAGTTTATTATTTTTATTTCCAAAACAATGTGCAGTTATCACATTTTCAACTTTTCCCGCTTTTGGTTCTGTTTGATTTTATATTAAATGATCCGACCCTCCCACAAACCTATCCTTAAACTGTAAACTTAGGGAATTGTATAATTCATAATCGCAATATGCAGCTTTCCCCTGATGGAAGAGCTCTTAAAAACAGTTGAGGGCCTTCGTCATATACGTTTTCATCAGTGCTAGTCATCCACTGAAATAGAGTAAATGAATGTAAGGCAAGGATCGAGGGGACTTTCCCCTCATAAGTTGGTTTTGGTTGGTGTAACTCTAAATCTATAATTGTTAAGCCTGTAAAGCCTAACATTTTAGTAGTCTTTATAAAATAGTAACCTCCTTCTTCTTCAGGCTTGAATGTTAACTGTGTTTTTAGATTTTCATTGTTAAGTTTGAGAGTTAATGTCAAAGTTACTCATGCTTCTTTTAGTGAGCAAAACCCTAATACCCATCAGGTATTGTTAACTGGCTAACTTTGTTCCCTGTTTTGTCAACTTTAGAACCGTATTATTCTCCTTGGCTTCGCTTATATTAAACCATACGACTTTGTAAAATATTTCATGGAGCGCGACCGTTTTGACCCGCAATTGTTATTAATAGCATGTTCTAAAAAACGAAGGACGGTCTTGCGTTGTTATTGTTACAAACATTTTTTAAAACAAATTAAAAATGAGTGCATTCAATATACTGATGCAAAATATTCTGTTGGGCCGCACTACAATCTTAAAAATATAGCAACTGATACTCTTGACATGCTGTGACCCAGACTGCCTCTTTTCATAAAAAGGTAGTACTCCATTGAGAGCTATCTTAACCCCCCTATTGAAAACGACCGCATCAAGAAAGCGTGGTTTAGTCATCCGATGCAGTTTTATCAGAACCAGTTAAACTTTGCTGTTTTGCGCATCACTGGGTGTGGAGTGTCGTATGCCGATCATTTAAATCACCCATGATCCTTTGGTGAGGTCAGTGTACAGATTTCATTTCTATTACACCTTTAGACGTATTTTGACTGAATTGCAAGCGCCATTGCCAATGACAACCGTTTAATCCCTCAGCAACAGAATAGACATGAAGGCTTTTGAAAGGATCTGTAACGAATTCAATATTAACATCAAGACAGACTTTAGACAAAAGTTGGATCTTAATCATGGCCTAGGCGACCTTTATTTTCGGGGCACGCACAGAAAGTATAACTATGACTGGCATCCTCTTTCAAAACTTTCTTTTCAGGCCCAACTGTTCAGCCCGGGTCCCTACAGCAAGAGCATAAAAACAGCATGGACAACATTTATCTTAGACACTTCTAAGGGCCTAACTAGGCGGGAATAGAACGAATAAACGACTCTATTCGTACTTACGTTTGGTGTTTGCTAGGGTCGCAAGCACAGGCAAGATCGAGCAATAACTGATCCTTCTACTGGCTTTGACGCACAAAAACAATACTTAGCAAATTTAGAGGACGCCATTAATTCTACAGTTGATTTACCTTCAAGTATTCAAAGGTACCAACATGTTTTACAATACGCAAGATCGAAAGTAGACTTTGCTGTTGGCACTGGTTTATACATGCTGCCTTCTGACCTCAGACTCCAGATAGGTACAATATAAACTATAATAAATGAAATTCTATAGCAGGCAATGAACAGAAGGTTGGGAAAAAACGACATAAATTCTGAGCCAGTAATATTACAAACAATAAAGAACACCCAAGATTAAGTCATCTAATCCCCGAAGTCCAACCCCCCAAAGTCATTGAAGACTCAGCAAAGCTCGCGGACTCGTTCGCGATGACCATGAATATGAAAAGACAGCGCTTGTTCTTGGATTAATGGCATAGGATTACTTGGTCTTTATCTTACTAAATAGTAACCCAACTATTACAAGAACTAATGTCCATAAGTGCTCGGCCATAAAGCCAACTACTTTGTTGCAGTAGACAAAAGCCAGCTGACAATACTCCCAATATCCTGGTAAAGCGTCCACGT
>CM031612.1:17703064-17711606 GCA_018398815.1 Conus ventricosus | reverse complement strand
GTTGTCTTCTCTCGGCAGGCAGGTTCGTCTGGTCACCGTCACCGTCGCTGTCGTCGTCGTGAGACTGTCAACGTTGTCGTCGTGTGGCATGGTTGTTTTTTGTTGTGTTTTTTTGTTTTTTTGTGTGTGTGACATTGAAACACCTGAAGACATTGGTTTGGATGTGCATACATGAAGGATGGATGTTGATTAAAAAGGGTATGACTGAAGGGGTGAATGTGCGCAGTGAATTATATGCTAAAATGAATATAGTTAAGTGAAGTTAGTATAGTTTGGTTGTTGTTGTTTTTTTCCCTTTTGGAGAATTGGTTTTGGGAAAAAAATGATTTGTATTATGCTAGGTGTAATCTGCGGATCTGGGAAACACTGCACACCGTGACTGGAAAAGGGGTTAAATAACTGGTTGTGGCGGCCTTGGCCGTAGGAACCGTGTGTTTCAGGCTGGGGTCTGAGACGAGTATATAGAAGATTCCGGTCATTGATTGTTGTGTCGGGAATAAAATCGTTTTATTGTCAGTTCTTGTGTGACGTGTTATATGTTTAATGGTTAGTTGTGGGAGGGTTTTGTTTTTTTACGTCCGGCTTAGCGTTCCGTGACACCGCCCACACAAAAAAATGAATGAAGCGCTCGCGCGCGCGTAACCAGAGGAATGTGCCATTGCAGCTTGACAGCTCGCTTATACACTCCTGCTATGGTTTTAACTGAGATTGGGGACGGGGAAACAAACACTAAGAGGAACACAGACTTTGGTAAACATAGACCCGGGCATACCGAGGGTACGGGTACAGATATACTTGAAGTAACACGTATCAGTGTTGACATAGACCTTGACGGAACATAGACTTTGATAAACACAGACCACGGTAAGTCTAGACCTGTGTAAACATGTGCCTAGGAGGTGTGTGTGTGGGGGGGGGGGGGGGGTGGGGGGGGATCGAGGGCATAGATCGTGAGGAACACAGACATTGGGGAAAACAGACCTGGGAAATATAGACTGTAGAAAGCGCTGACCGAAGTGGGAGGGGGGAGTATAGACATGCAAGGAATATGGATTGGGGAAAACATAGGCCTGGGGGAGGGAGGGGGGACAGACTGTGGAAAGCACTGACCTGAAGTGGGAGGGGGGAGTATAGACATTCAAGGAATATGGATGGGGGAAACATAGGTCTGAGGGGGGGGGAGACAGACTGTGGAAAGCACTGACCTGAGGGGGGAGTATAGACATGCAAGGAATATGGATGGGGGAAACATAGGTCTGGGGGGGGGGGGGAATAGACTGTGAAACGCACTGACCTGAAGGGTTGCAGAGATATGGACATAGGTGGAACATGAACTAGGCGGAAACATAGACCTAGGGGAATACAGACCTTGGGGAATATAGACTCCGGGAAGCACTGGGGGGTATAGACATGGATAGAACAGGAAACATAGACCTAGGGGAATACAGACCTTGGGGAATATAGACTCCGGGAAGCACTGGGGGATATAGACATGGATAGAACAGGGAAACATAGACCTAGGGGAATACAGACCTTGGGGAATATAGACTCCGGGAAGCACTGGGGGGGGATATAGACATGGATAGAACAGGGAAACATAGACCTAGGGGAATACAGAACTTGGGGAATATAGACTCCGGGAAGCACTGGGGGATATAGACATGGATAGAACAGGGAAACATAGACCTAGGGGAATAGAGACCTTGGGGAATATAGACTCCGGAAGCACTGAGGGGGGGGGGGTAGACATGGATAGAACAGGGAAACATAGACCTAGGGGAATACAGACCTTGGGAATATAGACTCCGGGAAGCACTGAGGGGGGGGGTAGACATGGATAGAACGGGGAAACAGACCTAGAGGAATATAGACTCCGGAAGCACTGAGGGGGGGGGGGGTAGACATGAATAGAACAGGGAAACAGACCTTGAGGAATATAGACTCCGGAAGCACTGAGGGAGGGGGGTAGACATGGATAGAACAGGAAACATAGAGCTAGGGAATACAGACTCCGGAAGCACTGAGGGGGGGGGGGGGGGTAGACAAGGATAGAACAGGGAAACAGACCTAGAGGAATATAGACTCCGGGAAGCACTGAGGGGGGGGGGGTAGACATGGATAGAACAGGAAACAGACCTAGAGGAATATAGAACTCCGGGAAGCACTGAGGGGGGGGGGGGGGGTAGACATGGATAGAACAGGGAAACAGACCTAGAGGAATATAGACTCCGGGAAGCACTAGGGGGGGGGGGGGGGGGGGGGGTAGACATGGATAGAACAGGGAAACAGACCTAGAGGAATATAGACTCCGGGAAGCACTGGAGGGGGGGGGGGGGGGGGGGTAGACATGGATAGAACAGGGAAACAGACCTAGAGGAATATAGACTCCGGGAAGCACTGAGGGGGGGGGGGGGGGGGTAGACATGGATAGAACAGGGAAACAGACCTAGAGGAATATAGACTCCGGAAGCACTGAGGGGGGGGGGGGGACATGGATAGAACAGGGAAACAGACCTAGGGGAATATAGACTCCGGGAAGCACTGAGGTGAGGGGGGGGGGGATGTAGACATGGATAGAACAGGAAACATAGACCTAGGGGACTATAGACTCCTGGAAGCACTAAGGGGTGGGGGGAGGGGATATAGACATGGACAGAACAGGTAAACATAGACCCAGGGGAATATAGACTCCGGGAAGCACAGAGGGGGATATAGACATGGATAGAACAGGAAACATAGACCTAGGTGAATATAGACTCCGGGAAGCACAGAGGGGATATAGACATGGATAGAACAGGGAAACATAGACCTAGGTGATATATAGACTCCGGGAAGCACTGAGGGACGGAGGATATAGATATGGATAGAACAGGGAAACATAGAGCTAGGGGAATATAGACTTCGGGAAGCACTGATGGGGGATCTAGACATGGATAGAACATAGACGTGGGGGAAACAAAGTCTTAGCGACACATAGACCTGAGGAAACTTTGCCTTCAGGAAACACCAACGGAGGCGGGGAAGATAGACATGGGTGAAATATGGACTTGGAGGAAACATATCTGGGGTAACGTAGTCCAGGGGAAATATAGACCTGGGAGAACATAGACCTTGAAGGATGGAAAGGAATAAAGACCAGGGCGAACAGAAGCCTGTGTGGGAGGGGAGGGAGGGAGGAAGTGCAGGCATATAGATATAGAGCCCAAACGGAGCAAGCTCGACACATGTCAGATAAAGCAGCATACATATATCCTATGTAAAGGCGTACGCCAAATAATTATTTTAAGAATCAATCCTGCGTTAGAGCAGTTTGGCGCGTTACACCGACAAACAGTTCAGAATTCAAATAATTAGAGAAAGTGACCCTGTAGTATAAATGTCGACCCCCCCCCCCCCTCCCATTGTGTGAGTGTGTGTGTGTGTGTGTGTGTGTGTGTGTGTGTGTGTGTGTGTGCGCGTGCGTGCGTGCGTGCGTGCGTGCGTGCGTGCGTGCGTGCGTGCGTGCGTGCGTGTGTGTGTGTGTGTGTGTGTGTGTGTGTGTGTGTGTGTGTGTGTGTGTGTGTGTGTGTGTGTGTGTGTGCGCGTGCGTGCGTGCGTGTGCATGCGTGTATGTGTGTGTGTGTGTGTGTGTGTGTGTGTGTGTGTGTGTGTGTGTGTGTGTGTGTGTGTGTGTGTGTGTGTGTGTGTGTGTGCGTGCGTGCGTGCGTGCGCGAGCGTTCGCGCGTGCGTCCGTGCGTCTGTGTGTGTGTGTGTGTCTGTCTGTCTGTTTGCCTCTCTCTCGCTCTCCTCTCTCTCCTCTTCTCTCTCTCTCTCTCTCTCTCTCTCTCTCTCTCTCTCTCTCTCCTCTCTCTCTCTCTCTCTCTCTGTATCAACACTTACAAAACAACCTGATGAACCCTAGGATAATCATCTGGGCAGATTGACTGGGTTCATAGAAGACAGATTGACTGGGTTCATAGAAGGCAGATTGACTGGGTTCATAGAAGGCAGATTGACTGGGTTCATAGAAGGCAGATTGACTGGGTTCATAGAAGGCAGATTGACTGGGTTCATAGAAGACAGATTGACTGGGTTCATAGAAGAACCAAGACTTCTATTGACAAAAAAAAGTAGGGATCTGCCACAACCAGAACACACAAAACATGCACTAGAAATGCACTGCATTTTTTTTTCATACATACGAATGTGATATTGATCGACCACTCGCATCCGTCTTGTGTTTCTTTTCCATCTCCAGCGAACGTATCACCGCTAACTGAATAGCTTTTGTTTGCTTATTTGTTGTTCCGTTAATATTCCCGAGTTGCCTTTCGTCTCTTTTTATGCCAATGCAATACTGATCGACCACGTGCGTCAATCTTGTGTTTCTTTTCAAATTCCAACGAACTTATTACAGATAACTCAAATGTTTGTTTGATTGTTTGTTGTTCCGTTGATAGTCCCGGGATGAACACATTGGAGAGTCGGGTCGGTCATCCGGTGTATAACCGCATCCTGGCCCGTCACTGTGGGGTCACCGAGTTTGTACCATCAGGCCACACGACTGGCGACTAGGGTCATTTGGGAATCAGAATCCTTGCCTCGTAGGTATCCACCTGCCGTCTTCAGAGTTTATTCCCTTTATAGAGAATGGAGTTGGTTTTTTTTGTGTGTTTTTTTTTGCTTGTTTGGTTGGTTTTTTTTTCCTCTTTTTTTTGTGGCATCAGTTCTCGGATCAATGGAGCACCTAAGGTGGTGGTGGTTTTTTTTTGTTTGTTGTTTGTTTTGTTTTTTTTTTCCCTAAGCCAAAATCCACCTCTTCATTTTTTGGTGCTTCACACTGTCCTCTTCATCTGCCAAAAAAAAAAAACGGAAAATTTTTTTTTTCCATTACTAGGGTTTTTTTGTCTCTTTTTTTTCTTCTTCTTTTCTTTCCCAACCAATCTCTTACACACCATACATAGTCTGTATGTTCTCTTACACACCATACATAGTCTGTATGTTCTCTTACACACCATACATAGTCTGCATGTTCTCTTACACACCATACATAGTCTGTATGTTCTCTTACACACCATACATAGTCTGCATGTTCTCTTACACACCATACATAGTCTGTATGTTCTCTTACACACCATGCATAGTCTGCATGTTCTCTTACACACCATACATAATCTGTATGTTCTCTTACACACCATGCATAGTCTGTATGTTCTCTTACACACCATACATAATCTGTATGTTCTCTTACACACCATACATAATCTGTATGTTCTCTTACACACCATGCATAGTCTGTATGTTCTCTTACACACCATACATAATCTGTATGTTCTCTTACACACCATACATAATCTGTATGTTCTCTTACACACCATACATAATCTGTATGTTCTCTTACACACCATACATAATCTGTATGTTCTCTTACACACCATACATAATCTGTATGTTCTCTTACACACCATACATAATCTGTATGTTCTCTTACACACCATACATAATCTGTATGTTCTCTTACACACCATACATAATCTGTATGTTCTCTTACACACCATACATAATCTGTATGTTCTCTTACACACCATGCATAGTCTGTATGTTCTCTTACACACCATGCATAGTCTGTATGTTCTCTTACACACCATGCATAGTCTGTATGTTCTCTTACACACCATGCATAGTCTGTATGTTCTCTTACACACATGCATAGTCTGTATGTTCTCTTACACACCATGCATAGTTGCATGTTCTCTTACACACCATGCATAGTCTGTATGTTCTCTTACACACCATGCATAGTCTGTATGTTCTCTTACACACCATGCATAGTCTGTATGTTCTCTTACACACCATGCATAGTCTGCATGTTCTCTTAACACCATGCATAGTCTGTATGTTCTCTTACACACCATGCATAGTCTGTATGTTCTCTTACACACCATGCATAGTCTGTATGTTCTCTTACACACCATGCATAGTCTGTATGTTCTCTTACACACCATGCATAGTCTGTATGTTCTCTTACACACCATGCATAGTCTGTATGTTCTCTTACACACCATACATAGTCTGTATGTTCTCTTACACACCATGCATAGTCTGCATGTTCTCTTACACACCATGCATAGTCTGTATGTTCTCTTACACACCATGCATAGTCTGTATGTTCTCTTACACACCATACATAGTCTGTATGTTCTCTTACACACCATGCATAGTCTGCATGTTCTCTTACACACCATGCATAGTCTGTATGTTCTCTTACACACCATGCATAGTCTGTATGTTCTCTTACACACCATGCATAGTCTGCATGTTCTCTTACACACCATGCATAGTCTGTATGTTCTCTTACACACCATGCATAGTCTGTATGTTCTCTTACACACCATGCATAGTCTGTATGTTCTCTTACACACCATGCATAGTCTGTATGTTCTCTTACACACCATGCATAGTCTGTATGTTCTCTTACACACCATGCATAGTCTGTATGTTTCTTACCACACCATGCATAGTCTGTATGTTCTCTTACACACCATGCATAGTCTGTATGTTCTCTTACACACCATGCATAGTCTGTATGTTCTCTTACACACCATGCATAGTCTGCATGTTCTCTTACACACCATGCATAGTCTGCATGTTCTCTTACACACCATGCATAGTCTGTATGTTCTCTTACACACCATGCATAGTCTGCATGTTCTCTTACACACCATGCATAGTCTGCATGTTCTCTTACACACCATGCATAGTCTGTATGTTCTCTTACACACCATGCATAGTCTGCATGTTCTCTTACACACCATGCATAGTCTGCATGTTCTCTTACACACCATGCATAGTCTGCATGTTCTCTTACACACCATGCATAGTCTGTATGTTCTCTTACACACCATGCACAGTCTGCATGTTCTCTTACACACCATGCATAGTCTGTATGTTCTCTTACACACCATGCATAGTCTGCATGTTCTCTTACACACCATGCACAGTCTGCATGTTCTCTTACACACCATGCATAGTCTGCATGTTCTCTTACACACCATGCATAGTCTGTATGTTCTCTTACACACCATGCATAGTCTGTATGTTCTCTTACACACCATGCATAGTCTGCATGTTCTCTTACACACCATGCATAGTCTGTATGTTCTCTTACACACCATGCATAGTCTGTATGTTCTCTTACACACCATGCATAGTCTGCATGTTCTCTTACACACCATGCATAGTCTGCATGTTCTCTTACACACCATGCATAGTCTGTATGTTCTCTTACACACCATGCATAGTCTGTATGTTCTCTTACACACCATGCATAGTCTGTATGTTCTCTTACACACCATGCATAGTCTGCATGTTCTCTTACACACCATGCATAGTCTGCATGTTCTCTTACACACCATGCATAGTCTGCATGTTCTCTTACACACCATGCATAGTCTGTATGTTCTCTTACACACCATGCATAGTCTGTATGTTCTCTTACACACCATGCATAGTCTGTATGTTCTCTTACACACCATGCATAGTCTGTATGTTCTCTTACACACCATGCATAGTCTGCATGTTCTCTTACACACCATGCATAGTCTGTATGTTCTCTTACACACCATGCATAGTCTGTATGTTCTCTTACACACCATGCATAGTCTGCATGTTCTCTTACACACCATGCATAGTCTGTATGTTCTCTTACACACCATGCATAGTCTGTATGTTCTCTTACACACCATGCATAGTCTGTATGTTCTCTTACAACCATGCATAGTCTGCATGTTCTCTTACACACCATGCATAGTCTGCATGTTCTCTTACACACCATGCATAGTCTGCATGTTCTCTTACACACCATACATAGTCTGTATGTTCTCTTACACACCATACATAGTCTGTATGTTCTCTTACACACCATACATAGTCTGTATGTTCTCTTACAAATGGACATATTTTTGGTGATTTTAGTGTTTTGGCAATTGACACAAAGTGTCTGGGTTTGTTAATGTACTAATGTGTGGTGTACTGGCACACTCACTCTGATAATGTGTTGCATTATACGGAAACGGAACCAACATAAACGAAACAGAGGACTTAATTATTTTTAGTTTTTCATTTTGTTCTACACATACACACTCTCGCCCCCCCCCCCCCCCCCCCCCCCCCCCCCCCCCCCCCCCCCCCCACCCCCCACCCCCACCCCCCACCCCTCCCCCTCTCTCTCAAATATGCTAACAATGGTAATTACCTGTTAAATACACGACACGATACCAAAGCAAAAACTATGCGTAAGCAACCAATTCCGTATATACACATGCCTGAAAGGATGTCGTTGGTCCCTATTGGAATGGAGATTGTTGTTATGCTCTTGGAGTTTATCACTCCACTTCACAGCATTGCATTGCAAAACATCTTAACATATGCTTTAGGGTTGAGTTTGTAATACAAATGGGCCTTGATCTCTCAGCGGCATTTCACGCAAGTGACTATGAAATTCTTCTTTTTAGACTGTTACATTCTTTTGGCATTCAGGGCATCTTCCCTGCTTCAAAAATGT
>CM031612.1:17688064-17698064 GCA_018398815.1 Conus ventricosus | reverse complement strand
GACGAGCGGCTTCCTTAAAACCTGATTCAAACGTTGAGAAATCGTGTCCCCTTCGTGTTAATGTTTTTTTTTTTTTTTAATCCTAATGCCTTTCAGTTATGCTTTCTATTTGCCCATAAACATGTGCCAAATTCTGACATGCATCGGTACTAGATCAATGCAGTTCAGTCTGGAAAGTCAACAGTCCGTTTAGAGATGACAACAGAAGAAAATCCGGTTATATATCTTTTATCCATCACACACATTGCAAGAACTTTCTTGTTGGGTCTCCTCTCAACGTGGAAATATTAAAAGAGCATCGATCAGGCTGCAACAAGGACAGCCCGTCAAGTTTAGGTTTTCGTCTGAAATCCAGATAAAAGAATTCTCCATCCATTATATTGCATGTCCTTTTAAATACACTCGCACACCTTCTGGATAATTGCACACACACACACACACACACACACACACACACACACACACACACACACACACACACACACACACACACACACACACACACACACACACAGCAACTGACAGTCAACTTGGTCCTGTAACATCAGGCAACCGGACACCCAATGTGTCAGTGTACATGTACCTGAAGGTTTGAGATCCCCGTCGCTTAGGTACCAGAATTCCTCTTCCGGTGCCTCGCGATCCTAATCGAATAGACGTGTCAACCCACTATGCTAATGATATCTAGAGATGCTGAGTAATGGGCTCGTTTGTGCACGTTCACAGCCTTTTCTAACTGAGACTCAAGGCCAGTATCCCCCAATCTTAAAATCGTAAATCTGTCATGGGCTGGCAATGTTTGAGCGATTACTGTAATTGTATGGCAATGTCTGGGTCGATTACTGTAATTGTACGGCAATGTTTGGGTCGATTACGGTAATTGTACGGCAATGTTTGGGTCGATTTGCACGACTGTAATTATACGGCAATGTTTGGGCCACTTACTGTAATTGTACGGCAATGTTTGGGTCGATTGTACATAACCGTAATTGTACGGCAATGTTTGGGTCGATTGTACAATACTGTAATTGTATGGCAATCTTTGGGTCGATTGCACATTACTGTAACTTACCGCAATGTTTGGGTCGATTGTACATGACTGTAATTGTACGGTAATGTTTGGGTCGATCGTACATGACTATAATTGTACGGCTATGTTTGGTTCGATCGTACATGACTGTAATTGTACCGCAACGTTTGGGTCGACTGTACCAAAAAAACATATTGCTGTAATTGTAGGGCAATCTTTGGGTCGATTGCATTTCATTGTACTTGTACGGCAATGTTTAGGTTGATTGTACAATCCTGTAATTGTACGGCAATTTAAGGCTGATTGTACGTCACTGTAACTACCTGGCAATGTTTGGGTCCAATTGTCTGACAATGTTTTGGTCGATTGTGTATAACTGTAGTTGCCTGGCGATGTTTGGGTTGATTACACATGACTGTAATTGCCTACTGACAATGTTTCGGTCGATTGTACACGACTGTAATTATCTGACAATGTTTGCCTGGCAATGTTGCAATCGATTCTACGTTACTGTTATTTTCTGGCAGTGTTTGAGTCAATTCTACAATGCTCTCATTGCCTGGGTATGTTTCAATCGATTTTGCATTACTATAATTGCCTAGAAATGTTTCGGTTTGCCATTTCCTGGCAAAGTTTGGTTTTGTTGTACTTTGCTGATATTTCCTGACAGTATATGGCTTTAATATACATTCCTATAACTGCCTGATTCTGTGTGGGTTTATGATACATTACCACTATTGCCTGACAATGTTTGGTTTACTTCTCATTATTACTTTTGTTTAACAATGTTTGCGTTTACTATTCATTACTACTATTGCTGGCAATGTAAGAGTATAGTACACATTATAACCACTCCCTGGCAATGTTTGGGCTTACAATACCTTATTACCGTTACCTGGCAATACTCTGGTTTAATAGAAATCATCATCATCGCCTGGCGGTGCTTGGTTTGCGACCAATTACCACCATCTCCAGATAAATTTGAATTTACAACACATTGCTACCATTTCGTGACAATGTTTGTGTTTACCACAAATTGCTATCAATGCCTGACAGTGTTTGGGTTTGCTGCACATTATTACCATTGTCTGGTGATGTTTGGGTCTACTACAGATAATTACCATTGCCTGGCAATGTTTTGGTTTACTGTATATTACTACATTGCCTGGCAATATTTTGGTTTACTGTATATTACTACATTGCCTGGCAATATTTTGGTTTACTGTATATTACTACATTGCCTGGCAATATTTTGGTTTACTGTATATTACTACATTGCCTGGCAATATTTTGGTTTACTGTATATTACTACATTGCCTGGCAATATTTGATTTGCTATGTATTACTGCCATTTTCTGGCAATGTGACAATGTCGTTTACACATTATTTTTGTATTTCCCTTCCATACTTTTTTTTTTCTTTTCTTTTCTTTTTTTTGGGGGAGGGGAGGGGGGAGTGGGGCCGTGGAGATCGGGGTGGACATGGGCGAGGGGAGAGGGGGGATGGGGGTGGGGGAAGGGAGGAATTACTGGTCACTTATCTATATGTTTGTTTCGCGGGTTGTTTGTTGCTTCTTTCTTTCATTCTTTCTTTTTCTCTTTCTTTCTTTCCTTTTTTTTCTCATTTAAATATGTTCGTATGTAAAGTCTTCCTCTTACATTTTCACCATGTCACCCGTCGCTGTCAGTTTCAAGAACCACGAATTTGGCGAACAGAACTTACCACAGCCTCGCGGCTCGCGTGAATTTGACGTGGGAGGATCTTACAGCCAAACTCCTCAAGAAATGTCAGTGCTCTGCGAAAGGATTACAAGGAAAATGTCATTCCGTGCGTCCGGAAAAAGGCGAGTCATTTGCGGCATTTTTAATTCGTACTATCCACTTTTTTCATCGCTATGTTGGTTTACCTGGCACGGTAAACCTGTAATAAGTTACGTGATTTATTATTCCGTGAACAGATCCTTCACAGTGTGTTAAAAAACTTAGCCGTTAAGAGACTTCCTGAAAGAAAGATCTTTTGACCATGGTGAAGATATGTGTAAACTCGCCGATCAACATCGTGATGCACATCCGGTTAAAAATATTGTTCAAAGAAATCAGATTATGTTTTGTTTGAGGCCAGCGTTGCTTCACCAGGACAACAGTTTTCTCCTGGAAGTCATTTTCGTTCTGCCAAGCGAAATTTAGCTATGGGTGGCCAACAGTTTGGTCAAAAGCGTACACAGGAGCAAACTCACTTTGATCACGTGACCCCCTCTTTCATCCCACGTGAAAATTCATTTTAGCGACGTTCAGATCATACGTTTCAGACCATGTCGTGGATGTGGTCAAACATTCGTGGTAGTGCATCTGATGTCACAGGCATTCACTGCTGGTACTGCAGCTGCAAGTTCAACAAACGAAATGAGTGTCCCTACTCACAGTCTCGGTCCCCTGATCAAACCAGTGTTGATACTGCTACAGCCAGAAACCAAAATTAGGATAAACAAGATGTTTTGGTCTCTGACACTTATGTTCAGGGACTGCTCGTTGAGACTTGTTCTGTCAACGGATTTTCATGCCACGCTGTTGAGAGTTACTCGGTGTGCTACTGCTGGTGTCCGTAAAGATTTAGTCAGAGATGACCAGTGCACTGGCGGCATCCAGCACTGTCTCTCTTTTGGGGACAAAATAGAAACTTTTGCCCTGGCATCTATCCATATCTCAACCCATGTTTTACACGACAGATTATTGATAACCTAGTTACTGATCTCATTCTGGGTAATCTTCCTGGCGTGTCTGATGTGTGATGATCTAGGTGGATCTTTTGTCTCTTGTTCTGTTAGTACTAGATTACAGAAAGAGAGAGAAAAGGAAGATCCAAAACCACTTCATGTACCTACCATTCCTCAGCTTGACATTACACCGGATAAACTGGCGCAAATGCAAAAAGAAGACAACCAACTTTCTCATTTGTTCCCAAAAGTGAAATTACCTGATCATTGTAATAAGATTGTGTACGTCACAAAGAATGGTGTAGTGTATCGTTTGTTCCCATAGCAAGGTACATTTGTGGAGCAAATTGTGGTTCCCTTGTCATCACGTGGCACTGTCCAGCAGACTGCTCATGATTCCATGTTTTCGGGTCATTGTGGTGTAAAGCGTACTCTGCAACGAGTTTTATCTAATTTCGTTTGGCCTGGAGTAAGAGCGCATGTGTCCCGTTATTGTCAGTCTCGTGACACTTGCTAAAAAAACAAATGCTCATGTTGATTCTGTTTCTAATGCTCATGTACCTGCTGTGACTTTTGACATACCTGTTGTTTTACTATTGAATTGCGTTACATTTTCCACCAAGTCTGATGTGGCGCCTCAAATGATCAAATGTCGTGTGTGTTAAATGATTTACCTCTTAGACATGCATCTTCAGCGAGTGTTCTAAAGACTGGTGGTGCTGATTATGTTTTACTGCCTACCTTGTCAGTTCAGGGTGAAACATTTGAAGAGATGAAAATTATCTTGGCATTCTTGAGCGTTCTGCTTCCCCGTATTCTGCTCCTGTTGTTTTGGTTTCTAAATCAGATGGCACAGTTCGGTTTTGTGTCGATTACAGAGCACTTAATAGAGTCACAGGGTTGTTTTTTTAATTCTCAGCCTATACCTGACATGGAAGATCTTTTCTGCAAATTGTTGCATGCTCGGTATTTTGTCAAAATCGACCTTACTCAAGGCAAATCCCCGTGGCTGAGGACGACAGAATTAAAACGGCCTTTTAAACCCATTTGGTCTCTTTCATTTTGTTCACATGCCTCTTGGACTACAGAATGCTCCTGCAGCTTTTGCGAGAATTATGAGAATGTTAATGTTGTATGAGGTTTCTGAAGTCAGGTTTTGTTGTTGTTGTTGTTGTCTTAATGATGTTCTGTTAGCATTGCTGACATGGGATTTGCTGCTTTCTTGCGTGCGTGAAGTTTTCTCGCGGCTTCGAACTTTTGGTCCTACGGCACGACCATCCAAAATAATGGCAGGCTATCAGGAACCGGAATTCCTTGGACATACTGTCTCAGTCGGTTCCATTTGTCCAGAGAGAAAGAAAATTGAAAAGATCTTGTTCATCAAAACCCGTTGTTCAAAGTAGCAGGTTCGATCACTTTTGGGCTTGCTTTCATATTACAGACGTTATGTGCCCAACTTTGCTACTTTGACTGCTCCTTTAACTGATCTCACTAAAGGACAAAGACGAAGTTCAGTGACTTGGACTCCTGACTGTCAGACAGCCTTAGAGACAGTGCAGAAATTGCTGAACTGTTTTCCTGTTTTGTTGTTGCCTGACCTGAGCAAACATCTCGTGTTGCGCACTGATGCAAGTTCCTCCGGAGTGGGAGCTGTCCCGCTGCAGCCACATGATGATTTGCTGCATCCAGTACAGTTTCCAAGCAAGACGTTCACTGCATCCTAGCACAGTCACAGTTGAAAGGGAATGCTTGGCGATCGTCTGGGCCTTCCAAAAGTTTAAACCATTTCTGTCAGGGCGATCCTTCACCCTTCAGACAGATCACAGGCCTCTGACTTTTGAAAAGGCGTCTCAGACACACAAAAAAACAGTCGTTTGTTGCCCTGGTCTCTGACCATCCAGGAGTACTCATTCGTGGCTGAGCAAATTTCTGGCTCTGCCAACGTTTTGGCCGATGACTTTTTTGTTTAGGGATTAGATTAAATAAGGAGAAGCTGCAAAAAATACTTTTGTTATTTATTGCATGTATATCACTGATTGATACTATATTACTGCTGTTCTGTTTATATGATTACAGAGATAGTTTTGCTCTGTGATGTGTTCATGATGCATAATTCTGATCATTGTGTTTGTATTTTTCAATGTTTGATTTGATTAAAAATTTAAAAAAGAATATTTTGACATTTATGAACTAAACGATGAGGTATGAATTTTCTTTTACCTAATGCGATCACGGTGATGCGCATGGTGATGTATTTGTCTCTCAATCGTTATCTATTTTTTGTGTCTCTTTAGGACAAGCAATGAAATATTGCATCCTGAATCATTGTTTTGCTGATGTTGTTTTTTTTTTTCTGAGAAATAAATTGTTCTCCACGGATTGTTCATCTGGCTGACTTATGATAAATAGATTTTTTTCTGCGAAAAAGCATGAATATTATTTATCGTATGCGTGATGATTGCACTGACAATTAATTGTGATTTTAGAATGTGTAATCTAAAAGTGTTAGTCTGTGAATCTTGCTGACATTGTTGGGTTTTGCTTCACTCAATATTTTCACCTAACAGTTATGATATTCGTGGACTTTGAACTTTGCTTCTTTTTTTTTTAATGTGTACTTGTTTTTGTGGTAAGCTTTTGTCTATCTTTTCTTTTTAAAAAGGAATTGGTGATTCAATTTTTTTTTTTTTTGGTCATAGGATAGGGGGTGTCATGACAAGAAATACAACGCGTGAAATTCAGGATCGATTTTGAACTTTTGGCGAGAATGTTAAACCATATGTGAACAGTGTTTGAATCCTTATCCTTTTCTTGTCGTTGATTTGACGTTGAGGCACATGTTGATGAGAGAAACTCACTGTTTGCAGGACTGTTGTTTTCCCGATCTGTTCGACAAGCCAGAGTTGCCAGACTGGAGGATAGGGTGCTTGGCTCGGGCCAAGTTGGTAGTTAATTTTCAACCTGGGGGTTGCAAAAGGAAAACGTTGTTTTTCGTAGGACCAGAGAGTGGTCGATGTCGATGTTGTGCAGGCAGAAGTTTGCTAGGAATTCTGTTTGTCTCAACATTTATTCCCTATGGATAAGTTAGTTAGGTAAGATAAGATAATGTTGCTTATAGCCCAGCCGACCGCAAAGGGCCACATCAGGGCTGTCACCACGTTAAAATCAACTCACCAGTCACCTATGGGTAAGTTGCCAACTGGGGAATAATAAATACATAAAGAGAAAAGAAAAATTATTCATATGTGAATGTAAACGATTGATGTGATTATTAATAACAATAATGAAAAAAAAGATCAAATGAAATGCCATCGTGTAAGGAAACGAATTTTGTGAAGATGCGTGATTGGTTTAATTTAACACACACACACACACACACACACACCACACACACACACACACACACACACACACACACACACACAAATCGTTTTTTGAGATTTTTTTTTAATATAAAGATTTCACTTTGTACCCCCAACTGTAGGTAGGAATGTGCTCGAAACAGAATGCTGCAGATTCGTGAGTATGATGTGTTACCATGTTTTCTTGTATAATGTCTTCAGACCAAAAAAAAAAAAATCAAACTTACATGTTCTTAATTTAAGCTAACGTTAGGACTTGGGGTTTATTTCCAGAAAACCTTAGCGTCCAAACATTGGATCGTACTACCTACCTCCTGGAAGCTTGATCCCGCTGGTGGAATTAAGAAAAAAGACATTTACGCGGCAACAGTTTAATATTTAAAAAAAAAAAAAAACCGAGAAATGCAATATTTATATGTTGTTTATTGAAAAGAAAAAGGAGCTTATTAACCAACAATTCATAGTTTTTGTGAAAAATCGGAACGAAAGTGTTGTCAGATTTATATGTGTATTGATTAATGCAAATTGTCATTGTAAATTTTTTTTTCTGGTAAAGGGAGTACAAAAAAGTGAATTCTTGTTTGCTGTGTCTCTCCTTTGAATGAATGGAGTAGATGCGTCCGTTTGGAGTACACATGCTGTTTTTGTGATTGAGTGTTTGCAAATGCGGTGTGTGGCAGTGTGTGTGTGTGTGTGTGTGTGTGTGTGTGTGTGTGTGTGTGTGTGTGTGTGTGTGTGTGTGTGTGTGCGCGCGCGCGGTTACCTCTGTGTGTGTGTGTGTGTGTGTGTGTGTGTGTGTGTGTGTGTGTGTGTGTGTGTGTGTGTGTGTGTGTGCGCGGTTACCTCTGTGTGTGTGTGTGTGTGTGTGCGTGTGTGTGTGTGTGTGTGTGTGTGTGTGTGTGTGTGTGTGTGTGTGTGTGTGTGCGTGCGTGCATGCACGCGCGTTTGCAAGCATGTGAACAAAACAAACGAACAAAGAACAGGGGAACATGATAAAAATCAACATCAAGAAAACAAAATAGCTTCATCCTCGAAAGACCTACAGCACGTCAAAAAGCGTCGAGTCATTCCAAAAGCGTTCATCTTATGATGTGAGATATCTACGGCGGAGATCAATCGTTGGCCCATCCCCTGCCTCAGGCAAGGCACAATCCTCGTCAGGATAGTCCACCTGTCGAACAGGTCTGTGCTGCAGTGTGTATGTTGAGGTACAGCCCCTAAAGAAACTGACAGGGAAGCGTGTTCACAGTGCAGACCTGGGATACAGACTGGATGGCTTCTCTTCGTGTACAATCCACAGGAACACAGGCAGAAAAAGTTTGTTTCACTGTGCAACTGTGTGTGACACACAGTGCTATCCAGTCCCTGTGCGGTCCACGGTAAGACAGACAGGGCAGTCTGTTCACTGTGCAACCATGTGTTACAAACACCATCCTATTATCAATATGATGAACACTTATATAGCGCCTATCCTCGGCTAGAGACCAAGCTCTAAGCGCTTTACAATCCGCATTCTAGTTTACACAACGGGCTGCCTACCTGGGTAGAGCCGACTGAAGAGCTGCCTGCTGGTGCTTTATTCAGTCGTTTCCCGTGTCATCCAGTCAATATCGTTCACTCCATTTCCTTTCTTCATTCTTTCCATTTTTCACGCAGGGTGCATGCTATGTGTAACGTGTCACCCATACCAACGGCCAAACTGGCCTTCTCTTCCGAAAGTTGGTGACGGGATTTTCCGTGTGTGGAAGATGTTATGCGTGCGTTCACACACGGAACGATCCAGGATATCCATGTACGATCCAGGATAAGATATACTGGAGAGTTTCTTGACTGTACATCCATGTGTTACACACTCGATCTTGTCGTGTCTCTGTCAAATTCAAGATGAGATAGACAGGAGAGTCTGTTCTGTCTATAGCCACGTGTTGCACGCCCGATCCTGTTTTCTCTATGTACGATGAGCCAGACCAGAGAGTCTGTACAGTCATGTGTGCTACACACTCGAACCTGTCGTGTCCACCAGGCATGATCTAGGATAAAGTCGACAGAGGAGTCTGTTCTCTGTGTAGTGTTCTACAAATCGGATCCTGTCATGTCCATGCATGACCCACAGTGAGACTGATGAGTCTTGTTTACTGTACAGTCGTGTGTTACATACTCGACCCTGTGGGCACCATGTACGATCCACAACGAGACAGACAGGAAAGATTGAACAGCCATATGCTACAATTAAATCCTGTTGTTTCCGTTTTCATTTCAGGATGCATGCACTCAAACAATATATCCACATGCATACACGCATGTGCGCATACTCATATCGCACACACAGACACAAACACTGACTCACACACACACACACACACACACACACACACACACACACACACACACACACACACACACAAGTTTATGTCTCTATATATGTGCAGGACTGCTAGCACACGCATTCAGACAAATACACCTATAAGTGCAAACATATAGGCAAGTACACACACACACACACACACACACACACACACACACACACACACACACACACACACACACACACACACACACTCGCACGCACGCACGCTCACACACACTCACACTCACACACACACACACACTTCTTCTTCTTCTTCCAGTAATGTCCACCTGTCGAGTATTCGGCAATTATTGACATGCTGGAGGCTCACTGAGCAGCTTGAGAAAAAAAAAAGAAAAAAAAAGAAACGTGAAACAGAAACATTGTTGTTAGTTGTACAGTGAACACTCAAATATATCTATGATGCACATGACTGTGCAATTACTTTTACAATAGATTTACTTTTCTCTCATTACTTTTCACAGCAAAAGTATGGCTTCTCGATCTAGGGATCAATATCATTTCACTAGACTTGTTTACAAATTATT
>CM031612.1:17630564-17678064 GCA_018398815.1 Conus ventricosus | reverse complement strand
TCAGTGCTATCTGCCCCTGCTTTTGTGGCACACCATGAGCTAACGCTTCGCAGGTATTGTTCAGCTTCGTCTTTTCAGTCAGATTGATATCCAATATAAAAGATAGAAGTGTTTGTATGAGGATAAGAGGCGTGTGTATGTTGGAGGGATAGACAGGGGAGGTGGTGGTGGGGAGCTGACAGCTCTGCTCCTGGACCTCCTCCAGCTTTAAAAAAAAAATCATGGTTCCATATCTTATTACCACAAAAACAAACAAAACAAAACAAATCATAGAGGGGGAGGGGAAGGGCGTTTGAGTGGAGGTGGGGAACCACTCCACGGCCACTCGCGCTCTTGATTTACACGTTAAACTTATATGTGCACCCCATCACATCCCCCACCCCCCTAACCCCCTACTTCCCATCATCCACATGTAGGCCTACAAACTAACGGATCTCTCTCTCTCTCTCTCTCTCTCTCTCTCTCTCTCTCTCTCTCTCTCTCTCTTCTCTCTCTCTCTCTCTCTCTCTCTCTCTCTCTGTGTGTTGAGGGGGATGATATAGGATCCAACCAGTCATTTAGTTATCGGCCAATGTCTTAGTGCGGAACGGGATTCCATTTTCTAATAGCACCATTCCTTTTATTCAGTATTCGGAAAAACAGTATACGTCCTTGGCTCTTTTCTTTCTTTCTTTTTTGTCTTTTTTTTATCTAATTGTTTTCCTTTTCCTTTTCCATTTGTTTTGTTTCGTGTTGTTTTGCACAAAGATTGTAGATCATTGCTATGCATGAATGTAGATGTCTCAGCTATACACATTTTATAGATTACTGGATGACGTTTGGTTGATGATTATACATAAGTGGGTTTGGTTTTTGTTTGTAGTCTATGTTTTTGTTTTTTTGTTTTTGTTGTTGTTGGTTTTTGTTGTTGTTGTTGTTGTTGTTGTTGTTGTTGTTGTTTGTTTGTTTGTTTGTTGGTTGGTTGTTGTTGTTTGTTTTTTTTTTTTTTTGGGGGGGGGGGGTGTCTACGGATGGCTGATTGTCAGCTCTTTAAGAATTAATGTTCAGAAGCTGGAGACAGGCTCAGAGTGCGAAGGGAGTTCCAAAGACATTTCAGGCCTGGTATGATGGCCGGCACCAGCCCTCGAACCACTTTGAAAAGGGAAATGAAACGAGGTTGTTTTCTGCGCTCACGGTCCTGGACAGCAGGAAGGTTTAGGCTGGCAGGATCCTCTACATGTTGCTGGGGTGCAGGATTTGTAATCCCCTCTGATGAAGCGCGCTCACTTCAGAGGATCAATGTCCTTAAGTTCTTGGTGTGGATAACCCAAATCACATTCCAGCAGAGATTGGACGAGCGACATAAATGCACTGCACTTGCAGCCTGTAGGGCAATGCGGAGGCTGCGTGTCAAGAATCCTAGGGTGGCGTTGATTTTCTCAACAGTCTTGACATCTTTCCACCTGAGGTTATGGGATAGCTGGATGCCTAGGAAGTTGTTGTTTGTGTTATTTCAAGACTGTATTGCTTAGGTGGCAGCGGAAAAGGACTTATTTGTTTCAGTATAGTTCTAACCCACCCTTTGTAATGGGCTAAAGGAGAGGGGAAGAATTTTGTTTTTCTTTGTCCTTTCTTTATTGTTCGCCATCTGGTCACTGGCGATTTCGGTCAGCAATCTTTGTTTATAAAAATGTGCGGCAAAAAGACAAAGCCATTGATCTCGCCGAATCACGCGGCGACGAATTGCACAGAAGTATGCCGTTGATGAACTTCCTGTGAAATTCTGATGCGAAGTTGATTGAAAGAAACCTTTAAAGCGCAATCATGAATTTCGATGTTCAGTGTGTTGGAGAAGCTTTTTTGAAACATTATTACAATAATTTCGACCTGCGACAAACCCGAGGGGAAGTCATGAACTTGTACAGTGTGAGTTTTGATTTGTTTGAAGACCATGATGTAGACGCAACGATGATTACGATTATGGATCAGATTCAAATTGAAATTCAAAGTAGGCCTAAAACAAAAGCCTGGATTTTTTTTTAATTGACCTTGTCGGGTTTTTCAGTGTGTGTGGGTGTGTGCGTGTGTTTTCCGGCAAAAGCCAAGTACTGTCCCGATCTCATTGATAGTCGCTGTACAGTATGCTGTTACTAGTGTTAGGCCTCTGATTCTTCCCGTAAAGTTGAGTCAATGGAGACAAATGGGGCTGCTAAACTTTTATCTTTTAAACCATTAATGCACTTTTAATTTTTCAGACGTGAATCTATGCATTGTATGTGCAGAGACATTGCCAAATGTGTTTAAAAATTACAGATTGAAGGTGAAAACGGGTAACAAAATGTGACTGTCTCTGTCACTAGCATAGATTGGTATTGACTGTCTCTGCCACTAGCATCTGTTTGATAGTATGCATGTTGACACACTCTATCAACCTTGCATTGGTTTTGACCAGCTGATATGAGAGCTTGAAACTAGTCCCAAATCAGGAAAGTTTAGATTCAGTCTTCTCAGTAGAATAGAAGAGACTGCACTTTTGTCATGCATTTTCCTTCATGTGCTTCAGTTTTACTGTTTCATCAGGAGGTATCACTGCATGCGTACTACTACTAGTCCATATATGCTACACCACATCCACTAAGTTTTAGGACCACACTGCGCATGATTTAAAGCTGATGAATAAATGAATTGATAACTAAGATGAGAGAATTTAAGAAGAGGGTCTCGTGGCTACGACATACCAGATGTCTGGCTTATGCATTAGCCCAACGTGCTGGTCAGACCTTGAGTACCTGCCTAACTTGGTTGTGCCATTTTTATCATTGTGTGTGTGTGTAGTGAATGTACACATGTGTGTGTATGGATGTATGGGCACATGTGTGGGCACTTTATGTATCTTTGAAAATGAACATAGTTATATCAAGAGAATTAACTTGTATGCACCAAAAGAAAAAGGCAGAGTGTGTGTGGTTGCATGCCTTTCGTTTGTTTGTGCACAGCACTATTATGATAAATGATTTTATATTGGTCTGTGTGTGTGCATGTGCGCGTGCACATGTGTTCATTATGATCGACTATCTGTGTATTAAATGAATATTCAATTAAAATGCAAATAAAAACTGTGTTGCAGCCTGATGCAATGCTGACATTTGAAGGAGAACGGTATTTTGGACATAATGCTGTCCGTGAAAAACTCACAGAAGTAAGGTTTTTAAGTGCTTGTATGCGTATTGCTTTCCTTTTAACTTTTAAGCGTTCTGTTTAGCATCTGATACTGTATAATTTGTTGTAATGGTCAATTTATCAGTTATGAAAGAGAACTACATTTCTTCTCACAGATTATAAGGCTTGTGTCAGGTTTCTCAGATCAGTTTCAACATGAAAACTTGATAATCTTTTGTTAATTAAATGATTGATTCATTTAGTGAGTTGGTATTCATATACTCGAAGCCATTCTAAAAAAAAAAGTCTTTGGAAAATTGCAGTTTGAAAAAGGGTATCTTGAAAGAATGCAGTAAGAAAGTCATGTCAGGTTAACCTGGATTATGAATTTTGAGTTGAAGTAAGATTCGCATTTTTTTCTTTTGTTTCAGAATGTCCCGAAAGCTTTCTACTCAAGCCTCAATCCTCTATGTGATAATCATGTTGAAAATACTCATATTAACCTCAGTTTGACAGGTGTTAATCATGTTGAAAATACTCATATTAACCTCAGTTTGACAGGTGTAGAGATTATGCACACGTTTAGTATCTTATAAATGACCCTGAAGTCTGAAGGGACACTCAGTGGAGGAATGCGGTTAGCATACTTGGAGATGTGACGTGCAACAGGTATTCCCCATTACCCTCTGAAACCTCTAATAGATATTCAGCTTCAAGAATCATATTGCGTTGTAATTCTGTAGGGCACAGCTGAAGGCATACCTGTAAGAAGCACTTGTAACTGTGGGTACATGATGCTCATTGATTTGGTCTCAGTTTGATTCCCTCTTCAGTGACGTGTACAAGAGGATGATTGATTGAAAATTGTTGATCATTGCAACTAATCTTAAAAGTTGATTGTAATAAGTTTATACATTAACAACATGTGGTTGCTATCTTTTTCAATCTGGAGAAAGGTATGATTCCACTTGGAAATCTGGAATTCTTATGGATCTTCATAAACTTGCTTTTTGTGGTTATCTGCCTTTATTTATTCAAAACTTTGTGGCTGATCGGCAGTTCCAAGTCCATATTGGCACCACACTGTCTGACATCCATGGGCAGGAGTTGGGTGTACCTCAAGGGAGCAATCTTTCTCCTGCCCTGTTCAGTATAAAAATTAACGACATTGTCAGTTCAGTAAGCCGGCTTCAGAGTCCTCTCTTTGTTGATGACTTTGCACTCTATACAGTTGGAGCCACTTACGCCAGCATACAGCGGCAACTCCAACTTTGTGTGGATAAGATTCGACAATGGGCCGAGGAAAATGGGTTTACCTTTTCAAGCACCAAAACACAAAGTATCCATATCCACAATTTTCATCAGTTCTTTGCTGATCCTGAAATTCGTCTGGACAAATCCACCATTCCAGCTGTGAAAGAAGCCAAATTTTTAGGTGTTACTTTTGATTTAAAAAAAAAACCTGAACTTTAATAAAAAGTCACATCTGAAACTTAAAAACTGCTTGCCAGAGAAAGCGCTGAACATTTTAAGAGTTGTGGCATTCATGGATTAGGGGGCCGATCAGAAATCTGTTTTCCATCTTTACAGGGCTCTGATCCGCTCCAAACTGGACTATTGGTGTGTAGTCTTATGGCGTGGCCAGACCGTCCTCCCTGAAAAGTCCATCAAATCCTTTTTCATCTATCAGTGTTCAGATTTTTCTTCCGTAGAAGAATTTTCTCCGATGGTTCAAAATCTGAGGAGGGGGTTGCCTCTGCTGTATATTTGCAACAGGTTCTTCTCAGCGATGTTCTAAAGACATTCCCAATGACAGCTCCATCTACACTGCTGAGTTGACAGCCTTGGTCCTGGGTCTTGAGGTGGTCTCTATATCAAAACTTAAAGTTAAAAGATCTCATTTTGGCGGACTTTGTTTCTGCATTGGAGGCCGTTGCCAGCCGTAACCTCAAGCATCCTCAGCTGTTGAAATTATATTTGAACTGTACACCTCCCTGAAATAGGATGGATACAACATGGTTTTTGTTTGGGTTCCCAGTCATGTCAGCATTTGACTTAAAATTGAGGCAACAAGTTGGATGATCAACTTGCCAAGAGTGCCACAAAGAAAGAGTTAAGCAGATGGTCTCTCCCTCATACTGAAACTGAAAGCCCAGGCTTACGTCAAAGAACTCTGGCAAGAGGAATGGAACTTTCAGACTGATCTATTTAAAATCAGTCCAAACCTGAATGGTTTTACCATGTTCCCTAGGCGTCCGTAAAGAAGAAGCCGTTTTGTGCCATTTGCATACAGGCCACTCCTACACCCATTTTTTTTTTTAAAAGGTGAAGAAGCTCCAAGGAGCATTCCATGTCATGTACCACTTACACTAAGTTACAGTGAAACATATTCTTTTAGAGTGATGGGACTTGCATGATGTGAGATATGATAAACATTTTAGACCCAACTCCATGAAAATCTTGTTCAGAGATGTCCTACCAGATGTGATCTTTGATTAATTTCTTAAAGAGATTAACATTTTTGGTCTGATCTAACATTTTATGGAGGAAAGATTTTTAACAAAATTTTCTGTAAGTTTTTAGAAGGTGCATTCTAAAGGTTTGTGTAAGTGAGCTTGTTTTTTTTATATTTAAACGACTTGTAAGTTGACATCAACAGTGACAGCCATGGTATGGCCCTTTGCAGTCAGCTGGACTATAAGCAACATTACCCAAGTTTATATATAATGCACCAATTGTATTTATTGTATATTAGACTGCCATCGTCCTTCTCATGCTATATTTTCACCTCATGTGTTTTCAGCTGGCTTCAAGTAAAAGTGGACAGATCCATTAAATATTTGTTATTTTCTTTACGTTTGGGGAACACATGATAAGAAGTGTGTAACATTGTAACCTACAGTATATGTTTGTAATCAGATTGACAATTTTTAGTTCTGTTTATTTGATGGAAGGGGGGTGGGTTGAGAATTGCGATGTGGTCATATTGTTTATAATCCATTTGTAAATGTTTGCAGAAGTTTCAGATTGGCTGCATTAAACGGAGTATTACCAAAATCGATTGTCAGCCACTGTCACCAGAGAGCATGATTATCTTCGTTTTGGGCCAACTGGTGAGTCCATAGGGGAAATGGTGAGCTCTCGTGATATTCTGTGTATGTTGTGTTTTGAATTCGAGGTTCCGTGTGTGAACTTTCGGAAGAGAAGGCCATTTTGGCCATTGGTATGGATGACACATTACACATAGCATGCACCTTCCGCAAAGATGGAGTATGGCTGCCTTGATGGCGGGATAAAAAACGGTCATACACACAAAACTCCACTGCCTGTCTATACAGGCAGTGTCCGCATGAGTATCAGCCTGTGTAAGCAGAAAGAAAGAAAGAAAGAAAAAATTTAGGATGAAAGTCTGCATACTTTTGACAGCTAGGAAGTTTGCGCTTGTGGGGCATGTTATTTCTCATGTGTGAGGTAAGGTATTTATTCCATTTTGCTATGATTGTTTTTCGGTATATGCATAAACCCAGACATATCTAAGTTTAAACATACTACACGCACATAGAATTCTGTCCATGAGAATATGGATCCAAGGGTATTGTGAGTTGTTAAACCTGAGATTGAAAAACACTTGAATTGACTGGAGAAACAGAATGTCATTGTACGCATAAAACCAATGCATAGAGATTGCTGGGATTTTGTCTTGACTGGGACATCTGAAGCCATTTTCAGTGCATTGAAACGATGCATGCTGAATTACACCATTGTATGGTAACAGTAACTGGGCTGGCAGCTGACCTAAATTGTAAGATTAAAAGTTAAAACAAAAGTGTATCTTTTTTTTTTTTTTTTTTTTTTTTTTTGCTGTCCCAACCTCTGCGCCACCTCAGAGGCAGTGCACACACGCCGCTCATTCCGACACCCTGTCCACAGCCACAGCCCGGTCAGCCCCGCCGCAGCCCCGGCACCAACAATCCACAGGGAGCAGTCAATGTCAAGTCGTCAAGAGGCAACCCACCGGAGAAGACACTGCACTGCTGCCGAGTCACTTCGGTGGTGTTCAGTGGCGCCTGTTCTGATCTAACATACACAGGACACCACCTACTAAGCCCCCTACTGACGTCAATAATTGCTTAGTCGCGGAGCCGGCGTGAGTGAGCTCTTCCTCCGGAGGGCGCCACCACGTCCGTCCAACGACAGCCCCCATGGACTCGCCGATACCGGTGACCCCGACAGAACCAAACCAAGGCCACAGACGTGGAGAGGACATCGAAACTGAGGTCACCATGAGAGCAGGGCATGAAGGGCCACAGAATTTGAGACATTTTTTTTTTAATGCTGATCGATGAGGATGAGGATGATTAAGATGATGCTACGGATTTCCATTTCGGTATGAGACTACATGACAGGGCTGTACTCTACGCTTCCTTTCATAATATATCCCGGCGTCAACCAGGCCCGAGAGATACAGGCACCTGCAGTGTTGGTCAGGAAATTTGAGCAACACTCTCAGAAACGCATCCATTAAGTGGATGAAACTCGACTGTGTGGGCCCAGTCTTCCCAACTGAGTCCGCAGCAAACTCAACTCTGGGTAGGAGCCGGTCGGGGCAGAAAAACCCACATGACTCTGATGGGATTCGAACCCACGACCTCCCAGCCAGGAGTCCGCGACGTTAACCACTTCGCCACAGCGGCTGGTTCAAAAGTGTATCTTTGTTATCCTTATAACTTTTACATTCACACACAGACTGACAGTTATGGGTATACATGTACTCTGTGCAGCCACATAGAATATATAAATTACTAAACAGAATTTCAGTTCAAGTCAGATATTTGCAGGGAAACTTTAGGTGTGCATGAACGAGTTCATTTAAAATGTCAGTCTATACAGAACAACAGAAGTGAAATGTACTTCAAATGAGGATCTGACTGACAGAAAAATCATGCTGATGATAAAACAAACTTTCATTAAAATCATATTTTACATAGCTATGCAATGAACAGAGGCTTTGATCAGGAAAACTGTTTGATTTAATGAGGCTTTTTGAATAATTGACTTGGCCTCAGCTAAACCTGTAAGAGGGCAAGTTCCCATCATTAACAACTGGTGAATAAGTAACAATGTAGAAATGTGTGTATTACTCTTGGAAAACATGATTTAATTCAAATTTGAAGTCTCTTCCCCACTCAACCACATCCAGTACACGTGCGCACACGACACACACACACACATGAAATGCAGAACTTTGTAGTTCATTCCATCATGATCATAAATGTTTTGTATTATCAGTATATGATATGTTATCAATACATGAAATGTGGACATACTGTACCTGAAATTGTTTAACAAATATCCAGGTGTGTAGCATGCATTTCATTTCACATATCATTTGTTATTTGCTGTATTTCTGTTTTGACTTTCACAGTTCAGCTTTGCAGGCTGCCGTAATCAGTCAAGCCATGCCTGAAGGAATGTAAATTATATGATGCTAGCATCACTGCCTCTGTCTTTATGTATTCTTCCCCAAATTCACTATCATGCTGTGTATTGGCTCGCAGATCCAGTCACTGAGAAAGACCAAAAATCATTTTTCATGTCACTATACTCATACTGTATTGTGTAGGAACTTTGATCTCTTATAAAATCTCTATATTCTCCACTGGAGGAATTCTGCCTGCAGTTACTAATATTGGGTAACATTTTCTCATGGAGGATTAGTGATGGTTGTAAAACTACTGGGGTATGCAATCCCTTGTATCAGCTAAGTGGTGAATGCTACATTTTGCCCACTGGGCAAGAGCAATATTTTTCATCTGCTGCATGGAAAAAAGAAGATCTATGAGCATTACTTTGTCTTATTTTGATAATCAACATTGCAGGTAGAGAGTGCTTTGTGAAAGTTCTATTTTCTGTAACAGTTTAAGACATCAACATCATCATGTATCCTGCCAAGTGATTTGCCAGAGTCAAGAAGGTATTGGCCATTTAGAATGGAGCATACAGGTTTAGTTTTAGCTACTAGCTGAAGCTCACAAGCAGACAGTGATAAACTCTTTTTTCAGGTTTCTTCATTGTTGAGTAACTTTCAGTAAGTACTTTATTTGGATTCTTTTTTGTTTTGCTGTCCCATCATCTGTGCTACCTCATTGGTAGACTGCCCATTCCAAATCCTCATTCACAGCCACAGCCTGGCCCATGCTGCCACAGCACTGGCACTGGCAGTCAACAGAGAGCAGTCAGTGTCAAGTCATCATGAGGGAGCACATTAGAGGAGACATTGCATTGCTGCTGAGTGGTGTTCAGTGATGCCTGTTTTGATCCAACGTATGCACAATACCACCAACTAAGCCTCCTGATAACAATGACTGTTTAGTTGTGGAAATGGTGTGAGTAAGCTCTCTATCCAGAGGATGCCAATGTGTCAGTCCAACAGCAATCCCCATGAATTTGGGGTACCAGTGACCCCAGCGGAATCAAATCAAGGCCATATATGTGGAGAGGTAATCAAAACAGGTCACTATGAGAGCAGGGCATGCAGGGCCACAGAATTGGAGATTATTTTTTTTTTAATGCTGATCGATGAAGATGATGCTACGGATTTCCATTCTGGTCTGAGACTGCATGATAGGGTTGTACTCTATGCTTACTTTAGTTCATGATATACTCCAGTGTCAGTCAGGTCCCACAGATAGACATGTATGGAGTATTGATCAGGAAATTAGACACATGCCGTTTTGGTCAGGAAATTTTAGCAACACTTTCAGAGACGCCTCCAGTAAGTGGATGAAACTTGACTGTCTGGTCCCAGTGTTCCCAATATCTCCCATAGCAAAGTCAGCTATGGGCAGGAGTCAGATGGGGCAGAAAAATGGTTCTGATGGGAATCAAACCTACAACCTTTCAAGTTTTGGAGTGTGTGACAGTAGTGATATCGCCATATCTGCTGGTTTTCAGGGTTTTTCATGTTTGTTCTGTACAGAAATTAAGAACTGTTGTTGGCTGATGGTTTTGTCTGAGGTCAGGTGAAAACTTTGTCTGCCAGCCCCAAGGGCTGTTTTAGGGGGGAAAAATGTATTACCATCTTTTCTTCTCAGGCAACAATGTTTCTTTGACTTCAAGTTGATTCTTTGATGTCATGTGAAGATGAGGAAATATTGCCCAGATAAGATTCTTTTGCTTCTTTAGTTGAAGTATCAACATACTTCTTCGTTGTTAACTTTTTCAAGGCCATGTTCACAGATTATATTGTCATGTGTTTCACTTTGTAGCAGACCAGCTATGAGGGACAGGGACTTCAATTTTTTTTTACAAGATGGAGGCACGTCTAGTATGCACACGCAATTGTCTCCGGCCATACTGCTTGTTACTTGTTTGAAAGTTATTTGATTAACATAGCTTGATAGAAAATGAAGTAAGTATTGTGATAAGAAATTTCAAGGGGGAAAAAAAGGAAAAAAGAAATCCTGTAAAAGAAATTCTCGACGACTTTTCCTGTCATTTGGTCAATTTTGAGTACAAAATATTAAGAATACCATCATTATGAAGCTGTTTGTTAGGAAGGTATGAGAAGTTTTGAAAAGTGACTTTCTCAGGGATGAAACCACACGTCCGGAAACCGGAATTTGACCTCACTATTTGTCTGTAGATCCTGAAATCACGAAGAAATGTCCTGGTCGTTTTTTTTTTCCCCGAACATTCCCGTAAAATTGTGTCCTGAATACTCTGTCCGATCAAGGTTTTTCTTTTCCAAACTGATCATTCCTTTGTCATATTGCCAAGAGACTGCGCAAATGCTGCTTCGGCCAGTAGTCGTGATACCTTTTGTTGAGCCAAATGAAGATAGGTATGCGATCGATGCCAGTGTTCAGAACAAGTTTTATTTTCACATGCCACCTCATAACAGAGGCTTCCTCTCTTACGGGCAGGTCTGCAAATGCAGCATCCTACTTAACCAATTATGGGAACAAAAAAAAGGCAATTGTGACAAAACCATACGGGTAAACAAGTCTGTAGTTATATGCTTGCAACAACAAAAAAAGAGAAAAGAAAAAAAATGTTAAAAAAGTATTATCCTAACTAATTCCAAATAAAAGTACATTAATTGCATTTATCAGTCAGTTAATGCGAGCTGAAAGACCACTTTAGATGGGCAATTTGTGATTCCTGGTTCTTTATTGTGTGACAGAGCACCAGTTGGTCAATTTAGTAGGCAAATGAACAAAATTGTTCAATCTATATTTTTTCAAACATTCTGTGTATATGACAGATTTCCTCTTGATTCATTTCGGCAAAGAAGTCATGCCCACTGATCCTACAACTCTTACATTTCACGCCCGATTTATGATAATCAGGAGACTGGTATACCCTTAAGCTTGTCAAAAGCAGTCATGCCCACTGATCCTACAACTCTTATCTTTCACGCCTGATTAATGATAATCAGGAGATTGGTATACCCTTAAGCTTGTCACCCCTATTAATACAGCTTCTATAGATAAGGTTTATTAGAACCTGTTGCAGAAAAATTAAACTAAAATTTATACATTTCACATGACTATTTTTGCTTCCGCTAGAAATTGTGCTGAGAATCTAATAATCTTGATTTTCCTAGTAAATGTATTGGAATTTTTCTGGATCTTCAAGAACTACACATGTGTGGGGTTCAAGGTTTAAATCCAAGTATCATTTTGTAACTTCACAGTTTAAATCTGTGAGCCAAGTCACGTACCTGTTGCACCAATAACCTCCACTCCACCCACATGCCACTCCCACCCCTTCCCCTCTGAGACATAGGGTTGCAAGGTGAAAGCTGGAATAAACAAGACCACAGAAGTTTTCGGTTGAAGTGAAAAAAAGTCTTAGTTTTCCATACAAAAGAGTTCTTCTAATACCAGATGCACAAATTCTGTTCACCACAAACTATTTCTTAGGTCAACCTGCAAGCTGTGTTCATAAGTTTCAGAAGTATACAAATTATAGACAACAAAAATTATTTCTGCCTCCAATTTCTTGAATTAAGTAAACTCCACTGCATGCAGGTCAGTAACATTAATGTCAGTTTTAATGGTGTCCTTGTGGGTTGATGGTAAAAAGGAGGTAAGGTGCATCCAAAGGCCCAGATTTTACCTATCAAAGTTGTAGAAACCCTTCAGCTTCAGGGGGCTTCGCTCCCTTACCCCCGACAAAGGGCTCTGCCCACTGACTCGGCTAGGGGGCCTACCGCCTTAGGCAGCCCCCTTGACCCCAGGTCTTCCTGCTTTTCATTTTTTCCAGGTTTCACCCATGTTTCCTATCAAGGTGTGGGTCTGTCTCTGAATAATTACAGTTATTGAGTAACTGAGACAAAAGACATATCAGTATTTTAAAACTGATTAATGGAAGCTTCATGCAAAATCACTGGGATTGGAAATGGCTGGGTGAAGATGGGCTGGTACAGAAACTGGTATCTGAAGATTGATGTCAGTGATGGCATCCCAGGTGTTTGGACATCAAAGTTTTGCTCCAGTTATGAAAAGATTGTTCACTGTCATGCAAATGACTCAAGACATATAAAAATGAGACGAGATCGTCTGCATTATGTAGATTGACAGAGCCAACATTTCAACTTGTACATCTACAAAGCAGAGAGCAAAAGGAGATTCTTCTTTTTCTTTTTTTCCCTCAAAATTATTTAACTTGCTGTTAGTAGAGACTTCTATGTATCGTTGAATATTACTATTAGTACTTTTGAAGTTTTTGTTTGTTTTTTAAAGAGAGATGATGAAGTGTTAAGAAAGGGGCTTCTGATTTTTAAAAAAAAAGTATGTTGATCTACACAGAAAGTTTCTTTAGATAAAGCTATAGAATTACAGATTATTTCATGATTATATGACACTGGAAAATGGTTTTAAGATCATGTTGCTTTTTTTGTCAGGATTACTAGGATGGTCACAAAGCAGTGTCAGGATTGCCAAGATGACCACAGTTACATTTCAGGATTAGGAACTTTCCCCACTTGCTACACTGTAGCAAGAAAATATTTCATCTTCCCCCCCCCCCCCCCCCCCCCCCCCCGCCCTCCATACATTACTATGGACTGTCCATCCATATGAGTACATATGCAATTTAGCATCTGATACGTTGTGAAACATTCATTTTTCATTTGTGATGAATAGATATTGTTTTTTTTACTTTCAGATTTTAAGTTTGTAACTGGCTTAAAGTCATAGGGAAATTCTACTGCTGTATACATTCTGAAATGGGCGGTAGAAACACTTCATGCACTTTACGGAGACAGTAGTCAGCTAAAGCATTGAAGTTTTGTGTTAACTGTATCTTACTGCCTATAGAAATGATTGTGGAAGAATCAAAATTAGTGAATTGCCATTGTTCACATCCTGTTTTATCGTAAGCCGTATGACTGTAAAATCTGTCTTCTGTGTTCCCAGCCACCGTAGATGGCGCATATGAATCAGAAACATACGTTTAAATGTTGACTTTTTTCCATTCATAGTTCTTTTTGAGGTTTCAAATTAATACTTTTCATTCTGTTTCCTTTGCACAGCCTCAAGCAGAGCCATCCTGTTAAAGTTCCATTTTCAGAGCAAATAATTCTGACTTGACATCACTGTGCAGACTGCTGTGTTGGTCCTTGGATCTCGTGTGGTTGAAAAATCTTGTTCTTTGGTCTGGCCCTTACATAGCATTGCAGAGCTTACTTGTCTTAACTGGCTTTGAAAAGATCAGCTGTGAACAGCTAAGCATGAATGATTGCTGCGTGAAACAGTGGGTTGCAACAGTTCTATTCGTGAAAATGAAAACTGCATAGCTGCCAGCTTTCCCAGCATTTTCTGAATTTTCCCTATGTTAAAGTCACTCTGGAAATCTTTTTTTTTTTAAAGAAAAAATCTGGAAAAAAATCTTATTTTCAAAGGTTTGAACTTTTTTTCCATTTTAACAAAAGTCTAACCAAATGTCTCTGCATAAAACTAAATGATGTTAAATGACTGTTTGCTGAGCTGCTGTATGTAATGGAAGCAGTACTTTGCTGTTTTTAAGCCATACACTCTTCAGATGAAGCTGTAGGGAGTCAAAGTGCTTCCTGTTCAAAGCCAGGCTGTTCCCTCCATTTCCTGGCCACCACGCTTTGGCTTCAGAAAGCTGGCAGCTGGCAGCTCAGAAACTGCTTATGCAATGTTGTAAAGTGCTTGTTCTGTGCGGGCACATAGATGTTGCTTGTATTTCTTGTGGCAGTAAGGTCCAATGGTTTCTCAAAGACTCCTTGTAGATTCCATTAGTGTAAGTTAGGAAGAGTTCTGTCCTGTGAACCCTTTGCTGATCCAGGAGCAACAACAATAACAACACTAGAGGTTTGATTTACCACACAAATGCATTGTGCAGGAACCACCAGAGGTAATGAGAATCCCAGAGTGATGATGATTCTGAATGATGTTGAGACTGCCCCTTCCTGCTGCAGTCTGTGATGCTAAGCATTGCATCATAGTGGTTGTGTGCCTCACCACCACAACTGTTTTTATTTATAAGCCTCTGACCAAGAGATGTACAGGTCAGCATTCTTGGTTGTACAATCTATGCTTCAGTTGAGTTGTTGTTGTTTTGAATGAGTCTATTATATCTATTTTAGTCTCCAGATTCAAAGAGTAAGGGCACATATTCACTCCACAGTGTCTGAGGGTACAATCTGCTGAGTCATATTTTTTACAAGGTGTTGGGAGAGCGGGCTGGTAGGGTGGGGATGAATTACCAAGATCTGCATTTTTGATCGTTCTGTTTTCTGTCCAACAGGTTGACTCCGAATCGCAGAGCACAGACAAACCAATGGGCTTCTCACAAGTGTTTGTTCTCAAATTAAACGGACAGTCGTTTATGGTGACAAACGAGATCTTTCGTCTAACACTGCATGACTTTGCTGCCTAGAGATGATGACTGGGCAGACGCTGTGACCCACCTCCCCCGTCTACACTTCACCTTCACACCTCATGCCCCAGTGATTTCTTCTTCTTCCCCATGAGCTGCATCCCAGGATATAATGCTGTTTACATGGCAGTTCCCAGGCTGTGTTGGATTTATTTAGAGCAGTTTTTGTTTGAGGACTGCCAGTGCATCAGGGGGAATAAAGACTCCATTCAACTGAACTGCATTCTGCTCTCTGCCCAGGGTCGTCAGCTAAAGAGTACACCCAGTCTTCTGTGTAGATGATCAGTTTCAGTTTTTACAGCTAGGTATCATTTTCGCTACAGTTGACCACTTCATAGCTGTATTATCTTATCTCATGTCGTTCATTGGTGTAATTTCTTATTGCTAGAGCTTTTTGTGTTCAGATGATATAAAATTGAATGAACAAATAAAATCCCAGTCTGTGTACAGTCAGATGGTAAATGTTCCATGTCTTGATTGAAAGTTTGATACAAACATGCATAGCAGCAGACTGAAGTATTTAAAGTTAGACTTGCATTCTTCAAGGAAACCAGGCGTCGATCATTACTATGCTTTTCAGAAAGAAAAAAAAATCAAGTTTGAAGGAGACGAAAAAGAATTGTTCAGAGGAAAATGAGTTTATGGTCAGAATAGCCCCGATACCAACTGATGTAAAAAGAAAATGTTGCTGTTTGTGTGCGAGTGTGTATGTGTTTGGAGTAGCTTGAAATTGATGGAATCAACACATAAAAAAAGCTAGATGTATAATTGAGAAACTGGACAGGTATCTCAAAATTCATGTAACATTTTTTTGCATTTTAATGCTTGTGCTTTTTGAGGAGTGAACACTTTCTGTCATTGGCTGAAAAAAAAAAAAGGATCAAACTTGGTTGTACGGTTTTAAATGTGCTGACCTGGTGTAAATGATGAATACCCTCATACAGCCCAGGTAGTGAAATAGATTGCAGATCAAGTCAGAAAGGATCGGAAGAACACTAAGGATCAGTGGTTATGTAGGAACATGCAAACTTTGTGGACCATCACATTTTTTTTTCTTAATAATAAAATAAATTTGCTGCTCGCAAAAGTACATGCAGAAGTAGAGAAAATCATAAAAGACCAGAACAGTGAAATGATGAAATTTATTTTTTTTTTAAAGCGAAAGCAATCATTCTACAATATTTGATACAAATATGCAAATGAATGAAACGTGATTGAAAACAAAATGGGAAAATGCAATCATTCTACAATACTTGATACAAATATGCAAACGAATGAAACGCGATTGAAAATAAAATGGGGGAAAAAAGGTAAATAATAAAGCAGAAGCACTTTCAGTATCACCTGGCAATACAGTAAGAAAGAAAAGAAAATCAGTTTAGACATGCAGCTAACAACATTCATGCATTGGTCGGGTGGGAGGAGCGTGGTGCAAGAAGAAGGGGAGGAGTTGTGAGCACCGCAGAGCAAGAAAGAAGGTCATATTCTGAAGAAATTATATGTTCTGAGTTGGGACGTGAATGAAGGGTAAGAATCGGTGTCTGAAAATAAAATGCAGTTTCTTCCAGGTTGTTGGGGCTTGGCGGGCAAAAATCTCTTACTGTAGGTTTTTTGGTGAAAGAGGGAATTTTCCAAAGTCAGATGAGGAGCGGGGTTATTGGATAGGAGGGTAGATACTAGATGTAGAGAGATTCAGGCAGATGGTCAGATGCTGTCCAAGAGATGACAGAGAAGTCAAAGTTGAAACCTTAAATCTTGTTTTGTCAGAAATTCGGAGCCAGTGAAGAAAGTGAACCTCAGACACGTTTTGAATTTGAGTGTCTGAAAATTGTGTTAGTAGCATTGTGTTGGATTTTCTGAAGCTCATCAAGAAGATGCTTTGGGATGCCAGCAAGAAGGGTATTATAATGATCTGTTATGGAAATTATAATGGTTGATTCAGCAGAGACAAGGTGGCAATTCTTTATAGTTCAAGACAGGGTACTTTGCAGATGTTAGAAATGTGGTTTTTCAAAGAGACTCGAGTTATCAGAGAAACCAAGTATGCAAAGAGATGGTGAAAGAGAAGCATTTATGAGAACAGAGTCAGGAAAAAACGGTGATAGACAATTTTTTAAGAAGTGGCAAGTATTAGTTCAGTTTTGTTGTCATTTAGGTGTAGGTTGTTGTAGTTAATCCATGTTATATGGTTAGAGATGCAATCTTGTGTCCAAGATTTCAGCTTATCGACTTAAGTTAGTTTTATCATCAAAACTCTCATGGAGCATGGTGTGACAACTGATGGCATCAAACACAGGCATAGTATACAATACAAACAGAATTTGTCTGAGAATGTTTGCAACACCAAAAGACAGGAGATTGCCAAGAAAAGCTGCCATTTATGGAACAGTCGATCACCAAGGAACAAAGCTATCACAGCACTGTGCCAGAAATGCCAAAAAAATTATTGTTGTCTGCGCATAATAAAATGTCGATCAGATGAAAGGCAGCGGAAGGGTGAAGTAAAACCAGAATGGAGATTTTATCGTTGTCCAATGCAGTCAACAAATTCTAAATTTTCAACAGCACTGTCTTGGTAGTATGTCCAGATCTGTAGACTGACTGATGATGATTGAGAAGCTAGCTTACAGTCACGAGCAGATGGCAACAGTGTAGTCAGTCACCCAAACCGAGATCTCAAGCTTCTGCAGAAATAAAGAGTAGATTGTTGATTAAGCATAGATTACTCCCTTGCTCCTGATTAAGCGTAGATTACTCCCTTGCTCCTATCAGAAGGGTATAGAAGATTCCATAACCTATAAATTGCAAGTAACATAGGGGTCTCGGATAAGCAGTAAAAGACATTGAAGAGAAGCTGAAGACTGCAGAATAAATTTAGATAATTTTGTATCATTTATTTTCATTTTTGTTTGGTATTAAACCAGTTGAAAGCTTGATCAGGTAAGCGGAGGATGAAAAACAGATTGCTGTTTAGGTCTTGGACAAAATTTAAGGACCAGGATACTAAAATACTGGAAGTCTGACTTGATATATGAGCATACAAAACACACAAGACCCTGTTGGGGTAGGGATAAGAGCGGCCATGTTGTACATCTTTGTGAGGTTGTGTTTGTGTATTAGACATGCATGCATTGTTTTCCTTCATTTTTTGTTGTAGGTCATTAAAACAAATACTCCAGAGTTGGATAGTGATGATGAGAAATTATTCTGTAAATCAAATGACAATATATATGCTGCCTGAGCATCAGATTTTTGGAACAGTGCACTCATTTGGTGTGGTCTCAGTGATTTAACATAGCATACAGAAAATATGTTGTAATATACATCAGTGATTTAACATGGCATACAGAAAATATGTTGTAATATACAGTAATTATCATCAGTCAAATTTTAAATATTCTTCATTGAAATCATCAGGAAAAATGTAAAATTTTAGTGTCGCTTTGTCATCTTGTTAATGTTTGGTTTTGCAGCTTTTGTTTAAATCACCAAGCTTATATAGTGTGTGTGTCTCAAGTTGTGTGTGTTGAATCGACAAGATACGTTTCAAGATGGACAGAGATGTGTAACCATTTCCTTCAAAATGAATCAGAAGTCACTCACATTGCATAGCTTTATACAAGAGAAAAAAGATTGAATCTGTCACAGGATGTGAATTTGGTATTTGGGTCAACACTCACTCACATTAATTTTTATACTTTGGTGAAAAAGGGAAAATTCTTCAGGTATTTCTAGGAAAACTTATTGAGGATCATCAGAAAACTTGACATTGGTGTTTTATCAAAATAGTTTGTGGAGAAGGTATCTTTATTAAGATTTTTAATATTTGCTTCATTTTGAAAAGGGGTGAAAAGAAAGAAATTAAAAGAAGAAAAAAAGAAGAAATGAAGTGGTGTTAATCGTATGATTGGATTATTTCTCTTATTTTCATCCCAGCCTGCTATTTCCAGAATTTGCATTGAAATGTGTTCTTTTCGTCTAAACTGCAAATTGGTGATGCTTTACGGTTGTGCTGTTCAACCTGTGTCTCGAAGTTTGACTGCAACCATATGACTGACAGAAAAAAGAAAAAAGATCAGTTTGCTCTCTTGCTTCTCTGTGTATACATCAGACACATGATGGACACAAACGCACAAAAATGTACACACATTCAGACCAGCCGGTGCATTGACATGCAAAGTTGAACCATTAAGGAAATCGGGTTTGGTAATGGTTTACATTTCGGCTGATGTACTTTTTTTTGGTATGTGTTTTATTTGTGTCTCTTGGAAGTGGGAAGACAAAAAACAAACAAACATGGATTGTTGCTGATCCTTCGCCATTTTTCCTCCCTGGAATCAACCTTTCTTAGAAACCATTCCTGAAACTAATTTGATGGGGAAAATCGCTGAAAATTCAACATTTGGGGGGTGGGCCTGGGAGGAGTAAGATTGAGGGGTCATGTTTGAAAATGGGAAGATGTAACAATGTGGAGGGTAGAAACTAAGAAAGAGTGTTGAGCAAAGGGGATGATGAAATATTGTAAGGTATAGACTGGATGATGTTCTACCAGTACTGCAGGGTTCATACAAATCCTTGAAAGCACTTGAACTTCCAACACAACTTTTGAAAGAATTTAGGAAGTCCTTGAAAATTTTGACTTTTAGTGCTTATACATACCTCAGAATGCTTGAAAATAAAGACTTGGTGGAAGAATATTATACTTGGGTAGGAAAATCACGAGACTGTACAGAAAAGTGGTAACAGAAAAGTAACATATAGTTCATATTTTTGGTCTGCCAAAAGTATCATTGTCTGCTACCATTGGTAGGCTGCGAAAGTGACCACAAGAAGCAACCAAATATGTAGAAAGGCTTATATTTTATCTTTTACAGTTGTTGAATCTTCTGTGAAAAGTGCTTGAATTTTTGTTTTGAAATCAGTTTGTACCCTGTGCTAGCCCTTCATTTATCAGACAAAACTATTGATGCTTCCAGTTTATTGTCAGACTTTCAAAATAGTCAGGACTCGGAATGTTTCCATTTTAGAGCGAGACTCCCCTCTGTGCCCACCAACTTAGAAGATGTTTGACTCAAAAAAAAGTTGGCAGTTATGAGCATGATTGAAAGCTTTGGGTTTGGAAACTCCTGCATCCTCAGTTTTAGAAATGAAAGGAAGCAGAAATATCAGATGTTTGGTTTACATTGTAGTCGCCAAACATGCATTGTTATTTGTTGAAAGATGAAGGGGCATGAAAAAAAAACCTGTACACATCTATGACAAAGGTGCTCTCCCCACACGCACACACACACACTGTGAAGTTCACAGCAAATAGGGAAAGTGTGGGTTGAAACATGAATATATATTTCTGCATTGTCGTTAACAATTCTGTTTAAAAAATGACCAAAGATGAGTAGACATATCCATGAGCATGTATGCTCACATACTTTTATTGCCAGTATAAAAGGTGGACAAGCAAAGTAATCAACTAAAAATGATAAAGTGTAAATGGTCCGGTCAAGTGCAGAATTGATGGGATACCTTTCATGGTTTTAATACAATATATGGGTAGCTGGTGATCAACCAAAAACAAAAACAAAAAAGAAAACCCTGCCTGCAGTTTCTAACCCCCCCCCCCCAACATGATGGTTTTTTTTTAGGTGGGGTGGGGCGGAGGGTGCATATTGGGGATTGTAATGTTTCATAAAGTGTGATTCAGTTAGCGCTAATTAACATAAGTTCCTTTTTGTCATACTTTAGGTCTTTGTAATCTGTTCTAACCAAGAAATAAAGTTCCAGCTAGTGTTTGGATTCTGCTTTGAACGTCTTTTCAGTGAATGATAAACCAAACGATGCTTTCTTTCGTGACCCCCCTCCCTCTCATCCTCACCTCCACCCCACCTGTTTGTGCATGGGGACCCCATTTTAATTTGAAAAGGATAGATGGCTCGGCATGACGAATTGTGCACTTGTTTGAAGTGTCATCAAAAGGTGAAGACCGATTCTGTGGCTAAATCTTTTTCCCCAGTGACATCTTATGTGCCCCTTTATTGCCATTAACTCCCACACCACTCATTCAGGCTCTCAGTTCACAATTGCTTTGTTCAATCTGTCACAGCTTTTGCATCTGCTATCCACAAAGACGGCAAGATTTAAAATAATAAATTACGCCCCTTCTCCACCCTCACCCCCTCCTCCCCACACAGAAAGAAACAAATATACTTCTTACAAAATACAAAACACAGTTTACAACAACAACAAGAAGAAGGGAAAGCTGTTTGTTAAATTACGAAATGTTCTGTGTTTCAATCTTTCTGCTTCCTGCAATCTTTTTCTTCAGGATTTATTCTTATTTTTTCAGTTAGTTGTGTTTTATTTGTGTTTCATACATTTGTTTTATTAAATGTTAAAATGTAAAAATGTCATTTCATTTAAGTTTTCCATTGTTATCTGTATCAACATTTATGCATTTGTTTAGTTTTGTTCGTTTGTTTTTCATTCACAACATTGTATGTTTTATTTAATGTTTACAGAGTTCTGTAGAAATGTGTTCATCTCCGTCATCTGATTTTTTGTCACTTGTTGAAAATGTTTACTGCATCATCCCCCCCCCCCCCCCCCCCCTTTTTTTAAAATTTTTTTTTTATACCGCATTATTAGATTCAGATGGTTTCAGCATCATTTGTGGGGGAGGGGGGGGGGGGGGGGGGATTTGTCTTGCTCTGAACAGGAGAGGCCGTAGGAGTGGTAGAGATTTTTAGGTATTGCACATGATGAGAACAAAACGTAGAAACCTTTGGTCAGACCATGACAGAGAGAAAGAAAGAAAAAAATTGGGGCTGAAAAAATTTTTTTGAACAGGTAATTATGACCAGGGCTGGAAGTCTTTGCTGAAATGTGACTTGTACAGTGAAGGCTTGAAGGCTGCTAGGTCCCGTGTTTTCTTGGGTTTAGTTCTTGCTGCAGTGCTTTTTGTATGGATGATAATAAAAGGTTTGCCATGGTTTTATTTGCGTTTCAAGATTGATGCAGGTTTAGTAGTCTGTTTCAAAAATGTACAGTTGCTGTGCAGCTGTAAATGTGTTGAATTTGTTTGCTGCAACAGCAGCAGTTTGCTGTGACTTTGAACAATGCCTTGACAAATTATTCGTCAGCCTACTCCCACCCATCGACTTGGTCTTGCCTTTGTGCCTTACAAAGCTCAAACCAAAACGCATTACAAGGAATTTGTGCTTACAGTTGAACTTGTGGCTGTTGCCTCAAAGAGATTTATTTTTTCTAATGAACTAATACGATAGGCACACATATTTGGCAGTACGTTCTGAAACATATTTCAGGAAATATATATGAAAAAAACAGTAACATATTTTATATTTCAAAATCATTGTTCATTTCTGGCTTCATGATTGCTTTGAGAAGGGCAAGTTTGCCCTGACAAAATTAATGCCACCTGGGCTCAGCTTGGCTATATACAACATGAATTGAACTGTGTGGTTGATTAAATGACACTCGAAATGTTTCATTGTTGTACAAGGTAAAAAAAAGAAGTTGCACCCGGTTGGAGCTGCTGAACAAGCTCTTCATCGAGCCTCCAGTAAGATAATTGTGCCTTCAGCCTTGTGTGTAAATACTAGAAGTCAGTAAGATCATGTTTAACACCGAGTGATTCATCACAGAACATGTGTCCATGAACTGGTGAAAGAAAATGTAATGGTGTTTTCAAACCTGATTGGCAGTCCCCAAATAGGCACTTCTGTGCTGTTTTAGGGGAGCTGAATATCCTTTATTTGGATGAATCCCAGCCCTGGATTGCCTCTGCAAGTCGAAATACTATCCAGCATTTTGTCTTTTCTGTTGGCTCTTTCTCCATTCCCATTCCCCCACCCCCACCATCTCCCCTCATCTATCCCCGTTCCTTTTTCTTCTGTCACTGGCTTTTTGTCGTGCAAAAGGATCCACCATTTATGCATTACTATATGGTGAAATTAATGAAAACACACCGAAACCTCAAGAAGCAGACCAATACAGTAAAAACCAAAGAAATAAGTCTTAAAATCTGTTCATTGTCTGAAAAAATGTAATTGCAGGTCTGTTCACAGGTAACTGCTCAGCACTTTCATGTAAGGAGGGAAAAAGCAACCCCAAACCTCTTACGAGACTTTGAGTGAAAGGTCAATGCTGCAACTGAACAAGAAACATTTGATTGTTGGAAATATGCCTAGACTCCTACCTCTGTCCCCAATAAAATCTTTTAGTTGTCCTTCTTCAGACACTCAAAGCCTTACCCTTTGACACTGAGAATTGGAGGTAGAGAGTAAAGTGGTTTGTTGTTGCTGGTTTTTTCCTCATCACAAGAAATGTTGGGAAGCCATGCCTGCTTTCCCATTATTATGGCATATCCCATAATTCAGTTTTGTCATCTTATTTTGAAACGGTGCAAGTTCAGCTTTATCATTATCCTTGGTGAGAATACAAACACCTTTAGAAGTCAAGGTCAGGACTTAAAAAGACAGAAACCTCGCCAACATGATTAAACATAGATCTTACTTATCTGATTGGTTTTTGTTTGTTAATCTCATTACAGTTACATATGCTAAGTCGATTTTTTTACTTTGGAGGTCATAGCCAAAATGAGAAAAACTTTGAGCGGTAGAGCTTGGATCTTGTATGCAGTCTTTAAACCAGAAAATAAATGTACTGACTTCAAGTTAGAGTTCATTAAAAAGGGTGCCATTGATAATACATAGAACGGCAAATAGTGCCATTTTGTTTTCCCTGTTGCGTAATTCATGTTCTGAATTTAACATATATCACCTGCAAATCTCACAGATCAATTTCTCTAATTACAAAACAAATGTTGAGGACCCGAGTTGCCACATGAAGATAACACACATTGAAGTAACAAACACCGAACAATTGGTCTTATTGATCCAGGTTTGTCACTATTAGTCTTATTGACTTTGTCACTTTTGGTCTTCTTGATCGAGGTTTGATACTCCAATTGTGCTATGTTGTTTGGGCGGCTCAACTCCCTGCCTTTCAGTGGTCTGAAGTTTCAAGGGTTGCACTCATGATAAAGCGTATAAAACCGGATGTGTGGTTCCAGTCTTCCTGTTTGACTTGATAGCAAATTCTGGGCAGGATATTACGAGCCAGTCTGGGCAAAAAACAACCCACAAATGCTCGAATGGTAATTGAAGCCACAGCCACCAGGCCCCCAATGCTATAACAGAACCATGGGGCTTAGTTCTGAAATATTATGGAAGACATGGAATGTGGCCTAAGGACCAATACATTCAGTTTTCATGTAGGTAATGAATGAAGGGTGAATACAGAAATCTATTATAACCAATTCAACCTTTGGAAGTTTACAAACTGGGTAGTCTTTCCTGCCCGTCAGTATGGAGTGATTTGCTTGAGTGAAAAAATTACTTGGTGTAAATCCTAATTTCTCCAAACCTATCCATTCAAGGTGCTAATAATTGCATACAGTTACCACCAAATGAAGGTGTGTCAACATATTATTAAAGTTATTGTGCTTTTATACTTTTGATGCCTTGACCAACTCTTTAGAATTAAGCTCAAATTATGGGATGCTGGCAATTATGTGTACAGAATATGCATTTTCCTTTTAACCCCCACACATGTTATCTGAAACAAAGGGTTGGAAACACTTTAGTCAATAGCTGAACTGCTTCCTCTTCACTTCCTCCACCCTCTTCATTCCCTAGTTCCCGAATTTTCACCCCAGAAGGTTGGCAGCTATTGAAAGATTTGACTAATCATGGGAATAAGTGAGTGAGAATTACCAGGGAAGTCATGTGCAAGTTACCATCCTTTGCTAGCAGCTCAGTTCATATTCATGAGGGGATAGACTGGTCTGGAGTAAAAGGCCTACTTCACTTGAATGCTGTTCAGGCACAGGCCAAGAATTACCTTGAGGCACCTGACCAGTGGTCAGGCTGAGCGTTAATAAGAGTTCATAGTACTGTTCGATCTTGGTGGGGGTATGTGAACCTGCGTGCCCTTCAGGTTTTCTTTGACTTCTGAAATTTTCCCTGACCTTCACAGACCGCCCTAAGTGTTTTTATTTAATGTGTGTGTATGTGTGGGGGTGAAGAAAGGGAAGGGGGGGGGGGGGGGGGGAGTGGTTGAGCAGGGGATGGGCCAGGTGCAAGGGGAAGGTGGAGAGAACAGAAGCAGTCGGCTGGCGTGATGAAAAATGATGCGGTGAACCACCCCATAGAAGAACCCCCAGTAGACCATGTTGAGAAATCTGCAAGGAGGTAAGGTAAGGTAATGTTGCTTATGGCCCAGCCGACCGCAAAGGGCCATATCAGGGCTGTCACCGCGTTGAAGTCAACTCGCCAGTCATTCATTCACACAACTCTTTTTAAAGCACATCTTCTAAAAACACACCCAAATTTTGTTAAAAATCTTTCCACTATAAAATCTCGGATCCCAAGTAATCTGTATTAACCAGTATTCAGCGAGAGTAACCCTGTCATTTTCATGGGCGCTGCTGGTGGGCATGTCCAAGACAACTTTGGCCCCACTGGTCAGCCAAACAGTTCAATGAGAGAAGGAAAGTGCCAGAAGCTGGGAGCGAAATGGTGCACCTACAATTCAGACAGTCGGTATCCTAATCATTGTCCTGGTGTGCTCTTCAAATCAACTCTTATGATCTATTTGTTTGATCCATAAACTGAGAGAACGTAACTTTATTTGCAATAGAAACAGGTCTGTTAAGATTTCCCACTCTGAGAGGAATTAATTTTTTATTGAGGCCTTTAGTCTGTTTTCTCAGGGTCTCTTTCCCAGTAAAGACTAGCATATGTGAACTTCTGCCACGTGACAAAATGAGTGGCTACAATTCTTGCCATTTTAATTAAGATGTATAGTCTGCCAAACACACAGACAGCACATCAGGTTTAGTTAAAAATGGAGTTATAAGTTGACATAGCGAGATTGATCGAAAACAGAAGTATACTACCAAACATGTATGCGTTGGAACAAAGTTTTTGTCATTAGCAACCATAACAGAAAGAGGGGTATTTTGAAATGATTTGATTTAAAACTGATGATGCTACTGTCTGCTCATGCTTGTATCTCTAAATTATTACCTCGAAGTCATTGCATTTTGGCACCCAGCCACACACTGACACTTCTGCAGAATGTAGATTGTTTTTAATAACATGCTAGTTTCAATCCTTGGCCATAAGCTTGAACAAATTACTACATATGCAGCTTTTTTCTTGCAGACCAAAAAGATCATTTTCATGTGGGTAGTTGTGTTCTCTCTCTTTCCAGTGACAAGATGGCTGAATGAAAGACAAGCCATATTTCTAAAAAAAAATTTATTTTTTTTTAACGAAAGGTGAAGGATCCAACATAAGATAGGATAAGATAATGTTGCTTATAGCCCAGCCGACCGCAGAGGGCCACATCAGGGCTGTCACCACGTTAAAATCAACTCACCAGTCATTTAAAAAAAAAAAAAAAAAAAAAAAACTTTCACACATCTCGTTAAATGACATCGTCTACAAACGAACCAGAAACTTTGTTAAAAATCCTTCTTCCGTAAAATCTCAAATCAGATGAAAAATGTTAATTTCTCTCAAAAACCCAAGGATCACGTCAGGCGGGACATCCCTGAACAGGATCTTCATGGACTCCGCTGTAAAATGTTTGTGTCTCACATCGTGCAAGTCCCAACACTCTAAAAGAACATGTTTCATTGTGAGTGGTGCATGACATGGAATGCACCACGGAGCTTCTTCACTCTTTAAAAGGTAAGAATGGGTAAAATACGAATGGCCGGTGTGCAGCCGGCACAGAACCGTTTCCTCTTTACGACCACCCGACGTAGATGGGAGGAAGTCCTTAAGGTTTGGACGGATCTGAAAGAGTTTGTTATTCGTCTGTGTGTTCCAATCCTCCTGCCAGAGGTCTCTCACATAATCGTTAATTTTGGGTTTCACATCTGAGCAGGGGATATAAGTGTTGGACAGTTTCTCTCTGGTGGCGTTCTTGGCTAAACGATCAACCATTTCGTTCCGCCGATGCCAACATGGCCAGGAACCCAAGCAAGAGTAATGTTGTAACCGTCCGCCTTCAACTTGCTAAAAAGTTCAAAAAAAGTAAAAGTTCTGGATGCTGAAGGTTGCGGCCAGCTATGGCCTCCAAAGCTGACGGCGAATCCGACAGAACCAGAAAGTCCCTCCTCGAAGAATGGGAGATTATCTTCAAAGCCAGTACTAGAGCAGTAAGTTCAGCAGAATAGACAGAAGCATCTGAATGTATATGTTCCAACAATATCTGAGAAGGAGCCCCAGGGCAGTAGGCTGCACAGGCCACTCCATCCTCAGACTTGGAACCGTCAGTGAAAACTTTTTGATAGGATGGGAATTTGGAACAGAGCTCGGCATACAAAGCCTTGTACGCCAGAGAGCTGGTAGACTCCTTACGGAAAGCTGCGAGATCAAAACGAATCTCTGGTGTGAAAAAGGTCCATGGAGGTTGATCCGGAAACCTGGAAAAATCGGAAACTACTCCCAGGTCTATACCTGCATTCCGCACGTGAGGCTGCATACGAAGCCCAAACGGCGGAATACAATTCGGGTTTGTTTCAAACTTACTTTGGAACGGAGGGTCAAAAACACAGTCATAGGCAGGATTCTGCGGTTCTGAGAACAGTCGGATGTAATAATTCAAAGACAGTTTCAGCCTGCGGTTGGACAGTGAAGGTTCACCTGCCTCTGCGTACAGGCTGTACACAGGGGTGGTGCGGAACGCTCCAAGACAGAGACGAAGCCCTTGATGGTGGATAGGGTCCAAGAGTTTGAGGTAAGATGATCTTGCGGAGCCGTACACAGCACAACCGTAGTCCAGTTTGGAACGGACCAGGGCTCTGTAGAGGTGCAACAAAGTTTTCTTATCAGCGCCCCAGTCGGTGTGTGCTACGACCCGCAGAATATTCAGTGCCTTTTGGCAAGCAGTTTTGAGGTTTTTAATATGGCTGAGAAAGTTAAGTTTTTGGTCAAAAATGACTCCCAGAAATTTGGCCTCTTTAACAGCTGGAATGGGAGATTTCCCTACTTGAAGTTCCGGATCTGGAAAAAACTGACGGAAATTATGGAAGTGAATACACTGGGTTTTTGTAGCAGAAAAGGTGAAACCGTTTTCATCCGCCCACCGATGGATTTTATCTACGCAAAGCTGGAGCCTGCGCTGGACACTCGGGTACAGGCTTCCAGTTGCGTAGACAGCAAAATCATCCACAAACAATGAGCAGTCTGAACCCTGCTGAACTGATTGAACAATGTTGTTGATCTTAATACTAAAGAGGGCAGGAGATAGTATGCTCCCCTGTGGAACACCCAACTCCTGCTCGTGGACATCAGAGAGAGTGGTGCCAACCCGGACCTGAAACTGTCGTTCTGCCAAAAAATTTTGAATAAAAAGCGGAAGATGACCTCGAAAACCCAGATCGTGGAGATCATGAAGTATCCCCGACTTCCAGGTGGTATCGTAGGCCTTCTCCAAGTCGAAGAAAATTGCCACTGCATGCTGTCTGTTTAAAAAAGCGTTCCTAAGTGTAGATTCCAGACGAATCAAATGGTCAACTGTACTACGATGTTTGCGGAAACCACACTGTTCTTTCGCCAAAAGGCCATCGGTTTCGAGTTTCCACATGAGCCTAGCATTGACCATTTTTTCCATCAATTTACAGACACAGCTGGTCAAAGCTATGGGACGGTAGTTAGATGGATTAGAAAGATCTTTTCCAGGTTTATCTGACATGTTTCCATGACAGTCAGTAGAAACATTGATGGGGAAAAAAATTCTGCACTTGCATTTGCTGATGGACACTAAAATGTTCAAGGTACCAGTCACCATGGCCAAGTGGTTAGCATCGTGGAGTCGTGGCTGGGAGATCGTGGGTTAGATTCTCATTAGAGCCATTTATTTGTGGGATTTTTCGACCCCGATCGACACCTACCCAGAGTTTATGAGCTCATTTGGGAAGACTGGGACCACATAGTCAAAGTTTCACTCCCTCACACTGACTTTGTGACTAAGCAACTAATGTCATCAGCAGAGGGCTTAGCGATTTCTATCGTGTGTGTGTTGGTTCAGAACAGATATCACGGAACAGTAGCAAAGTGACTCAGCTGCAGTGCAGCGTCTCGTCTCCTCTGGTGGGTTGCCTCATGACGACTTACTACTGAATGCTCCCCGTGGATTGACGGTGCCATGGCTGTGACTGAGGGAATGGAATGAGTGGTGTGATTGCAATGCCATCGAGATAGCATGGAAGATAGAACAAAAATAAATAAATTAATGAAAAATGTCTAAGATAAGCAAGCACACTTTTCCATATTTCAAAATTTTGATAAATTTTTTTCTAAGTTGCAGAAATTTACAAGTATGGCACATGAAAATTTTGTATTAAGAAGTATAACGAAAGAATAATGTGTTTTTATGCTTCGGTCATGTTGTGCAAGTCTGCTGAACACAACAGAAATACATCGTGGCACAACAAATCCTACATTTAAATCATGAATGAAAATGTTTATGCAAAGAAGCATAGATTTCATATTGAAATATGAATTGTAAATGTAGTGGCAGAACTGGGCCTGTATGCACGTCGATCCGGATAGAGGGCTGTCCGCGAATAGCGCCTATCCGGTGGATAGGCGGCAGATTTTGGTATGCACGTCAGACCGCATAAGCTATCCGACTCGGCTAAACGCGGACAAAGTTATCGGTGCCTCGGGGGTCCGATAGCGAGCCTAAACGCGGATAAATATGGCTGCATTGATGTTTTTCCAAGCGAGACAGCGACGGCAATTGCGACGAAACCGCATCTTTCGTGACAGAAAGAACCCGTTTGACCTGTACGATGACCTAATGAAAACTCACATACCAGTAAAAAAAAAAAAAAAAACTGAGTGTCTGGTATAGCCGATACGTCGCTGCCTTCAGCTGCAAAGGTGTCAAACCCTGAGTTCTCTCTTTCCCCTGTTAAAAAAAAAATACATTTTTTTAATTTCCTCGCTGGAGAAATTACACCCTGACCATACATCTCTGTATGGACACTGTAAACACAAATATTACTTTTACAAGTTGCGGGGCAGTTGGAAGGACATCGCCATGAATTATCACCGATTAACGAATCAAAAATATATTCACATACATACACATACATACAAATATGAGCGCTCTTGCACTCGTGCTCGCACTCTCTCTCTCTCTCTCTCTCACACACACACACACACACACACACATATACAAACAGCACACTCATACAAAAGACACGCGCACGCACGCACGCACGCGCGCACACACACACGCACACACACACACACACTTAATCCCCCCTACAAATACACACTCAAACGGAAACTGCTAACATTCGTAAAAACTTAATCCGCGGCCATACAAATGCAAAAACAATTAAACATTTGTGCTCTCTCGCACACACACACAAAACTGGAACCTGAATCAGAAGTGTGGGGGAAGCATTTTTTTAATTTCCTCGCTGGAGAAACTACACCCTGACCATACATCTCTGTATGGACACTGTAAACACAAATATCGGAGTAAAACTGCTGCACGTTCTACCTGCATCTCTTCCAGTAATACTCGAATTTCATCAGCACTGAAATTTGGCTTCCTAGTGCGCTTTGAATTCTCCATGGCAAGTAGATCTAACACAAACAATAAAAACTTCGACTGGCGAAAACCGACGAAGCACGTACCAGCGAAAGTTCCACGAAGGAGGGTATGACTAAACCGAAAGCAGTGCCTGCTGCACCCCGGTTTTGCCAAGAATCTATAAATAGAGCGCCGTTTCCTGCCCTCTAAACGCGGAGAGCTATTCAATCGCGAATAGGGCGTCATACATACCAAAACCGGAGAGGGGCTATCCGCATTTAAGCTCCGAATAGCTAACCGCGTTTAAGCCCTAAACGCGAATAAGCTAATCGGGTTTGACGTGCATACAGGCCCAGATGAATAAGAAAATAAATGACTAAGTAATGGTAAATGAATAATGGTATATTTTAATACAGGTAAGGTAATGTTGCTTATAGCCCAGCTGACCGCAAACAGCCGTATCAGGGCTGTCAGGCGTTGAAGTTAACCCACAAGTCATTTATTCACACAACCCTTTAAAATACACCTAAAAACACACCCGAAACTTTCTTTTTTTAAATCTTTCAACTGTAAAATCTCAGATCAGATGGAAAATGTTAGTCACCCTCAGAAATTCAAAGATGACATCACGTGGAACATCTCTGAACAAGGTTTTCATGGAGTCTGCTGTAGAATGTTTGTCTCACATCATGCTAGTCCCAACACCAAAAGAATATGTTTCATTGTGTGTGGTACATGACATGGAATGCATCACGGAACTTCTTCACTCTTTAAAAGGTACGAATGAGTTAAAAACGAATGGCCAGTAGGCAGCCTGCGTACAACCGTCATTTCTTTGCGACCACCAGATGTAGATGAGAGGAACTCTCTTAGGTTTGGACGGATGTGGAAAAGTTTGTTATCCGTCGGTGTATTCCAGTCCTCCTGCCAGAGGTCTCCGACATTAACGTTTGGTGTCAAATCTGAGAATGGGATAGATATGTCAGATAGTTTCCTCATGGCATTCTCGGCCAAACGATCAGCATTTCATTTCCCCCAATGCCCACATGACCAGGAACCCATGCAAGAACAATGTTATAACCTTCCACTTTCAAAGAGGTAAAAAGTTATTAAAAAAAAAAAGAAGTTCAGGATGATTGAGGTTACGGCCAGCTATGGCCTCCAAAGCTGACGACGTATCAGACAAAATCAAAAGTCCTTGTTTGTAGATGGAGATATTTTCTTCAGTGCTAGAACCAAAACTGTTGTTCAGCAGAGTAAACAGAAGTAGCTGACGGAACATGTTTTGATAATGTTTGCAGAGGAGCATCTGGGCAACACGCTGCACAGGCCACTCCATCTTTGGACTGTGAACCATCAGTAAATGTTTTCTGAAAGAATGGGGATTTTGTACAGAGATCAGCAAACAATGCCTTGTATGCATAAGAACTGGAGATTCTTTGTGAAAAGCAGCAAGATCAAAGCGGATTTCTGGTGTGAAAAAGGTCCATGGAGGCTTATCTGGAATATTGGAAGAACATAATAAACGTATGCATAAAGAAATACACGAGAAAGAAACCTAAGAAAATCAAAAGTAAGAAGTAAAGAAATGGGCAAATAACAAATAAAACTGATGAAAGATTTTTTTCTTTTTTTTAATGAAAAGGGAGGAGGAACAAAAATATAACTATGTAAATAATTTGTAGTCTAGTGGTATGTCCGTGGGGAATGTTGCAGGCTGGTGCTGTGGGGATGGATAGGTATGCTATTTTTGGATAACATCAAGTAGACGGGTCCCCAGCCTGGAGATTGGATTCCTTCATTAAAGTTGACACTTAAAGATTGCCAAAGCATCGTGACTTAGATATTGTTGATGCTGTGTTGGGAATGGTTGAAATTCCGAGCAATGGTTTGGGTCAGAAGTGGGATGTGGGCCGGGTGTTGGAGATGAGTGTTACAGGCTTTGGAACTTTGTTCCATTCATTTGGCCATCCTGCAACTTGACTTCTGCTTCAGTTACCACCGGCAGTCATTCCACTTGGAAACTATTTTCAGCATGTCTCAAATGAGTTCATGTTTCACCTGTTTCTTTGTTGTTGAGAACACTTATCTTATTTAATGGATCAGTTTTTGTTTGGTCGGTCGGAAGAATGCCATCTTCCAAAACCCATATCTCACGAGAGTAGACATCTTATTAAAAATGTGTTCTTGATTAGATAGAGCATAAATGATCCACTGATAATAAGCGACTCACTTTGTACAAACACCTGTAAGCACAATTTTTACACCTGTAAGACACATACAATATTTAGACTCATGGCTCAGGCCAGTTCTTGTCCAGAGTTGTGTGTGCTATAGATCAACACTGTAGGTGTCTGTATTTCTCCAGCCTGGTTGATGCCAGGATATGAAAGACGGCATAGAGTTGAGTTCTGTCATGTAGTTTCAAACAAGAATGGACCGTCACAGCATTATCCTGGTCATCAAAAACTAAAAAAGAAAAAAAAAAGTCTTCAAATTCTGTGGTCTTTCATGCCCTGCCTTTGTGGTGACCTCAGTGTCCAGAAGGATTTTAAAGCAATGTATGCACATTTCATAAAATCTGGTTTAACTACTCCCCCCACCCCACCCCCACTAACTGTGAAAGCAAGTGATTTCAGTGAGATGACAGCTCTGACAAGGCCCCTTGCGGTTGGCTGGGCTATCAACAACATGAACTGACCACGGGTTTCATTTTCCTTTCCACATCCATGTCTTGCGCTTGATGAGTTGGAATGAAAGTCTCTTGTATTAGCAAGTTCATGAGCACTGTTGTCGCCTGGACATGACGGCACCCTTTCAACAAGCATAAAATCACTCATGGCCATGCTGATGCCACAATCAGGCAGCTGTAATTGGTGGCCCAGCCGACCATTTTGGCCACAACAAGGCTGCATTATTCATTGCTGTCTGGGGCAGGCTTAACAGGGGGCATCAGAACAGGCACAAATGAACACAAAAATGACTTGACAGCAGCACAGCACCTCCCCTGGTAGGTTTCCCTCATGCTAGTTCTTTTTTCATCGACTGCTCACATTACACATTGGTGCCTCATGCTCGTTCTTTTTTCATCGATTGCTCACATCACACATCAGTGCCTCATGCTAGTTCTTTTTTCATCGATTGCTCACATTACACATCAGTGCCTCATGCTAGTTCTTTTTTCATCGATTGCTCACATCATACATCAGTGCTGATGCTGCAACAACACAACCCTCAAAGGGCATGTGTGGGAAAGTTTGAATGCACAGCACGAAATTGATGCTGATTTAGAGCATGGAAGATGAGATTTTTTTTTTAAATCCCCCAACATGAACACACAACCACCACCACAAAATTTTCACAGATTTCTTGACCATCAAATATTCGGACACATAAACCATTCTACCCATCATCCACTCTGATTTCAATTTCTTTTAAAAGATCATGCACCTGAGAGAAAAGAAGCAGTTTTTCAGATGGATCCAAACATTTGTTTCTTTAATCAGCCACTATCATGCTTTCTCTGACAAACCAGAGAATGCACACCTGTGATGTGTGATGCAAATGATGAAACAGCACAATGAATGAAAAAAAAAGTCTGCTACGGTCAGCACAGTTATTTTTTCTGCTTCTTCTTCTCAGCTTCCTCTTCTCTCTCTTTCTCAATCTCGGTGATGTACTTCTCAATTTCATCCGATTCCAGCATCTGGAAAAAGAAAAAAATCAAGCATTACAATTTACAACAAGCTTAACAAACCTGATACACCGGTGTCACATGGTGGCCAAATAATTTACATGCAGTCACACCATCCTGGGCCAAAGATATTTACGAGTTCTTGAGATCTGATCACTCAAAATAGCATATCTATTCCAAACCAGAAAACTTTCCAAAACTCAAATTGAAACCAATACCCTTGGGGGAAATAAAACATGAAAAAGATGAAAAGTAAAAAAAAAAAAAAACATACACGCCCAATAAAGTGCGGTTATATGTAACTGAACGTGTGTTTGTGTATGTGTGTGCAAGAGTGTGTGTGTACATTTAGGGAGAGAATGCAGTATGAAGGGAGACAGAAGAAAAAAGAAAATTTAGACATGCACAACTAAAATATTATACAGACAGAGACAGAAAACGACACATGCTTTCACACACAACACGCACACACACACACATACACACACACACACACACACAGGCACACCGGCAAGAGGACAAAGACGGAGAGAGTGAGATGAACATGCACAACAAAAAACAAAAAAGCTCAAGAGAGAAATGTGCACATACACAGAGTCAAACATACACAAGAGGAGAATTCTCCAGGTTGATCATCTGTGAGTAATAATGCAAATTACTTTAGTAAGAGGGACAAATTTGTAGTTAAGTTTTCCCAAACATTTGCCTGGATGTATCTGACAATATATAATTGGTAATAAGTGATGCTGACGACCACTGAACAGCGTGTTTGTTGGCAAAAAAGGCGCATGTAGTTTTGCCCATCCCTGTGGCTGCCAGCTGCTGTTTTCACATATTTGAAAAATCAAAAATGTTTAGGCAAGCAAACATTTCAGACCATTTGTTGTTTCAGCTTGTATTGCATGAGTATTTGTGCATAGATATCAAAATCTTGCATCTAATGCAAACTGAACAACATCACTGCTGAAGGAAGTTCAAGACCAATGGACACATAAAATGCTATGTCTTCCCTACATCCTCACTGTTGACCATTGCCCTTGTCACTAAGCAAAACTCCATACCTTTTCCAGATCCCCTGTGGATTAGGTCGTTTTGCAAGACATTTTCCTACACCTGGAATTATGGAATCAACGCCTATCTTGCGCCAAATTGGATGATGATAAGTGATTGCTCATTCACTTTTGTTGTCCTGAGTGTTTTGTATCTTGCCTGAAGAAGACCTAAAAGGTTGAAACACATTGTTTCGTCTTGTGATTCGCTTGTCTATGGTTTTTGGCGGTGCATTATAACTAACATTTGAAATTTGCTGGAATTATGTTTTAAAATTGTCCTAATTTTTCCTGACTGTCAAAACACTGTTCTAACCCTGAAGGATTACCTTGATTTTTTGTGACAGAAGTGGGGGTATGAGATGAGAATGAGGGGGGGGGGGGGGGGGGGGGGGGGGGGGAGTTCCTCATCACACTCGGACGTGGAGTGGGGATATGAGAATGAGGGTGGGAAGGGGAGTTCCTCATCACACTCGGACGTGACTTCATCTGATGTAGAGTGGTATGTCCATTATCTCTCTTTGTTTCCATTAATCAATATGTAAAAAATATACAGACATAGCAGATAGGTGCATTAACTGGACTGATCTGTCAACATTTTTCTAGTTGAGCAATTGCCTGAGATTGTTTCCCTTTGTCAAAGCAACTGTTCAGACAACTGGTGACAAGGGTTATCTATTCTTCCCATCGGAAGCACTGGCGCTCGTGGTACTGGGACCACCCAGCTAACCCCAGGAAGTGTTAATCTTTTCGCAACACGCGGTGTGATAGAGACGGCAACTCAGTCAATCTGTTCACGACGAGCCGTTTAGTGGTTACGGCAATGCTGCTGTACTGTCTGTCTCCCCTTCCTCTCTCTCTGCGTGCGTGTGCGTGTGCATGTGTGTGCGTGCGTGCATGCGTGTGAGTGTGTGCGTGTGTGTATGTGTAATAATTATAGCATACTAAGTATGACAATAAAGATTATTTCCTTGCAGTTGCTACGGGAATACAAGTGGACCTCGCCGATTGATGTTTACTGACTTCATTGGTGACGTCCTCCCCAAATTAGTGGACGAAACAAACAATTATGCAAACTCCTGCATTGCCAATAAACTGAGACAGGGTCCGCCTTCACAAAGAAGTATGTCTGCCACATGGTTTATATCAGGGGACGTACAATAAAATCAACAAGTGCAAAAATTGCACATCTGCAATGGTTGTTAGCACATGCGGAGCATGTGGCTGCAGGAAAGTGACACTGTGTTGCCGCGCCCGTCACAAAAGAATTAAAGAACTGAACCAGCCAATTTCTTAGCCACTTTCCTCCTCTGTATGGTTCCCAAACTCAACTTTTTGAGTCCACAGGTCTGCCACCTTGACCCATGGTCATCAATCGTTTATGCATGGAACTGAATAACAGTACAGCTATACAAAATTAAGCATAGTGTTAAAGAAATACAGATATTGCAAAAACATACTAAAAAAAAAGACAAGATATAAATGTAGATAGGTAAACCAAACAGCGTATGGCATGCCATGCCTTGCCTCCGAAAAACACCTGTTGCTGTCAGAGTTGTGATTCCTAGTGAATCGACACAAGAACGCATTGACACTGCTGTCCTTTTCCTCACCACCAGTTTCATGAACAGAACTATTCAAAGTATTTGGTCCTCATTTTTTTCTTCACCACCAGTTTCATGAACAGAACTATTTAGAGTATTTGGTCCTCATTCTTTTCTTCACCACCAGTTTCATGAACAGAACTACTTGAAGTACAATCTGTTCTTCATTCTTTTCTTTGTCATTAATTTCATTCTCAGAATTATATGAAGTACGGTCTGTACCCCATTCTTTTCTTTGCCATCAATTTCTTGATCAGGATTACTGGAAGTACAATCCATTCCTCATTCTTTTCTTCACCACCAACATCATGAACAGAATTATTTAAAGTACCATCTGTTCTACTGTCTTTTATGATAGGTTCCATCTCCTCCACATTGTCTACAGGTCTAGCCTGATTTCATCTAGCTCGTGCTTGAAGATGATTCTTCAGTTACAATTTGTCCTTCTTTGCCCACAAAACCATGACACTGAACTCTGAAAGAAATGGATATTAGCTTCCTTTACGCTAATAGCCATGTAAGAGCAATGTCTATGTGAAACAACTCCCCTCCCCCTTTTTCCCCGTCCCCCTTCTTCCACATGAAAAAGTCCATAGATGTAAAATTCATGAATGACCACTGTCCAGTGCTGCATCAATAGAATCTAATTTCATGACAGAAACAGGTTGTTGTTTTTTAAATGGACATGTTTTAATGCACATACAGAGATCATGTCAAAGGAAGCAGCTTACAGTGAGCTAGCCTTTAGCATATACCCAGACAATCGAAGTTAGTAATTGCATTCCCATAATTCCTACCTGCAGTGGCTGTCCTCGCCGCATCACAGCCACCTCCATGTTCTTGGCACCAGACTGAACCACCTCCAGCAGTGCCTTCAGGGCCAGTTTGATGGTCTCTCTATCGTTGGCTGCTACCTCTTCTGTGTAGTGCTTCTCCAGGAACTCCCGCACCGTTTTGGCACTGCGTCCTATTGTGTTGGCCTGAGTGCACAGAAACAGACAAGGCATTGCAATGTGTGAAAACATACACATGGGTGAAACCAGGAAAAAAATGAAAAGTAGGAAGGCTGGGGTCCAGGGGGCTGTCGGAAGGTCAAGGGGCAGAGCCCTTTGCCAGAGTCTGGGCTGAAGGGTTTCTACAACTTTGACAGGTAAAATCTGGGCTTGCCTTCTTTTTACCATGCAATCCACAAGACCACCATTAAAACTGACATTATGTTACTGGCCTGTATGTAGTGGAGTTCATTTCATTCAAGAAACTGGAGGCAGCAATGATTTTTGTTCACTATAACTTGTAGTTACCACTAATGAAACTTCTGAAGACAGCCTGCAGTTTAAACTCAAGTAATAATTTGTGGTGACCAGAATTTGTAAATCTGGTGTTACAACTCTCTTATATGGAAAACCAGACTTTTTTTTTACTTCAACCAAAAACTTGTGTGGTCTTGTTTATTCCAGCTGAAAGTTCAGCCTGCAACCCTATGTCTCATAGGGGAAGGGGTGGGAGTGGCATGTGGGTGGGGAGGAGGTTATTGATGCAACAGGTATGTGACTTGGCTTGTAGATTTACACTGTGGAATTACAAACTGATACTTGGATCTAAACCTTGACACCCCACCCCCACCCCAACCCACCCACCCACGCACTTGTACACACAAACACACATGTGTAGTTTTTAAAGAGTCCAAACAAAGTTCAATAAACTTACTAGGAAAATGAAGATTAACAAATTCTGGGCACTACAAAAATAGTCATGTGAAATGTATAGATTTTTAAAAAAATATTCATGAAACACATTCTAATAAACCTTATATAATACAAGCTGTATTAACAATACACTGGGGTGACAAGCTTAAGAATATACCAATCTCCTTATTATCAAAATCAGATGTGAAAAATAAGAGTTATAAGATCAGGGGCCATGACAGCCTTGCTTAAATAAATCAAGCTGAAATCTGTCATATAAACTGAATGTTTTAAAAGAAATATAGATTGAACAATTAATATTTGTTCATTTTGCCTATGAAATTAACCAACTGGTGCTTTGTCACATAATGAAGAACCAGGAACCCAAAATTGCCCATTTAAAGTGGCCTTTCAGCTCACATTATCTGACAAGATAAAAGCCAAATGAATGTACTTGTATTTTTAATTAATTACGATAATACTTAAACACTTTTTCTATTCTTTCCCTTTCTTTTTTTTCTCTTTGCGAGCATATAACTACAGACATGTTTACGCATTCAATTTCGCTCCACCTTGGCTTAAGGCTGTGTCAGACCACTTGACATAGGCTAGAAGACCAAGGCTACATCACAATGTTGTTATGCTCTGCATAGTTATGCAGGGATTGTCTTCAGTCTTGACAAGCTCCTAGCATAACATTATCAGTCTCCAAAATCACTCAAAGTCGGAGTGTGGCTGCCCACATGGCGGGGTAATCAAAAATGGTCACACACGTAATGTTCTCAGCCACAGTTCATGCATTTGTACCATAGTGTTCAAGTACTTCAGCTGTTCCCATGGTCCTTTGAGTCTTTTAGCCAGGATATGACAACAACAGCATTCAATTTCGCTGAATTTTTTTTCCACATTCGATTTCGCCAATTTTTTTCCCCATGATTGGCAAAAATTCAACAAACTCAAAAACAGAAAAAAAAATCGGGAAAACAATTGTAGACAAGATTCTTGAATGGTAATTGCACTTGCGGATACTAATCGTAGAGGGAAATTTAACTAAAGTACGATAACTTTTGCTAACTTCTGCTTGCCAAATGCCGTCGGGCTGTGTCTTTTTTTTTTTACAACATACCCTAAAACTTTTAAGAAGAAAAAAATCGGCAAGAGAGCATGAATGTGTACCAATGTATGCTGATGAATCAGGTTTTAAAGTAATTTGTCTCAGAAAGGACTTATTTCATCGTAGTTAATATAATACTTGGTGGTTACTGCCGGGAAGAAACCTCTGCTGTGTGGTGGCATGTGAAAACAAAACTTGTTCTGAACACTGGCATCGATCGCAGACGTATCTTCATTTAACTAAACGAACACTGTCGTGACTATTGGGCGAAACAGCATTTACATATTCTCTCAGCAAAATGACAAAGGCACGATCAGTTTGGGGAAGAAGAAAAAACAACTGGATCAGACGGAGTCATCAGGATGAAGTTTTACCAAAACGTTCTGGAAAAAAAAAGAAGTAAAAATCAACATGAACATTTCATGATTTCAGGGTATACGGACAAACTCCGAGGTCGAATTCCAGTTTCTGACATTCCCTAATATGTGGTTTCATCCATGCATGCACTATGCAGGTGTGACTAAATGCTACAACTTGAAATTGTCAAAACTAATAATTTTCTTTTTTTTCTAATTCTTTTAAAAAAGTTAACCCTTTGCAAGTCAAGAAGACAAATCATAAACCTCAAAGGTATGCGCAGCATAGCATTCTGCCACGGAATGATGAGGGAGCAAAGACAACCTTGCACTGGCTACTGGGGACAAAAGGCAGCGAGCAGTGAGCTCATTATTACGTCAGCCACAAATATCTGGCCGAAAAGACCTAAGCTGATCAAATGCCATAGTTTCCTTGCAAGAGTTTTCATTGGTACAGAATACAATGCTAAACATCTGTGAAAGTGTAGCACAAATCTAGTGGAAAATTTCCCGTAACTCATTCATTCTCTCAAACACTTCCAAGGTAATTTCTCAGGAGGAACAACCTGTGCACACACAAGTGGGAAACGGCACAGATTTACATTGTGTGCTGGGGGGAAAAGCCAAAGTTCAGCTGTGCTTAGAAAACAGGTATGATAGACACATTCTGCAAACTGGGAGGCAGTGAGTTCCAAACAGTTGGAGCAGCAAAGCTGAAGAAATGCTCACCAAACGACCTGGTACTTCATAACTGCAGAGAGTAGATGGTAAGTACATTGGATGAGACCCATAGAAATGACAATGTTTTCCATGGTCTTTGTGCTGACCATCTCAAAGGGAGCCAGTGAAGCTCCTTCAGCAGTTCTGTCACAGGATCTTACTTTGTTTCATTTCTTACATGTGTTGTACTGTTCTCAACTCACTAAAGCCATCAAATTTGTTCTGTGGGCAAACTGTGTAATTGGGAATTACATCAATCAAACTGAGAATCTTGCGGTTGCATTTACGGAAAGAGACAGATGCTAAGTGGTAAAATGACATGAACAACACAAGACAGTCTGATCATGCACAATAGTCTTTGACATGACATGAACAACATAAGACAGTCTGATCATGCAAAAATGGTTTTTGATCAATGTCAAATGAGTTATCTAATAGATCATTTCAAATTGCCTTTGCCACCAATGTTTACTTACTCCTTGCCTGCCAGTAGAACTGATACCAGAAGTAGCCAACATTCTGATTTACCTTTAAACAAATCATGAACATTTGACAAAGATGACACTGCAGCAAGCAACTGAAAAAAACCTGGCAGTTCTTGTTTTTTTGTTTTTCATCATATGCAACCAGGAGCTGTATGTATGAAGATCCAGATAATGCTGTTTGGAAATTGTGGCTATTACCAAAAAGCTCTCTGCATTGTATTCACGAATGACATATATGCAAGACAGGACATTTGCTCTTGAATAACTTTCAAGAAAAGAAAGGCTGGACAGCTTCTTCAATCTTTAGAACTGAAGAATCTGTTTGTGTTTTTTTTTACAGTTTAAAGTCTTTTTAGATTGGCTACTAATACTAACTCCAGAACAAGACCACTGAAAGAGAATATATACAAAACTCTGCATTTAGTTTCTAAGAAGTCCACAAGCAATTTTCGTTCCTTTTTTCTCTGCAGCTGTGGTTGGAAAGGATTCAAAATAAAAAGTCTTGAATTTTGCTTCTTGTCACAAAAGATATCCATTCATTTTGATGTTATTTTGTTTTACACAGACTTGAACTGAAACTTCCAAACTGCTCTTTGATCATCCAAATGTCAGGGCTCCCAATGACGCACATGTGTGCGTCCATGACGCACTATGAGCGAAAAGGACGCACTAACAAAACGTGTAGCGAGTCCTGCGGGACGCACTACAAAATCAGGCAAACCCCAAAACGTGCCGCGGTCAGTGATCAAAGCAGAGTACACCACAAGCTTCGCGCGCGATTGCCTGCCGTCAAATTCAGGACAGCGTGTGCCAGCGAAAGTACAATAAGCCGAGAAGTTGCGTAAACACCGACAGGCTCGCCTTGTGGCCCACGTCACTGAACGGTTACTCAGTCGACCCGCTGACTAATTCAGACTGTGGCGCCCGCCGCCACTAATTAACCAATTCGATGACTCACAAGTTGTAACAATCGCGTGCACAAGCCTAGGCGAACGAAACAGAAAGGAAGTTCACGGCTATCGCATCTCGCAAATATGTCGTTGCTTCAGTGGTTGGGCGCTCCTAAAAAACACAAAGAAACATCTTCTGGAGATGCTTCAGTGGTTGGGCGCTCCTAAAAAACGCAAAGAAACATCTTCTGAAGATGCTATAGACAGTGAATCGTCGATTCCTAAAGAAATATCTACAGCAACACACCTAACAAGAAATGTTTTTTTTAAGAAATGTTTTCAGTGAGAGAGAGAGAGATTCATTTACTCTGATATGTTCAGATTATCAAGCCGATAATTAAAAAAGCAAGAAATACTACATTTTCTGTATTGGTTGATTTTGTTCATGGGGACTCTCTATACCCCCTCAGGGACCCTCTATAGCATCAGTGAAGGAGTCCCTGGGACCCCCTGTCTGTCAGTACAAATGGTAGCCCTGAATGTTCAAAAGGACATCTTCAATGGCAAAATATGATTTCCCCAAGCTGATGCCTTTCGTAACATGAGTGCTACCATACATATATGTGGACAGAGGGCCTAATTGACTCTGAAAGGAAAGAATTTATCCCAATTTGGTTGAGCCGGATTGCTTGTCTGGAGTCTCCTGATCACAGAATTTCCTTTCCTATTCATCCAGATAGGAGTTATTTACCAACAGAGCAGCCATCTAGCCTTTTTCCATGAAGTACCAGAAGTGCAGTCTGCAGCCCTAATGTGGTCCCTTGGTCTGTTCACCCACTCTCTCTTTCGTTGTATGGCAAATAAAAGTGAAGTAATGAAGATCAGTGAAATGAAGTGTGGAGTTTTCCCCCAAAAAATGCATGAAAACAAAACAAAATTTCACTTATAAAAATAAACAGCTGCAGGCAGACGCAAAAACAGTTAAACTTAAAAGTTTCAAAACACAGCTGGGCATTTCTCACGAATCCTTATTTCTTTTTATTTCCCAATTTGAAATGGTCATGGGAAAGCTTTTTTTTTCATTCCTACACTGCAAGCAGACCATTCACACTGCCAGGATGAAAAATGCTGCACCATGGTCTTTACTGATGAACATATGATGTGTCACCAACTTCACAACTAGGTTGCTATAGCATGGTGAATGAATACATTTGCAGCAGCATCAATATCGTATCCAGTAATGTGAACAAACCAGAGAGTCCCTTGATCTAACCTTGGTGACTAGACCCTTGATATAATCTTGATGACCCCCCTCCCCTCCCCCCAAAAAAAAATCATTTGTAAACACAGGCATGGTACTGAAGGAAAATCATTTTTCCCTGAAAATGTTTGGGGGTCCAGGCAGCGGCCCTGAAGCTGAAGGTTTTTCAGGAATTCTAGCCTGTAAAAAAGCCTCTCCTTGAACTAATTTCAGTTCTTCATACTAAGCAATTTCTGCCACAAAATAAGCTCTCCTAGAATCACTTTATCAGTCATTCCTTCAACCCAAAGGAGGTTTTAAACCCAAGTAGTCACATAGCAAAAATGAACGTTTTACTTACTGTCAGTGAAGCACACACACAGTGTACACACAGGAGACCCCTCATTTTGCACAACTTTGGTCATCATGTCCAGCACCACCAACACAGCATAGCACAGCACAGCAAAGTAGTGGTCTATTTCATGTCTTGAGTTCCAGTTTTGTTTACTATGTTCAATTCTTTTATGATCGTCTCCTCTACATTAGTTACTCCTTTTACTTTTTACATCTCAGGGTTCGGTTTACTAGTGCGCCCTGCGGCATTACCGCATCGCTTCCGCAAATGCCGCATCGACTCTGCTTGCCGTGTGTCAAAGGGCGCATCGCTTTACGGTACCAGTGCGCCACCGTGCTCACATTTAGGCCTACCGCGGAGACTGACGCGCTAGGACCGCGGCAGACAATGCTTCATTTGTCCGCTGATTTGATTGGCTGCTGCTAGCGAACCATGCAACTTTCTGCCAATCATGTGTAGTCTACTGTCGCCTTTTGGGTTGCTTTCGGTTTGCTTTCTGGGATAGCGATCTGTCTGTGAAAGTTGTTCCCCCAGTTTTGGAAGTTTTTATGTGATCGGTCATGCCTCCAAAAAAGAAGCCAAAACTTCTGCCAGGGCAGGCAGTCTTGTGTTTCGGTCAACCGCAGCCGTCTACCAGTCAGGAATCGCCGAAAGATTCAGTCGGCGCATCTCAGCCGATGTGGAGCAGCAGTGTGACAGGCCAAGTGAAAGTAGACCCATGTGTTCTAAGAAAACGTTCCAGTCAACGTGGCTGACCCTTTACCCGTGGCTTAGGTATGAGAGCGGCAAGATGTACTGTTGTGTGTGCCGTAAACACGGGAAAAATAACAGTTTGTCTGTGGGAACGGACAATTTCCGTACAAGTACACTCAGTCGCCATGTAGACAGCATTGATCATCAGCTTCTGATGAATGCACCAGCTGAAGCAGCGAACATGCGGGAGAGGCAGAAGACTGCTCTGAGCAAGAAAGAAGAAGCCGTGGTAGTGGGTTTGAAAGGTATGTTTTGAAGAAAAAAGAGCAAAACAAAATACTGAATCAAATAGACTGCAAGTGCCTCGTTCATTAAACCGGATCCATGAATCAAAACACAGAAAATAAAGAGACACCAATTTAATTGTAACAATCGCAAAACGTGTCAATTTTCAAGGAAATACTCTTCGTCGGACACACTACACAAAATAACAACAAAGTTCAGAGAAATAGGAAGACAAGAGTATTTCCTCGAAAATTCACACGTTTTGTCATTGTTACAACTGGGTCTACCGTCTGCCTGTGGTGAGTTTATCTTACTGCTGTTTATCTGCCTCTCATTCTTTATAGGCACACACACACACACACACACACACACACACACACACACACACACACACTAACAGAGTTCTTTTTCGAAGGATTTATTAATTTACTAATAATAGTTACGCATAGCCAAGCAAGTCATTTTAATACCACTTTAAGTCGCCCGTACATGGGGCCCATTGAAATGTGGAGGGATGGGCCAAATGCCCCATAGTCATTTCTGACCAGGCTGAACCCTGCATCTATCTGAATACAGTACAAAATGAGTTTAAGTTTTGTGTCTCTTTTAACGTACAAATTTTAAGTTATGTGTCTCTTCAGTGCAAGCAATGTAAATGAGATGAAGACTACTTTTTGCCTGATTTCTCAGCCATCTGCTTCACGAGCAGAGCCTACTTTTTGTAATGTCCAAACCTCATTCTCTTTGCCTCCTGTCTGTAATGTTCAATGGCTTTTCTCTTTGAAGCCAGCCAAATGTGTTCCTTCTGGAACAGTTCAAACTTTTTCTTTCTTTCTTCTTTTTCTTTCTCCAAAATGTGGTGGTGTCTATCAACTGTTCCAAGCATGACGAAAACGTTTCATTTTCGTGGCTCCTGTTCAGCCAATCCCATCGCCATTTGTTTGCCACACCAGCATCAATATCTCCTGTCGCAGAATTTCGCGGAACTATGTCTGTACGCTTTGGCATTTTTATTTTTTCCTTCTCTTTCTTTAATCTTGTTCAAATTCGATCACGTCGACCCAGAGCGGAAAGCAGTGGCGAATGTCACGAAAGCGCATGCGCGGAAGTGGTCCTGCTCAATGCTACTTCTCGCGAGACGAAGGCTTGAAGTGAATGACCTGAAATGAACTAAGTGGGCTGGTCTCGTCGGGCACGGCTCGTTTTTTTCTTTTTCTTTTTTTTTTCTTTTTTTTTCGCTTTTCGCGGATTTCCGCGAATTCGCGGACATGTACCATGCCTGAAACAGCATAAAAATACCATAAGCAAAAATATGTGAGACAAAGGCAGATGTGGTTCAAAGCAGACTATACCCACCTTCCACTCATGGTAGGTTCCTGAGGGATCTGTCTGATACAGGTGGGGTGTACCATCATAGTCAAAGCCAATGATGAGAGAGGACAAGCCAAAAGGGCGCCGACCATTGCTCTGGGTGTATTTCTAGTGTCAGAATACAAACACAAAACAAATGTGAAATCAGATGAATACAAGCCATATCACACAATGCCATCAATCTAAGAATGATTTCTTTATTAGAAAGCGAACATCAAGGACATGCCTGCACTTTTACAACCTTAAGAACCAGTCTTCAGTCAGTTAAAAAAGAGGGGATAGGGATGAGGGCAGTATCTAGTTCTGTGCACAAGCTTTGATCCTTTGCTTCTCTGTTTGACATATGTCAAGAAGGTCACATCTTCACCTGTCCATTGATTCCTTTGCTTCTCTGTTTGACATATGTCAAGAAGGTCACATCTTCACCTGTCCATTGATTCCTTTGTTTTTCTGTTCACAGGATTATGAGGAAGCTTGGTAACCGATTTTAATGAAACTTGGTCAATGGTGGCAAGAAGGAACATAGCCCAAGGATGAATGGATTAAATTTTGTTGGGGATCTGGATCAAAGAGCTATTCTCTTTTTCTTAACTATCTCAAGACAGTAGATCATTGAAATGCTGTGACTACTGCATGGGCTTCAGGAATCCTCACAGCCCTCTATCCTTGTTGATGTGCAACAGGGTAGATACTGAAACCTGTCAATTTCTAAGGGTTTCCAGTTGCCGTGGTGAAGTGGTTAGCATCACAGACTCCCAGCTCGGAGGTCATGGGTTTGATTTCCATCAGGGCCATGTGGGATTTTTCTGCCCCTTTTGGCTCCTACCCAGAGCTCAGATTTCCTGACCAACACTGCAGATGTGTTCTCTTGGGCCTGGTTGATGCCAGGTTATATTATGAAAGTAAACACAGAGTATAGCCCTGTCATTCAGTCTCAGACCAGACACACACACACAACACACACTAACAAATTATGTGCGTGTGTACACACACACACACATGCACAAACATACGCATGCACACACACATCCAAACACACGTAAACTGCATACACTAGCGCACACACATGGCCCCGTGCCCATACACCCATATCATACACATGTATGTGTAAACTCACCATGCAAACATGCAATTATGATAATTGCACAGATGACCTCAGGGTACCTGAGGTACCCAAGGTCTGACAAATGTGTTGGGCTAATGCATAGGTATAGACACCTGCTGCGTTGAAGCCATGAGACTCTCTTCTTAAATTCTCTTATCTTAGTC
>CM031612.1:17460564-17625564 GCA_018398815.1 Conus ventricosus | reverse complement strand
GCAGTATCAACAACAATTTAGTCACAGCATGCACCCTGCATGAAAAATCATCAGAATGTAGGAAGAAAATTCACTCTGACACTGACTGAATGACATGGGAAATGACTGAATGAATGCTTGCAGGCTGCTGTTCAGATAGTCAGCCCACTGTGTAAATGAGAGCATGGATCGTAAAGTGCTGAATCACCGGGAACAGAAGTTATATAACTATAAGTACTCCTGATAAACTAATACTACTAACAACAATGTTCAACCTGCTTAAGCTGTGCAATGTAGCGTGTGATGTAGTCCACTGTGACAGGATCCTCCACCGTCAACTTGTGACTCTGACATTCGATCCTAGCTCTGTTGATCAAATGCGGGCATCAGCCGTCAGACCTGAAATGACAGAACACATACAATTCTTCTTCACTGCAAAGATGTTACAATAATACAAACCTTATCTGTTATCATCCACTCTAGCAGGGCGTGCTAATGAAATGAAAACTGAATGAATGCAAAACAGAAATATTACCATATAAACAGTGCTTGACTTCAAAATCAGGAAGACTATTGGTATTTCAGTTTTGATCAATGTGTACATTAAGAGATCTCACATTGTGCCTTAAACGTGTAATAATATTTGACGGACAACTGTATATGCGATAAAGAATGACCGGTACATTGTAGAAAGTGGCAAATCCAAACAGAGAATAGCAAATGAGACTCTAAAAACAGAAAATTATCCAGATTCGTAAAAATGTTCAACTTGATGAAAAAGCAACATGGCTGTCCGAGTAGAAGCATAGAGAGAGAGAGAAACAGAAATGGAATTTTACTGAATAAAGACCATCATAGTCCCATTTGAAAGGGGTAAGATAAGATAAGATAATGTTGCTTATAGCCCAGCCGACCGCAGAGGGCCACATCAGGGCTGTCACCACGTTAAAATCAACTCACCAGTCATTTAAAAAAAAAAAAAAAAAAAAAAAAAAAAAAAAAAAAAAAAACTTCACACATCTCGTAAATGACATCGTCTACAAACGAACCAGAAACTTTGTTAAAAATCCTTCTTCCGTAAAATCTCAAATCAGATGAAAAATGTTAATTTCTCTCAAAAACCCAAGGATCACGTCAGGCGGACATCCCTGAACAGGATCTTCAAGGACTCCGCTGTAAAATGTTTGTGTCTCACATCGTGCAAGTCCCAACACTCTAAAAGAACATGTTTCATTGTGAGTGGTGCATGACATGGAATGCACCACGGAGCTTCTTCACTCTTTAAAAGGTAAGAATGGGTAAAATACGAATGGCCGGTGTGCAGCCGGCACAGAACCGTTTCCTCTTTACGACCACCCGACGTAGATGGGAGAAGTCTTTAAGGTTTGGACGGATCTGAAAGAGTTTGTTATTCATCTGTGTGTTCCAATCCTCCTGCCAGAGGTCTCTCACATAATCGTTAATTTTGGGTTTCACATCTGAGCAGGGGATATAAGTGTTGGACAGTTTCTCTCTTGTGGCGTTCTTGGCTAAACGATCAACCATTTCGTTCCCGCCGATGCCAACATGGCCAGGAACCCAAGCAAGAGTAATGTTGTAACCGTCCGCCTTCAACTTGCTAAAAAGTTCAAAAAAAAATAAAAGTTCTGGATGCTGAAGGTTGCGGCCAGCTATGGCCTCCAAAGCTGACAGCGAATCCGACAGAACCAGAAAGTCCCTCCTCGAAGAATGGGAGATTATCTTCAAAGCCAGTACTAGAGCAGTAAGTTCAGCAGAATAGACAGAAGCATCTGAATGTATATGTTCCAACAATATCTGAGAAGGAGCCCCAGGGCAGTAGGCTGCACAGCCACTCCATCCTCAGACTTGGAACCGTCAGTGAAAACTTTTTGATAGGATGGAATTTGGAACAGAGCTCGCATACAAAGCCTTGTATGCCAGAGAGCGGGTAGACTCCTTACGGAAAGCTGCGAGATCAAAACGAATCTCTGGTGTGAAAAAGGTCCATGGAGGTTGATCCGGAAACTTGGAAAAATCGGAAACTACTCCCAGGTCTATACCTGCATTCCGCACGTGAGGCTGCATACGAAGCCCAAAGGGCGGAATACATTTCGGGTTATTTTCAAACTTACTTGGAACGGAGGGTCAAAAACACAGTCATAGGCAGGATTCTGTGGTTCTGAGAACAGTCGGATATAATAATTCAAAGACAGTTTCAGCCTGCGATTGGACAGTGAAGGTTCACCTGCCTCTGCGTACAGGCTGTACACAGGGGTGGTGCGGAACGCTCCAAGACAGAGACGAAGCCCTTGATGGTGGATAGGGTCCAAGAGTTTGAGGTAAGATGATCTTGCGGAGCCGTACACAGCACAACCGTAGTCCAGTTTAGAACGGACCAGGCTCTGTAGAGGTGCAACAAAGTTTTCTTATCAGCGCCCCAGTCGGTGTGTGCTACGACCCGCAGAATATTCAGTGCCTTTTGGCAAGCAGTTTTGAGGTTTTTAATATGGCTGAGAAAGTTAAGTTTTTGGTCAAAAATGACTCCCAGAAATTTGGCCTCTTTAACAGCTGGGAAAGGGAGATTTCCCTACTTGAAGTTCCGGATCTGGAAAAAACTGACGGAAGTTATGGAAGTGAATACATTGGTTTTTGTAGCAGAAAGGTGAAACCGTTTTCATCCGCCCATCGATGGATTTTATCTACGCAAAGCTGGAGCCTGCGCTGGACACTCGGGTACAGGCTTCCAGTTGCGTAGACAGCAAAATCATCCACAAACAATGAGCAGTCTGAACCCTGCTGAACTGATTTCACAATGTTTTGATTTTAATACTAAAAGGGCAGGAGACAGTATGCTCCCCTGGGAACACCCAACTCCTGCTCGTGGACATCAGAGAGAGTGGTGCCAACCCGGACCTGAAACTGTCGTTCTGCCAAAAAATTTTGAATAAAAAGAGAAGATGACCTCGAAAACCCAGATCGTGGAGATCATGAAGTATCCCCGACTTCCAGGTGGTATCGTAGGCCTTCTCCAAGTCAAAGAAAATTGCCACTGCATGCTGTCTGTTTAAAAAAGCGTTCCTAAGTGTAGATTCCAGACGAATCAAATGGTCAACTGTACTACGATGTTTGCGGGGAAACCACACTGTTCTTCGCCAAAAGGCCATCGGTTTCGAGTTTCCACATGAGCCTAGCATTGACCATTTTCTCCATCAGTTTACAGACACAGCTGGTCAAAGCTATTGGACGGTAGTTAGATGGATTAGAAAGATCTTTTCCAGGTTTGGGGGGGGTGAATTCACAAATGCTATACAATAATGAACAAAGTTAAGTAAACAGGATGAATTCACAAATGCTATACAATAATGAACAAAGTTAAGTAAGCAAAGTCAAAACAAACAGCAAATACCAACATGCTGACATTTTTCCATAGATCAGTTAAGTAATCATACAGATGAGCAAGGTATTTCAGGTTCTGTTGCCAAATTTGTGCCTCTCTGGAAAACTTTAATACAGATTATAAGCACAGGTTCTTCATAATGTGTTTGTTCTGATTTGACATTTGAAGAGATGCATGGAACAGACATGGGTATACATAACACTTATAAGAATAATTATCTATTCTTTTATCTGGTCATTGACAGCAGGACAACAAAGTCAAATGCAATTTATCTTCATTTGCATTTTGACACACTGAAGATGCTAAATCGTTTATGGTTTGCTTTTTATATCGATTGCTATGTATTGTCATATCAGTGACCCTTAGTCAAAATGTCATCAAATGTCACTTAATGTGTCTGTCTACATCTAGCAGAAATAGCTTTCCAGTTTCCAGAGGATTTAAAAGTACTGTACCGAGAGAATCTTTCACTTCGCAGCATATGATCTTCCCAGTTTTGCTACCTATAATTAATCAACATTTGATGAAATTCATTCAGGAATCTTTCTACTTCTTGCACTCCCTGATTTAACCATACCAACCCAAACCCGTTTTGACATAACATTTCACAAACATTCATGACCCATGTTTGTCCTTGGAATCATCTAGATGCAAAATCATCCTGCTATTAGCAGTAACCTGTTTCCGTCCATCCAACATGTTTCAGCCAATACCTCATGCACTGAATATTTGATCTATATAAATGGAGTGGCATCCCATCTCTTCATAAACTAACTCAACTGGGGTTTTGGTAGGTGTGAGGTGACAATAGCCAGCCACACCATCCTCTACAACCCAACCTCCCCCCCCCCCCCCCCCCCCCCCCCCCCCCATCTTCTCTCTCTCTTTGTCTTACACACAGCAATGAAAATTACTAATCTACATCAATTTTCAGTCTCTACCCGCACCCCCCCCCCCTCCTCCCCCCCTCTCCACAGTCTGCTGGGTGTTTCCTTTGAAGCACACTGACCCCATAGCGGTAGCGCGTCACTCACCCCCCCCCCCCCCCCCCACTCCCTCGCATATGATCCCCCTGCGACTGATCGCATTCTATCTTAACAATATGACTTTCTGGCAGTATTCCATACAATCTGTTAAGATGATTATTGAAGGTATCTTCTGACAGAATTTAAACAGTATGCCTATACTGGGTGAAAAAGTAAAGATGATTTATGAATACTGTCACGATCTCAATGCTTTGTTATTGTAGTAGGTGACTCTAATCAACATGTGTACGTGTACTGGGGCTAAGATCTAACACATCTACTGAAAGCCAGAGGGTTCTCACACCGAACTCTCAGCTACTTAACTTCAAACCAGGTTAGAGAGATAAAATGAAAACGACAATGCTGAATCATATATTAAATCTTTTACTGACAGCAATCGAAATAATCGAGTTCCACATTTTGAACAGAACCATTTGCTTGTAATGGCTTACGGCATCTAGGTTAAACAAAAATTCCAGTTACAATCTAGATCTTAAATAAAGATATAAATGATGCACATTACCAGCAAAGGCAAGTGCCACATGGTCATCCAGCAGTGCAATCTTCCGGACAGTTCGTTCCTCTTGCAGTTTTGCCACAGCTTTCTTCTCCACAACCCAGAACCACCAGGTTATCTCCTCTTACACCAACCTGTTCAAACAAATCTTGTTTGTTTGTTGTTTTTATGAGATCTAGATGTGTTCTAGAAGAACAACATTTGCAACACATTTGTTTTCTTCATGTATGCTTATGAATTTATACTGGTCAGGAATCCTGAATTGGCTGAATACTCAACATCCATTAAAATACACATGTAATGTTGTATTTTTACACACACACACACACACACACACACACACACACACACACACACACACACACACACTATTTCTCAGCAGGATTATAACAAATGTACCATGAACGTGAATACTTTTGAAGTTCAACTTAAATAATCAGAGTTTATGAGTGTGCTTGTGCCTGAGATTTCAAATTCAATACAAAATTGCCACATCTGTCAGTCATACACATAATATAGAATTTTAATATGACAAGGGGAAAAAAATAATTATAATAACTATAATAATTATGATAATAATAAATAATGGTGATGATGATGATAATGATGATGATGATAAGATTAAAGAATAATAATGATAACAACAACAATAATAACATTAACAATAATGACAACAATGATAAAATAACTGCCACTGTAAAGAATCATGGTATCTATTAGTATTATGTATGTAATATTCAATAAATCATGCCAGCTGCAGCAATGGAAATATCATTACAAATGACAATGATTCAATCAATATCTAGCAGAGACATAACAGAAACGTATTTAAAAATGTATGTGGACTGCCTTGTCTGTTAGGTCAATGAAGATTAGCAAAATTTAAAAAAAATTCCTTTCAGGACCACCATCTTTGACCCAAGAAATCTTTCACAGAAGAAAAAAAAGACAGTACGTACGCATTCAAATAAAAAACATTGGATGAAATGTTAGGCAACGCATATATTACTATCCAGTTAGATGTATGTATCATGCCCAGTCAGATGTGAAAGTCTGTACTGTGCCTTAAACATTTCTTTCAACAAAAATTGCATACGCATTCCATCCCTTTTTTTTTAGGCTTTCACATTTCAGCTCAAGGAAAATACAATTTTTTCCATAAAGGGGGAAAAAAACAAACAAATTAAATAGTGGGGCAAAAAACCAACAACAAAACACACGAATGGCAAACTAAAGGGCAGAGAGAATTTAACTTCATATTCAGTGCCTACCTTGCTATCCCCTTCACCCCCTACAACACCCTTTCCCACCCTCCCCATAAGGACCCTATAGTAAAGTTTTGTCCCTTTTTTGACAGAAAGTATGGTATTGTGTTACTTGAGATCTCGGTGTGTATTTCTTATTTTCTTGCTGTTTAATTAAGTTCATCCCAGTTTTCTTGCAATATTCTTTTATTGTACAAACACCCCCTAAGAAGTAAAGAACTCTATAAAGTTTGTCTGAATGTTGTATTTATCTTTGAACTGTCAATACGCCATAAATTTTCTTTCCGCATTGACAAGACCGGCTGCACGATGCACTCCCTTTTCTACCCACGTTTTAAAGAATATACTATAGTGGGGGGTTTTTTCATTTCAAATTTGTGAGAAAATATTTTCTGCCATCAGGTCAGCAGCATCTCTCATGTCATCTTTAATACAAAATTCTCTGAATGCTTTGAAAGCGTCTTTCCAAAGGGCATTTCATCTGAGTTTGTGTATAGGGAGGCTTGACTAATATTTGTCTAAATCTTATAATTGGACACCTTTCTTCAGTCATTTGAATCGGCCTACTAACTCGGCCTACTAAAAGTTTTCTTATCCACGCTATTTTTAATGAGGCAATAAAATGTCTTATACAGTTATAGAAGGGATACCTAGGCCTCCTTCAAGTACGTTTTTAATGGTATTCTTTCTTGATACTCTATCTGGATTCTTGTTCCAAATGAATTGCAAACATTTTTTTCTGAAAATTGTCTACAGATAATATCAATCCGTGGGTTTGGTAACAATAGCCAGAGATATACCAATTTTGACAGAACTAGTGATTTCAGGACTGATACTCTACAAAGTGACGTGATATTTCTTTTTGACCATACTTTGAAAAGAGATTTAACTTCCACGGATTTTTCTGCATAATTTAATTCAATGCATTTCGTCAGATCAGTCATAAACCATATATCCCAAGTATTTTAAATTCTCTTGGGTTACACTTACAGTCCAATTTTAGATCAAGCATATATTGCACATTCAATATCAATACTTTGTTTCCTGGCCATATACTGCTTTCGTTTTTTTCAATATATATGACATGTATAAATAGACCCAAAACTGTTCCAAATTCCTCGAGAATGTTTTCCTTTTCATTCAAGCTGTTCTGACCAGTCTGTGACACTGCCAGTCTGCGGTTCACCTTCGATAGTATTTTTCTCACTGCCAATTGAGTGCAATGAACACATCATCATGTATACTGAGCAAACACTGGCAATAAAACAAAAGGGACACTGCTCTATTCTTTCTCAGGGGATACAACCATAGAATCTTCTAAAATAAAACATGTGGAACACTTATCATTTGAAATGCTGTTCCCTGTCAAATATTAATTTAATTATTAAAAGAATAATAATATAAATGTTTACTGATAATATCATTTCCTTATTCCTTTTTAAAAACTACATCAAACAGAATCACTCTGAACAACTGATTACATTAGTGAACAATTATTTAGTTCTCTTTCAGGTGCTTTCCCTATGCACCTGCAATTTCGTACAGTCTTTTAGTTTTAAACTTTTGTTTCATTATTCATTACCTGCCCCTTAAAAAAACAGAGAGCTAACACTGTCAGTGACAGAAAAAGTTATGACCATAAGTCCATGTTTGACCACACAATTTCAATATCCTTCATCATATCTCGGATATTATTTCAATATATCAAATTAGCGTTTGTACCCCACTGAGGTCAGGCTGCTGAAAATTAAGTAACCACAGAAACAGAAAATAAACATGGGGTTGTGCCCTGAACTTCAGCTTATGCCCTAAACTTGAGCTTGAATGTGATCATCAACTTGGCTACTAATTATGAAGCCGTAACAGTTAATCTGAAAGCAGGAATGAGGAAGCACACAGAACACACAATCATCCTTGTCAAATATAAAGAAACAAGGGCTCAAAGTAATGAACTGTCCAAAGTCTTACCAGCCTGTTAAGACATGTATCTTGCCTTCAAGCATGGGGTGCTATACTACTAAAATATTATCAGCCTGTATGCCAGAGTGCACCATATTCCATAGCTTGAAAATTCCATGAAAATGATCTCCTGACTTTTTCTGCAATGATGAAAAAAAACAAAAGTTTCGTAAAATTTTAAATCTGGATGGTACAAATCCTCCTAATGGCAAAAAGATCCTATGTGCCACTCTCGACGTGAAGGAGCCAAGGTTTTAACTGCCACTGCTGTTTCTCTATCCCTGAGGCTGGCTGAGAAAAAAGTTTTGTTGATAACTGGTTATAGTCCAGCACGAACTAACTGATCAGACCTCTATGCCTGTGAGGAATAGGGCTGATGTTAAGTTTGTTCAACCCATCCTTACCATCAATGATCTTTAGCACTGCCACCAGTGCCAGTCTCATGACCTTTCTTCATTGCTTAAAGTAAGACCACTGGAGATATTCTATTTGGACTGCAACCCTAGAGGTTGTTGTGATAGCAGTTGATCACAAATCTTGATGCTCTAAGCCAGACAGCCTCAATACATCATCAACACTTTTGGCTATTACAGGAGACAAAAAGCAGCTTCCGTCACTTCACTGTAGACACTTGTGTATAGTATGCTAGTGTTAAGCAGAAACTGCTGTTTCAAGCATGAAAAGACAAGTCGTTTTGCTTCTTGTCATTAGTTGACTGGAATTTTCCCCAGTTCCATGAAAATTGTTTCTCATTTAATTTTCTCAATGGAGGAGTTACCTTTAGTTTTCTTACAAGTCTCGTGACACCCTTTGCATATAAGTATATATATGCACATTGTCTCAGTGTCTGGAAATGTTCAACATTGCACTTTGTCAATTGTATCACTTTGCATGTTGCCAGATGTACATTGGCAACCTCTTCTAACTCAGTAACTGACTTATTGCAAAAAGCCAAGGTCTTTTTGCCTTTGAGCACACAATAGCAATATACCTTTCTGTTGTGTTCATGATCGTACTTTCACTTTCGCTCTTTTTATACTCTCGTTCACGCGCATGCGAGATTTGATTATTGTTAATACCCAGCATGCTTTTTGGGGAACGGTTGAGAAGGTAAACATTCTACAGAATATAGGCTACGGTTTTTAACCCACCATACTTTCGTTCGAGTCTATTTCATTGTAAGAATATCATTCTTTCACAGATACAACATTGGCGACGAGGATAAAAAAAAAAAAAAAAATCAACAGGTATGTCTAGTTTGCCAAACTTCTCTGCTTTCTCCGTACACTCCGAAGAACAATCGGCTGGTATACGCTGGAAAAAATGGATTGATCGCTTTGAAAACATGTTGTGTACAATGGACATTGACGTTGACAAAAAGAAGAAAGCAATGCTACTCCATTACATAGGTGATGAAGCATACAACATTTACGACAGTTTCACGGATGAGCAGAAGGGCGTTGGAGCTGTCAGACAGACAGTTAACGGAGAGATACCAGATGAATACAATGTGGCAAAACAATCCCTCACTGACTACTTCACCCCCAAACGCAACACATCATACGAGGTGTTCAAATTCAGGCAATCAACACAAAACGAAGGTGAGTCGATCGACTCCTTCCACACCAGACTTAGATCCCTAGCAGCCACGTGTGATTTCCATGACAAAGACCGTGAAATCCTCTCCCAAATCCTACAAGGGTGCTCATCCTCCAGAGTGAGAAGGAAGGCTCTCAAAGATGATATGACTCTGGCCAACGTGTTAGCAGAAGCCCGTGCCTTAGAACTGTCCGACGCTCGAGCAGCGGAAATAGAACAGGCCTGCAGCAGTGATACATCATCAGTAAATGCCGTCAAACGAGGGTCACACCATCGACACAATATGACTGGACCCCACACTTCCAGAAATCATCAACAGGGAGCCCACAGTGATGCAGACCATTCATCAAAACGTGGCAGAGGCGGACAAAATAATTACAGAGGATCCTGGAGACAGCCCAGGGACAACACTGATCACCGCCAACGATGCAGATACTGCGGTGGAAGTTTTCCACATATCAACAGATGCCCAGCTAGAGGCAAGGAGTGCAGCGCCTGCCATAAGATCGGACACTTTGCCAAAGTATGCGAGTCTACAGGAAGAATACGACGACTAGAATTCACCTCACCAGATGAACAAGAAACAACACATCCAGCGAAGAAGAAGTGTTCACGCTGACCTCGCAACGAAAACACAGCCCCATGGTCAGTGCTGAAATCTTCCAGACCCCAGTCAGCTTCCTCGTAGATACTGGAGCCACCGTCAACATAGTCAATACACACACCTTCACAAAAGTGTGCCCCAAGGTCACCCTCCATCGCCCCTCTCCTTTGATCTTTCCCTATGGATCAAAGACCCCCTTGGCCGTGAAAGGACATTTCAAAACAGAACTTTGTTTCAAAAACGTGACCAAGACAGTCATTTTCTACGTTGTGGACATAGACCAGACCAATGCTTTAAACATACTGAGCGGCGCAACTGCCCAGGCGATGAACATGATACAATTTGCATTTACAGCCTCTACACCTAGATTGCCCTCAGTGGCTGAGAAATATAACCACCTTTTTGACAATGAACTCGGAAAAATTAAAGACATCTGCATCAAGCTTCACATCGATGAGTCCGTCACCCCGGTGGCCCAGAGACACAGGAGAGTACCATTCCATGTCCGCAAAGACGTGGAAAAGGAGCTTGACAGGCTTGAAGCAATGGATGTCATTGAAAAAATCGACGGACCTACCCCATGGATCAGCCCGATCGTAGTAGTCCCGAAGAAGTCAGGCGGAGTTAGAGTATGCATCGACATGCGGGAAGTCAACAGGGCCATGAAGAGAGAAAAACACCTGATGCCGACTCTTGATGACCTCATTTCCGACCTGAATGGCTCAACAGTATTCAGCAAACTGGATATGAAAAATGCTTACCATCAGCTGGAACTGGATGAGTCAAGCCGCTACATCACCACTTTCACCACACATGCTGGCCTGCGACGCTACAAGAGACTACTTTTTGGCGTGAATGCAGCTTCAGAGATCTTCCAGAACGTGATTGCTGAACTCTTAAACGACATTCCCGGGGTCAAGAACCTTTCTGATGACATCATCGTCCACGGCAGGACACAAGCGGAACATGACCACAGCCTACACGCTACACTGCAGCGACTCAGTGAAAAGGGGGCAAAGCTCCAAAAAGATAAGTGCGTCTTTTCCGTGCCAGAACTGTCATTTTTCGGTCATGTGTTTGGAAAGGAAGGCATCAAACCGGACCCCGAGAAAATCAAAACCATCTCTGAGTCACCTGCACCAACGAACGTCAGCGAAATCAGATCCTTCCTGGGGATGACGCAATACATCTCTCGCTTCATCCCAGGCTACGCCACCCTGACAGAACCCCTGAGACTCCTCACACAGAAGAAGACCACATGGAAATGGGGACAGGAGCAACAACACGCTTTCAATAAACTGAAACAATGCCTCATGAGCACCGAGGTGATGGCATATTTTGACCCAGCTGAACACTCCACGATCCTTGTTGATGCAAGCCCAGTAGGTCTCGGCGCCATCCTAACTCAGAGGGGAAAAGTACTCAGTTATGCCAGTCGCGCACTGACACCAACAGAACAGCGCTACTCGCAGACAGAAAAGGAAATGCTGGCTGTAGTATACGGGGTGGAGCATTTCCACCTCTACCTCTTCGGTGCTCGTGTCACCGTAGTGACTGACCACAAACCCCTGCTAGGCATGATCAAGAGCCCCAAACCTGCCACTGCTCGTGTTGACCGCTGGCGCCTTCGACTCATGCCCTACGAAATCAACCTCATCTACTCTCCAGGCAGAGATCACCTGAATCCCGCCGACTTCATCAGTCGCCACCCCCAATCAACACCTCATCGTGAAAACGCTGGCGAGGACTATGTCAGATACATCGCAAAACATTTCGTGCCAAGGTCGATGACTCAAGCAGAGGTGCGGACAGCCACACAAAATGACACAACCCTCCAAAGAGTGATGACAGCCATCCAGTCCGGGAAGTGGCACAACAGTGACATCAGCGAGTATAAAAAATTTCGCGATGAACTGTCTGCTCATGACGGCCTTATACTCAGAGGACATAGACTGGTCATCCCCGCATGCCTACAACACAGGGTCATCGACATTGCCCACCAGTCGCACCAAGGCATCGTCAAAACCAAACAGTGCATCCGGGAGAAGGTCTGGTTTCCCGGATTGACCGACTTGTCGAAGAGACCGTCGAGACTTGTCTCCCTTGCCAAGCCTCATGCCCTGGTCCCAAATCCAGAGAGCCCATCATCCCAACCCATCTTCCATCCCGACCCTGGAGCTCACTAGCCATCGATTTTGCTGGTCCTTTCCCTTCAGGAGAGTACCTGCTAGTTATCATCGATGAACACAGCCGTTTCCCCGAAGTGGAGATCGTCTCCTCCACTTCCGCTGCTGTCGTCCTACCACGTCTAGAGATGATTTCTCCCGCCAAGGAATTCCCCAGATTGTGAAAACTGACAACGGCCCGCCCTTCAACGGACGTGAGTTCCAGTCTTTCGCTGATGATTTTGGTTTCCACCATCGGAAGATAACTCCGCTCTGGCCTGAGGCGAACGGCACTGCCGAACGTTTCATGGCCTCGCTCAACAAAAACGTCAGAGCATCGTCAGCAGCTGGCCTCAACTGGAAACGGGAGTTACAACCATTCTTGAGAATTTACAGAGCCACACCCCACTCCTGTACTGGCATATCCCCATTCGAAGCCCTCACTGGTCGGAAAATGAATTTTGGTCTCCCTCAAATCCCATCCACCCCTACCTGTGTCCAACCAGAAGCCCTCATCGCCCATAACGATGAGTCAGGGAAGCTGAAGATGAAGGTCTACGCTGACCAGCGCCGCCACACACCCGTCCGTCAATGATACAGCCGGGAGACCATGTCCTGGTACGCCAACCGAAGCAGACGAAGTTAACCACACCCTTCGCCCCTCATCCATACGTGGTGACTGAGAAGAAAGGCAGTATGATCACTGCGAAACGGGGTGACAACATCATTGTGCGGAACTCCTCTCATTTCAAGCCCATCAAGGGTTTATTTCCAGAGCCCGCTGAAGAAGAGGAGATACTCATACCTGTCCCACCTGCCCATGCCCAGATACCAGACAGGCAGACGTTTTCACCAGCCCAGATGCCTGGACCGGCTCAGACTCCTGGAGGCCTAACCCAGCAAGTCCACCGCCTGCACCAGATGTGCCAGAACCTGGCGTCCAAAACGCCCCTGCCAGACCAAGTCGACAACGCCACCCCCCCACAATACCTGCGTGACTACGTGCGATAGACAGTGACAATCCAATATTAAGAACAGATAGTTTAGACTGATTGATATTACATGATTTCAAAGTGTTGAACTGACAATCCAATATGAATTCATTTACCATAGACATGCACAACCAGAGAAATTAATTAAAAAAAAAAAAAAAAAAAAATTATAAGCTAAATGTAAATTTGCAGGGTGTAACGAATTTTATCAACATTTCTCATTTAAGGAAGAACATTCCACCCTTTTTATCTAATGATGTAAAATATTTGTTGGAAATATCCATTCAAAGGTTGGGAGGAATGTTGTGTTCATGATCGTACTTTCACTTTCGCTCTTTTTATACTCTCGTTCACGCGCATGCGAGATTTGATTATTGTTAATACCCAGCATGCTTTTTGGGGAACGGTTGAGAAGGTAAACATTCTACAGAATATAGGCTACGGTTTTTAACCCACCATACTTTCGTTCGAGTCTATTTCATTGTAAGAATATCATTCTTTCACAGATACAACACTTTCCAGCTGTGGTCTCGAGTGATTGTAGTGCAAAGATTTTTTTGATCACTGGTCCTACTGAATTGTACTGTCTCAGTGTCTTGATCATAAAAGAGAAGCATGTACTATAAAAACTGATACGTCTTGTCTACTAACCTTTAGTCTCAGTACCATGATTTCTTCAGTTAATCATTCCAGTACCTAAATGAAAAGAGGTAAGCAACTGTTCTGAAAGTGAAACACGGTACTTTGTTGTTTGGGTTGTGTGTGTGTGTGTGTGTGTGTGTGTGTGTGTGTGTGTGTGTGTGTGTGTGTTCGTTTTTTGTTTGTTTTCAAAATGGAGTGACTGATGGCGGCGAACGAAGCAAAATTAGGAATAGAGTTTGTTTAGAACTTACCGCCAATGACATTGACAATGAGTCATTTTTCATTCTTTTTTCGTTTTTCGTTCTTTGTTTGTACTGTCCCACATGTTAAATGTGATTTATTTTTTCGCCTGAAGAAGACCCAAGTGGTTGAAATGCATCGTGTCTTGTCATGTGCTTTGTTTGTCAATGTCATTGGTGGTAAGTTCTAAACAAACTCTATTCCTAATTTTGTTTGTTTTGTTTTGTTTTGTTTTTTTCCAAGCCAGGGTACTGGATTGAGCAATTTGGGGTAGAGGGTGATTTGGGGAGTAGAGTTGTATATTAGACTAAACCTGTTTAGATTTAATAAAATACCCCACTTGTTTACTGTTAAACCTGTTTAGATTACCGCTATAGATAGATAGTTAGCAGACGAGTCACGTTTGTGTTGCCATGATTTTATGAGATTTCTCCAAAACGCTGAATCATTATCAAGCAAATCACCATGAAAACTTGCAATTTAAATTTAATGTTAACTGAAACCACGTTTTAAAAAGAACTTACCGCAGTCGATCCCTTTTTCACCGCTTCTTGTGCATATTCCACCTGGAATAAATGTCCATCGGGCGAAAAAACGGTGATAGCTCGATCGTACCTGTCACTCATTGCGGCGTCTTAAAAGCGGAAATGAAGATTGTAGAAGTATTGCAGTAAATCATGATGGGTTTTTTCTTCAAAGAATATTATTGATTTTCTTTGTTTTGTCTACCATATTTTCTGTTATTTGCACATCTTTCTTCCATTAATTTCAAATACTTTATAACATTGGTGTTGTGCTAGGCTACTGGAAGTCGTGCTGCTTGCGAAAGCGTTTCATCATTTACTGCGGATTAACAATTCTGGTCAAGAAAGCGCGTTGGAAAACAACGAAGAAACCACGCTCGTGGACTTAGTACAGCATAGAGTTGAGCATAAAGTGAATTTAATAAGTATACGTCCGCACAATGTCTCTTGCATTTGTTCAGCAGCAAGGGAAGTCCAAGAATCCACCACCCAACCCGGCGACAATACAAAAGGTAGGCCTATAATTCTCGTTGATGGATCAATAATTATTAATATATTAGGCCTATTGTCTAAATTACTTATAAAATAAATGCCAGACTTTTTTGCCCTAGATTTAAAACCCGAAGTCTCTTTGGGAGGCAGCTGCTTTATGTCAATTAATAAAACAATGTTAGTCAATTCTTCTCAACTGTACGTCTCTTCGCAGACGACACTGCTTGCCACAAGACCACCAGGAAGGCCAGGGACCAAGCCACACTACAGAGAGACCTTGACAAACTTGCTGACTGGGAACGAACTTGGCTCATGTCCTTCCATCCGAATAAGTGTCACACTCTCCGCTTTGACACAAGGCCGCATACATGTATCATCTGCATGGCCAAAACCTCCAGCCCACCAAGGAGGCAAAGTACCTCGGGTTCACCCTCGGGGTCACCCTGTCCACAGACCAGAAATGGGAACCCCACATCAACAACGTTGTCAACAAAGCTAAGACCCATGGCTTGGTGAAGAGAAACCTGAAGATAGGCTCAATTGAAACCAAAGAGAAAGCCTACAAGATGGCCTTCCCACTTTACATACTCTTTTCTAAATCTGTTAAAGAAATGATAGTACCTTCAGATTGGAAAACAGCTACAGTCATTCCAGTATTCAAAAAGGTACAAGAACAGATCCAGGAAATTATAGACCAGTGAGTTTAACATGCATTATATGCAAAATTTTAGAATCATTTATTAGAGAGGCTATTATTAAACATATGACAGAAAATAAATTATATGCTGAGTGTCAACATGGATTTCGAGCAAAAAAGGTCTTGTGTGACACAACTTTTAGAAGTGATGGAAGACTTCACAAAGGAGATAGATAAAGGAGAGAATATAGATGTTTTGTATTTAGACTTTAGAAAAGCATTCGATTCAGTACCACATGAAAGACTTTTAAAGAAATTAGAGTCTTATGGAATAATAGGAAATATACTTGGATGGGTTAGAGACTTTTTATCAAAAAGAACTCAGAAGGTAAGGATTGGTAGTTCCTTCTCTCATAGTGCTGATGTTATTAGTGGGATACCACAAGGCAGTATTTTGGGACCAATATTATTTACGGTGTTTATAAATGATCTTCCTGTAGAATTAAAGAGTACATGTAAAGTCTTTGCAGATGACACAAAACTGTATAACTCTCCAAAATTGCATAAGGAATTACAAAAGGATATTGAAAAATTAGTACAGTGGTCTGATACTTGGAACCTATATTTTAATGCAGAAAAATGTAAAGTACTTCATATTGGTTAAAACAAACCCACAAAAGGAGTATATAATGAACATTGGGGGCAAGGAAATAAAAATATCTAAATGTGAAGAAGAGGAAGACCTAGGTGTGACTTTTGACAAAAATTTACTATTTGACAATCATATTGTAAATAGTATTAATAAGGCTAACAGAATGATTGGAATAATAAAAAGAACCTTTACATTTATGGAAAAGGACACTTTTTTGCAATTATATAAGACACTAGTTAGACCTGTTCTTAAATATGGCAACACTGTATGGTATCCAATGCTAAAGAGACAATCAGAAGCTCTAGAACAGGTACAAAGAAGAGCAACCGAGATGATTCATAATATAAAAGATTACTCATATCAGGAAAGATTAAAATATCTGCAACTTCCAACACTTAAGGCAAGAAGAATAAGAGGAGACTTGATTCAAGCATACAAGATATTTAATGAAATTGATGATGTTGATAAAGCATGCTTTTTTTGTACTCCGCAGAAGAATGTTACAAGGAACAGTGAAGATAAAATATTTAAACAATATTCTAGAACGAATTTAAGAAAATTTACTTTTACTAATAGAGTAACTAACACTTAACATCAAACGTGCACCTAGTATTAATGTTTTTAAGAACCTCATAGATAAACATGAATTATTAAAAAAAATTAGATATGAATTTGATGGATAATAGGTCTGAGCTAGCCTATGACTGGACCAACGGTTACGAAAAAAAAAGGATATATTCATACAGAAGGGGCGTAAAAAGCCTAAATGGGCTAAGTTGTATTTGATACAACGCCCTGATCCTGATCCTGATCCTGATACAAAGCCCTTCTGCGTCCGACCCTGGAGTATGCCTGCCAGGTGTGGGATCCCATCAAGAAGGTGACAAGATGGCACATGATGAAGGGCAGCGCGCTGGGTTGTTAATTGCTACTGTCCAGCAGTGCCATGTACAGTCAGCTGCACTGGGCTCCTTTAGAACAGCGACGTCAGCAAATCAGGTTAGCCACCTTCTACAAGTTCCACCACGGCGGCATCAAAATTGAACATGCGCAAACCCCTCAGCGTTACACCCACCAGTACAACACCAGAAACTCCCACGAGCTGCAGTAACAAATAGAATCCTACTACAGAAACTACAGAAAGAACAGTTTCTTTCCATGCTGTGGGAGAGAATGGAACAACCTTCCAGCTGAGGCAGTGGCATGAGCCTCGCTGGAGGACTTCAAATTCAGCATTTAACCTCCTCCCCCTCCCCGCTCCTCTCCTGCTCCTTCTCCTGTCCCCCTCCCCTACCCCGCTCCCACCCCACCTATTCCACTTCCTCACCTTAGTCTGTCTCACCCACTTCAGAGTGAGGTCCACTTTTGGCCCCCCCCCCCCCCCCCCCCCCCCCCCCCCCCCCCCCCCCCCCCCCCCCCCCCCCCCCCCCCCCCCCCCCCCACAGAGGCCTGAAAAATGGTGGATGGCCCCAGACACGTCCCCCCCCCCCCCCCTTTTCCTATCCCAACCCACTATAAGCTGATGATCCAGGCAGCATTTCAACTAACTGTTAAATCTGGAAACCCCCTTTTGTAGTGTCAGAATCTTCAGTTTTATGAGGGTAGACACTTAATGAAAGAAGAATATATTATATAGCTTCAGACCAGATTATATTATTTGAAGCTCAGTGGCGTTCTGGAACTGGAAGTAGAGGGCAGCGTCTATCTCAGTTTCTGTCAAATAATGACTATTAAGGCTAAATTAATAAAATGTGTATGTAGCCTTTTTAAATCACCCAGTATTGGCAGTTTTTTCCCTTTACTTTCCAACGCGACTGGTCATTTTGTCAGGGTTTGTAGCATTATAGTTGTTATAACGTCTGATGTTTCTTTTATGCATGCAGTTGCACCTTTAGTTAGACTTTTGGTTATTCAGTTTACAGGGATGAAAACTCCTCCGCCGTCTCCGCCGTTATTTTTTCGCATCTCCGCCGAAAGAAAAAGTCTCCGCCGAAAAATTATTCGAAGAATGATGCTCAGAAACGATCTCAACTTGTCTGCACAGCGAATTTCTTCTCTGTCGGTAATGTTCTCAAACGGCGTAGTTCTCTTTCTGTTTCCTTCCAGTATCATTTATCATCATGGCGTCGATTCACAGTGAGAGTTTGCCGCTAGTGAGTGCAAACAAAACGGAAAAAAAAAGAAAGAAAGAAGTATGTGAACCACTAGAAGACCGAGTGGCAGCAGAAGGACGTGTGTGAGCGCGGAGTCGCGGATACAATAAGAAAACATGACAAAGACGGCGAATTTGAAGTGTTTTGCGAGCCTTGCCAAAAACGTGTCTACTTTGGTAGTCGTGGCTTTGTGGCAATCAGAGATCACGTCGAGCGTCCCAGTCACCAACAGAAAATGTGTGTGTTTCTCACACCATTACGGCATGTTTTCAGATCATTGGGTATGCAACAATCTACGTTTAGATCTAATTTCCAAAGATAGTTTGACTCCTACTCTAAGTAAGCCTACTTCCACTCGTAGAGTCTTCAAAGCAAGGGAAAAACGTCAAAGTGACGAAAAGAATATAAAAGAACAAATGACATCAAAATAAACTGATGTCACAACAGTATTGTGTAACACTTTTCCCCTGGTATAATGCAAACGTTTGCTACATTTGTTAGGTGTCTGCTAACAGCCCCCCTATGAAATCCTTTTCCAACAGCCCACTCCCCCACTACCTATATACTTTCTCTACTCCTCCTCCTTCTCCCCCAACCCCCACCCTCACCCCACAACACGCATACCCCACACACTTCGCCCCCTCACCCCCACCCCCACCTCACACACACACACACAAACAACCCCCCCCCCCCCACACACACACACACACACACAATCAACCCCCCCCCCCCCCCCACCACACACACACACACACTTGTCAAGAGGGGGGGGGGGGATATGATTAGTTGTAAGAGGGAAGTTGGGGGCGGGGGGGTGTACTGTTGTGACATCAGTTTGTTTTTATGTCATTTGTTCTTTTATGTTCTTTTTTTGTGTTTAGTGTTTCCTGACGAAGGGTCTAAGGCCCAAAAGCTTCAGTTTTTTTTTTTTAAGGACTTCAAAGTAATCATTTTTCATATTGTGTTTATTGAAGTCCAGCAGTCGTTTTCATACATCTGATTTACTTAGTTTTATTTCCCACTCTGATTTACTTATCTACAGGCCTTATTCTTTATGTCCTGAAAGCACTGTTTGTCAAATTTTCTTTAGCTAGAGTTCTGAGGATTCATCATACTAAATGTTTGTCTCAATTGACAGTTTCTTTCCACATCAGTCTCAGTCTTCATGGTGTTGAAAGCTGGTCTATAGAATGAGTTGTTTAGAAGCAAGAAAGTGATTTCTAAAGATTTTTATGCCATATTTAATACAAAATATGCTTAAGCTTCAGGGGGCGCCGCCCCCTGACCCCCGCTGGGCTGTTGCCCATGTACCCCACTGGGGGCCCATGGTGAACCCCCAGATCCCCGCCAATCTCCTTTTTTTTAAAAAAACTGTTTTCATCCCTGAGTTTATCATGTTATTATTGTTCTTTGACCCGGAAGTTAAACTAGAATTCTGTTGAAAGTAATGAAATGAGGCAGAAAACAGTAAACAGTAAAGAACAAACAAGTGGGATAACTCTTTGCTCCCATGATGAAACAAATACACGTCCACAACTCCATCCAAAGGAAGGCTGCTGATGACACCGAATCTCCGAGACCGAATCCCCTTGCAAATGTGACAGCACAGAGCACACAGAACAAACATGGGGAGTTTGTATTATACTCCCTGTTTGGCTAGTATACTTACCATGTCAGACAATAGCATTCACGGCAGTTAGTCTGCTCTGCCAGGCCGAAGTTTTTGTGTGGCTAATGCAGTGATAAGACAGTCACGTGGTGCCCAACCCACTTCCGCCGTAGGGAGAAGCCAGTGTAAGTCTCCCATACGTCATTCATCGAGGCCTGCGCGCAAGGTAACCCCAGAACCTTGGCGCTAGCGGGGAAGGTAGGGCGGGCATTAGAGTCTGACATGGTAAGTATACTAGCCAAACAGGGAGTATAATACAAACTCCCCATTTTGGCGTCATATACTGTACCATGTCAGACAATAGCAGAATTCATAGTAAAAGGAGGAGGGCGAGTGCCCTAGTGGTTCCTGGGGTTACCCGATATGGATGCATTAGCCGCCACAAAGGATATCCCATTAGAACCATCAGCCCTGGTCATGCGGATGTCCCTCAAATAAAATTTTATGAAGGGATTCTCCGAACGCCAGAAGGCTGCCTCCAGGAGGTGGCGCATGGGAACAGAGTGCTGGAATGCTGCCGAAGTGGCCAGCGCTCTGACCTCATGGGCCCGGGGGGAAGAGACGGGGAGATCCTCGGATGCCTGGGAATAGGCAGTTCTGACCGTCTTGGAGAGCCACCTAGAGACAGTGCCAGCTGAGATGTCTTTCGTGTTACTGGGGTTGATGGAAATGAGAAGACGTCTTTGTGAAACGCGCCTGGGGCGCGAGCGTTCCCAGTAGTGTGTTAGACATCGAGAAGGGCAAAGGGCTATGTCCGAAGAGGTGTCGCCCCCTAGTGTATCCGCCAGCGGGCGGATGATGAGGTAAGGGGAGGGACTGCCGGGTTCCTGGTTCTTGGCTAGGAACTCGGGAAGGAACTTAAGAGAGACGGAGCCGTCTCTGTGGAAGGCAATGTCTCTGGGGTCCCCGCTAAGGGCATGGATCTCGCCTCGCCGTCTCGCGGAAGCGAGGGCGAGGAGGAAGGTAGTCTTCATGGACAGAAGGTCGAAAGGAATGGAGGACAAAGGCTCAAAGGGGGGTTTATTGAGGACGTCAAGAACAGTGAAGAGGTCCCAAAGGGGTACACGTCTAGGGGATTGGGCCTCACGAAGAGAAGCCCCTCTGGAGATCTCTCTGAGAAGGAGACAGAACAAACAAGGAAACTAAGAATTCTGTTGGTTTGGCTACCAAAAAACCCATAGACGTTTCTTTTGTGCGATCCGTTTTGATTTAAAATATAAAGTTCTATGAATATTTGATCAAACATTATGTGTGTTGCTGCATTAGTGACCCCAACATAAGTAGAGACTCTGTATTTATGACCAAGTTGCTTTTTCTGTTTTCTTTCAGAAAAATAAGTTACGATCACTCTTGATATATATGGAGCTCATGTCACAAGCCATTTATCAACTTGCAGACGGCATTCGTCATCAACACTCGCACAAACGCAAGCAGCTTCTCCATCCCTACAGTGGCTGCCGTTGCTTTCAAAGCTCCGCTGTTCTGGACAACTAATACCAATGCATGGTTATTATGTTTGGAATTTTCATTTGCCACCCACAAACCACCCATTGCAAATGACATTACCAAATTCCATTGTGCAACTCCTGGATTCAGTAGATTTGCTAGCATCGGCTTCAGGGCAGCAAGAACAGCAAGTTCACAACACAGCTGCCACTGAAGGAATGCCTTAGACAGAAGTTTCAAGTTTGATAAGCAACGCACAGTGAACAAAACACAAATCTGCATATTTCTTTTTGCCCTGTGTAAATATCATTCAAAGTTTGGTGCTGCTAGACATTTTGAGGGCACGTTGATGGCAGGCCCTGTGCTATGGCTTCATCACAAACCCCAGAAAAACATGATCAGCACGGATTTGAAGGTGCATCTCGAAGGACCATTGCAGTCAATACAAATACTGCTAATACAACAAATGTTCCTCAAACTCACACAACCAACACAGGCACCATCACAGTTACTGACGCTCCTGTCAGGTTGGTGTTTCCTTTTGAGCACTGGAGCAGAAGAGTCTCTTTTTCCAGCAAATCTCAGCCCTGATGTGGCCCTTTGCGGTCGGCTGGGCTATAAGCAACATTATCTTATCTTCCAGCAAATCTAATGGATCGGGAAAAAAATCCTGTGGACCTAACCTCATCGCAGCGGATGGTTCAGCCATTCCTACTATGGAAAACGAAAGATTCATTTTAATTTGGCGAAGAAGCTAATTTTAAACAAAAGTTTTGGTTAGCAGATGTAACTCGATCTATTCTTGGTGCAGATTTTTTCACTTTCCATTTGGCAGTAGATCTCACCAACAGAAGACTGGTCTCCCTTGATGGCAGATTTGTGATTCATGCACAACTCGCTCGTTCTTAGACCTCATGCATACCCAGAATCCACTCAAGATACGAAGCAATAGTGGAAGAATTTCCTAAACTGTTGGTCCCATCTTTCAAAGAAAACAAAACTGGTGTGTTTCAGTTCACCATATTCCAACTACTGGCCCTCCCTGTACATGCGCGTGCTTGTCGCCTTGATCATTAGAAACTGACTGCAGCCAAAGCTGAATTTGATGAGATGGAACAACTCGGTAGTGTGCGCTGCACATGTTCTCCATGATCTTCATCTGTGCATAAAGTTTTTAAAAATTAAAAAAAAGCAGTGGTGGCTGGCGACTGTGTGGAGACTATCGAAGGCTCAGTGACATGATCAAGGATGACCGCTATCCCCTACCACACATACAAGATCTCAATGCGAATCTTCGATTGACTTGGTTTATGGTTATAATCAGATACCTGTTGCACCAGAGGACATTTCCAAAACTGCAGTGATAACTCCTTTTGGCTTGTGCGAGTGTTTGAAAATGCCTTTTGGCTTGAAAAATGCAGCTCAGCCTTTCAAAGACTCATGGATGGAATTCCTCAAGGAGTAGATTGTTGTTTTGTTTACCTAGATCATATCCAGGTTGCAAGAACATCTCCAGAACAGCACGAGACGATCTGCGCACTGTTTTCAGTTTACTAGCTCTGAATGGTTGTGGTCATTAACATTAAGAAATGCATCTTTGGTCAGTCACCCTTGAATTTCCCTAGGACATGTGGTCTCAGCGACTAGAATTCAGCCTCTGCCAGAGAAAGTTCGTGCTATTGCAGATCTTCCTGCACCTACAAAAAAGAAAGTTCTTGAACGATTTCTTGGAATGATGAACTTTTGTTTTATCACAGATTTCTGCCTAGAATTGCCAAGCGCCTTTACCTCTGACAGGCTACAAGACACAAATCCAAGAAGCTGATATGGACAGTGAATGCCAGACTGTCTTTCAGGATGCCAAGTCTGCATTGGCCTCTGTAGTCATGCTTCACCAGATTGTCAAGCTGAAATGAAAACTCCGTGGATGAATCGGAATGACCATAGGAGCTGTACTGCTACTAACCATAAACCAAGCTAAAATGCTGAAAATTCATGTTCCTGGGCTCGTTCAGTCATTCATGCAAATTATTTTGTCACTGAGCCATAGTTTCATATCTGTGTGTGTCGGTGAAACTAGGCTCACAAGGCTCACCCTACAGCGTGACTTATGTTGCGACAACCAGTCAAAAGAGACAACTTTTGTGGTGCAACTTATGTCACGAAAACCCTGCTTAAGGTTTAGTTCAGTACTTGCCTTTGAGATCTGATTATGATCAGGTCACAGATGGTCTTCAAAACAATGAATAAAACAAGCTAAAGTATAATGGGGGCTGTCTACACAGCCTATGCCTTGTGGCTGTTCAAGAGTCTCGTTCGATATTAAGGTTGCGTTGATGCACTGTAATTTGTCATAGATATCAGATCGAAAAAATAACTTGCTGTCCAAAACATGTTTGATTTGTATCAGTATTTGGTGCAGATTTAAGCTGAAGGGGAAGTTTTCCATGTCTGTGCTATTCTGTTTAGTGTTAGCGAGTTGTTGTTTTTACTTAATTGGTGTAAATGTGGTCATTAATTTTCATATCAAATTTCTTGTTTTATCATAACATGTTATTTAAAAAATCTTGCTTATATATAAATATCAAAGTCATATAGGCTACTGAATTTTTTTTTTGTCTCAGTAACATCACCTTATAATCTTATGCCTTTAATGAGTCAGTCAGAGTGTAGGTTTTTAAAAATTCTTCAGTCTTTACTCCGAAGATGCGTTCTTTCTGGAAAAGGCCCTGTGAGTTAATGTGATTCCGTACTGACCCAGTCATCATAGCAAACATACTGATGGACAAACTAATACTTTCTTTTGTCAGCAGGAGGAAAAATCAGCTACATCAGCCAGGGGAAAAAAAATGTTGAACACAAGATAAGAAAATCATTTGCAAAGTCATCTGCAAAGTCTTCTGACAAGATTTAGAAACTGAGACTTTCACAAGCACTGACATCATCTGCTCATCTGGAGACCAGGAACATCCAAAATCTAAGCACACCATATCAAAAGGGGTTGAAAAAATTATGTGAGCACAAGGAACATATTGGGCAATAAGTTTAAAAGAAAAAGAAACACCCGAAGGTGCTGGGGAGGACCCAGTTGTAATGTGTACTGTTGTAGTTTACGTTTGATGGGTTGTTTGTGGCAAAACAGACAATGCAGTTTGTAGCTCTTGACTTTTGCATGTTTTAGTAGTTTTAGATAATAACTGTGGTCAAGCTATTGGTTTTGTTTCTCCATTTGTCTTTGCTGAGTTTATCATATTGATTTTAAAATGCTATAATTGTTTCCTTGGAAAGGAATCAACTGAAGTTAACCCCCTAAAAATCTAAGTATTGTGCCAAAACAACGTCATGGATGTAATCCAGTTGTCGGTTGCCTGGCTGTCGTTGCTTCAGTACGTAGAGTTAGCCACATGTACCTTGGTCTCACTGTGTCATTAAGAAAGTTAGCCACATGTACCTTGGTCTCACTGTGTCATTAAGTCAAGCAGAGACCCATCTCGCTACAACTTGCACTATCTGAAGCAGATACGAAGAGAAAGACATAAAAGAATGAATTAATGAATGGACAGGGGGTTTTTTTTTGGGTTTTTTTTTTAAATGTAAAATATAGACAGTCCATGTGAAGGACATTTTGTTATAGCCATTTTGTTTTTCTTCATTAAGTTTGGATTATAGAAAAAGAAGTGTTTTTTCAGCCTGTTTGGGTGTTTTGATGAAAAACTTTGCAGCTGTTTTTACCCTTTTAACTTTTCAGATGTAATTTATAATATATTTTCATGTTCTTTAAAGTCTGTCAGTGCTTTTGTTTGCAAAAATAAATGCAGTCTTTATTTCTTGTAATGTAAGGAAACTTTTTTTTCTTTAAATCTTGCCTATTCCTATTTTTGTTTCTTTGTATATAAAGTCTTTCGGGGTGGTGTGTGGTTCAGAGAAAATGATTTTACAAAAAGCTGCAAGAAAAACATGTACAGTAAATACTTTTCGGGTCTTGTTGGATGGATTGTGTTTTCCATTTATGTAATGTTTTTTACAGAAAAGCATATCAAAATATACATTTTAACTCGCAACAGTTTTTGAGATTTTGCATTTTAGCTATTGATTTCGTAACATTCTGCGCATGATTTCTAAAATAATATTTTGTAAATGAATGTGTCTATTTCGGGTTTTTTAGACGATATATTGCTTCAGATAACAGAAATGTTGTTTTAATTACCATAATTCCGGGAAGAAAAATGTTGTCGATCACGGTGATCGAAATCCAAAGGAAAGAACTGAAGAGAGTTAAACAAATACTTCTACCACAAGTCATTTTGGTGTGTTTAATGTAACTGAAAATTAATTAAATGTGACTTTGGACTTCAATTTAAAAAAAAAAATGAATGGAACTTGTGAATAAATGAGTGGGGGGGGGGGGGGGGGGGGGGGGGGGAGGTAGCATAGGGAAGTATGATACTACCGATATTGTAACAAGATAGGAAATGGGAAAGGAATGCCTGTTGTATCTAGCTTTTATATTGGCAGGTGTGATCATGACATGCTTATTTGTATCTTATGTTGCCACTGTTTGAAACAGGTGGTCTGCACTGGTTTCAGATGTTGGATGAATATCAGTGATTCAAACCATAGCTGACACAGGCAGGGCTTAGCCAAGAGGCATGCAGTAAGGAATTAAAGTTTTTTTGTGTGTGTGTGTGCATTCGTTGCGTGGTGTGTTTGTCCCTCTCGCGATTTGGTTGTATTTATCATGGCTCCCAGTACCCAGTTTCACATAGGCTATCCCAGTTTCATGTTTGTGAAAAGTAAAGGGAGCAACAGCAAGAGGTCTTTAATGAGACACCACAAAGTATATAAATGCTGCACTCCTGCAGCCTTAACAAGATATTCTGTGTTGGCTGTACAGGTCTAGTATATCACACCACTAATCCCCATACAGGTGACAGTTATGGAACCAGTGTGGGTTAGCATCTACTTGGTAGGGAGACCTTCATAATGCCCCTCGGGGGGTTGCGACCTTGTCGTGGTCGGGGGGGTTGCGTGGTCCAGTGATCCCTTAGGCTTTGCTGGCGGGGGCATCAATACTCGAAGATAGGCTGGTTTTTTAAAACTGCTTCTAGGCCTGAGAGATGCAGATGCTGTTTGGCCTAAGCATAACGTGGTAAGGAGTTGATGCCCCTGGTAGGGCTTCCCATGTCAGATAGGCTAAGGGTGAGGATCCTGACTAAGAGTAACCCGCCTTTCTCCTTTTCTTGTTTTCTGCCTCCCTTATTTGGCCCTTTTCTATCTTCGTCTCCCCTTCAAGTCTTCTTTTTCACACTCCTTTTATCTCTGTGGTCTCCTTAAGATCCGCCGTGTTTGCCGTGCGGTGCGACCTGTGTCGGAGGGGAATGAGGTCCTGGTGATTGAGAGGGCCAGTGCTTGAGGAGGCCTGTGCTCTCAACACATCACTTTGGCTCGGACCTCTCCTAGACAGGGAGTACACTTTGGCCCGGGTGTACTAATCGGCTCCCCTTCTTGGGGCTGGGTCAAGACAAGCAGTTCCCCTGCTGGCCATGTGAACCCCTGCAGTGCTCAGCTCTCTGTCCCCGGGAGTTGAGCATGATCAGGGGGGATAGGGTTAGTTGCTTCTGTTTGTCGTATGTCTCTCCCGAAGCCTGGAAGGGGTCAAGACATTGGTTTCTTGGCCCTGGCCCCTTAGTTGGACTCCAAGGTGGGTGGGTAAGGGAGGGATGAAACAAAAATTCACTCAATATGGCTTTTTCTAAACACATCCCCCCAAAAAAGAGGAAGGCAGCATCCCCTGTTTCAGGGGATTTCGCATCTGACAGCGATTCGGATATGGAGGTACGACAGAAGACAGGTTTTTGGGCTTCCTGGCTCGTTATGGAAGGAACGGAGCAAGAAAGACCCCTTTCAGCTTTGAGCCCTTTTGCCATACAAAAGGGCTTTCAAGGTATAGCAGGTGACCCTCGGTCCATCAAGAGGTTGAGGAATGGTTCCTTTCTTATTCACTGTAAGTCTCAAAAGCAATCTGAACAGCTGCTGAGGGCTACGAAACTTGTGGACAGGGAGGTCAGGGTAACTCCCCACAAACAATTAAATTCATCAAAAGGAGTGATTCGCTGCAGGGAATTATCAGGTGTTTCAGAGGCAGAGATCAGAACAGAGCTGGCATCCCAGGGTGTGACGGAGGTACGCAGGGTGACAGTAAAGAAGGGTGCAGAAAGAGTGGACACCAACACCCTCTTTCTGACATTCTGCAACCCTGTGCTGCCTCCGGTCATCAGAGTCGGCTACCTGATTGTCCGGGTTCAGTTGTACGTTCCGTCCCCGTTGAGGTGCTTCCGATGCCAGAAGTTTGGCCATGTCAGAGACCGTTGTTCTGGGCAGGAGGTGTGTGGTATTTGCTGCAAGGCAACCCATGATGGGCCGTGTAAAGATCCGGCACATTGTGCAAACTGCGGTGGCGACCATCCCTCCTCTTCACGGAATTGTCCTCTGTGGATTCAGGAATCTACAATACAAAGAGTTAAGACAGAAAAGAAGATCTCCTTTTTTGAAGCCCGCAAGCAGGTTGTGGGCAGTCAGTTGCCGACAGCTTCTTCGTATGCTTCGGCCGTAAAGAAAGTTCCTACAGTTCCAACTCGGTCAGTCTGCTGTCAGACTGATAACTTTACGTTTTCGAAGACATTGCAAGGAAAAACTATCAGCTCTGGTGGAAGCAGGTCCACCACCTCTCAACCCAAAGTGAGTGCCCCTGGTGGAGGCCAAAAATCCGCCACCCTCAGACTGCCCAGCAGTCTACAACATCTGCTGCTGGGCAGATTAAAAAGCCAGCACCCCAACCTCGAACTCCTCAGTCCAGTGCCCGTGCGGGCAAGGGAGTTCAACAACCCAGTGTGGAGACGGTGGAGATGAGGAAGAAACCTCCACCATCTCCCAAATCCAGACCTCCACCATCTCCAAACTCCAGGCCTTTGTCACCTGCGGGCAAGTCTGCCAGCAGGTCCAAAGACCAACACAGTCCAGTTAAACTTAATAATAAATTCTCTCCATTGGACGCAGACGTTGAGGAGGAGATGACCTGATCTCTCTCCTTTTCGCCCTCTGCACCATGGATAATACAATATTCCATTGGAATATCCGTGGTCTAATTCCAACTTTGAGGAGCTGCAGCTTCTGTGTCAGTCTATAAAACCTTCCGTCGTGGCTCTTCAGGAAACTCAAATTCAAAGCCAGAAGACCTTTACTCTTTCTGGCTTTAATATTCTTTCAAATCCTGCACAACCATCCACGTTGGGACGGTCGGCGCGTGTTGCCCTTCTCATACACAAAACTCTGCTGTATAGTCCTGTCGCTCTGTCTACCTCCCTTCAAGCTGTTGCTGCGAGAGTCACTCTCCACAAGACTGTAACAATCTGTTCTATTTATCTACCTCCTTCAGTCCCGGTTTGTCGTCAGGACCTTGTCAGTCTGATAGGAGAACTTCCTCGACCTTTTTTGCTGTTGGGTGACTTTAACGGTCACAATCCTCTTTGGGGTAGTGTCGGTACGTCATCCAGAGGTCTGCTAGTTGAGGATGTCCTTTCGGATTTGGATTTGTGTTGTCTGAACGACGGATCTGCAACTTACCTCCACTCTTCCACAGGTTCACTTTCGTGTTTAGATTTGTCGGTTTGTGACCCCTCGCTGGTCCTGGACTATGAGTGGTCTGTCCATGACGATCTGCACGGAAGTGACCATTTCCCTGTCCTTCTTCAACCTGTCATAACTGAACACGTCTCTGTCTCTCAACATCTAATTTATAAGAAAGCAAACTGGGATCTATTTGCAGCCACTGTTTCTAAGGAGTTCCAGGACACTGATTTTCTTCAGAGTCCGGACCCAGCAGAATCTCTGACTAATACTATGATTAAATGTGCTAAAGCCTGTATTCCAGTGTCTTCCGACAAACTTCAAATGCCAAAAACACCCTGGTTCAATTCAGATTGCCAACAAATTTCCAAAGTCCGAAAACGGGCTCAGCGTCAGGTATACCATCGACCTTCGGGTCCCAACGCTCGAGCCCATCAAAAACTCCGTGCTAAATCAAGACACACTTTTAAAATCAGTAAACGTCGGTCCTGGAGAAGCTTCTGCTCCAGACTGACATCAAAAACTTCCAAGAAAAAAGTGTGGAACATCATTAAGAAAATCAAAGGGAAGAACACCTGTCCCACTGTGAACCATCTCAAGTTTTCGGATTCTTTAATAACAGAGAAGAAAGCAGTTGCCAATCTGCTTTCTTCAACCATTGAAAAGAATTCCTCCTCTTCTAATAAATCAGCCACTTTTGTCAAAAACAAAGCCCTAAAAGAAAAATCACCCTGCAACTTTTCGTCCGACAACATGGAAGACTACAATCTTCCTTTCACGTTAAACGAGCTGAAATCTGCCTTGCTCTCTTGCAGCGATTCCTCTCCAGGTATAGATGAAATCCATTATCAACTGTTGAAACATCTTCCGCAAGAAGGTCTGAACATACTGCTACAAGTATATAACCATGTGTGGACTACAGGTTTCTTTCCACCATCTTGGCGGAAAGCCTCATTATTCCAATTCCAAAACCTGGAAAAGATCTTTCTAATCCATCCAACTACCGTCCCATAGCTTTGACCAGCTGTGTTTGTAAATTGATGGAGAAAATGGTCAATGCTAGGCTCATGTGGAAACTTGAAACCGATGGCCTTTTGGCGAAAGAACAGTGTGGTTTCCGCAAACATCGGACTACCGTTGACCATTTGATTCGTCTGGAATCAACACTTCGGAACGCTTTTTTGAACAGACAGCATACAGTGGCAATTTTCTTTGACTTGGAGAAGGCCTACGATACTACCTGGAAGTCGGGGATACTTCATGATCTCCACGATCTGGGTTTTTCGAGGTCATCTTCCGCTTTTCATTCAAAATTTTTTGGCAGAACGACAGTTTCAGGTCCGGGTTGGCACCACTCTCTCTGATGTCCACGAGCAGGAGTTGGGTGTTCCCCAGGGAGCATACTGTCTCCTGCCCTCTTTAGTATTAAAATCAACAACATTGTGAAATCAGTTCAGCAGGGTTCAGACTGCTCCTTGTTTGTGGATGATTTTGCTGTCTACGCAACTGGAAGCCTGTACCCGAGTGTCCAGCGCAGGCTCCAGCTTTGCGTAGATAAAATCCATCGATGGGCGGATGAAAACGGTTTCACCTTTTCTGCTACAAAAACCCAGTGTATTCACTTCCATAATTTCCGTCATTTTTTTCCAGATCCTGAACTTCACGTCGGGAAATCTCCCATTCCAGCTGTTAAAGAGGCCAAATTTCTGGGAGTCATTTTTGACCAGAAACTTAACTTTCTCAGCCACATCAAAAACCTCAAAACTTCTTGCCAGAAAGCTCTGAATATTCTGCGGGTCGTAGCGCACACAGACTGGGGCGCTGATAAGAAAACTTTGCTGCACCTCTACAGAGCCCTGGTCCGTTCTAAACTGGACTATGGTTGTGCTGTCTACGGCTCCGCAAGACCCTCTTACCTCAAACTTTTGGACCCTATCCACCATCAAGGGCTTCGTCTCTGTCTTGGAGCGTTCCGCACCACCCCTGTGTACAGCCTGTACGCAGAGGCGGGCGAACCTTCGTTGTCCAACCGCAGGCTGAAACTGTCTTTGAATTATTACATCCGACTGTTCTCAGAACCGCAGAATCCTGCCTATGACTGTGTTTTGACCCTCCGTTCCAAAGTAAGTTTGAAAATAACCCGAAATGTATTCCGCCGTTTGGGCTTGTATGCAGCCTCACGTGCGGAATGCAGGTATAGAACTGGAGTAGTTTCCGATTTTTCCAAGTTTCCGGATCAACCTCCATGGACCTTTTTCACACCAGAGATTCGTTTCGATCTCGCAGCTTTCCGTAAGGAGTCTACCAGCTCTCTGGCGTACAAGGCTTTGTATGCCGAGCTCTGTTCCAAATTCCCATCCTATCAAAAAGTTTTCACTGACGGTTCCAAGTCTGAGGATGGAGTGGCCTGTGCAGCCTACTGCCCTGGGGCTCCTTCTCAGATATTGTTGGAACATATACATTCAGATGCTTCTGTCTATTCTGCTGAACTTACTGCTCTAGTACTGGCTTTGAAGATAATCTCCCATTCTTCGAGGAGGGACTTTCTGGTTCTGTCGGATTCGCTGTCAGCTTTGGAGGCCATAGCTGGCCGCAACCTTCAGCATCCAGAACTTTTACTTTTTTTTTAACTTTTTAGCAAGTTGAAGGCGGACGGTTACAACATTACTCTTGCTTGGGTTCCTGGCCATGTTGGCATCGGCGGGAACGAAATGGTTGATCGTTTAGCCAAGAACGCCACAAGAGAGAAACTGTCCAACACTTATATCCCTGCTCAGATGTGAAACCCAAAATTAACGATTATGTGAGAGACCTCTGGCAGGAGGATTGGAACACACAGACGAATAACAAACTCTTTCAGATCGTCCAAACCTTAAAGACTTCCTCCCATCTACGTCTGGTGGTCGTAAGAGGAAACGGTTCTGTGCCGGCTGCACACCGGCCATTCGTATTTTACCCATTCTTACCTTTTAAAGAGTGAAGAAGCTCCGTGGTGCATTCCATGTCATGCGCCACTCACAATGAAACATGTTCTTTTAGAGTGTTGGGACTTGCACGATGTGAGACACAAACATTTTACAGCGGAGTCCATGAAGATCCTGTTCAGGGATGTCCCGCCTGACGTGATCCTTGGGTTTTTGAGAGAAATTAACATTTTTCATCTGATTTGAGATTTTACGGAAGAAGGATTTTTAACAAAGTTTCTGGTTCGTTTGTAGACGATGTCATTTAACGAGATGTGTGAAAGGTTGGTTTTTTTTTTTTTTTTTTTTTTTTTTTTTTTTTTTTAAATGACTGGTGAGTTGATTTTAACGTGGTGACAGCCCTGATGTGGCCCTCTGCGGTCGGCTGGGCTATAAGCAACATTATCTTATCTTATCTACCTTCATAATGCAACATCCATCTAATGTCAGTTCTGTGAATCTACTGATACCAAAGAATTTGCATGGAGAATGGGTACAGGGTATAATAACAGAGGTCACCACTGGATTGGGGCATGAAGGATACAAAGAAATGGATTCTGGTGTATTGAAAACAAAACTGCAACAGATTATGTGTTCATCAGCATTGCTTGACAATACTTCTGTCTCATACATTTGTCATGATGCTCAGGTGAAAATGAAAGTCATTGAATACATGGGTTGCAGGATATGGTTGGTTTGTGTAGATTTTTAATGCTTATTATGAAGGATTTTAATTCACAGGTACCAGCAAATTTTGCACCGCAACTTGGTATACCTGGCCACGATTGCCGATGCCAACACCAACATCCAGGCTCTTCTACCTGTAAGTATTCCTTTGGGATTAAGCATTGCCCATTTTCAGCAAGAGCGAATAGAACCAAACGCTGCCACTGTTCAGTCCATTCGAGTCAGTTGAACTGTCGAATGTCTCATATACTCACACCCAATCAAATGCTTTAACTCACTTGGGACTGAGTTTTTTCCATCTATTTTCCCATGGATTTGCCCATTTGTAAGAGTGTGTGTGTGTGTGTGTGTGTGTGTGTGTGTGTGTGTGTGTGTGTGTGTGCGTGCCTGAGGCACAGTTTGAGAATTTGTGAGCAGTGGGCAAGCGGCTGAGTGACGGTGTACTCAAGCATTTGCTGTATAACATTACGATTTTTTCTTAATGAAATGAATCGGCCGAGTGGATCAGATTTATTAATGTAAAAAATGAAGAAAAAATCTATAGTTCATAACCAGATCTTCAGGGGTTGTTTTTTTTTTCGATTGCCATGGGACACATGTCCCATGGCACTGGCAGCGTAAAGTGAGGGGATAAAACTCAAACACATGAGACAATTTTAACCAGTCATTTATAGTGAATTTGATTTTATTGTTCTTTTCATATTGATTGTGCACACTCTTTTGTATATAATCTGTTTATCACAGTGTGTGTGAGTGTGCGCAAGTGTGTGTGTATTTACAAATTTCATATGAAAATGGTGCAGGTGCATCCATGATATGTGATCTGAATGACAGTAGGATGTAAACTTCACAACTTTTTCCAGTGGATTCATGATGAAGATACACATGTTTGCACACTCAAACACATGCACTCTCACATACAAACACACACGCACATGTACAAGCTTGCACACAAATATACATGGATGCATGCATGTGCGAGTGTGCACGCACACACACAAACACAAACACACACACACACACTCTCTCTCTCTCTCTCACTCTGTCTGTCTATCTCTCGCTCGCTCTCTCTCACACACACACAGAGAGTGTCCTAACTACAGTGTACACACAGATGCGCACTGAAAGCATTCTAGAGCCAGATTATCATCAGGTTGTACTGACAATGTACAGTTTGAAAAGATGAGTGAAGAGAAACTGAAAACAGACTGGAAGTTACAGCAAATGAATTGGAGGGTAAATTGAAATATAGAACATAAAACCCATTAAATCAGGTCCTTGCTCCTGTCCCCTCCCCTCCTTCCCTCCCACCCCTATCTCCTTACCAAATTCTTTCTTACTGATCTCTCAATTGTTTTATAGTAGTTTCCATGAAAATCTTGTGGAGGGATGTCCGACCTAATCTGATTTTTTAGTTTCTGAGGGACGTTAACTTTTTTTCCATCTGATTTAAGATTTATGTATGAAAAATTTAACGACACTCAGCAGTGTTTTTTGCAAAAAAATTTTTAATGAGGTGTGTATGTAAATTTTGAGAGTAGTTCTCAATGAGGCGACAGCCCTGATATGGCCCTTTGTGGTCGGCTGGGCTATAGGCAACATTAATTAAACTGATCCCATATTCTTGCTGCCCCTCCCCATCCCACCGCCCTCCCTATCCATTTAGATACTCATTTATACGGACACAGACATTGTCTCAGAAAAAGAGAGACTAGGGAGGACAAGTGCTGACAAAAGGTTGCGTTATTGACAAACGTTTTGAGTTTAAATTGAATAATATTCCATTGATTTTTTGCTTTGACGCAAAAATGTGTCCACAACACGTAGAGCATCTTTCCTTGCAGAAATGGCTCAAGTTGCCAACAGTGGCCGAGATCAATGTATATGCCTTTCTTTGCATGCTTTGCCTCAGCCCATGGGTCTAACTCTGTTAAGGCTGATTCACTTGCTGCAGCAAAGGAAGTGTGTCTGCTTGGACACGATACTAGTTTTTTTCCGCTGCAGATTCAGAGTATGACTCTTTGATAATACTTGATGCACAGTTATTGTGGATTGCCCTGGACTTGTATTATGGAAATCCATGATGACAACAACAGTTTTGTCATTTCAGCTGACTTTGTATGTGCAGATGTGAGTATGGAAATAGTTGCGGTTTCTCTGAGAGGGAGAGAACTCCAGGACAAAATGTTCTTACATTGTCTGCTAGTATGGCAGAAGGAAACATTTTCTGCACCACTGTTAAAGAAAAAAGCATGTACAGCATTATGACACACATTTAGATATTTTTTCATTATTTTGGTGTCTTTGTGCATTATTTATACACATCATGCTTTATGCATGTGTATTGGCCTGTACCTGAAACAAACAGGTGTTTCCTAAAGTGTTTTTACAAAATTCTACTACAAAAGTATTGTGGGGTTTTTTTTAGACCATCAAACTTTGAACATGAAAATATTGAAGTAAAGCAGACATATGAAATCTGCATTTCTTTCATGCTAATTTGGAAATGTGTTTGGCCAATTTTTTTTGTTGATCTTGATTTGGCACTTCATCAGTGCATCTAAAACAAATGCAGGCATTTATTGTTGGTCCAAATGTGAAATTATCACATACACACACATGCATGCATGCCACACACATGCATGCGTGCATGCACATACGTACGCACGTGCCCCGCGCGCGCGTGCACGCACACACACAGACACACACACACACACAGAGGAAGAAAAATTGCTTTTTGACCAGTCAAACATTTTTTTACTTCTTCAGTCTGATAAATCTTTGGTCATCAGTTTCACATCAAAATTGATTAGACTTTGTCAGAACTTCAAAAGTCAGGCAATCACAAAATATCAGGAAAAGCTTTCAAGTTGGCTTCATCAGTGTCTGAATTCAAAATTGACGGCATTAACTATGCACTACAGAGGCTAGTTGATTTTAGGTGTCATGCCAGAAAAATGTTTCGGCAAAAGTTTTGGACATCACATAAGCACCCGTGATTCTAGTACAGGAAAGCAAAAGAGCCAATAACTGAATAAGTGCAATTTAGGGGCTTTTGTTTATTATTCCAGATCATTGTATTCCAGTGTGTAAATTTTGGTTTATGCTGTTCTGTATTCAACAGTAACATCTCTTCACTGTATTGTGCTATTATCTTTTTTTATGATTGTGTCTGTGTATAGCATACATTTCTCTCTAATTTTTATCAGTTTTTTTCAAAAAAGTCCTTTTTTTTTTTTTTCCTTTTCAGGCACCAGGCCAAGCGGTGCAGCCAAGCGGAATGTCTCAGTCAGGTAGTCAGATGATGAGACCTCCTGGACAACAGGGAACTGTTGCAGGGCAAATGCCAGGTACTTATGTGTTCTGCCGTACAGTGTATGGGTGGTGATGCTGGTGCCTTTTGGCTGTTTGTACCTGTTGGTGAAAGAAAACTATCTTGTTGGTTCCTGAATATCTGAATTCTCTCTCTCTCTCTCTCTCTCTCTCTCTCTCTCTCTCTCTCTCTCTCTCTCTCTCTCTCTCTGTGTGTGTATCTGCCTGTCTCTGTCTCAGTATCTGTCTCTGTCTGTCAGGGCCTCTCCTCCCCCCTCTCCCTTCCCCTCTGTTTTTCTTTCTTTCCACCCAATCCCCTACATCCCTGTCTCATGAAAATGCATTAGATTCTGGCTAACTTTTTCAGCACACATTGCAGCTATGCTCACAACAGGTGCCTCGCTGAATCGCCACACCTTGTGAGCATTATCGCAGATGACAAGTTCGCCTGGACACGCTATGATTTGTAAGCTAACTCTGTGCTTGAAAAAGTTCAATCTTGAGGCAGTGAGATCATAGTCAAAGTCACTTCACAGACAGGCTCATCTTTTGCTTTGTATTTCATTGAGCTTTGTTACTGGATCTGTCGAGTTGTAAGTCGGCATTTTGTGTGTGTGTGTGCTGGGAGGGATTCATTTCTTCTTTGGTGGTTTAACACCGCTCCTCCTGCCCTCAGAATGTTGCTATTTCTTTTTCTACTGTTGGCCAGACATTTGCTTTCAGTATTTCTGCTGCTGCCCCAGCCATGTGTGGACTGCATGTTAACACCACTTAACTGGCCTACACAAATTTGGCCACACCTCTCCACTCCGCTCCCTGCCACACTGCTCTTTACTCCACTGGACTGAAACTGCAGTACTCATAAGATCAGTTGTTGTGTGTGGCAGACAACTCATGCCTGCCCAGCCGCTAAATAGTGGTGATAGCTTTCTTCAAAGACCTTGGCATCAGCTACAAACTGCCATATGGTAAATGATCCTGCCATGGAAGTACACAGAATCGAAAAAAGATTCATGTTATGTATTGTGTGCCTCGCAAAATCATGCAGCTTTTCTGCGACAGATGTGCCACTCCATTGACATCTCATTTATGCTTTGTATTCATGACTTCAGCGTCTATCTCAACTCTAATCTCACCCTGAGACACCACATAGCTAAAATCTACCAAACATCCTTTGCAAATTTTTTCATCGGCTCTATCAGACCTTTCCTTACACTGGCCATGAAAGCGGTGGTGTATTCCTGCTTCCTGTCAAGATTAGAACATTGTAACTCTCTTCTCCATGGTGTAGCGGCAGCCATATTCTAGTCAATACAACATGTTCAAAATCCAACCACTCGCCTTATCTACAAGATGCCAGAACAACGTCATACTTTGTATCTCACTATCTGTTGAAGAAATTACACCAGCTCAGAATTGAGCTCAATATTCAATGAGTCTGCCTGTCTGTGTTATAAGATAAACACCCATGAAGCGCCTGCTTGTCTTGCTAACCTCTTTGAAATCTATATTCCTACCTGTTCCCTCTGTTCTTCCTCTGATGATTGGGTTTTTCAAATTCCCTTATATAATCCAAAGCAGCTCAGTTCTAGGGTATTCTTATTTTCTGCGGCAATACTCTGGAATTCACTGCCTTTCCAACTGCATCATGCCCCTTCCTTCCTGACTTTCAGGTCTGCATTAAAACTTATCTGTTAAACACCAGTTGCAGAATACCACCTGAAATATTACTAAATTGTTACCCGTCACTTGCACACTTTGCTCATGTACAAATGAGCTGTTTACTGTGTTATGCAGTGTGTGCGTCTGTGGATGTGACGCTGTGTGGCAGCGTGTGTGTGTGCATATGTGTGTCTGCATGCGTATGCGAGTGCATGCATATGTTAATGCCTCACAAATGCAGAAGTGTGTATGTTTGTGTGTGTGTTCTGCATATATTTTAGATATTCATTTTTAAAACTTGTAAATTGCCCAATAGCATACATTGTGAGAATGGAAGCTATAGAAATTGTCCTCATTGTTATTATTATTATTATTAATGTTAGAATTAAATTATTCAAAATGTGAAAATCAGTCACTATATTTTGTTGTTTTCTGAAACAGAATCGGACAAACAAGAAGGTCCAGATTTGGATCTCCTGAAGGAGCTTCTGTATTATGGCTGCAGTGTTCTCGATGCACAGGGAGGAAGTTAGCAGGTTGTGTTGATTGTATTGACACTATTGGACAGCTTTGTTTGACATGATCAAACTTCACATTTCCAAACATAAGCATGGCTTTTCCTTTTTCAAATTCCCTGGTTTATTGGAAGCATTTTAACCCTCTTGTACTCAGTTTCTCTGACTGCAAACTTCCCCTAGATTTCAGATTCTTTTACAGGTTTCAGCCTAAAAATGGGTATGTGTGATTATTAACTTATGGGGAATGCATGTGAACCTCTAGGAGAAAGAAAATTGGCAGACAGTTTCAGAAGAGCATGCACTTCACTTTGAACTCTATTTTGTCTGTCTTAGAGATATAGGTGGTGTCACTGTCACCAAATTGTCACCAGACACGTGACATTTTATGATGACAATCAAGTTTACAGCATGCAAGCATGCGCAATCACCATGCTGATGCAGGCTGTTAGTGTAAGATGAAACCTGAGGCCTACCTGACGTGAACCATCTGCTGCCTGGCTGTACAGGTCCCACTGGTTATCCCACCAATGTCATACAAAACTTGTCACATGTCACACACAATACTATAAAAGAGGGTCAGGTGCGCCCTTTGCAGCTTGTTTTTGTCTTGTATACCTGTTTGTTTTATTGGTAGCAGTCTTAAGAAAACAAAGAGGAACAAACAAAACGAAAAAAACCAAGTGGTGTAGCAGTGTCAGGTAACGAGTGAGCCGGCCCAGTGGGTTCCTGAAACTGACGCACCCCTGCCGTGCCATGTGTCGCGGGCCTCCATTTTGTCTGAAGCGCTGCCAGTGGAACATTGTATTCCGGGTCGCTTTGCACTTTACCGTCTTCTTAACACTACTACCTACTTCTGTATCACTTTCATTCTCCATTTTTCTTTCAAATGTCTCCACTTCTACAATAATTTCATCTAACTCCTCTTGCGAGTGGTCGACCATCTCGTCGTCGTTCGTAGCAGACGCGAAAGCCGCCATTGTGAAAGTCGGTCAGTTTCCATTCACAAAGTTATTCGCTGCGTTCTGTGCCTATTCTCAATGAACACACACGGTTCCATCACCCAAAAATAGTGCCAACACATGATTGGGCCATGCCTGAGTCTTCCTAGTTACTGTCTGCGACTGTGTGTCTACACATGTGATCATTGCGTGATGGAAAATTCCCACAGAGAGGTCCCAGTACGTCCCAGTACGAGAAGAACAGGCGCCCGACGTTAAGTCCCGGATTCTCCCGTTGCGAGTATAAGAGGGTTAACCTGATCTTTTTTTTTGACAACAAACTTTTTTTGTATATCTCAACACACAAAGTTTTGTGTATTTTAACAGAAGGACTAAATATGTTTTATAGAGAACATAAGCACAGGCAGATACTGTTTCAGGAAAACAACTTATGCTGGTCCAGATCATGCCAAATTTTGTGTAAAAATCTGGCAGAAGAGGTAGTTTGCTTTGCAAGTTTCTGTGAGTTGTTGATGTTTAGAAGCAACCATCATGGTCCAGGCAGATTTTTAAAAAATCCAGAATCTTGCTATAACATTGCCAGATCTCCACTTCTGGGTTATGTTGTGCTTCTGAAGTGTTTAAGCAAGTCTAGACACACCTGTACGCTATTACACTGCTTAAAGAGCAATTGATATTGATTCAGGGACACCTGGGTTGCTAACTTATTCATAGTCATGTTAAATGGGCAGCACTCCTCCCTTCACTGTCTCTGATAGTCACACTCAAGACAAGTTGAAAAATAATATTTGGGGGGCTCAGATCTTCTTCTTCTTCCTAAAACACCGGTTCACTCAAAAACGAGTAGGTCACCAGCGCGCACGTTTCAAATTGCACCCATGATTGCTTTAACGGTCAATTGCCTTTTAACACTCCAATTTCCCAGAGTAATGTGTATGAGAATGACATATAGAATCACCTCAGTTGGTGAATAGGGGCGGATCGGTAGTTAATTGGTACTAGTGGACAGGCAGAATTCAGCAGAACAGCAGTTTAAAGGTTTACTGAATGTTGGTTGAAATCATCGGATTTTGTTTGTCCCGTATTGTCTTCTTTTTGGTGATTTGTGTAGACATTCTGTATTAAAAGAACTGCACTTGCAAGAATACCCACACTTTTCCTGCAGATCTTATTATGATGGAGGACGGAAGTCTTTGAATCTGTTAGAAATGAGAAGGAAAAATTTTGCCATCTTTACTCTTTTGTTGTTGGTTTTTGACAATTGATGATCAGTCATTTGTATGTATGCGTAACAGTTGTATTTGTTGTCAGCACAACTAAAGGTTTATCTGACTGCAAACTAGCTCTTCAGGCAGTGAACGTATCCAACACATTACATGTTTTTCTTTTTTCTTTTTTTTTTGTTTGTGTGCAGTTATTCTGTTGTTGACTCTCCTTTGGGAATCTTGTTTATTGCCAGGAACTGAAGAAAATCTGGGCATTGACAATAACAAAACTGTCAGGAATGTTTTTCCCTCCAGGTGGCCCTATGAGCGGTAGTGGGAGTACAAGTGGCTATCCCCAAGGCGGCTCTATGCCACAGAGTGGAGCACCAGGGCCAAGCTATCCTAGACCACAGATGGCCCAGCAGGGACAAACTGGTAGGCTGTTTGATATATCTATATCTATATATCTTTGTTATATATTGTGTTTGATGGAGGATTTCAAGTGCGACAGATAAGCTCTGAAGCATGAACCATCAAAGCTGAGGAATGCCAGATTTGATACTGGTTCTGAGTGCATGCTTACACTGTAGAAAGTGTGTTTGAAAAATACTTTTGCCTGTGTAACTGTTAAGTTAACATGGGATTCTTAATACCTTTTTCTTAGAACAAGCTCAACTGCATTGTTGAGTTCTTAGGAGATGTGTGATGTGGACTACTAAAAGGCTAGCCAAGGTGGCGTTGTAGTAATCATGTCTGAATATGGTGAAATAGTATACGATCTGAGCAATTGCTTCACCATTGAGCTAAGTATGAATGGAAGTGGTCAGCCAAAGCTATGGCATAAGTGACTGATGTGTGTAGTCCGTAGTAGGGTGCTGTCAAATTATGAAAGTATATTTGAAGCGATCATGTTGGTTTAACCTACATTTAATACTTTGATTTGCACAGTGACTTCTGTTGTCAGAGTGCCTTTCCATTTGTGAAAGATGTTTGTTCAAATGCTTGAGGATGGCTCCTGCTTGGGCCATATAGGTTGTGAGTGACACTGCTTGCTGTCTGCCTTTCTTTGAACAAAATCATGGTTGAAAGTGACCCATTATCTGAAGGCTTCTTTCTTATGCAGTCTGGCATTACTGATTCTTGTCTTTGGAGACGATCCATAGGTTGCATCTAGCACTGAACATTGTTTTATTCAGTTGAGTAGTGGGACCAGTTCAGATTAACCTTTCTACCCCCGTTCCGCCCTATTCCGCCCGACCCCTCAGGCTCCTGATCCGCCCTATACCGCCCGTTCGTCAGTAGGGTGATTGTCTCGGTGTGCCTTCCGTATTTGGGTTGACTACAGTAATAAGACAAACCGGTCGTTATCCGGGCCTTTCACACCTTTCTCGGCGCCATTTGCAAGAGCGGTTCGTGGCTGTTTTGATTTTTTATCGATTATTTTGGTCATCCCATCGACTTCCGACTACGAGCAAAATGTCGCACTCTGACAGTGATAGTGACATGAGCTTGACTGTGGACCAAATGTTCAATATGAATGTGTTGCCGACCGATAATAACGACTGGAATGAATCGGACATTGATCTCGACTCTGCAGACAGCGACAGTGACTATGAAGTTGCAGAAGGAGTGAATGCGAGTAGTGACAGTGACTCGGACTCGGACATAGGCGACGCAGGTGACGCAGGTGCTACTGATGTCGGTGGATGTGCACAGTCATCGCAGTGGTCAAACGACGACTTTCGGACTGAAGTTCGTGTGTTTGATGCATACAGGGGCCCCCCACGTCCACAAGTGAATCTTCGAACACCTTTTGATTATTTTTCACTTGTTTTTCCTTTGGACGCATTCCATCTCATGGCCAGGGAAACCAACCTGTATGCAAGACAAACACTCGTGGCTGCTGGTCTTCCTGAGGATAAGTTTGAGCCAACCACTGTGGATGAAATCAGAGCTTTTGTTGGTCTTCTCATGTTTATGAACATGGCCCCTGTTCCTCATCGTGATTTTTATTGGAAAGATTCTTCTCCTTTCTTCAATCCTTGGGTGTCAAGTGTCATGTCGAAGAACAGGTTTGAACAGCTGAACCAGTATTTTCACCTCGCTGATACCACTCAGTTTGTTCCCAGAGGTCAGGCTGGGTATGACCCCTGTTCAAAGTCAGACCTCTCATTTCCATGACACAAGAATGTTTTGCTATGCAGTTTCTACCTGGGCAAAACATCACAGTAGATGAGGCAATGATCAAGTTCAAGGGTCGTTGTGGTTTTCTGCAGTACTTGCCTGCAAAACCAACGAAGTGGGGCCTCAAGGTGTGGGCTTTGTGTGATGCCGATTCTTTTTATATGCTGAATTATTCAGTATATACTGGGAAGACCAATGATGTGCCTGCTGGGACAGGTGATGCCCTAGGGGATCGTGTTGTCAAACACTTGTCAGAACCCCATTATTTCAAGTGGCACACCATCTACTTTGATAATTATTTCACGTCAGTCCCCCTCATTCAGTATCTGTTTCAGAAGAAAACCTTGGCATGTGGGACTGTGCGAAATAACAGGAAGGGTCTGCCACAGGATATGAAGCCAGCAAAATGTGTCAAAAAGTCTGGGGACACAAAGCGCTGGTTTCGTGAGATTGGCTATGGTGATTTGAAGGGCAAGCTTCAGGCTGTTGCTTGGTTTGACCGTCGTAAGGTCACCCTTCTTACTTCTGTCCATGATGGAACCGATGGAGAGCTTGTCAGAAAAGGTGCAGGGGGTGTTGAAAAAGCCAGGTATTCTAGGCCCCTGGCTGTTGCTGATTACACCAAGAACTACAACGGTGTTGACAAACATGATCAATTGCGATCATATTATTGTTCCAAGCAGAAATTCATGAAGTGGTGGAAATATGTGTTCTTCTTCTGCCTGGACACTGCTGCAGTAAATGCCTTTGTAATCTACAAAAACTCTGCAGATGCCCCACTGAAACTGCATGTGGATTTTCACACTGAGATTGTCATGGGCATGGTGAATGGTTTCAAGGGTCGAAAACGGATCGGCCGTCCCGTCGTTCATGACAATCCAGACAAGCACAAACACACCTCCTTCCAAAATCCAGTCTGCCAGAGGCAAGAAGGACTGTGTCTGTTGCAAGAAGGAAGGCAGGAAAACCCCAGCAGGCAATGCCATCCAGTCAACACATGAGTGTGTGATGTGTAAGGTGGCTTTGTGCAAGGATCGTGGCTGCTTTTTTTCTTTTCACCAGCAGTGAGTAGGTTCCTACACACTCATTCCTAGCAGTACACCTGATACTTGACTAAATCAAGGACTGGACTTTGTCATTTTTGTTTTGTACAGACTGTTTTTGGGTTGACTAAATATTGAAAGTGGCACATACAAAAGTACTGGAATTTGTGCATGTAAGAAAAGTGCACAACGGAAAGAAAATTTCATGTCGGTGATCTGTGTGTGACAAAAGTGATCAAAAGCAAGAACATTTCCAGTGACTGTGTTGTTTGTGTGTGATCACATTTGGATTATATAATTCATTACATCTGGAACCATATGGTGAGTACAACAAAAATATTTGAGTGTTGTTTTGTGTTGTGATGCCTGCCTCTCTTCCTTCCTACTAACACCTGTATATAGTTAGAAATATTATCAGCCATAGGAATTATTTTTCTCACAAACACAAACTAACTCATGCAGATCAACAAGCATGCACTCCAATACATTTTCAGTAAATATGGTATGATTTTGACTTCTTATTTTTTTATTTTATTTTTTTCCTGCTATGTAACTGCTATGTGACTTAAAAGCGTCACAAAAATTTCGCGTATATTCCTAGCTACCTGTGTAACTACTAACACCTCACAACACCCATCAGTTCTTTTCAGATGGTGAACCTGACCACTTGCCACCAAAAAGGTAGGTGTTTAAAGTTGATGGGTGTTGTATTGCCTGTCTGTCACCTATTTCACTGACGTAGGTGTGTTTTCCAGGTAAAATCAGGTGTGTGAGTGTTGAGCCATGAAAATATTTTCACATCCCCCTAAAATAACAAGTGCAAACCAAAGTTCAGCTTTCCATAGATTTTTGCTGAAAATTTGAAGTCTTTTTATCCATTAGTTTATTTTTTACAATTTTTTAAAGTCAGTACCCCAATTCGGGCAGCAAATTCCAATATAAACTTAGTAGTCTGGGCGAATTCTGTCATACGAAACACAGGACAATGAAGGTTAAAACAGTTTTGATCGGATCATTACAAGTTCCTGCCATGTCTACAGTATTACCATGGTGCAGTTCAATAAATACATTTTATTCTTGAAAAGTGGCAAAAGTCAGCAAGGTATTGTCAGTTATCACACAAGGAATTTTGCAAACCAGTCCCAGCACGGACTACCCAGCATATTTACTCTGCAACCAGTGTCAGGACTGATCCCAGAAAAAAAAGAAAATTACAACATACAGGTATATCGAAGCAGGGGCTGGGTAGGTCTACATGTTGTCTAGACTCTTAACGTCATGGGAGACTCAAACCTTAAACATTCTCCACACTGACAGAGTGTGGTTTTAGTGCTGTGCTGTGTAATGATGACTAGAACAAAGTCAGTTGGGCGCTGCTGGTGATTTGTGTGTGTGTGTGTGGCAGTGCAAAGGTTGAAATTAATCACCAATTTATGAAGAGATGATGTTTCCAGGTATGGGTGGTGGTCAGCAGTACAGCATGGGCAGTCAACAGCAGGGCAGCTACAACCCTCAACAGCAGAGTATGATGGGCCAGCCCCAAGGCATGATGGGCCAGCAGCCAGGCATAATGGGCCAAGGCATGATGGGTCAGAACCAGCAAGGCATGATGGACAGAACCAGCAAGGCATGCTGGGACAGACCCAGCAAGGCATGATGGGGCAGAACCAGCAAAGCATAATTGGGCAGAACCAGCAGGGCATGATGGGGCAGAATCAGCAAAGCATGTTGGGACAAAATCAGCCAAGCATGATGGGGCAGACTCAGCCAAGCATGATGGGACAGACTCAGCCAAGCATGATGGGACAGAACCCGCAAAGCATGATGGGACAGAATCAACAGGGCATGATGGGGCAAAATCAGCAGGGCATGATGGGACAGAACCAGCAAAGCATGATGGGGCAGAACCAAAGCATGATGGGTCAACAAAATCAGCAGGGGATGATAGCACAGCAGGGTATGATGAGCCAGAATCAGCAGGGCATGATGGACAGAACCAGCAGGGCATGATGGGTCAGCAGCAGCAGCAGCAACAACAGCAGCAGCAGCAGCAACAACCACCGCCACAGTCAACACAGCAGCAAGGCATGATGGGGCAGCAGCAGTCAATGATGGGACAGAGTTCACAGCAACAAACGCAACAAAATCAGCCACCACAGGTACTTCATTGGCACAGTATTTTTTTTGTTTGTTTGTTTTGTTTATTGAAGGTTGTATTGTTTGTTGTTTTAAGTTGTGTGAATGTTTTTGTTTGTTGGTTGGATTGTTTTTGTTTTTATGCAGAATACTTGAACGACTAACAGGACTTAAATATGGACTAACTTAGTGGAGTTAATAATCTTGTTTCATTGTAAGGCTGCACCGTTTCTGACTTTATCCTTGGTTCTTGTCCTGCACAGTTGAATGTTGATGGACTTTTTCACTAAAACTGTCCAAAACCATTGCAGCAGAACTTTGGCCCTTTTCAGAGTAGTTAATTAGTCCCATGTGTTGATAACTTCGTCCAGGTAAGTGGGCATGGGGGTCCATGAGTTGTCCACATTGCTTCTAAAGAAAGGAAATGTTCTTCACACAAAAAATCATTAGGGGTGGTAATCAACCTGTGAAAGAAAGTTTTGTGGGTGGGGCATTACATAGCTTGAAGACCTACAATGCTGGCCTAGTCACACCACAGAAGTCGTGCACAGTAATTTGTAGAGCTTTGTTTGTCTGTCCACAATCATGTTTTTGAGCCTATTGATACACCATTGATTACTTCCCCTGTGGAGGATTTGTGGGGAGCCGTCTTGCTCTTCTTGATGCAGTCATACATTTCTCTGATGTTGCCTCTTTCAGCAGCTGTCTGTATCTCCTTGCTGAGCTCTGTCCTGTACTTGTTGGCGCAGTACCTGGCATTTAGCTTAACCTTGCTCCTGGCAGCCCTGAGGATCAGCAGTTTCTTCTCGTTAGATTACTGTTTGCAGAGATGGGATTTTTTCGCCGATTGGCGGATTTCCGTCTTTTTGATGGCCCCAGGGGTCGTTTTTGAGGGGGGGGGGGGGGGGGGGGGGTAGAGGTAGGTTTGTGATGAAGCTAATGTACGGCGAGAGGTCGATCGATATTGTGTTCTCAATTGATCCGTTCGCAAATGGATGTTTTCCTGTTTCTGCTTGGGCCGGTCGAGACTGCTGTCTTTGTTTTCATTCTGCGGTTGACCGAAACCATCAAAGCGGAAGTTGATGTTTGAGAACGCGGCAAACTGTTTGCGAATTTTTTTTCCTGACGCCATTTTCTTTCGGTGTGACGAGAGTAGCCTAGCGAAAACCAGAATGTTTCGTCAGATAGCAGAAAGCGAGAAAGTTCTTGCGAAGCAAGTCGATGCTTCAGTTAAAAACAAATGGACTTGGAAGTGGTTGGAGGAGGAAGTGAGCGCAAAAGTGATGCTGACCAGTTCCAAAGGCGCCGTCAGCCACAGTGTGATTTTCAGACTGAAAGACTGCATGAGGAAAATCACCTATCCAGGACAAGCAGTCTGCACATGGTGTAATGACGTGATCAAGTATGGCTCACGGGGCAAGTCAGCATTGATCAACCACGTTCTTGCAAGACTGACTGAATTATCCACAAAAAGAAAGGCTGCTTCTGACAGTTGCACAAGACCAGCGAAGAAGTCAAGAGTGTAAAATAGTTTAGTTTACGGTCGGTGACTTTCACCTTACTTTTTTTTTTTTTTTTTTTTTTTTTTTTTTTTGCTTTAGGCTGCAGTACAGATTTGCTCATCAGCTCTTTTGACATTCTTCAACTCGATCCAAACTGTTCTTTGAAAGGTTAAAATTCATGTTCATATTATGCTGAAACTGTGCGCTAACGGCTCCGTCATCACGAAACTGTCCCAGACAGTAGAAGAGCTGAGAGCAGCAATCTTCGACCTCAAAAACGAAAACGACAGCTTGAAGCAGGACCTAAGTGAGGCGAAGAAGAGGAAGAAGAACTACGGAGCCAGGTGAGGGAGGCGAAATTCGCAGCCGAGGTGGCAGACCGCAAGGCGGAGGAGGTGTCGGCCTACGTCAGGAGGAACAACCTGAGGGTCTTCGGTGTGGCGGAGGAGACGAGCGGGAGCAGGGAGGAGACGGCGGAGCAGTGTGAAAGGAAGGTGTTGGCGCTGTTCCGCGACAAGCTGCAGGTGAAGGTGGACAGAGGGGACATTGAGGTTGTGCACAGACAGAGGGGTAGGAAAACACGTCCAGAGGGGGGGAAAGAGGGGGCTCCCCGGGGAATCATAGTTCGATTTATTTCAAGAAAGATCCGTGATTCTGTATTGTATGCCCGATCAAAACTGAAAGGCACAAGAACTGTGATTGTGGAAGATCTGACCCCTCACGCTTACGCCTTGCTGTGCACCGTCAGAGACGATACATCAGTGTGTAAACAGGCGTGGACCAAGAACGGCAAGGTAGTCATTAAGACGGTGACCAACAAAATTGTTGCCATACACTCGCTGGCTGACCTTGCAGAGCATAGACGCGCGTTGTACCGGAGCACAGGGGGCCGTGTCATCTGCTACGGACAGTAAGTGATTCCCCTCACGACAGCGGACAATCGAAAAGTTAAGTTGTGTGGAATTGTACTGCACTTTAAACGTTTCATGTCTGAAAATTTGGTCGATATTGTGCGTTTTGTGTGTATCTGTAAGTTGCAACATTGTCATAACATTATTTACTCGGCAATCGTCCCCTTAAACAGCATGGCGTGTCTCACGTGACTGGATGTGTTTGCCGTGTGCTTTTTGAACGAATTTCGTTTTCTCTTTGTTGCAGTTGGTTATTGTAAATATACGACCCTAAAAACATCAAATGAACAATCAGTGGCGATCTATTTTCTTCGCAATCGAGTTTTCTTTAAATCGTTTATCTATTATTTTTGTTCAATTTTGTGTGTGTATTATTGGTAGCTGCGAAGATATCACGTGTCCGACATAAGGGTTCGAGTCAAAATGAAAGCGGATCGTGTGAATGTTTGGATGGCTATATTCTTCTTCTTCCTAAAATACTGGTTCGCTCAAAAACGAGTAGGTCACCAGCGCGCATGTTAAAAAGTAAAACAAAATAACATAAAATAGTGCGACTCAGACTGTTGGCCCCTGGAGCAAATTTGGCGACAAGGGGTCGCACTCGATATTCAAGAAGTTAAAAGCAATGACCAAATTCAGGCCCAGCTAACAGTAAAATATCTGGGGAAGTTAAAATAGAAAATCGTCAATATGCAGATATTGTTTCCAATGTGCGATAGGCATCGTGTTCTCTGCCTCATGGAACTTATATTCATTGTAAGGGTGTGGGATTGCAGCGGATGACCCAGTTTTGCTCAACGGAGGTGGATGGGTTTATGTTGTTGCTGTTGTTGTTTTTTCTTTTCAAGGGGGTAAGTGTTGATTTTTTCTTTTCGTCTGTTTCTGTAAGCTCATCAGTGTACATCAAAATGGCAAGTCAATGTTCAAGTGGATTAGTTACAGAGTCATGTGCACAAGGAAACTTGTATCTATGTGCGTGTGTTTGTGTACTGGCTGGTTCATGCCTTCTTTTTTTTTGTGCTGTCTGTGTGCAAGAAAGAATCAGAAGGGACTAAATATTGGTTGGTTGACCTTATGAATTATTCATATGACACAATCCCAGTTTGTAGGTTGATGGCTGGAAAATTGTTGATGGCTGGAAGTTTGCTTACAAATCCATTTTATTATTTTATTACTGCTTTGTCAATGGTAATTTTTGCTTATATGCAAGAAGCTAGGGCTTCCTGTGTGGGAGACATGAAGAATTTTTACCCATGGCAAGTAGAATATATTTTGGGGAGGTGCCCTGTGCTGCGGGCAAAAAATGTCTCTGTTCAAATAATGAACAGTTGCAGCTGAGGGACAGAGCTGGTAAACAGGTTGTATTAGCTACATGGTATAGTGTTATATGTTCCCACAGCAAAATGGACAGTACTAAATCACATTGGGGTAATTATGCAAGCCATGATTACAATGATTATTCAAATGCATTCTGTTGTAAAGTATATTCCTTTTTGCCTGCTTATTGTGACATTGAACTGGATTCCTGTTTGTTGCTTCTATTCCTCCTGTGGCACTTGATGGTCTTTTATGTAATGTTTTTGACTATAAAGAAAACACCATGGATTCAGTTGGTAACAAGGCAAACATGTTAACAATTTCATCTTTGAACTGTCAAGGTCTAGGGAATTATCAGAAAAGAAGAGATGTATTTCATTATTTAAGAAAAAAACAATACTCTATTTATTGCCTACAAGATACTCATTTTGAAACAGATACAGAAAAGTATATAAGAGCAGAATGGGGGTATGATTGTTTTTTTCTCCTCATACAGATCTAATGCTCGAGGAGTAGCAATACTATTTAATAATAATTTCGAATTCAAAATAAATAAGGTGGAAACAGACATGCAGGGTAACTTTATCATCATATTATTTACAACAAATGAAAAGGAACTGTTGCTAGTAAGTGTATATGGACCAAACAAAGACAACCCAGCATTCTATGAGGAACTCACAAATACGATTAAAAAGTACAAAAATAATAACATTATTGTGGTGGGGGATTTTAATATAGTACTAGAACAGGAAGCTGATTGTTACAATTATAAACATATAAATAACCCCAAAGCTAAAAAAGCAGTTGAGGATATGATACAAGATTTGTCATCAGCAGCTATATGGAGAGAAAACAACCCTGATTGTAGGAAATACACATGGCGTAGACCTACTCCCTTGCAACAAAGTAGGCTAGACTTCTTCCTTCTGTCAGAATATTTAATCTGGAATTTTGAAGATACTGACATTTTACCAGGCTATAGATCTGACCATTCACTAATTACACTAAAGCTTCAATTCGGAAAGGAGATTAAACACAAAACTCTTTGGAAATTTAATTCATCTCTATTAAAAGATAAAGAATATGTAGACGGAATCAATAATCTAATAAAAGAAATAACAGAGGAATACACAGATAAAGATGAGGGGAATGATATTAATGCTGACAATAGCCAAGGTGAAAACCAGTCGAAAAGCCCAGACCCTAAACTAACAGTGTCTGATCGGGTCTTTCTTGACTTCTTACTAATGAAGATAAGAGTAAAATCCATCCAGTATGCCACAATTAAAAAAAGAGAATCACAATGTAAAGAAAACAGCCTTATGCAAACTATTAAAGATATTGAGAGTAAAGAACTTAAATCAGAGGAGGATTTGAAGACAATTGAAGAGAGTAATAGAGAATTAATATTACTAAGAGAAAAGGTTATGAATGGTGTACTACTAAGATCAAAAGCAAGGTGGGTTGCAGATGGGGAAAAGGTTAGTAAATATTTCTGCAGTTTAGAAAAGCGTAACTTCATTAGTAAACAAATTGTAAAACTACTGGATGGACAAGGTAATACACTGGATAAACCAGAAGACATAAAAGTTACATACAACACTTTTATGAAGATCTATACCGAAAAAGACCAACTGTGAAATGCAATATTGAAGATTTGGTGAATAAGATACTGAAATTAACAGAAGAACAGACTAAATCATTACAAGGTGAAATAACAATAGAAGAAGCAGGGATTGCATTGAAAAATATGAAGAACGGAAAAAGCCCTGGATCGGATGGGTTTGGAGCTGAGTTTTTCAAATGTTTTTGGAAACAAATTGGTGTGTTTGTAACCCGAGCTTTAAATGAAAGTTTTAGAGAAGGTGAACTATCAAACACCCAGAAAGAAGGTATTATAATTTGTATACCCAAAGAAGGAAAACCAAAAGAATATGTAAAAAACTGGAGACCTATTTCACTTTTAAACCTTATATACAAAATTGGCTCGACTTGTATTGCCAATAGAATTTAAGAAGTTCTCCCATCACTGATTAGTGAAGACCAGACAGGATTTGTCCCAAATAGATGCATAGGTAGTAACATTAGGTTAATTTATGACATAATACACCATCTTAACATAAAAAATATCCCAGGGATGCTAATTAATTTAGATTTCGAAAAGGCGTTCGACTCGTTAGATTGGGATTTTATGCACAAAGTGCTAGAGGCTGTAGGTCTAGGAAAAGATATATGTAAATGGATAGAAGTATTCTACAAAAACATTAAGTCTACTGTTATCGTAAATGGCCAAACATCATCATGGTTCACAATAGAAAGGGGTTGTAGGCAAGGAGATCCAGTCTCACCATATATTTTCGTATTATGTGCAGAAATATTATCCATAATGATCAAAGAAGAAAATAGTATTGAAGGTATACAAATCGGGAGAAAACAACACAAGATATCACAATTTGCTGATGACACTCAACTGATGAACACAGGGAATAAGAAATCATTTGAAAAATCTATCGAGATTCTTGATAGGTTTGGGAAAACATCAGGTTTATTCTTAAACAAAGAGAAGACACAAGTAATTTGGCTTGGAAGACAAAAGCATAGTGAAAAAGATATATGGAACATTTAAAGATGATCTGGAATCCAAAAGAATTCAAAATATTAGGAATTTGGTTTACTCAGGGACTTAACACACATGGAAAAAGAAACTACAAAGATAGAATGATAGAAGTGAAGGCACTATTTAAAATTTGGCTTAAGAGAATCATTACCCCCTTACGAAGAATTGCTGTCTTGAAATCATTAATTCTGTCAAAACTAATTTACCTATGGTTGATGCTTCCAAATCCACCTGACACATTTGTTAAAGAATTACAAGACTTATGCTACTGGTTTGTATGGAATAAAAAAACAAGATAGAATTAGTCGAAAAACAGTTATTAAAGATGTACAGGATGGTGGGTTGAATCTACCTGACATAAATGCTCTCATCACTGCATTAAAATTAACATGGATAAAAAGACTGAGACAAACAACACACAGATGGAGAGATATGTTGATTTTTTCATACCCAATTATTGAGAATATTGAGAAATACTCTCCAAATCATCTGTGCAACACCACTCAAGACAATGTTTTCTGGAAACATGTAATTCATGTCATATAAGCAGTTCTACTACAAAATAAAACCAGAAAATGCTAGAGAGCTACTTGCAGAACCAATTCTTTACAATGAACATATTCAAAATAGGAAATAAACTGTTAAAACATAAAAGCTGGAACAACAGAAATGTATTTAGAGTATCTGATTTTTTCAAAGCCAATGGAGATTCACTATCCCATGAGGAATTCAGAACAAAGTATAAAATTAAAATAGATTTTCTATCTTATGGTGGATGCATATCATCCATTAAAAAATACATCAGAGAACAAGGGTTTGAGAATGAGATAAAAGATAACATTGAAGCAGAAGTCAACACAGCTCTAAAGAAAATATATTCTGTAGATAAAGGTTCCAAAGCTTATTACAGAATTATAGTAAAAGATAACTGGGAACCAAACTGTTGTGCAAAATGGACGGAGAAGCTAAATCGGCAAATACCTTGGAAGAAATGCTTTAGAAAAGTTCATCAGATTAAGGATATTAAGCTAAAAATGGATGCAAATAAGAATAGTGCATCGAATAATTGCAACGAATGTAGTTCTGAAGGAAATGGGGATAGTAGAAAGTTATAACTGTAGTTTCTGTGAAGAGGAAAAAGACAGCATTGAACATAGTTTTGGAGATGCATGCATGTCAATGAATTCTGGAAATCATTGCAAGAATTAATAAAAAGAAAGTGTTTAATAGCAAATAATCTGTCTTTGACTGAAAACATAATAATACTTGGAGCAGATGACAATTCCACAACTGATACAACATTCGATCTTATAATTCTGATAGCCAAACACTACATTTTTAGCTGTAAAATAAACAAATGTAAGCCTTCATTAACAGTATTTCTAAAAATACTAAAGAGAAGATATATTCTTGAAAAATACATAGCAATTGTGCAATTGAATCTGCCAAAATTTAACGCTAACTGGATTAATTATGAAGTATTATTGATAATTAGAATTATAGGATACCTGGATTTAATATGTGCATGTGTATGTGTATCATTAAATCAAAAGAAGAGAGAAAGTGGGGGGTGAGTGGAGGGGAGGGGAGGGGGTGTAAATGGAGTGAGTGGGTGCGTTGGTTTGCCATTATGTGTTTGTAGTTTATAAGAACTCAGAGGATTGTGTCTAGGATTTTTGTTTGTGTATGTGTTTGTATATCCAAACAGCAGCAGCAACCAACCAAAAAAAAAAAAAAAAAAAACTTTCCTCGGCATACATTGAACTCTCTCTCTTCCATTCAACCCGAAAAAAAAGACAACTCAGTTCTAATATGTTTCACGGATCATTTGCTACAATATTGTCAAACATGTACAAATATGATTAATAACAAAAAATATGTAGTAAGTTGTATCCGGAAATGTACAGCAAAGAGAAAGATCATGTTGATGAAAGAATGGAGAAGAGAGAAAGAAGGAACTGTGGAATGGAAGACAGAATGAGGAAAGAAATTTAAAAAAAAAAAAAAGTAAAAAAAAAAAAAATTCATGTTCATCATTCATCTGAATCATGGTCTCCCATTCTGTTCATTGACTGTTGGTGATAGTACTTCAGACTTATGGTATTTTGAAGGACAACTATAAGAAATTATTTGATTGGTGTTGAGGTAAACTTTTTTCATAAGTATTTTGAAGGATGGCTATTACTATTAGAAACTAAACTACTCGCTGAAATGTGGTGATGTGAAGGACAGCAATGAGAAACTGACTTGCAACTGCTGGAAAATTGTGTGACTATTAGCAACTGGAAAATCACCAATGGTCTTTCCTGACAGACATCAATGGCGAAGGTGAGAAAGTCTTTTTTTTTTTTTGTAGGATCAAGGTTATTAATACTTTTGAATACTTTGGTGTCTCAGATCCTGATTTTTGCAGGTTAAATTCTAAAAAATCTTCAGCTTCAGGGGGCTTCGCCCCTGACCCCCACCAGCGGCCTTGCCCCTGGACCCCACCGGGGGCCTTCAGCGGCCCCCGGACCCCCGCCACTTTTTTTTCCTCCTTTTTCACATTATGAGAATCCCATCTCTGGTTTGTACTTAACAAGTCCGGCGCGCTTGGCCTTAATAATGGGAGTCATCCCTAACGATTTGGCCTCAAACCAGTCGTGAGACTTCAACGTTTTCTTTCCAAACGTAGCCAGGGCAGTGCAGGGCATGGTGTTTCGTAAAGTTTCCCATCTCTCTGTGGCAGAATCTCTGGGCTGTAATGCATCATATTCTCTCTCAAGTACCACTGTGAACTGTTCCAGAAGATCTGGCTGCGATATCTTACTGATGGCGATACAGCTCCCTTGTTTCTTTGGCCATGGAACTTCTCTGGTTGCAGCCTGATTCAGCAGCATATCAGGGAGTGGTCTGTGTCGCAGTTTGCACTGTGGTAAGACTAGAGTGTGGAGATGGTTTTTGACAGCGGAGCGTCCTACCAGGATCGGATCCGGTTGGTGCCAATGCTTTGAGCGTGGGTGTCTCTCCAGGAGACTGTTGTGTCGAGGCTTCAATTTGAAGAAGGAGTTAACGATACACAGATGGTGAAAGGCACAAAACTCGCAGTCACTGTCCATTCTCATTCATTTTCCCCACTCCAAAGGAATCGAGGCAAGAGGGCCACGAGTCGTCTGCGCCCACTGTGGCATTGAAGTCGCCCAGGAGAACAAGTTGTTCTGTGCTGGGGATGTTCCTTATGGTAGATATAAGATTTTCATAGAACTCATCCTTGGCATCCAGAGTGGCGGACAGAGTCGGAGCATATACGCTGACAAGGGTGACAAGGCCTTCAGTGGTGTTGAGGCGGAGAGTCAGGAATCGCTCTGAGCCGCTGCTGCCAGGTTCTGTCCTCAGCAGGCTGTTCTTTACTGCAAAACCTGTTCCATATTCTCTTGGGGCATCAGAGCTCTTTTTGGAAACACTGCAATGCAAAGAATGCGGCCTTCAACTCTCTTTTGCACAAGTAATCAGATCCTGGATCTTGTCAGGTGTCAAAGTCACTTCATTGCTGATGAGTCAATGATCATCCCAAGATACTGGATTTTATGAGAGGGTTCGAAGACAGACTTTTAGGGTGTACAATATAACCAAGTGAGCATAAGGTATGCAAAGTTTTTGTGACATTCTTCATGCAGGCTACATATGTCAAAGCTATGAGGAGAGAATCGCCAGTGAAAGACATACAGATGTGTCCTTTTCTCTCAGAGTGGCCAAAACTGGTTTGAGAAGTTTGGTTAATATACGAGGTGCTAGTCCCAAGGCATTTGGTTGGGCTTCAAACTGCCAAAGTTGTCTATCCCATTCAAATCTCAGATGTTTTGTGCTCTTGGTGAACTGGCACTGAATAGTAGGCATTCTTGAGATCTGTAGAGGCCATGTTGCAGCCTGGGGTGATCAGTTTCAGTGCTGTTTGTAGGCTGTCCATCTTAAAATGGTGGTATGTGATGTACTTGTTAAGTTCTTTCAAATTTAGAATCATTCTGTGATTTCCATCTGTTTGGGGCCATGTGAAAACTGGAGAAACAGATTGACAGGGCTTTGGAGTGCAAATGGTAATTTGGCCTTTTGAGCTAATTTCTGAATTTCAACAGAAATATTTCTTTCTTTTGCATTTAGTCTTGGTTGTTTGGGAATTAACACTGGAATCTTCCCCGAAGTTGGTGTATGGCTGCCTTAATGGCAGGATAAAAGACGGTCATGCACACAAAACTCCATTCACTTTGTTGGTCAGATGGGATTAATACTTCCCTGGCCATATAGGGAGTCTCTGCAGGAGTATCAGCCTGCGTACACAGAAGAAGAAGATACTGGAATGTCTGTGACTGAGCAGTTTAATTCCAGTTTTAGGCTGTTGACTGTTTCCAAAATATCTGGATCTGAGGTCAGTTTTCTCCAGTTTTCACAAAATTGTTTTATTCTGCCCCCTTGGAATGAATGTACTTCAGTGTCAGTGAGTGAGAGGACTGAATGTGGGAGTGCACTTGTCTCACTTACCCTTTCTTGTATGGGTGACTTAGACCCTATTTCTTGGTGTTGTAGTGTTACTTGTTCTGAGTCTGTTTCCTTGGCTTAAAAAACTACGCCTGTCTCTCTGTACCGCTTGTGTGCGTTGTTGCTGCTGGTGCTTGTTACTTGTTCTGAGTCTGTTTCCTTGGCTTAAAAAACTACGCCTGTCTCTCTGTACCGCTTGTGTGCGTTGTTGCTGCTGGTGCTTGTTACCACAGCCCCTGTTTTCTCCATTTCCCTCACGTCGTTGAGCGAGCCAGCCAGATTGTCCCTAAACAGCAAGCTAGTGATAGGCACAGTGTCGGAGTAGAGGCCTGCCAAGTCTGCGTAGAAAAGGGCGCAGAGCCAGCCTGCGTCTGTGAGAGATATCGGTGGAGGTGTGGCATAGGAGCAGGAGAGCTTCGGAGTGTGAGTCAGTGACGGCTTTTTTTCAACCCTTTATTCAACATGCTTTTGCCTTTACTGTCAGCTTTGAGAATGAGCTGTGTTGTATTCACAGTGGCAGTGGCAGCTTTCACAATGGTTCTTTGCGTCTGAGCAAATTTCAGATCTGCCTTTCTGGCATGCATTGGCAGCTTCTTCCAAATCTCAGGGTTCACAGATGGGATCTGCAAGTTGTCACAGTTTTCAGGTTTTTTAATTTTGTCACATTTTTCTTTCAACTTCTCTTCATTGTGTTTCTTTTTAAAACACTTGTTTGTTGGAGGTAGTAACCCCTTCTGTGGTTGGTTCTTTCTCATCTAGTGCATTCTCAATGTCTTTGTACAAATCCTCCTCAGAGGATGGAATGGAAATAGCATCATGATCATCATTATCATTCATGATTTCTCCTCCTGAGCTTGAACTGGTCTGTCTTTTGCGTTTCTGTGCTCTCCTTTTGGTCTCGGCCAGAGAGGAAATTTCGTCTGCTTCAGCAACTAGGCCCGTGTCGGAGCCCAACTCATGGGAGGCCGAGGGCGAGCACATTTTTCTGGCGCCAGGCAGGCTGTTATCAGAGGCACATTTTCTGTCCATTTCCTTTGTCTTTGCAGACTGGTCTCTGGACATTGTTGACAGTTTTTCTTCAAAACGGGAGAGCATGTTTGTCATCATTTCAAACTTTTTAATCCCGTTTTTCTTCCAGTTCTTCGGTTCCACCACCTTTATGCTCAGATGGATTTTCCATTTCCACAGATTTCTCTTTTTTTCTCTCTCTCTCTGCCATGCTCAGTGGCAGTGGGGATCCGTACTGTGTGCAAACCTCGGTTGCTTTAAGTCCCAGTCAAAAGGATCTTGGTTCAGGCAGTAATAGTGCAGTAAAACCAAACTTTGAGTAGTCAACCATTAACCCCAACAGCACCTCATTCTTTCAGCATGCTGTTAAACTGGTCTGGATTCATACATAAAATATTTCAGATAAAATCAAGAGTTCAACTCACCGGATTCGCCATGTGTAGGATTGAGGGCACAGAACACACGGTCACAGTTTCTGATAAACAGACAACACACTGAACACACAACACTTTATCTTGTAATACACAACAAGCATCAGCGTCCAATTGACCAGGTTTAGCACTGCGCGCCAATACTCCTGTCGCATCATGTGACTTCGCCTGACTAAAGCAACAGGCGAATGATAACTTAAAATCACACTGGTTTTAATATAAGTACATCTGCCTTTCTGCAGTCATTTTCATCAAATTATGGAGAAGTGACATGAAAAAGGATTTTTGTGTTGGAACAGTTAAAGATTTCTCTGAAGATAATTTCGTAAAGCTTTCCATGGGAAATTTGATTTGTATTTCATTTAATTGTGTTTAAAGGTTTTATTTGTTTAGCACTTTCATTTGTTTCTGTTTAGTTTCTTTATCATTTGTTGAGGGGTGTGTGGCTGGGAGTTCTTTGGGGAAATTGTCAGTGAAGCCAAGGAATTTAAGCTTATTATGTTATATCGATTGGCCAAACTCGTGTTTACATTGTTAGACGGATTTTGTTTTACAACATGAAGCAGCAGTAACAGACAGTAAAATTATGTTTTTGTTTTGTTTTGCTTGATTTACATATTTAAATAGAATGTTCTTTCTCGCTTAAAGGTAATGTCCCCGCCACAGCAGTCCTCTCCCAGTTCAATGGCCAGCCAGTCGCAGCCCTCATCCTCCCAGCAGCCCACCATGATCACATCGCAGTCAGCACAGACCATGATGACCTCCCAGCAACAGCCGCTGATGTCCAATCAGCAGTCGATGATGTCCTCCCAACAACAGCCCACAGGCTCTCAGCAGCAACCACCCATGATGTCGTCCCAGCAGTCCATGATGCCTTCCCCACAGCAGCAGCAGCAGCAACAGCAACAGCAGCAGCAGGGGATGATGAGTTCTCAGCAGCAGCCCATGATGACCTCACAACAACAGGCCATGATGTCCAACCCCCAGCAGGGCATGATGACATCCCAGCAGCAAGGCATGATGTCACAGGGAGCAGCCATGATGTCGCAGAGTGGGGGTCAGATGATGGGAGGTCAGACTGGGGGTCAGATGATGGGGCGGGGTATGCCTATGAGCGCGTACCGTCGACCTTACCCTCAAGGTAAGACTGTCAGGTGAAAGGGAGAAGTCTGATGGGAGGATGGGAAAGTTGTATGGGTCTCACCATCTTCTGGTGTTTATACTGTAGACATAACCATTATTGAATGTTATTCCACATTTCTGTGTTTGCTAATCTTTCCGTAGTCACTGAACAAGCATATATATATCAGGCATGCCTACCGTCCCTGATCATCCAGGATTTGTCCTGGAAAGTTGATTTTAGAAGCCACTGTCCTGGAAATCCCGGATTTGCAACACGCATCCCGGGGAAAAAAATCTGGCGTCCTGGAAAAAAAATTAGGAGTTAAAAAGCCGTTCTTATCGTGCTGTACAGAACTGAGCCAAGAATATCATCTGCTAGAGTGAGTAGGCGTAATGCGCATTTGCGTGAAAAAAACCCAACAACTTGCTTTCACTTTCAAGTCAGAACATGACGTCGAAGAGGAGACATGATGTCAAAACAGAGTCGGATTCTGATTCTTCGAATAGGTCAGAAAGGAGTGAAAAGAAGAAGAAAACGACCGTGAAGCGAGGTTGTGTCTTTATAAAAGAATTCTCACAAAAGTGGCCTTGTCTACAACAAGGGAGGAAAGGTTTTCATGGATATTGTACATAGCTTATATAAGCTAAGCAATCAATGTTTCTGTCTTGACACTGTTCTGTCCCAGGTTTTACGGAGTTGTCCCTGATTTCTGTCTGTATTGTCCCTGAAAGCAAATTTTGGGGTAGGCATGCCTGATATATATATATATATATATATATATATATATATATATATATATATATATATATATTTGTGTGTGTATGAGCAAGATTGCCAGCACACCCGTGATATTTTCACATGAAAATTTGAAATGATGCATCACATATCATGTTCATGCGCCATACTGTCGCTTGGCAGTGTCTAGATGTGAATCAGTCCCCTCTTTCTCACCTTGATCTCGTGGAACATTAGAAGTCCTCTATCAGCACTGGCCTGTGCCACCAGAATTCATTCTGAGACATGAATTTCTAATTGAAACAAGTGACAAAACTTGTCTCCAGGATTGGGGAAAGAATACAGTGCCATCCCTTTGATTTTTCTGCAAATGTTGGCTCTATACATGCTGCATTCTTCTGTGCGATTGACAGTAAGGAAAATGCCACCAAAGGTGAAATAGAATTAGCAGACTCACAAACCAGTCAACAGAGCTTGAACAAAAAAAAATTTATGAAGCAAATAAAATATTACACTTTTCTAACATGATGATAGTAAAACATACATAACTAATGTTCATAACCCTTGCTTTCCCCCTCTCTCTCCTTCTCTCTCTCTCTCTCTCTCTCTCTCTCTCTCTCTCTCTCTCTCTCTCTCTCACACACACACACACACACACACACACACACACACACACACACACACACACACATTGACACAAACACTTTACAGTAACAGAATGTCACACACACACACTCACACACACACACACAAACACAAACACAAACATACAAGTATACACACATACGCACATGGGACATATTTTTATTTCAAACTCAGCAAATGCAGAGCGACACACGCACACACAAATACTTGGACTCATTGAAACACACATAAACACACACACACACACACACACACACACACACACACACACACACACAGAGCATCAACAAGGTGAAAAGTACAATGAGAGCAAATTCATGTTAATTACTGGTTTTAACTACATGAGAGTTCTGAGGTACTGACTTCAATTTGTCTTGTGCCTTTGCTTTTTGTCCCCCTCCGGGGGTTGCAACCTTGCTGTGGTCGGAGGGCTTGCGCAGTCCAGTGATCCCATAGGCTCTGTTAGTGGGGGCATCAATACTTGGATGATAGGCTAGTTTTTTAAAATGCTTCTAAGCCTGTGAAATCAAGTTGCTGTCTGGCCTAAGTGCAACATGGTAGGAGGTGATGCCCCTGGTAGGGTCTCCCATGTCAAATGGGTTATGGGAGAGGGCCCTGACAAACAGTAATTCACCTTTTTCCTTTTCTATCCTCTACCTTCTTTGATGGATCTTTCCTGTCTTTGTCTCCCTTTCAAGCATTCTTTTCCACATTCTTTTTTTCTCTGTGGTCTTCTTAAGATGTGCCATGCGGTGCAACCTGTGATGGAGGGGAAATGAGATCCTGGTGATTGAGAGGGCAGGTGCCCTCAACACATCTCTTTGCCTCGGACCTCTTCTAGACTTGAGGGACACTCTGGCCCGGGTGTAGCAAAGGGCTACCCCAGTGTGGGGCTGGGTCAAGACAGGCAGTTCCCTGGCTGGCCAAGATAACCTCTGCAGTGCTAGGCTCTCTGTTCCTGGGAGTTGAGCATGATCAGGGGGGATAGGGGTGGTGGGCTCCTGTTTTTCGTATATCTCTCCCGAAGTCTGGAGGGGGTCAAGACGGTGACTTCTTGACCCTGGCCCCTTGTTGGGACTCCATGGTGGGTAGGTAAGAGAGAGAGACAGTGATAATTATTTCCTAAAAATTAGGGGGTCAGACTCGGTACGAAAAAACTCACTTCCAAATTTTCAGGGGGTCACAAAAATATTTAGGGGGTCACCATTAATAACTACTAGAAAATGTAGTGGTTCTAAAACGTCAAGGAAATTTACATTGTTAACTTTGATCATGGCGGATAGGACGAAAGCCCTTTCACCTCATGCACTACTCACAGCTGTAATGCGTACAGGAGAAAATCAGTGCGTCAAGGTAAATTTTGGTACACTTTTGTGACGCATTGGCCTGAATTCCAGTCTGTCAGATGGGAAGTTTATGCGTCAGAGACACACATTTATGCGTAAGAATTATTACTGTGTGGTGTTCCAGAGTGTTGTAATGATAGCACACATAAGTAGCCTCTGCATCTGCTTTCCTGCCAGGCTCACAATTTGCCCAGCAGCCGGCTCAGGGTCAGTACCCCCAGCAGCAGTACAACAGCCAGCAGGCCTTTTCACCCTCCAGTGGACCCCAGGGACAAGGGGGGCCATCTTCCGGTGCTCCTGGGGGTGGGGTCCCTCCCCAGGTGCCCTCCTCCTTCCCAGGTGGACAGTCATCTTACGGACAGGGTGTGCAGAGTCCATACAGCTCGTACAATAGTCAAGGAGCGTCGCAGCAGCCACAGCAGCAGCAGTCCTCTCAGCAGCAGCAGCAACAGGTGAGTTGTATGTGGATGTTAAGCAACAGTAAGGTGTGAGTGGATGTTAAAATGGATGATTCAATTTATGTCAGAAACCATTGTCTTACGTCAAGACTATGGTGGTTAGTTATGTGAGCTCCGCAAGTGGGAAAGCTACAAGCTGTTACAGGAAGAGGTGGCAAAAACATTTTATCCTTTCAAAAGAACTGTGTGTGTGTTAAAATCTATCAGCCTTTTAATTTTTTTTTTTTTTTTTTTTGTGCTGTCCCAACCTCTACGCCACCTCAGAGGCAGTGTACCCACGCCGCTCATTCCGACACCCCGTCAACAGCCACAGCTCGGTCGGCCCCGCCGAAGCCCCGGCACCAGCAATCCACAGGGAGCAGTCAGTGTCAAGTCGTCAAGAGGCAACCCACCGGAGGAGACACTGCACTGCTGCCAAGTCACTTCGGTGGTGTTTAGTGGCGCCTGTTCTGATCTAACATACGCAGGACACCACCTACTAAGCCCCCTACTGACGACAATAATTGCTTAGTCGCGGAGCCGGCGTGAGTGAGCTCTCCCTCCGGAGGGCGCCACCACGTCCGTCCAACGACAGCCCCCATGGACTCGCCGATACAGGTGACCTCGACGGAACCAAACCAAAGCCACAGACGTAGAGAGGACATCAAAATTGAGGTCACCATGAGAGCAGGGAATGAAGGGCCACAGAATTTGAGACTTTTTTTTTTTCAAATGCTGATCGATGAGAATGAGGATGATTAAGATGATGCTACGGATTTCCATTTCGGTCTGAGACTACATGACAGGGCTGTACTCTACGCTTCCTTTCATAATATATCCCGGCGTCAACCAGGCCCGAGAGATACAGGCACCTGCAGTGTTGGTCAGGAAATTTGAGCAACACTCTCAGAAACGCATCCATTAAGTGGATGAAACTCGACTTTTTGTCCCAGTCTTCTGAGTCCGCAGCAAACTCAACTCTGGGTAGGAGCCGGTTGGGGCAGAAAAACCCACGTGACTCTGATGGGATTCGAACCCACGACCTCCCAGCCGGGAGTCCGCGATGCTAACCACTTCGCCATGGCAGCTGGTGCCTTTTATTTTTTTGTATTAAGGAGGGCCACTCACTGTATCCCCCCCATATGACAGAAAGATTTGTTGACAGCAAGTTGTAAAATGTCATGTCGCCTTGAGCTGATGTCCTGACGGACATGATTTTTAGTGTAATTTGTGAACTGGTATTTATCTGTAATACGAATTTTATGCTAGGGAATAAACAAAATTCAGTTTCATGTGTATTTACTGCTTGATGTCATTTTGTTTTCCTAATAAATGACATTGCAAGCATGTTGTGGGGAACGTAGAGCACACATAGTGGACAAAAAAAATTATCAAAAGTCTAAATGGTTGTTTCATTTTAGTATGGTTATGAGAACATGATATTCGACAGTAAATGTTAGAGAGGTGAAAGGAAGATTTGGACAGATGTAATGAGTTTTCAAACTTTTGTTAGGTTTATCTGTTCTGAGTGACACATTCATGTTCATACACTTTCAATAAAGACAATTCCAAAATCATTGTGCAAACTACTTTTTCAGTTGGCATGTATATACTATATGTAATAAGCTTTCAGAAAAGCATAGTAAGCTGTTTTGAAAAGTGTGTTTATTTGTTCATTGGAATGCCTTGTTTTGCATACAACCTTTTGTTAATGTCTCGTATACCAATTGCTGTTGTTTCTTTTCTTCATGTTTCTTTCTTGTTTCTCACTCATTTTCTGCTGTCCTCACCTACAGATGCCAATCTCTTTACCTGTATCTGTCTATCTTTCTGTCTGTTTGCTCATGGACAGACATATAGGATAAGCAGTAACAAGATTTGTACTAGGAATAACAGAAATTTCTGTTCATCATTTCAGTTTAGTCTGTTAGAGATGAGTTTATCTTCCTGTGTAATATTCATTATGTTGACAATGATCTACTTTTCACTAATGTCTTGTACTAAAGAGTTGTTGTGGCTGCACAAAGTCTTTAAAATCATGACTACAATATGTTCTTCATTGCAGTTTCCTATGTTTATATTTATATCTGCGATGGTTATTTATTTTCCATAGTCATCCCATCCCTGTCATGAGGAGTTATGGTCTATAATGGATGATTGACAACCCACCCACCCACCTTTCTGTCTGTCTGTCTCCCTCCCTCTCTCTCTCTCTCTCTCTCTCTCTCTCTCTCAAAAAACAAATGTGTATGTGCACACTTTCTTACAAATTATGTTTCTCATCCATTGTAAGCTTGAAATTTAAAAAAAAAAAGGCTTCAGCTTTCTGGTTTATTTGAAATTGTCCCTCAGTGATGTTTATAAACATTTTGTATCATTGCAAAGTTTTTTATTCCCAGTAATAGAGAGATGCTTCATGACTGACATTTGTATTGTGTTAGGATAGAAGGCCTCTCTTGCAGGGTGTCTGATCCTTCTCACCAACTGTCAGCTCCATCTGGGAGTTTTTTTCAACCAGATGTGTTGATGACTTACGACGTTTCTGTTACAGGGATCTCAGCAGCCCCAGCAGCGTTACAGCCCCTACCCTCGCCCGCAGGGCCCTATGGGGGCACAGATGTCCCAGCCAATGGCAGGGCCTGGCACTATGGGCCCTGGAGGACCACAGATGGCCAGTATGGGACCTCAGGGGCAGATGGGAAGCCAGGGGCAAGGGGGTCCCCGCCCATGCCAGGCCAGCCGGGTCAGGGATATGGGGGCTACAGTCAGGGACAGTACTAGGTCAGGGATGTGGGGGCTACAGTCAGGGACAGTACTAGGTCAGGGATGTGGAGAGCAGTTTGGGGCAGAAACTTGTGTTCATCATCGACAACGGAAACAGCTGAAATTTTTGTATATGTTTTTATGTATGAGGAGGGCAAGGCCGGGTGTGGTGGAGTGGCTGGACAGTGTAATTTGGTGTATTTCGGTGTACTGGTGTTGTGTGTGGGAGAATTATGAAAGAGTGTGTGTGTGTGTGGGAAGGTGTGTAATTTGGTGTATTTCAGTGTACTGGTGTTGTGTATGGGAGAATTATGAAAGAGTTTGTGTGTGTGTGGGAAGAGGCAGTCGGTGAGGTTGGAGAAAGGTAGTTTTGTTCTGAATTTCAGTCACTTTTGTTTTGATAGTGTACTTGTGTCCTTGATTAAGGTTGATATTGTTGATTGATATGACGGGGACATGCATAAATGAAAGCGATTTTTCCTTTATTACAAAAGGACAAAAACTGTCCTTTATAACAATTCATGTTAAATGAACAAAGTGTTAGCAGTATGACTCTTCTACCAACACCCATTCCTGTAGATGATCAAGAAGAGAGAAACTACAGAATCAATTGTATATTTATGAAGCAAAAAGGTCAAAATGTTTTCTCTGTGGTCAATAAAAACTAGATAACATGGCTGTTTAACAATTTTTTTCTCGTGTGTAATGTGTCATTACACTACACAGTGATAGACCTTCGTAAAACTGTACCCTATTTCACTGAAATATGTGTGAAGAGTGACACAAGGAGATCTTTTTCAATTGTTAGTTAGCAAAACAAAAACTGAAATGGTTAATTGTGTGAACTCGAGTCATCTGATTCAAATTCTTAATACACTTGGAAATTTACTTGTACATTGTAGCCAGGACACTGTGTGTGTGTGTGTGTGCGTGTGTGTGTGTGTGTGATATTTTAAAATGTTTTGAGTTACCCATTGTCTGAATGAGTTTACGCAATATTGGTGCTGCCATGGAAATATCGTCTTATGTGTTGTGAGTTCATTTTCAGTTCAATGAAATTATTGAACTTGATCATTCTTGTGTGTCATGACAATTTGCTAATATTAGAAAGGTACATTGGGAGTATGAAGTGGATGCGTGTTTATCTGTTTTTGTTTTGATTTGATTAATGTGGAGTCTGACCTGACCTTTGTGCTGGTTTTGGATCTTGTAATTTATGTAAAGAACTTGCATGTTTTTCTTTTTCTTGTGAAAGGTGTGGACAGTGTTGTGCAGCTGTGCTCAAAACAAACGGAATTATGATATGTACAGCATGAATGACCTGTATGTTCTGTACATGGGGTACATGGCATTCATGAATAAGTGACCAGCAACTAACTGCCGTGGAATGCTATGGTCTGACATGGTACGGTATATGACGCCAAACTGAGTTTATACAGTTACACACACTTCATTGAAAATGTAACTCATATTTTTTCCATGATGCTGTATGAAAATGGTGATGTGAAGTGAAGGATGATACGTGATTGTGATGTCTGGTCAGTTTTCATTGCATGCACATGCAGTCAGGCACATGTACATACATGGTTTTGATTTTGCACACATCGATGCACACATTCACAGAGTTACAAGCAAAGAGAATTTGTATGCTTACTTGCTTGAGCCCTGTCAGTTTGTGCTGACATGTTCTGTTGTTGCATTAGTACAAGGCAAAAAAATGAAGCAATGTGTATAAACTAAGTATGTCGGAAAATTTCAGTGATTTAATCATTTAGAACTGAGGATGCAACAAAATATGGTATCAGTGAGAGATTTGGGAAATGCAGACTCATAATGGACTAGCTATTGAACTCGCATAGGGATAAGTTGAGACTGGCTTTTACAGAAGTGCCACTCCTGCTGGAGACAAGATTTGGAATTAGTCAGGATTGGCAAAAGAGCTATTCCTTTTGGACTCATTTGGGATTAGTTAGACCGGCTTCGGTGAAAATGTGGCATTTTCAACCTGTGTTGGATTAAGTGAAATTGACTCGTACAAAAATGCTTTGTCTGATCAGCTCATGGGATTATTGGAGATTGACTGATGAATTTTACATAGGATTACTTGAAATTAGCTCATGCAAAAGTGTGAAAGGTAACATCAGTTATCTGTATTAATGGTCCCCTTGATTTTTGTTCATACAGTTTTTCCTGTGGCAGCTCGCATTATTACATGTCAAACCGAGGTATAAAAAAAATTGTCTCACCTCGAACATATTGTTTTTAAAAAACCTATAGCAGTTTCCTGGTCTTACCTCTTGAAAACACCAACAAGCTACAACCTTACTTTCCACATTTAATTTCAAATTACTCTGGACACAGGAAGCACGCATGGCATCCAGTTGCAATGAAGCTGGAGATTCAACTAAGATTATCACATTATCAGCGTATAAAAATAAAAACCTGTGAAACAAACGATGTAAAATCCTGAAAGTGACTGTTTGCAGTCCTGTAAATGTCACAGGATGTGACTAGTCCTGGTTCACATGACATGAAGAAGTCCCCAAAGGAACGAAGAGTGGTCGTCAACTCTACACACGAATGTGTGTTGCTTTTTACCTCATATCTGCCTCCTTCCATCAGTGATAGAGCTTTCAGTGTCATAGCTGTCAACACTTTTGAATTTTTAAGTATTTTCTGTGTTCTAGAATATTCTCATATATCCAAATTTAGACTGGAAGAAAGGAATTCCAAGAATTTCACAATTTAATTTCCTAAATTTATTATGGTTTGATGATAGTGTTGGGAAAAGATGACAGAAACTGTTGCATGCAGATCAGAGTTAGAATGTTCGCTTCATACCGAGAACTGCATAGGCAAACATGTAATGCATTTTCCCTGTTTGTTTGATTGCTTCGTAGACCAGTTTCAGCTTCAGGCATGAAACTGTTTTCAGGTAAAACCTATATTCAACTGTTGCATGCAGATCAGAGTTAGAATGTTCGCTTCATACTGAGAACTGCATAGGCTAACATGTAATACATTTTCCCTGTTTGTTTGATTGCTTCGTAGACCAGTTTCAGCTTCAGGCATGAAACTGTTTTCAGGTAAAACCTATATTCACTGGCTCTTGTATTCTTACTCAGGTCTAATAATATTCAGAGCACACTACATATTTAGTCACGTAAGCAAACACTCTGTCAGGGTGGCGTGCACCTTCTGAAAACAACACAAGCAATGTGCAAAAAAATGGATACTGTTTTTCTTATTTTATATATTAATATAACTGATGCTGAACAAAACAAACCATGAAATGTTTCAAGACTGACTCGGGTTGGAAGTGCGAGAGCTGGGAATTTAATATCTGTTGTCCAGCTGGATCCAGAATCATTCTCACAACACAGGACATGAGGTCATGTAACAGTCTGCATCACTGTGGAAAGAATGCTGCAGAATACTGACGATGAGATGGAGGGTTGTGTCACAGTTAGAGTGAAGAGAGTTGGCATCAGCATTTGTCAACTGAAAGAAGTGTCTTCCAGAACAAAGGTAGTGTCCACAGGTGGTGCTGAGGAGACGGAGGCCCCACTATATTGGCCTCACTGTAGCTCTGCCACTAAGTCTGCTCCAACACTGGTTGCTGCAGAGAGTGTCAAAACTACCTAAGTCCGGGGTTCACAATACTATTCTCAATCCCTATGATGTAGTTAAGAACGATTTGCACCCAGTATTTACCAATTCCATCCATGAATTATTGAACATGGATCATTTGTCTGCATATTGATGTAAACCACATGATTTCAGAGACCAAGTTTACGTAACATGCAAAGAAATATATGCCTACAGACTGACAAACATTTTGTTGAAGCATGTGTGTATAAAATAAGTAGAGTACACAATAGTTCATTAGCCGTGCTAGGATAGCAAATATGGCAGTTGTGCTGACTATCCGACATATGCACATACACATGAGTAGTCACACAATTGTAATGACCTAACCCAAACCAGGCTGAAGAAGGCTGAATCATCATGGTTAGATCTAGTTGCAAAGTGAGGCAACTGCAGGCGGAAATCTAAACAAATTATAGATATTAGTGTTGGCGTAATGCCTAAAAAAAAACATGGACAAACGAATCACAAGATAAAACACGACGCGTTTCGACCTGCTAGGTCTTCTCAGGCAAGATACAAAATGATCAGGACAAAGAAAATGAACGAGCAGTCACTTGTCTTCATCCGCTTCAACACAAGAAAGGCGTTGAATCAACGCCCATCTTGCACTGAAGTGGATGAAGATAAGTGACTGCTCGTTCATTTTCGTTCTCCTGATCGTATTGTGTCTTGCCTGAAGAAGACCTAAGAGGTCGAAACGCGTCGTGTTTTATCTTGTGATTCATTTGTCCACTTGTTTTTTGCAGTACGCTAACACTAATATTCAAAATGTATACATCTTGGTGACAGGATGCAGGGAAAAGACAGTCCTCACATTACACACAGTAAAGCAATCCAGCAGATGTTAGCTGACGTGTGTATTAGTGTGTATAAGCATTTTGCATGTACAATTATGTGTGAATTCAACGAGAAACAGTGCCACAAGATCTTCAATAAGTGTTTGTGTAAAGTATGACATATAACTGACGGCTGGTTGCAAGGTGTGCCCAAAGTGGAGAATTTATCATTTCCCCCACCCCCACCCCCCTCTTCCCTCCCTCTTTTGTGACTATTCCTAGTTGGGGGTTTTTGTTGTTGTTTTTTTAAACTCTACTTCTTGCAGACCGATGATAGTACAGAAATCAATCTGCGATCACAAAAATAGAATTACATATTCAGCCCTTTTCTTTTCCTGAAAATTTTCATGAGATTGTATTTGAAGCTTGCGTTCTGTGCAGTTCTTGATGTTTGCATCTCTGCACAAGTGAATAAATTTTTGAAGGGACTCGGTATGTGGTTGTTTCTAACGGTATTGTTCACATCTCTGTGTAAGCGAATGATCTTTGATAACGTTGTCACTCATCTAATGATCGTTATTCCCAGGTCTGTGCTGCTTGCAGTGGGTGGCACACAGGACATTTCTCTTTGAAATGGAAACTGTGTGTCTCACAATGGAATCTTCCAGAGTGAATATGGCATTTCTTGTTTTTCAGTCTTTTGAGTTCATTCACCTGTACTACAACTAAAGGTATATTACATGTCAGATTGGCCACTTTCAAATAATGATGAATAAGACCTGAATTTTAATGAGTGGAGAGGGGGGGGAGTTAAAATACAAAAGCATCACACACACTCTCTCTCTCTCTCTCATACATATGACAGACTGTGGGTCTCTTCACAATAAAGCTTTAGACTGAAGTTTATTAGTTGGTGGTGAACCTTTTTATTTTTTAAAGAAATGTGGGCTCTTATATTAAATTCACTATTCACTGTCTTTCAGCTTGGCAGCCAATAAAGCTTGTTTTAAAAGATTTAAACCTCTTCCGTTCAGATTCTTCAAAGTAAGACATGCTTAGATTCAGATTCTTTTAGCTTTACTCTCAGAAATAAGAAAGGGTGTTCAAGATTCATATTGTGCTACCAATTTTAACGAATTTTCCAGATTATGAAATTTGGTGGGTGGGTGAATTCACACCACCCTGTAATATACTAGTGCTATGTTTTTTGGTTTGTGTGACTGTTGCTTGTCACCAAACATGTCATATTCTGTGATGACAATGACACCACAACATGCATACCCATAGTTATGCCATGCACATGCATGTTGTTGATTCAAGTTGAAGCTAGGGCCGTTCTGACGTGAGGATCAGCACATGCAATAACAGTCAAACAGCACAGTCACACTGTCACCATAAAACACAGGTAATGGAAAGGGGGGTAGGTGTGTTCTTTACAGTTTGTTTTGCACCATTTAGTTTCAACGAAAATGCGTAACAAAAACAAAAATAAATGGGGGGGAAAATTGAAGCATGTAGCAGTATCTCACTTTAAGTGTCTGACCAATCAGCAGCAGGCAACCACCATTTTGCAGGTTGCCATGTGGTTTGCAGCCTGGCAAGCTGCAGTCTTATTGGGATCACTTTCATCCAGTTTTTCATTTCATTGATCACCTGTATTGATATCCAACTCATCTTCATGCGTTTTTTTTTTCCACTTCTTGTATGTCTAATACAGTTTCTCCTTCATGTTGTCAATCATTTTCATTGAACTCGGTAACAGACAATAAAGCTGCCAGTATTAGATTCAGTTAAGTTCATTTACTAGTTGTTTATTATATCTTTCCCAGTTCATTTACTAGTTGTTTATTATATCTTTCCCTTTCCATGAATGGAACAGGCATCAGACTCTAAAAATAATGCCAACATCTTATTGCACCAAAGCTGGGATTCCCATGTTGATTTTTGAGCTTCTCCAAGTGATAAAACACAGTCAGAGCAATTTGAAAAAGTCCCGTCTCACACTTCTGGGTAGCCCTGCTATGAAATGTAGCAATGCATAAAGCAGCTCCCAGCTGCTGCTGTTGTGATGCAAGAGAGCGAAGAGGTTGAAAACACTCTGGCTGGTAATAAATCCTTTTCTCCTTCCCATCATGCTGATGGCTTTAACATTTTGGGTTGAGAAGGTTTTAGCAATAGATTGATTGTGAGGAAGGAGGTGATGGAAGCTGATGTTTTAAGAGAATATTTCGATAAGCCCCATTTTAGAAAAAAAAAAAAAAAAGTGAGTGCTTTTTCAGAACATGTGCAAAATTGTGTCTGCATCTTGATATACCCTATGTCGTGATGGGCTGCATTTATGTCCACTGAGGCATAAGTCTAAAGTCAGCTTTTACAATTTTTCAGTGTTCTTTCTTTTCTTTTAAAAAAAAAAAAATGATTTGATAGTATATATATTTTAAGATGTTTAAGTGCGAACTGCTTTCACCTTGGGCAAACAGTGCCACAACTACAGTCGTTTCAAGAAGACAATCTGTTCGCAAACTGTTTAGAGAAGGATAAGGTAATTTTCAGCATATGGGGTGCACTTAAGTTAAAAGTGTGCAACTCGTGATTCTGAAATCAAGGGGTTTTTTTCATAGGTAAGGCATCTCAGAAAATTGGGTTCACAACTTTCATGAATACGAAACTAACCTCTAAATGACATTGAGGAAAAGATCCATTGACCAAAATTAATAATTGATTGTGTCAAAATACACAGCAAATAGTCACAGTGTGAAACTTGTATGAAATTTAAGTTTTGAACAAATTAGTGTCACTAATCAATATTATCATTTAGGTCCAATTGTATAGTGCCCTTAGACTCAAGGGGATAAGCCTAAACAAGTAGAAATTACTGTTTCCATTTCTAGCTGACAGTTCAGCCATGATTGGCCATTTTGTTTACTTTCACTCTCAGGGACAGATGACCGTAACCTCTCATTTTGAACTTTCGTTTCTTAAGACTTCCTTCACAAAATCTGCTTTTCTATTTGTACTTTCTTTTCCAGGTGCCTGATTGAATCCTACATCATATATACAGTGTTAATAGATTGACAGTATGATTGACAATGACTAGATAAGTGTTGCGATCACTTCCAATGATGAGAGTCAAACTAAGAGTGCTTCATAGTCGAATTTGCCCAAGATCGTTATTGGTCTTAATAAAAGTCTGCATATTTCCTATGCCTATTGTGTGTTGGATTCCATATGATGCATCAGATGGCCTAGGAAGTTTGTTGCCAGAACTGATTTGGCTGTTGGTAGGGCCCTTCGTGATACAAGGCATCATAGTCAGATTTTGAGGGGAAATAATCGCCTTGTAAACGAGAAACTATGTTACAGTGAAAGCTCTTTGCAACAAACTGAGTAGTCAGGTGTGAAAGGCAAGAAACACTTTGTTACAGTTAGGCATCTCCCTCCCTGTGCCCCCCCCCCCCCCCCACCCCCTTTCCTTCTCTCTCCTCCCCCACTCCCCACCATGCTTTTACAATTTTTTTAAGAGATGAAAGCTTGCATCCTACCCCCATATCCACCGTGCTTTTCCAAAATATTTGCCATTTTTGCTTTGCTTTAGTTTCATGCCTTGTACACGGATAAAGAGTGGTGGTTCACAAAATGTGAGAATGGTGTTAATGCTGACAATTTCTCATGCTGTGATGGTCTCGTTTATAAATGGAAGAATGACAGAATCCCATTTATACACCACTCACAAGGTGTTGTTGCATACAGTAAAAGAAAAAGTTTCAATTAGCTGTGTGGGATCACATTCAGCAGAAGAAAAAATGGTCAAAGTGACTGTTGGAAGCTGGAAGGGTTCTAGGTAATTAAGAATTGGGTTGTTTAGAAGCTGATGCAAGCAGCTTATTAGCACTCGTGTATACACACATACATGCACGCACACGCACACACACACACACACACACACACAGAAAGATGCTTTAGATTATGAATAGGTCAGTGGTTAGTAAGAATAGTGAGAGGTTACTCTCTACAGAGGTCACAAACAGCATCACAGTTTCAGAGAAAGGATCTGTCACAGAATGTTCAGTCCTTGTGAGGAGAAAGTGATACAGATGGACCGTTAGTGGAGGTTCCTTTGGATTTGTGAACTCGTCAGTTGTCCTGTGAGACATTTCTTACGGAAAGTATGTAAAAAGACATTTTCTGAGACAACAGGTACAGTATGTATCATGCTTGGTTGCCACCTGAAGAAGAGGAATTGCAGAATTAAAACATCCCAAACCGATTTTTTTTTTTTTTTTTTATCACCAGACTTGGTGCTTTGTTTTGGTTGAAAAAGATCCAGGCTGGCATTCCACTCATTGCCAGGTGCATATAGCTTAATACTCTTCACCCCTCCTTCCCCTTCCTCCCTTCAGTAGCAAAGTTTAGAGTGGTGGGGTAGTGCTGAATGTCACTGGGATGTTGCATCGTTCACTGGTGTTAAAAAAGGTGATGGAGTTAAGAGTTCTCTTTGCATTGTCAGTTCGCTTGAAAGTGTTCATATTTTGAAAGAAAAATATATCATGTGTTTGAAGGTTCACTTTACATCTCTTTTTCCTTTTTTTCATTTTGCACTGTGTGTATGTGCGTGTGCTATGACTTATACTTCAATGTGTGTGTGGTTTTTTTTCACTGTTGTTTTTATTTACATGCTTATGAATTGCATGTGACTTGATTTATTGATCTTTCAAGCCACATTGCCAAACTGTCCAGTAATGAAAAGTTTGTAACCTGTCTCAAAATGTTGTCTATGAGTATTCCATGGTTGTGTCTGTACTTACTCATTTAAGTATGTGTACTGTGAATGTCTTGATTGATTGAGGAATGGAGGGGCATAAAGCGGAGGAGGGTCATATGTACATTGAGTCTGAGGTGCAAGGTTGTTCCGTTCTCATGCACAGTAGGACTGAACGTTGTTGACAGTATACTACGTGTGTAGAGAGACGGAGTAAGGGGAGGGAAAAGTGTAAGAAAGGTACAGAATTGATGATGTAGGAAAGAGATTTTGGTGTTAATGTTAGAACCACGTGTTTCTGGCTGTATTATGTGTCTCAGGTCTGTGTAAAAAGGTTTTAAAAAATTGATAGAAATGGATGTTTACTTCGTGTAAAAATTATTAGGTTGGTAAAGTAATGTTTACAAGTGTATATTAGGTGCTACGCAAGACTAAAGATGACTTTTGCACATGATCTGTGAAATAACAAAACATGCTTCATTTTTTTCTGTTTTAAAGATTTATTTTCCAACTCCAAATGTGTTCCATGGTCACCAATAACTAGAAATGTTTTTAAAACCAGCTACCGTGGCGAAGTGGTTAGTGTCACTGATTCCCAGCTGGGAGGTCGTGGATTCAATTCCCATGAGAGCCATATGGGATTTTTCTGCTCCGACAGGCTCCTACCCAGAGTTGTGTTTGCTACAAGCTCAGTTGGGAAGACTGAAACCACACAGCCGAGCTTCATCCACTAAATGGATGTATCTCTGAGAATGTTACTCAAATTTCCTGACCAACACTACAGGTGTTTGAGTCTCTTGGCCTGGTTAACACTGGGATATATTATGAAAGGAAGCATAGAGTACAGCCCTGTCATGCAGTCTCAGACTGAAATGGAAATCCACAGCATCATCTTCTTCATCCTCATTCTCGTCGATCGGTATTAAAAAACTCTGGCCCCTCATGCCCTGCTCTCATAGTGACCTCTGTGTCGATGTCCTCTCCACGTCTGCCATCTTGGTTTGATTCCGTTGGGGTCACCAGTATTGGCAAGTTCATGGGGGCTGTTGTTGGACAGACGTAGTGGTGCCCACCTGGGGGAGAGCTCACTCACACCAGCTCCTTTACCAAGCTATTATTGTCGTCAGTATGGGGCTTAGGAAGTGGTGTCCTGCGTATGTTGGATCAGAACAGGTACCACTGAAGTAACTTGGCAGCAGTGCAGTGTCTTTTCTGGGGGTTGCCTCTTGAGTACTTGACATTGACTGCTCCCTGTGGATTGCCAGTACTGAGGCTGTGGCAGGCTGGGCTGGGCTGTGGGTGTGGACAGGGGTTCGAAATGAGCGGTGTGGGTGCAATGCCACTGAAATAGCACAGAAGATGGGGCAGCAAAAACAAGAATAAAAGAAAAAAAAAATGCTCTTAATTGAAGTCAAGAAATCAAAGTCAGATGAGAAGATTGAAAGACAGCAATAGTTATATATAGTAATGTGCAGATTATAAATTGCTGACATGTGCTATGCTCTCACATGTACAGATATGTGGTTGATGTGCATGTAGAGGACTGATTCAACAAAGACCTGTTGATGATTTAAAAAAAGCTCACCACAATTTACTTACCTTGGAGCACCGTAGCTTTCAACCCTACCAAATCTTTCTGGAATTTCCCTAAATCAGAAATTGTTTCTGATTTTGGGGGGAAAAATCCATATGTTGAAAATTTGATTAGAATTGTGTTTGAGCTGTCATTTTTTTTAATAAGGATGATAAATTGTTGCAGAACAAAGATCAAATGATGTTAGGTGAATGTTGGAAATAACAGGTATGGAAAATGCATTTTCTTTATTAACCACATTAGTCATTTGAAACATGAAGGGGTTAGAAATGCTTCCAGCCAAAAGCCAAACTGCCATCTTTCCACTCCATGCATCCCCATCATCCCATGGTTCCCAAAGTTTGACCTAAAAGGTTGGCAGCTATGAAGCCCATTGCTCAACATCTTTAAATGACAGTTTAGTTACAGGTATCGCAAGGAACAGAGTTGTGTGGTATGGAGATGAAAGTTCAGTTTAAAAACAACATTGTCTTTTATAACAGTACTTACCTAACAGAACTGATCAGATTTATACCAAGTTGCAGCAGGTCAGAACTGCTTTTCAAGCAGTTAAAGTTGAATTAGCCATATTCTTATTTTTCTTGCCCACTTTTCTGTATTTTGTTGTTCAGTCCTGAAACATGCAGTACACTTTAGCAACTGTTTCTTTTCATTCAGAAACAAGGGTTTTTTGGTCAGATATTCATTGCATTGTCATATGTGTTTGAGATACCTCACAGAACTAGAATTTTGTTCTATTTCTCAGTTGGGTTGATTTTTTTCTTTCATTTTTCAGTTTAAAACTGACACGTTTTTTTTTTAATGTTCTTGAAGAGACCACACTGCTTGTGTGCTGCTATGAAAATGTCCTGTTTATTAAAATTGACATTAGTCGGTTTTAATATGCATTTTACTTCTTTTTTTTCTCTCTCGTAATAACGTATGTTTACAACCTTTGGATGATGCTGTGTGCACAGTTTGTCAGTGTTGTATGTTTGTTTGTGTTTGAATTATCAGACTTGTATCAAGTCAGCAGATGAGAGTTCCTATGGTGACATTGATCTTATCTTTGCATACATATGTATGTGTGTATATATATGCATGTGTATGTATGTTTGTGTGTAAATATATATATATATATATATATACACACACACCACTGAAGTCTATTCAGGCCCGTGTCTGCCTATATAGACATTGTCAGATTTTGGGAAGATTGATTCAGGTGGTCCAGAGCCAAAACTGCATATATGTAAGGACATGTTCCTGTCTGTTTGTAGGTGTGCTTGTGGACTCTGTGTGTGTGTGTGAGAGAGAGAGAGAGAATATGTTTGCCCATATGGTTGAGGACATGTTTGACCTATTCTTTGGCAAATTCAACCAGGAGCAGAGCTTAATCTAGAGCGCAGGATTGGTACAATCCCCGAAAATCTGTTCCTTCCCGCAATTATCGAGTCTTAACGCGGGCAGACTCCCGCACATTTGCAGAACTGCCCGCCCTGTTGACTGATCGTTGCGTGCGCTCGTTTGTCGTCTGCTTGAAAAACTGAAACTAGGACTGAGCAGGAGTGAACGATTTCATGATATTTCATTGGCTGTTAGTGCAAATCAACCAATCGGCAGCGTTTATCTCCTCCTCCTCGATCACCGACGAGAAGTTGCGAGAGTTTAAGGCGCCATATTGGATATTTTCCAAAATGAAGCGTGCACCCACCCTATTCGACTTCGACTTACGTGGAGGAAAAGTGGAAAAAAAAAAGATTCTCTGCCATGCGAGGGTGAAGAAGATCATGAAGAAACCGCGACTACATCCAAAAGCTCGGAGAAGCAGCCCGAAATTAGTGCCAGTGCAAGGGAACACTGGTTTCAAGATGATTGGCTGAAGAAGTGGCCCTGGATACCTAAGCTGAAGACCGGTGTGATGCGATGTGAATTGTGTTTGAAACACAAGAAACAAAACGTATTTACGTCGCCCCAAGGTGGTTGTTTAATCTAGATGATTTGATCAAGGTGTGTTGAAGTCTGTGTACAAAGGTGGAGGAGGTATGTAACGTGGGGTTGTATGGGGGGGGAGTGCCCCCCTTTTTTGATATGAGGGGGGGACTGCCCCCCTTTTTCAAAAATCCTAGATTAAGCTCTGAGGAGGACCATAGATTTCTTGCGAATAGTTCATAGTTGAAGTGACAGTAATGTTCGGTCAGTTTTCAAAGTCTGAAATCAAGTGACATCTGGTGTGAGCACAGTTATAGGAAAGGCATGGTCAGGAGCTCTACATGACAGCGTCTTCCGGTCTCAGTTTACCTCTGTGCAGTTATTGTTGTTGGTAGGTGATTTGCGTACAGGCGTTACTGGACCCCACAACAGTGCAGTTCATCCTGGAGGGTGACCTTTGCCAAACTGACATTGATAGTTCCTTGTTGACTGTTGATGCTTTAACAGTGACGGCATAACCAGAGTGTGATTGTGTATGGACGAGTTGGATGAGCAGTATGGTGTTAATGCCTCCAAGAGGGCACAAAAGGTGAGAGCAAGAGATAAAAGGTCTTCTGTCCGTCTTCTTGATCAGAGTAGAACACTATTGAATCACCTGAATAATGGAACATTTTGGAAGATCGTTGCCTTAGCTTTAATACCCATCCTGGTGGTTGATTCATGAGCTCTGGGTCTTATCATGGGTCCAGGATTAATATTCTGCCCTCATTTCAGTCTTTGTATGATTCATTTCCTTGTTATTGCTGGTCCGGGGTGTCTCCCAATGAAAACCAGACTAGGAACAATGTCGGCAATGGATTGTCTGTTGAAATCCAGCAGTGATTGTCAGATTCCGGCCGGAAAGTTACTCTTTTTCACTCCCCCACGGAATATTTTTGGACCAAACTGCAAAACATTTATTTGTTTTTGTTTGGATATTTCACTTGTTCTCAGCATTTCAACAGAACAATTCAAGGGAATAGTTAAAGGGAAATAACCTTCATTTTTACACAGAACAAAGCATGTCTGTTTATGGAAAAGACTTTGAAATGATTCCTACCTAACCCTGCTGTTTGGCATGCATTTGAAGGTCTGTGTTTCTGTAGAAGTCTGTCTTTGTTCCAGAAAGAGGCAAGAATTTCTAAGCACACATTTCCTACAATGTTCACTAGTTTCCTGTCTTGCCAAGTCAAGTTTCTGTTGCAGGGGAGCTAGTTGGCCTAAAAAGAAGTCTAAGACTTTTCATGACAGATTTATTCAGGGTGGTCTCATCATACACCTCTTAGGGAATCATGGTCTGCTGCTGAGAGGATAAGTGACTTTGTTGGATTTCCAAATGTTTAAACTGGATGAATTGTAGGTGGATGTGCTGATTGAAGTGGGATGGCTGGTGTTCCCACCACTGCCTAGCATTGCCTGTTCTTTGGAGCTGAGTGGTGCAGTTGACTATTTCAGGGATCATACAACTGTGTTTTATGTTTGAGGAACTTATTTTTTGCATCCTCAGCTTGGTTTTGATGGCGTTTCCTCTTGGACCTGTCTTCAACCGGGTGCTGCCTTCATGGTTCATTGGGCTGGAAGTATTGGCATGAAAATGAATGGTTGCTGATGTTACGTACCACATAGGACAGTTTCACCTGATTAAACTGTTTAGTGGCACATAGGTACCATCAGAACAGATTCTTAGCGTTAGGTTCATGGGGAGGGGCAGAAGAGAGATTGCCAACTCTGTATTTGGCCTCTTTTTTTTCTGCACTTGAACTTTGGTACCTACCAGCTGTCCAGTTTCGTCGGAAATTAATCTTCCCAGCTGTGCTAAGAGCATGGTGCAAGAAATGATGATCATGAGATTCCCTTTAGCATCCCGTTTCGCTTCATAGGATGCCAGGGTGGGGTGTGGGTGAGTGAGGGTTCTTTCAGGACAGATTGTATGCACATCAGTCTTGCTCTTGTTTGTTTGTTTGCCTTTCTTCTGTGTTAAATGGTTTGTGGCTTGTTCTTCTGTCTTTGCTTCAGGAAATCATCTTTTTTTTTCTTTTAGTAATTGACTATGTGCCAGCTTCTAGTTGGAACCAGACGACTAGGGAGTGGGACTGTGGGCATTGTCCAGAATGAACACAAGCTGTCCAGTCTGCAATGTCTTTTGTCCATAATGGGATTTTTTTTTTCAATGGTAGCATTGTTATGCTTTCCAGTCATTTTGTACTCATCTGTTGGTAAACTGCAGGTGATGAATGAAGGGAAATGCCTGGCTCCGTCACCTCCCAGTGTCATCTTTTGACCTTTGCAATGCTTTCTGGGTCGCTCACAATCCAGAAACAGGATAAAACTCATTTTTTATCTCTTGAACTTTTTAAAAAATTTTCTAATGAAATTTGAGATATTTGTCAAAAACCCAGATTGCTATTTCTCAGCTGATTTTGGTGTGTGTGTGTGTGTGTGTATGTCGAAGGGGAAAAAAGTAATTGGCTGCGTCGTTTGAACTGTCCATTTCCGAAAATGCAGGATGTGGATGACCCATACATTAAACAGACGTTATTGGATGTGGCAGTGCTTTGAGTAAAGGTCATGGGCAACTGGTTTCATTGTTTAAGGCAACACTTCAGAGGACTCTAGTGAGTGTTTCATAAACAGTAAACACATCTATGTCAACTGTATGGGTCATGGGGGACCTGCATGGAGCGTATCATTAAAGTGACACTCTGTAAAGATCGTTATTGTGTTATGAATTGTGTAATGATACAGACAGTCGTCTATGTTTGTGTCTTTAACAGGACTGTTTTGGTTTTGTTTGTTTTTCACCGTGTGGTAACAAATCTGAAAGAGCCATGCACGGGTGTCAGTTGACATGGCATTACACTTTCTGGCACTGAAGAGAGTGCCATCTCTGTTTTAAGCCTCTCAGTTTGCTGCAGTTCATAAACTTTAATGCTTCTCAGCTGTTGGGTGTGGTGAAAATCAACCTTCCCAATCGTGCCAAAAGATTGTGCTGCACTTTGGGATGATGATGATGATGAGATTACAGTGAACTTTGTACTACAGTTGGAGATGATGATGAGATTACAGTGAACTTTGTGCTACAGCTGTGGATGATGATGAGATTACAGTGAACTTCCTGAGTAAGGACAACTTGTTCCCAGACTGAACTGTGTATGTGGTCAGTAGTTACATTTAGGGTAAAGGCATTATACATTGTTGCAATAATACTTTGTTACAATTAGCATTAAGAAGGTACATGTTGTTACAATAGTGCTTGTTATGATTAAGTTTTAGGTGATATTGTTACAATAATACTTGATACAATTAGGAGTAAGGTGTCATACATTGTTACAATAATACTTGTTTTGATCAGGGTGAAGGCAATCATTGTACAACAGTAACACTGACCACAGTTTGGGTAAAGTCATTACACACTGGCACAACAACAACTGTTACATTTGGGAAAAGGGCATCGCACTGACCAGGGCTCCCGTGTCATGAACAGATGTGCTTATGTCACACATTTTGACTGGACAGTGCCCTCTGAAAGATTTTGGACCTTGTGACACTCACCCTTCATCACAAATCGTTTGTGTATGTGCTCGGCCTTTATCATCATCAGAGCTTGTGTGAATGGCTTTGTATGTAAGGCAACATTAAAAGCTTGAAACTGAGTCGTACAGGTTTTCCTTTTGCCCCCAGACTTCACCTTCTGCAGTACCTTGCTAGCAGACGACCCACAATAGATGTGCCATCTGTATCAAAATGCCAAAGACCTTTTATATTGAAGTATTTGACTGGACCATTATCGGAGTGCATGTCATCAGTGACATGGCTCCTGCTGAAATAGTATCTTATGCTTTGTCAAAAATGCTGACCTGTTCTCTTGACTTGCGGATCAGACTGTCTGCCATTATTAAAAGGAAATATGAAGAAACCGGATCCTTCTACAGAAAAGATTAAGTCAGAGTCACTGCAGTTTGGACTTGTGGCCTTCTGAGTATCCTTGGCTTTATCTTGACAACAAGACTTTGCGGCACTATTTATATTTTGAGGCCAATTTGAGGTCCATGTCAGCAAAGGAGTAAGATCATGATAGGAACCATTTTACTGACTAAGGATCCTGAAATTTCCTAGGGCCAGTCTTATTCACCATGAAGAAGCTGTCAGCCACTGCAGTGTTTATTCATTAAATCACTTAGTGTTGTTTTTCCAATCTGTAGTTATGCTATCTCAAAACCTTTGATCAGTCTAAACGCTGTAGTCATGAAAAGTCATTTTTGTTTTTAAAAAAAAAAAAGAATTTCAGTTGTCCCTCCATCTTGCTGTCCCTCTTTTCTTCTGTGTGTGTGTGTGTGTGTGTGTGTGTGTGTGTGTGTGTGTGTGTGTGTGTATGTGCCTCCACTGCATGTGTGTGGATGTGTGTGAGAGAGAGAGAGAGAGAGAGATGTGACTGAAAATCTACATCCAGCTCAACTTTTGAAAGATTGACTTGAAAACAGGGGGAAGGGTGGGGGGAACTTTTTTAAAGCTTGGTGCACTTTAAACACTGAGGTAAGGGTAAAAAGCTCCTTTATACTGTCTTAGAAAGGGTGAGCCTATCCTTGACAAGTGCATTGAATCGAGAGCCCTGTTGAACATTTGTTGGCAAGGTTTGTGACATGGACATGCATTTTCAAAATGTAACACCATAAATGTAAGAGAAAAATAAAACCTTGTAGTATTTTATCATGTTCCTGTAATATGCGCTTTGGGCTCTCGTGAGGTAAAGCACTCTATAAATATCCTTACATTACATGACATTACATTACATTTAGCAGTAGAAGGGACATTCAGGGAACTGCTGTGTATATGTGTGTGTTCTAAGTGATCATGAGGTTAGCAGTCAATGTCCGTCATAGTATGAATGCAGTCAAACATCAATACACACCTCAGCAAATATGGCTGACATGAATAACCATCACAAGGAATAGAGGTGGGGGGGGTGACTTCTCAAACTCTAGAACACTGACACTATGATAACACTTATGGGTGCAGGACATTTGGGGGGAAATGAGTGATGTTTGATTCTAAATTCAGCAGTCAGTCGGACTCGGCAAACTCGACAGACACATACGATGATATTTCATTTATATGTCCTTTTGTTGATCATAGTTTATGAACATTGGCAAGTAACAAGTAAATAATTGATGGTTGACAATTGCGAGTGCATGATAACAATAAACAAAAAGTTAATTCAAGGTTTGTAAAAAAAAAAAATTAAAAAAAAAAAATTGGCCTACATGTATTTCCTGTTACTAGACCACAGTAGTAACAGCGGAAAGCTGGGGGGTGGCAAATAGGGAACTCTGTGCCTTTTTCCCCCTTCTAATCGTTTTATTCTACAGCTTTATAGAAAGGGAGTGTAATTCAATCTGAATCGAAAATCCTTTGAATGTTAGTTACTTGGTGCTGGACAAAGGAAAAACAAAGTGCCTCAAGACTAATGGAGTTGGTCAACAACACTGTTTAGATTACATTTCACGAAAGGAGGGCAAGAATTCTTTTGGACGTTTTCTTAAGCAGTTGTCTTTCAGATGTTCATTCTGCACAGGGTATGCTCAAGACCAGTCCATCTTTTCAGCAGTGAAGCAGCATGCAGACACAGCGACGCCATTAATCTTACGAACAATTGTTTCGTTGTGTTTGGAATCAAGCGGCTTATTTTGTTGTATTAAATTTGTTTTAAAAAATGGATGGTGCCTGATGTTTGTGTGGGCTTGGTTTGTGAAGTATGAATTGTGTGGGCCTGTGTGTGTGTGTGTTTTCAGCTTGAGATGGTGGGCTGATCAAAAAGTAAATGTGAAAGAAACATTCTCTCCTATATGATATCCTTGTTCTTTTCATTTGTTGTTTCTGTGTGTGCATTAGGAGTTAAACATCAACGCACCGGTCAGACTGGAAAGCAAGTATTCTTTCTTTTTTTTTAAATGGCACTGTGTGCCTCCCTCTCAAACCAGTTCTTTTCCAATCTTCTTTTCTTTTCTTTTTTTTAAACCATTTCATTGCTGAATTTTAAACCTAAGTCATAAGCAGGTTTGCTTTCCCTTAACTCTTACGTATGATGCAGTTTTTCTACAACCCATTTCAATGCGCAGTGCAAATTTGATTTTTGGCTGAATTTTGCTGCACTTTCAGTATGCTTCATGAGCACAGAAGCCTTATGCAATACAGACACCTCAACTGGCGTAATTTTCTTCATGGATTATGGGATGAATGCTTATAACCTCCCATTTCGAACAAGATCATTTTAAGTTGAATTTCATAGACACCATTTTCATGTTTTTAACAGATCTGTGAATATCTGTCCATGAAAATCACTTGTGCTCAAATAGTCTGGGTACAGATTTGTTTCCTCTGCATGTTGATTTGTATATGTTGCAGAAGAGAAAGGCAGCGGCTGGTGATGTGGCATGTATTTTCCTCTGGGGAGGGGAGTGGGAGGTATCTACTTGAGCATGGATCTAAAACAAGCTCCATGGCTTTTAATGTCTGTATATCGTGCTCCTGTTGTGGCAGAACTGTTTTAAAAAATCTGTAAAGTGATTTTTCAGTGTGAGTAATTACCGTCAACAGATGTTTATTATTTGAAAGGGGAGGGAGAGTCAGAGAGGTACAGGATTGAAGATTTTATCTGTTGCCACACTGCCAGCCGCATTTTGGACTATTGATGCTTCAGCATTGAACAAGAATTGCGCTGAAAGCAATTTAGCTGTGCTAATAGTTGTGACTGAAAGCAGTTTGCAAGCAGCATGCCTGCTAGAAGCTCATATAGCCACTTGAATAGTGACTGCAGATTTGATCGATTTGATTTGATTTGACTTGTGATCGAGAAGCTGTCACAAGCCGGAAGAAATCGCTCTTGCACACACACACACACAAACTCACATGCACATACACACATGCGTGTGCACACACACACACATATGCACACATGCGTGAGTGCTTGCACAGGCACACACATGCACACTCGTACAAATCAGTATACACAAACACATGTACATACTTATTCGCACAGACACATCCGCTTATATGTGCATACAGGAGCATATCACACACGCATACACATGCACAGGAGCCCGTGCCCATCATCATCATCATCCGTTGAGCGGCCACAATCATCAGGTTGATTACTCTGCCGCTTTGGGGTTGAAAAAAAACAAAAAAACTCATTCACACTCTCACTACACAACAGACAGTAAATTGAATAAAGCTAACTAGCTATGCGTGGATCTGCTGGCAGGTTACCACGGTCACCCTGTCCCCCTCGGGGGTAAGCCAGCCCTGACTACACATAAGGTGCAGCCAAGCCCACTTAAAACAAACAAAAACCCACCTATCCCTATAACCCTACTCTGGTTCCTACTCAAATTGGATCGGACCCTTGACACGAATGTGTCGAGGGTTTTGGCTGATACTACTGCCTCAGTCAGGTCATTCCAGTCCCTGATGGTATTGGGGAAAGAATGCCTGTTGTCGGTATTGGGTGCGGCAATAGATCTGGGTCAGTTGCTGGGAGTGTCCTCTTCTTTGTCTTGGTGGTGCAGGTTTCAGTTTGGCAGCGTCCACACAGACCTCCTCATGCAAGATTTTGTACAACATGGTGAGGCGGGAGGTCTTCCTGCGTTGCTGGAGTGGATCCCAGCCCAGTCTGTCTATCATAGATTTTACACTTGAAGTGTTGTGGTATCTTCTGGGAACAAACCGGGCTGCTCTACTCTGTACTGCCTCAATCCTGCTGATATTTTGTTTCGTGTGTGGATCCCACACTGTGCAGGCGTACTCCAGTATGGGCCTCACGAAGGACTTGTACGCCGTTTCTTTCAGCTGGATGGCACTGATTCGAAGGTTGCGGCGAAGGAAGCCGAGGGTCTTGTTGGCCTTCGAACAGATGTTATTGATATGCTCATCCCAGCTGAGATCGTGACTGATGGTAACGCCAAGATATTTCGCCGAGTTGACTGTGGCTAAATTCTGGCCGTGTAGGTGATAGCTGTTTGGCAAGGGTTTTTTTCTTCCTGGTCACTGGGAGGGTGGTACATTTCCCTGGGTGAAAGGCCATGTCCCAGCTCTTCTCCCACTGTTCGAGTTTGAGGAGGTCTTGTTGTAGCTGTTCTTGGTCCAGGCCTGATGTTAGCCGGTATACAGCAGTGTCGTCAGCGAAGAGGCGCGTCATCGAAGTGAGTTGGTCCGGTAGGTCATTGATATATACTGGGAACAAACTGGGTCCAAGTACCCCTGCGGAACCCCTGACCTTACGGTGACGCAGTCCGACCTCGCCCTTGGACCACTACTGCTTGCTGCCTGTCTCCAAGGAAATCCTTGATCCAGTTATTGACTTTCCCCCCTGACGCCGTAGTGATGGAGTTTATGGGTCATGCACACACATTAACACACATATACTCTCACCACGAGCACATACAATGATGATAATGGCACAGACGATGTTACGGTCTGACCAGTGTGTTGGGCTGATGCACAGGTCAGACATCTGCCGAATCGTGGCTATGAAACCCTCCTCTCAATTATTCATTTATCCATCAGCTTCCAATCATGCACAGTGTGGTCTTGAAAATTAGCAGATGTGGTATAGCACATGTATGGAATAGTCCGCACGCAGTGACGCCTTGGTAAGAGTGAAACTGAAGTGGCTACAGCTAGCTTGAGTTTGTTGCCCGAGTGCTACTTGCCGTCATTCACGTCTGGTTTACAGAACGAGTGCAGGCAGCTGTACTGTTCGATTATCCGATGTCTCCTCTTAAGAGAGAAAACGGATGTGCAAGTTTAGTGGTAAAATGGTTAAGCGGTTGGTCGTTTTACATCTTGCTTTCACGAGAGAGAGAGAGAAAAAAAGGACAAATATACCGACCTTTTGATGTAAGCACTCGACAAACCAACAGAGCAACAAATCATTGCGCTTACATCATTATGGACAGAATGCTATATAAGTATTCATTATTATTATTATTATTACAAACCAACGGAGCAACAAATCATTGCGCTTGCATCGTCATGGACAGAATGCTATGTAAGTATTTATTATTATTATTATAAACACACAGAGCAACAAATCATTGCGCTTACATCGTTATGGACAGAATGTTATATAAGTATTCATTATTATTATAAACCAATAGAGCAACAAATCATTGCGCTTACATCGTTATGGACAGAATGCTATATAAGTATTCATTATTATTATTATTATTATTACAAACCCACAGAGCAACAAATCATTGCGCTTACATCGTTATGGACAGAATGCTATATAAGTATTCATTATTATTACAAACCCACAGAGCAACAAATCATTGCGCTTACATCATTATGGACAGAATGCTACATAATGTGGAAAATAGCGAAAAAGATGGTCAAAGAAACAGATTTTGCCTAAAATATATGTCATATAATGTTTAGAAACGTGTTCAGGTGTTTTTGTTTTTCTCAGAGTGAGAGGTAGTGTGTGTGAGTTGTGTAGAGTTGTTGATGGCTACAGAGTACAAGCAAAAACTTTGCCGATTATCATACAACACTCTTCACTGTGCAGCTCATAGCTTGTAGTGTGGTCGCAGCCTTTCTTTCTTCTCTAACAGCGAAAAAAAAAAAAGGCAGGCAAACAACCCCCTTCGTTTGTTAAAATGCACTACGAGGAAGAGGCTCATAAAAGAAAATCTTAAAACTCTTTACAAAAATTACCCGGGACCCTCAGGATTTTATCTAAATCGAGAAGCACTTAATACACACATTGTCTGTCTGTGTGTGTGTGTGTGTCTGTGTGTCTGTGAGTGTGTGTGTCTGTGTGTGTGTGTGAGTCTGTGTGTGTGTGTGTGTACCACAACTCTGGAGAGAGCCGACCAGAGCCAAACAATCTCACAATATTTCTTTTTTCTATCATGAGGTTTGCGAAAACAACCTCCTCATCCTGCGTCATGGATCGTAACTATTACGCCCTGGGGGTTGGAAGGAATGTGCTGTTTCGCTTCGTTGAACATGTATTGAATGACGGAGATGTCGTCTTCAGTTATCGTGTTCTGTTTTCATGTCTACGTGACCCTGTAGGTGCGTGAAAAGAAAGTGGACGTGTCAGCCCTCTTATCCTGAACCCAATGAAAAGCGTTTTTAATGGTCTGTGTGTGTCTGCGTCAGTTTCTGTGGTGTGTTGAAATTTAGAGAGTGGTCATGACGTCAATTCACAAGAAACCTTTATAGTTCACACTCATGTCTTCTCTCTCTCTCTCTCTCTCTAAGGGACGAAAGGCCTATTTCAGCAGCTAGTCGCATAAATTTGACATTGTTCGACATAGCCAGATGAACGCTTTGTTAAAGGGGTGATGGTATGGACAGCATTTGTGACTGACATATAACAAAAATGAGTATGTAATAATAAGCATGTGTGTGTGTGTGTGTGCGCGCGCGAGCATGCGTGCCTCTGTGTGTGGTTGTGTGTGTGTGCGTGTGCATGTGTGCCTCTATGTTTGGTTGTATGTGTGTGCATGCGTATGTGTGTGTGCGTGTGTGCACGCGCGCAATTGTGTATGTGTGCACATTGGGTGTTTTTTTTTTCAGGTGGTGTGAGTGTTGTTGTTTTTTTCGGGTTTGTTTTCCTAATACAATGCTGACAATGTATTATTGCTCATATCCACCAGCTGGCCCACTCAGGTGATGCTTAACAAAAAAAAAATTGCTTCAGTTTACGCAAACTGCTCTCTCTCTCTCTCTCTCTCTCTCTCTCTCTCTCTCTCTCTCTCTCTCACACACACACACACACACACACACACACACACACACACATACACACACACACACACACAAATGTATTTCAAATAGTTTATAGTCTACATTTCATAGAGCCTAGCCGACGACACATATATATTTTCAAGACTATCAAACTCATACAGAAAGAAAGCACATCACATCCTGAACAAATCATATCATGACAAAAATGTATCTTGAAACAGAAACAAACAACAACAATGAAAATGCCAAGGTGACTAAATCGTTGACATCTTTAAGATCAAGAAAAGTAGACTGTGTTGACATCATCAGATGCCCCCTTGATTTCTCACCTCCAGATTTTAAGAAAACCTTTTTTTAAAAAAGTGATAAAACATACAAATGTCACCACACGCACACGCACGCGCACGCACACACACACACACACACGCGCGCGCGCGTGCACGCACACACACACGCACGCACGCACGCACACACGCGCACACACACACACACACACACACACACACACACACACACACACACACACACACACACACACACACACACACACACACACGCACGCACGACACACACACGCACACACACACACATTAAAAAGCCCCGTGTGGACAAATAATACAGCAGAATGGAATAGGGTCCATTTTGGACATTGTATCCAGTCTTAACAAACTTGCTGCCAGATTTAAATTAAAAAAATTTTTTAAGTGTACACAGGGTTTTCATAACACAGGCAGGGGAATTGACCACAAATGCAGAAGAAGAAAAAAAAACAATCAAATAGCATGTAACAGATTTTAGCATGAAATAAAGAGTTAAATATTTCTTTGTTTGAACAAACACACGAGAATGGAAAATATACACAGTGAATGAAAGTAAAGGATATTCAGATGAAAAAAAACCAACAGAATTGAACAGAGTGATATACAAGGGGAAAAAAATCTAGCACAGAATTTGCAGAAGGTGTGAATACGAGTTGTACTAAAAGAGGTATTGATAATACCTGCTGAGGTACTGGTAGGAACTGGCATGTCATCCAGAGCAATTGGCGAACAGGTCATAGAGACAGAGATAAAACAAACAAACAAGACGAAAAAAGAACGATGATAAAGAAATAGACAAAATGGGGGAACAGCAGAATCATCGAAAGCCACAGAGGAGAGGACATTACATGCACACAGTTTCTAGGTATACAATCAATGACTCTTGCTTTACGTAAACTCATTGTTACGGTATAAGCTATGTGGAAAGGTCCCTTGACAGCCCAAGTGGATCGATAACAGCATCTACCATATTCAACCACTTTTGCTATTCATAATAGTCTGTCTAGATTCTGACAGTCCTATAATGAATTTTAAATTATAGCTGTAACTTCGTCCAAGTATCCCGCAAACGTTAACTACAACGACTTAACACTCTTATATCTATGCTTATAACGAAACACTTTGAAAGCGGACTAACTTATGAATAATTACAAAAATCAAATCAGAGAGATAGAGAGACAGAGAGAGAGAGCAAAAATTAAGATCACTGCAACTAAACTTGCATAGCCTTGGACAAAGATTCTGGATACCAGAAGATTCAATCGAAAGATCTGATCACGGTACTGTGTCTTACAATGCAACCCATGTACACAGCTTGCATCCAGGAATAGGTCTGGGTATCGGTAACAAGTCTCAAATTGCTTCATGGATTTGCAGCAAACTCAGTCACAGTTTAGATGAACGTGAAAGAGAATAACAGTTTTCAAATGCTAGAGATTGCGTTGTGACTGATTAGTGTGGGTTGTGACGGGGAAAAAATCCATACCATACTTTTTCACAGAAAACTTTTTACTCAGTACCCAAGTAATTTGTTATTATCAATTTCTTTTCTTTTAAGTTCAAAATGTCAAAACAGATACATAAATGAATAAATAAGTAAGTCTTTTGAATACCTGGTTAATTCAAACCAAGAAAGCGTCTCAGCATTCCTTTGACGTGCGGTCCAAAAAACAGCAGCTAAGAGTGGTGCCATTCTTCTGCAGACTTTCCAGACATCCGTCCTCATCCCGTGGGCTTGGTGCCCTCACCACAAAGGGAAAGACACGCTTGAGCGTGTCACACCTTGCTTCAGCCCTGTGTTTCCTCGGGATGCCCTTTTCATACTTGTGGCTATACCAGTTCGTCTTACACACGTCCACGTCGTAGTTTTGGCGGAGTACCGACAGAGTGTTTCTGGGAGCAGGCAAAAGTCGACCCTGAAACGGCCTTCGGGTGAGCGGAAACACATCATCCTTGTTGTAGATGAACTCCTCGAAATGTCTGGAGTCCAAGTCCCAAACATGAGTAGCATTCTCCACGTAAAAACTAATATCTAAAAAGGGCCAGCTCCATCCGGGCCAAGTGGAGCTGAACTGCTTGGAGTAAAGCTTCATTCGTGTCCCCGTTATTACTGAGAACACGGGCGCTAAATCTCTAAGGGCTTGCTCTGCGACAGATCTGAAAGCATATGGAAGGACAACATCCACGTCATCATCCCAGGGAACTAGGCCATGGTGCCGCCATGAGCCCAGCAGAGTGCCCCCGCAGAGGAAGAACGGTATGTCAGCTTGCTTCATGGCCATAGTGAAGGCATCCAGCAACAACATGAAGGTATTCACTTCAGTCACATTCAGCACTTTAAACTTGGCCAAATCCTTGCTGGAAATTTCCTCCACGGGACTAAGCGAGTTGGTCTTTCTTGAAGATGAAGCTGTAACGTGGTGGGAATTCTGCTTCTCGGAGGAGGCTCGTGAACTTTTCTCTTCTGGTGCCCAAATCGAAGAAACTCTTGTCTGAGATTCGTGAGGTGTCGACATGTAGAGACGCACCCAAGTATGCAAAAACATCATCACGTTAACCACAATCAACAGTTTTTTTTAATAGCTTTCCTGATGAACGCTTTTTTGACCGTACACGTTGGATACCCATCGCCACTCCTGAATGTGGAGATTTCACGTCCAATACCCAGAAGCTTTTAGCGACAAACTGTTCCTAGTCTGAACTGTGTAGGAAGCCGTGTGAATCATTCATCAAATCGACTGGAGTGTATAGATAAAGGAGCGTGTGTATGGCTGGGCCCCTTGCGGCGGGCCGTGCACGCGAGGTTCTTTCAAGTTTCCTCCCGAGGCTTCTGGGGTGGGGTGCATGGTTGGGCTCAGCGGCATAACACCATGTTTGTATTCGGACAATGCGAACAGGTTTCAAAGTCGGGTGACGGCACCCAGAAATCGAAGAGCGAGAACAGAATTACTGGGCCGACAAACGAAGGAACAAACAAACAAACAAACAAATAAAAAATCACAACACGTTTTGACCTACTGATGGTCTTCTATTTCCGTTTTCCTTTCTCGTTTTCCTTTTCTTTTCTTTTTTTCAGGGGGTGGAGAGTGGAGAGGGTGGGGGCCAGAGAGAAGAGAGAGAGAGAGGAGAGAGAGAGAGAGAGAGAGAGAGAGAGAGAGAGAGAGAGAGAGAGAGAGAGAGAGAGAATTTTTATTCCCAAGGGTAACAGCAAAAGATGTTTTTTTCCTTGTGGTTCTTATCCTTTCACGGACTAAGGATGGTAACACACAAAGATTAGTACACAATACAGAACTGATTATAATAAAACAGTAACGATTCATATTAGCATAAAAGAAAGCATACATGCACACTGGAAAACACACACACACACACACACACACACACACACACACACACCACACACACACACACACACACACACACACACACACACACACACACTTTTTAAAATATAGTATTCCTAAGCGGAAAAAGGATTATAAGAAGCATCAGTTGCCAAAATAACATCATCAGCATAGCTTGAAGAACAATGAACAGTGATTTATGAGGCAGTCATGTTAGAGAGAGAGAGAGAGAGAGAGAGAGAGAGAGAGAGAGAGAGAGAGAGAGAGAGAGAGAGACAGACAGACAGACAGACAGACAGACAGATAGACAGACAGACAGACAGACAGAGAGTTTTGGGGGGTGGATTACACGTAGTTAGATGTCCTCACGCTGACGTATCTGTTGAAGGGATATATAATTCCTCAAAGGGAGAGAGTTTCAGACCCGCACTGTTTTGGGGAATAAAAGAACCCCAGTGTTGCCTTGGTCTGAGCGGCAAGGTATTCTGTGAGTTATTGAGTCACGGCCGTATAAAATCTTAACTGGAGGGCTTCAAGCACCAGCAACTAAAATGTTGCTGTGTCTTGATAGAGTATTCTATGCGCGCAACCTTAACAGTCTGTCTCCTTTTCTGTAGTGTTGGCCATTTCAGTCACTGAGGTCTACTAGCATGTAGTTGTTGTTCATCTTCTTCTTTCAGGTGAACAGCTTCGGTATGTCGAAGATTACTTCACACTTGAGGGGCGAAGAAACAAGACGAAACAGATAAAATAAAATGAAATTAACAAAAACAGAACCTAAGACAGACAACTTAATGAAAAAGAAAGTGCCGCTACATGTGGAGCATAAGCGGTTTTTAGATTTGATGTTGGAAAGACTCTACAGAGAATGCAAATACTGCCTGCTCTGGGAGTACATCCCACTCCGCAACTCTACGACGGGGGAAACAGGAGAGTTCCATTAGTCAGTTCTGCGGGAGGGAAAAGGGTTTGTACGGCGGGCTGGATATCTGCCTGAATCTGGGGACGGAACGTACTGGCTATCTATGGCAATCAGTTTGTTATGAAACCTGTAAAATTTTGTGAGGTGTGCCTTTCGTCTTCAAGACAACAGTGAAGGCCACTCTGAGCTGCACAGCGTGTCATCAACACTTGAGGTTCTCTCGTAACGCTGGTAAACACACCTCGCAGCGCTGGGCACCCTTCCAAGCTCTTGATAAGCTTGTCTTCGTGAGGGCTGCAAACAGAGCAAATGTACTATAGTAGTGCTCTGACCCTAACTCCCTGTCCCTAACTCCTTTTGCATTCGTTTTCAGTGTCCTCCTGAGAAAACCCAGGGTTCTGCTTGCTTTGTTGGCGATGATGTGGATATGGGGCTCCCAAGATATGTTACCTGCCAGGGTTATGTCGCGATACTTGGTGGTGGGACCTCCTGAAGTGGTTGGTCATTAAAAAAAACCCCCACCTATGTTCTGACGTATTTCTTCTTCTGCTTGGTTGTTCTCCGGACGTAACACTGGTCAGGATGGAAACTCATGTCCCAGATGTCTTTCCATGCTTCCAGCTTCTGATCTTCTTGCGGCATGGTCTGGTCTTTGTCAGGTGAGACAGGGCATTGGCATATGGTATCATTTGCAAAAAGCCTTGCTCTGGTTTCAATCTGGCTGGGAAAATCATCTATTTAGAGAAGGAATGATGCTGGACCAGGAACGGAGCCTTGAGAAATTCCTGAATCCACTGAGATAAAGTCGACTTTGCTCCGACGATGACGACTGCTTGCTGTCGGTCTTTAAGGAAGTTCCTGATTCAGGCATTGATCGTTTCCCTGATTCCATAGTATGGTAGTTTGTGTGTCAGAAGGCTGTGCTTAACCTTATCAAAAGCCTTCTGGTAGTCCATCACTACTACATCAGCGTGCCTCCTTGCCTGAAGATCACTGGTCAACTCAAAGACGCTGCCTAACAGCCGGGTTTAAGGCCTCCCACACCGAAAGCCATGTTCTGGAACGCCGATGAGCAAGGTGGCATTCCGCACAGCAGCTGTTCTCCCTAAAGACTCATAAGCCATCGAGGCAGGGTGAGTCACTGACATAAGGTCTGAAAAATGCACTCACATGGAAGCTACGCTGATCTTTAGTCTTGGCTCTAACCAACAGAATCTCACAAGGCCTTCGACTGTAGCAATAAGCACATCCCCAGCTCTTTTCCCGTCGTTTCTAAAACTTGGAAGCTGAGAGGGAAAGTCTGTCTATCGCTGACAGAATCATCACACCAGGTCTTGGTTCCGATGACTCTATCTTGTCGCCAGCTCTGCAGCATCACACTGATCTCTGGGGCGCTCTTCACCACAGACTGGAAGTTGAAATTTACCATTCATAGAGGTCTGTTCTTCTTCTTGTCCTGTTTGGTGGTTCTTGTAGGGGTTGATGTGTGCACGGAATAGAAGGAATCATCAAGCGTAAAGCTGGTTTTTTTTTTTTTTTTATGAGTTGTGAAAAATGTTGGTCAGAACAGACAGAATAAGGGCCATAAAAGTCAAAGACTTTAGAAAGTATTTGTTAAGGCCACAAAACAAGTCATTTCAACGTTTGGGTAACCAAAATCTTCATATGATTACGCAGTACTCTGGCGGTCTACATGAAACCACTGCCCGGAGTTGATGTAGGCGGCACTTACATGCATCTTTAAGACAAATAGATCACATGTGCCACGATTACGCGAAGAAGAGTTGATTTTGGAGATTCTTTCCTCAGGATAAAGCGAACCATTTTATCGGTATACCAGGAGCTATGCTGGATGAACTTTATGTTTTTTGACGCATTACATCGGTCCCAAACTGTTAGCAGATTGAGTATGAAGAGAGCGATCTGTATTTGGGGGAAATTGTCGTTGTTTGTATAACATTGCCAATATTGTGCATTTTGCTTACAATTCGTTTTATTTTTTTAATTTTTAGCCCCAATTATATTATTCAACATTATTAGTGCAGTTAGAATTATTAATGCAAAGATCTTAGTTGTTTGATATTCAGCATTATGGGGGGAGGAGGAGAGAGAATGACAAAAAAAAAAAGAAAAAGAAAAAAGGAACGAGTCGGTCAGCGAAATTATTGGATCGCACAACAAAGATGGCGGGGAATTTGTATCAAGCGACACTCAATTAATCAGAGATCAAGTGCGGTAGATGACAGAAGGTAAAAGATTACAAGAGCATGTTTTGGAACGTTGATCAGCAAACGCTCGCATGGCAGAAGTTGGGAAGCAGGATGGAGTGGAGTTGAGTTGGGGTTGGGGTGGCGTCCGCAGGAAGCGAACAAGTAGTATCCTGTTGGATTCTTTTTTGAGTCCTTGGTGGTGAGAACACCACAGTATTATGGACTGTGGTGTGCCTCTATTTGACGCCAGGAGCACAGACACTACCGGCTGTGTCTCCCTGATGAGTCCGATCCAGCGGACGAAAGGCCTAGGAGCAGGCAATACAAATAGATGCCTTCGAGAGGGATTACGATGGTTCCCTCATGCAGCTAGCGAAGAGCTTTCATATTTATAATATATTTTCTTAATTTCATGTTCCCATTTTCTTCATCTTCAACCGCCCCCCCTCCCCCTCCCCCCTTTTAAGTCCAAATCTTTGCCAAGTCATTACTGTGATGACAGATGGATTGTTGGCCTGCGCTTGTTTCCCCCCACTATTAGATTGTTCGTCTTTGTATTTGACTTCATTCAAGTTTAAAAGGCTGTGCCAGTCTTGAATAAAAGTTATTCTGTGTTAGGTTTTCGTATGGGAGCAAGAGTTACCCTACTTGTTTATTGTTTACTGTTCCCTGCCTCATTTCATTTTCAATTTCCGAACAAGTAGTATAGGCCTAGTTATTTTAACTTGCCAGTGAAAAAGCGACTGTCTCAAACTGAGTCCGTGGGACGCAGATCATTCCTAAGTATCGGTATACTGTAGTGAGAATTTAACACTTATGTAGAAATCTGTAACAATTGCTACCATTATACAGTCTTGATAGATTTTTTTTTCTAGACAGTGTTGCCCCAGACCTGCAGAAACCAAATGTTTTGGCGCAACACATCTCATTTTATATATTCTAGTTCATTTTGTGAAGAGAGCTGAATCAAAGTTGCGTATTTAAGTCCACATGGCAAGAATAGAATCAACACTGAAGACAACAGTTGAATCCGTGTCACAACTAACAAACCCACCCTCCGAAAGAAACAGACCCACCACCTGCCACATCTTGCACACATACTTGCAGGGTAGGAGATTTGAAACCGTCTGCACTAGTATTATTTGTGCACCCACCTTGTTTATTTGCCAACAATTCAAACCAAAGGTACTTTTAGAAGTTAATGAACATATTTAAGCTTTCTTGTATTGTCTAAATGCAGATCAGGTGAAAAGGATGACTACCAAGACACCACGGACCACTGTGAAGGACTACCTCCAGAGTGTGGACACTGAAAATGAAGCTCGTAGGAGTAAGCGTCGTCGTTCTGTGGCTGGAGAACCAGAAGGGGGCAATTCAGAAGGGACAAAGCCGGGATCTGCTAGCAAGCAGCAACAGAAAAGAAGGGAGACCCATACGCCTCGTAGAACAACGAGGCACAGTTTTAGAGCTGTTGCCACGATCGAGGAGGAGGAAATTACTCCAAGACATATTGTAATTGCTTTATGAAATCTTTCCTTTTGCTGTCAACCTTATTTTTCTCAATTTTTCCACTTAGTCTTGTTTTGTGTGTGTGAATGTTGGTCTGTGTGGTCTGAGATTTTATTTTGATGATTTTGAATGATCTGTTTTTCTTCTGTCATGTATGGTTTTCTACATTTTACCATTAACTGTCTGGTATATTTTATTTCATTTATAAGGATTGTTCTGGTGCATTTGTCCATATTAGAAGGATGTAGAAAATTTAATGACAGATTATTTGGTGCAATATTTCATGATGTAATCTGTGTCATTTTTTAATGTGTGAATACAATATTACTGATGAAGAAGAGTAGGAAGGGGAGAGTCACATAGTGATGCATTGGTTTTCTTTGTGTGGTAATTGCTGACATGTACTATGTAAAGTGTTACAGTTGAAAATTCTTATGTGAATGCATTTTTAACCAAGGAATGAGGGTCTTGATTATATTTGAAGTTTTATTTAAAGGTCCTGCTAGACTGGTGTATGCCACTTTTTACTGTACAAGTAAAAACTGATCGCTCCAATGCCATTTACCACATGGAGGATAAAACCTCTTGAGTGGCTTTTGTCTTTGGCAAGTTCATAAGAAGTAAAGAACAATCTCCATTCATTTACTGACTGCCGCATTGTTTCCGTCACATCCCGGTAATCCACCCCACAACCACTAAGGCAATGAGTGAACCTGTGCCAGTGCCCCTGGATGTGATGTCTTGCTGTCAGTAGTGTTTAGTCAGTGAGTCTTAGTCTGTTGCCGACTGCATGTACTCCTGTTGCTTTCACATGGGACAGGGGAAGGGGGAGGGAAAGTACTAAGTAGGGAGAGGAGGTAGGGGTGGTGGTGGAAAGGAGGAGGGGAGAAGGGAAAATGTGTAATCAAAACCATGCACTTGGCTCTGTTAACAGCTGATTGTACCAGGATTGCTTGATGGCTGTGGCATTTGTTTCCCTATTGCTGTTAATGGTGGTGGTACTGTGCACCTACAGTTAATAGTGGAACCTGTAATATATTTTCACCCAATGTTTTTAAGTATGAAGGTTAATAACAATGGGAAGAGAGTGAATGAAAATAATCAATATGAATTCAAAAGAAAAAGAACAGTTTTACAGACTGAGAATAACTCAATACACAAACAAGCGTTTAGAGGAAATAAGATTGTGAGAATAACTTTATACACTCTGCCTTGGCTTAAGGCTGTGTCAGGCTAATTGACATAGGCTAGAACACCAAGGCTACATCAAAATGTTGTTATGCTCTGCATAGTTATGCGGGGATTGTCTTCAGTTGTGACAAGCTCCTAGCATAACATTATCAGTCTCTAAAATCCCCCGAAGTCGGAGTGTGGCTGCCCATGTGGCGGGGTAATCAAAAACAGTCACACACGTAATGTTCTCATCCCCAGCTGATGCATTTGTACCATAGTGTTCAAGTACTTCGGCTGTTTGGATGATCCCTGGAGTCTTTTAGCCAGGGTACGACAACAACAACAACAACAACTTTATACACAAACAAGCGTTTAGAGAAAATAATCAGTCATGTGATATAAGTAATTATGTATTATGTGTAGATTATCTTCCTTTCTTTTATGAACCTAGTCAAGCTCATACAACCTTTTTGAAGAGCTGTTTAACACATTTCAAACATTAAGACCTTGATCAGAACTTTTATTTTTTTGAACAAGTGTTGAGTATTGATAACAATGACTGAATGAGAAAGGCTGTAAAGTTTGGATAATCAAACGCGCAGTGGGATTGTCATCACTTAGTTCATTCAAGTTATGGTAATCAATGCTCCCCATTTCATATGTCATTCACATACTAAAAGGCTATTTCACCCCCAAAATTGCATTTTGTGCATGGAACTTCACCCTCTCACTCTATAATTAAAACCTGGAGGTGAGGTCTCTTTAAAAGATTTTGTTAAGCAAGTCTGCTTCTGTCCATTGCTGGCTGTTTTACTTGCCTATTTACAAGCGCTTGATTGTAACACTGTAAGTAGTGTTACAATCAAACGCTTGTAAAACCAGTACTGAAAATTGCCACCCTTCATCATTTTACTTTTAGTTTCAAAGTATGTTGGCAGTTGGTCGAATTCTTTTGTACTGCCTTCTTCAAAGATTAGAGTAGAGTACATTTGATGACTGAATGCAGAGTTTGAAATATTGACTTAGCTGACCAGATTCATAAAGAAATTACTTGTAAAGAAATTACTTTTTTAATTACTCTTAGATTAAAAATAAGTGTGAAAATACCCTCTAACTCCATTGTTGGTGTGAAGCCACTCTATCCAACAGTAAAAAAAAACACTAATGGAGGTGGAGCCCTGATCTATACGGTCTCTACAGTCTTCACTTAAACCATAGTGCCTCCCTTCAACTTTAGGGCTACAAGAATGAAGTTTCACTAAAGCACGATTGATTTGTCACAAGCAGTTGAGTAAGAAACCAACTTTTCTTTGCAAAAATCCAGTTTGGATGTCTGGTTGTGGCAAGCACAGACATGTCTTAGTTGGCATGTATTTTGTCAAAACAAATTTGTTAGAACTAAACATGAATATTGGGAATGAGTATTTGATTGTGGGAACTAAGGCAGTCATCAGATTCTGTTTTCAAATAAGTGTAATATTTCTTTGAATTTGTCACCGGTCACTTCATTTAAACAAATCTTTGGGTTTTTTCCTTGCTTACCCTCTGATCCACAAAAGCACACAGGTTTATACTTGCCAACCTGTCAACATTTCAGTTTTCTGTGTTCTTTCGTAAGTTTGGCATGATCGGTCTTTAACAAAAAGTTGTATGACGGCAGACACAGGTGTGTTACCAGCTGAATATAATTAGAGCTTGTGGTATGAAAAAGGACTTTGGTCAAATACAAAGAATCAGCTGCAATTTAACAGCTTTTGGTTAGTGTAAGTGACTTTCGTGCAGCTAGCTAATGGCTAGCAATTTTTGATTTTTCCAGGTAATACATTGTGTGTGAGGTATGAAATCTCTTGTTCAGATTCAGAATATGCTGACGGCGCAAGGCACAGCTCAGCCTGTGACACGCAAGAGAAAGCGCATGTCTGATGTCATCATGGGCCCCCCTGCATCACCTCCAGGCCACAGAAGCGTCAAGGGCCGCTCTTCCCTCTCAGCTCTAGACCTTGATGATGTCACAAGCAAACACACCCCGCGCAAACATTGCCGGCTTCCTTGAGCAAGGTATGTAAGGCAAAAAGCAGGAACTTGGTGGGAATTGACTGGAACAGTGCAACCTCCCAATACAGACCATTCGAATGGTTCAGTGCAGCCTCCCAATACAGACCATTCAAATGGTTCAGTGCAACCTCCCAGTACAGACCATTCGAATGGTACAGTGCAGCCTCCCAATACAGACCATTCGAATGGTTCAGTGCAACCTCCCAGTACAGACCATTCGAATGGTTCAGTGCAGCCTCCCAATACAGACCATTCGAATGGTTCAGTGCAGCCTCCCAATACAGACCATTCGAATGGTTCAGTGCAGCCTCCCAATACAGACCATTCGAATGGTTCAGTGCAGCCTCCCAATACAGACCATTCGAATGGTTCAGTGCAACCTCCCAATACAGACCATTTGAATGGTACAGTGTGACCTCCCAATACAGACCATTCGAATGGTTCAGTGCAACCTCCCAATACAGACCATTCGAATGGTACAGTGCGACCTCCCAATACAGACCATTCGAATGGTTCAGTGCAACCTCCCAATACAGACCATTCGAATGGTACAGTGCGACCTCCCAATACAGACCATTCGAATGGTACAGTGCAACCTTCCAATACAGACCATTCGAATGGTACAGTGCGACCTCCCAATACAGACCATTCGAATGGTTCAGTGCAACCTTCCAATACAGACCATTCGAATGGTACAGTGCGACCTCCCAAGACAGACCATTCGAATGGTACAGTGCGACCTCCCAAGACAGACCATTCGAATGGTACAGTGCGACCTCCCAATACAGACCATTCGAATGGTACAGTGCGACCTCCCAATACAGACCATTCGAATGGTACAGTGCGACCTCCCAAGACAGACCATTCGAATGGTACAGTGCGACCTCCCAATACAGACCATTCGAATGGTACAGTGCGACCTCCCAATACAGACCATTCGAATGGTTCAGTGCAGTCTCCCAATACAGACCATTCGATTGGTTCAGTGCAGTCTCCCAATAGAGACCATTCAAAGGGTATAGTGAACCTCCCAATACAGACCATTCAAATCTAGTCTGTTTCGTTTCCATATAGATTATAAGGGAAGAGTTATTCATTAAGACTGTGGAGTGTTGACATGGTAACTTTAGGTCTGGCTGATGCCTCTTAAAGTGTGCCTCAAAACAACCCCCAAAGTTCTTTTTTTTAAAAATTCCACCTTATATCAGGTGTGATAGGTGAAAACAATAAGTGACAGTACAGACCATGTGGGATTTTTATGGCCTAACCGGCTCCTACCCAGAGTTGAGCTTGCTAAGGGCTCAGTTGGGAAGGCTGGTACCACACAGTCAAGTTTCATTCACGAAATGGATGCATCTCTGAGAGTATTGATCAAATTTCCTTACCAACATTGCAGGTGTCTGTATCTCTCGGACCTGGTTGACAGGGCCTGGTTGACGCCATGATATATTATGAAACTACAGCCCTTTCATGCAGTCTGAGACTGGAATGGAAATCTATAGCATCATCTTCATCATCCTTGTTCTCATCAATTAGCATAAAAAAAACCCATCTCAGATTCTATTGCCATTCATGCCCTGCTGACATGGTGACCTCAGTTTCAATGTTCTCTCCAGGTATGTGCGATGGTTTGATTTGCTGAGATCACCAGTATTGGCAAGTTCATGGGGGCTGTCATTGGACGGACCTGGTGGTGCCCTCCAGAGGGAGAGCTCACTCACACCCGCTCCATGACTAAGCAATTATTGTTGTCAGTAGGGGGCTTAGTAGGTGGTGTCATGTGTATGTTGGATCAGAACAGGTACCACTAGAGACCACTGAAGTGACTCGGCAGCAGTGCAGTGTCTCCTCCGGTGGATTGCCTTGTGATGAGTTGACATTGACTGCTCCTTGTGGATTGTTTAAACTGGGGCTGCGGCAAATCAGACCTGGCTGAGGTTGTGGATGGGTGTGGGGGTGAATGAGCGCTGTGGATGCAATGCCACTGATGTGGCACAGAATGTGGAACAACCAAAAAAAAATAAAAGAGACAGTACAGAGGATAGTCTGTTTAACATGATTGTAGACAAATGAGAGGCCTTGGCTGCACTTTGTGCTGCAAAATGGACAATGTGACTCGGTGATTGGTGTAAACTATACAGATCTGTTTGAAATGGACTTGGTGGCATTGACATATGACCAAGATGAGGTGTGTGTATCAGTCTGGATGACTGCTCAGACCTTGCCAGTGGAAAACTGACTGTCCACAAGGGTCAGTCACAAACATCGACATACAGACACATGGGTGTCAAAGAACATGTGAGCAATTTTTAAAAAAATCATTTTCATGCAGTTTGGAATTTTAGCTTATTTAATTAAAAAATGTAGTTCATTTTGTAATAAATTTGAAGGTCTAAAAAATTAAAGTTGATTGGATAGTTTTGAACGTGTTACATTACATGAATTTAGTGCTTAGTAATAGATTTACTTCCGTGTAAAATTAATCAACTCTTATTGTACGCTAAGTTCATATTCTGTGACATGTTCTACACTATCCAATAGATTTTCTGGAGCTTCTTGGAAGGCGGAAAATGTTTAAAGATTTCTGCCACCATATTTCAGAAGGTAGTTGGAGGAATGCTTAGTGCTTCTCATCCAAGCTCCAAGCTGAAGTGTGCAGGGCACCTTTCTTTAATCTCTAACACTCCGAGTTCTGACTTGGATGATGGGATCTTCAGCTGGCTAATGGTGTGTGCATGTATACTTACACAGGAGGAATGATGGGATCATCAGCTGGCTAATTGTGTGTGCATGTATACTTACACAGGAGGAATGATGGGATCTTCAGCTGGCTAATTGTGTGTGCATGTATACTTACACAGGAGGAATGATGGGATCTTCAGCTGGCTAATTGTGTGTGCATGTATACTTACACAGGAGGAAGTTCAAGCACCTTGAGTTCTGCACACATGGACTGGTGAGATTAGAAATGGGGGTTCCACCATGGCACACTTTGATCACTGGATTTGAACCTGAAACCTTCAGTCAAAGTCCAGCGATCTGACCACTTTCTTATCACAGTCCTGTGATTTGAACTGAAAAAGATTATTTTTTTGGCCCCCTTCTTTGCCAGTGGGTAATATCAGATACAGAACTTAACATGGAAGGTTGAACCATGCCTAGTCATTCCTATCATGACTTTAGTCTGGAACCCAATGCATTGTGGGAAATGAGGAGAGAATTGGAGGAAAATATGCCGAGGAAGAACAGTAAATCTTGAGGTTGCGCGCGAGATTGAATGCCTGATGTCCTGTCCAGAGTGAATTGTAGCATTACAGAAGAATCTGTTATTTTGACCAGTGACGGTGATTTGATATTGTGTGCTGCACATTTTGTAGAAAACATGTATGTCTTACATGTGTGTTTCTGACTCTGTGTATGTTAAAGTGTCTTTTGAACATGAATCTTTGCTATGTCATCATCATAAGGATGGAGGAATAGTTTGCTTGCATTTGTTTTCGATTACTTGTTTTGTCTGCAGTTGTAACAGGAATATAGAATGACTAGAGACATAGTTGTTATTGTTGTAGGCAATACAAAACTGTCTTTTTCTGTTTAAATTGACTAAAGTCATCGCTACTCCCCATGAACTTTTCCTTTCTTTCTTCCCCAGTTAGCAGTCTTTCTTTTCCCAGCTAAATTTGCGACAACTGGCCTCGTTTCATTTTGTATTGTATCTGGTTAGTATTATTTTTGACTTGCATGCTTAACCAAAGTGAGTCTTTGTAACCACCCAGTTTTGGTTGTATGTGTGTCAATGTTTGTGTGCAATATAACCTCTGTGTGTGTGTGTATATGTGTGTCGCCAAAATGACAGGATATGAGTGCTAGTTGTGTTAGAGTCTTACATGGATGCTTGCATCAAATAAGATGTCATGTTGATTACACCCATACTCACCCTCCCCCCTTCTCCACACACACGTGCACATGCAAACACACACACACACACACACACACACACACACACACACACACACACACACACACACACACATGCACAAAAGAAGAAGCAAAAAGATGTCACTTTATGTCCACATTTTGGACACAGTATTTGGAAGACTTCAGCTCTAAGATGTGTAAGCTATCAGTCCAGAAAAAGAGGTCCGTTACTAGAGTGTCTCTCGCTTAACAACCAGTGCAGATGTACTTGTGAAGGATGTTTGTCAGTGATTTTAGACAGCTGGGACAAAGGTCTACCATGAAAAAAGTACAACATTGTCTTGGATCCATCTTTCACTGCTGTTCTGTATGTTTTTTTGGTCTTTACTGTCTGTACTTATTTTTGTTTAATGTTTAAGCAACTGAATTTGTGGGGGTGGGGTGGGTTGTGTGTGTGTGTGAACATGTTTGCTTGTGGTAGCACTGATCTGTGCACCCACTTTTATCTTAGGATGATACTTTCCATCCGTTAAATTCATGAAAAAAAAAGAAAACAGCAATATTGGGCACATGCCTGGAGATAATAGCCATTAATGCGCTTCTGTAAAACAAAGTGGGGGAAAAAACCAGTCATATCTCATTTTGAAAATAATTGGCTTCATGATGTATATTCATGACATGTTAGTCCAGATTGGCGAATTGCCTCTCTTGTTTTCACATGACTTTCATGCCAAATGAAATGTTATGAATCCTTCATAATCAAATGTATGCATGAACGAATGTGATCAAAGAGGCGTGCCTAGCAGGCAGGCAGGCAGCCCCCCCCCCCCCCTCCCTCCCTCCCATTGCTTGGGTAAAACATTTTACATGGTGAGAATTCTTGATTTGGGGAACTGTTGAAGAAGGAATTGTATGTTGGCATCCTCATCGTTCTTTTTAAGTGAACACATTTTTGTGGAGCTCGTTTAAGAATTTTTCAGTTCAGTAGTTCATAAAGTAAAAAAGGTCAGCTGTCATAATCTAGAAGTTCATGTGCAGAATTTTTCTTGGAGTGAATTTCTGTTTAAAAGCTGTACACCTAGTAAGTCAGTTTTTGTTGGAAGTGAATTGAGGTAGGGATGAGATTGATGGAGAGGATAGGAGGGCGTGGGCAGAAGGTTGATAGAAGGGAGGATGGATAAGTCGGAACTACTGATAGATGTAATCCCACAGCAGGACACTTCAAACACACAGCCTTAAAGATGATGACAGGTGAAGAAAGTTCAACTTCCAGGCAAATTAAATCAACAGGGCTACGGGTTTTCGACCAAAGTTGGTCACAAACGTCAAACTTTCTTATCTTTTAAGTCTGCTGAGATGAGGAGGAAGTGAGGGAGTTATTTTAGAAGGGAAGGAGGGTTGGCATAGAAAGCAGGAGATGGAGGTGGACTGGGTCGGGGAGAAGGGGGAGGGATGATGGATTGCTCTCTTTCCACCAAATCCTCTGTGGCATATCTCCATGATTTGGTGGTCTCTGTGTCCTTTTCTGGTTTTCTTTATTTTCAAGTTGGAAAAATTTCACCCATGAGAGTTGTTAATTGATTGTATATGTAGGTTTGTATGGCACATTGCAAAACAAGTTAATTTGCTTAATTCCTCATTTTTGTTTTTGTTTTTTTTGTTATTACAGCTCCTGAAGAAACACCAGCAGCTAGAAAAAGCAGCTCTGCCGGTGAGAATCACAGCACAAGCCAGAATGCCAGCACCTTCCTGGTCAACGAAGTTGGGGTGTCTCTGCTTGAGAACAGGTGTTCTGTCAAAGCTGATAGTCTGCAGATGTAAAAGTTAGAGGTTTATTGCAGACAAGTTCACGTCATGTTTGTAACTTAAAGAAATGCTTGTTTTTGTGCTGAAAATCTGACTGTGCTGCTTTGTAGTGAAAAGTGGCCAATAAATCAGTTGGCTCAGCAAATTTGAAGACTGCTTGTTTAAGTGTATGGATCTACCATCTTTGTACAGTGCCTGTTATACAGAGGTATCTCTTAAATGCAGAGCTGCCATCTACCACACATTGTCCACAATTTACTGCTGAATTTATTGCTTGCTATAAAGCTTCATTTTTATCAGAACAAGCACAGAAAGTGAGACTTGCGGGTATCATTTTTGCTCGCTGTGTCTGAATATCGTGCAGAGCAGTTCACTGTGTTTCTTTTTAAAATAACTGTTGCTAACTTGATAGCAAGTACAACCAAGTGAATTCAATGTCATGCATTACATTTGTGCACAAGTCATTGCTTAAAAGCTTCTCAATAACCCATGTGGGAATGAAATAGAGTGTAACCTTTGATGGCCAAAATGGGGCACTGTGGTAGTTAATGGTAACCCTAATGGGGAACAGGTGGAACTGTTGTTCAAAGATTAAATTTTTCAGGGTTGTTGTTAAGTCATTCTGCACAAGGGACTAAATTTTTAAGCGCAAAACTGCCTGAATGCTGAAGGAAAACCATTCGGAAACAAACACGCTTACACACACACACACATGCACGCTCACACACACACACACACATACACACACACACACACATACGCTTGCATACTCGCACACATGCACACACACACAAAACACACTCACATACCTTGGGGTTGAATAATTTGATCTTATTTGATTTTAACTGTTTCGTCTCATGTCATTGAAGTTTTTTTAGCGCATCCATCCCCCCCCTCCCCCTTCCCCTCCCCTAGCCTCCACCTCCCACTTTTTCTCCCCCTTCTACCTCCTTAAACCCAATAGCTGACCATGGCTTCTATGTTTTCCTTTTTACCCCTCCTACTTACCTTTGTGACTCATTATAATAATTATTGACTCCCTTGATAAGTATTTATATGATTTCCATCTGTCCTTTGCTATTCCCTTCCTTTATTATCCAATATAATTTTGGTCTGTTTTCGTAGTCAGCAGTTTGTTTAATCAGGTTTAGTTTTGATGAGTATTGGTTAATGAGTATGCGTGTTCCCTCGACCCTCTTACTTTCTTTAACTTCCTTCCTTTTTTTAATCCCTTAATGTATCACTGGATATTTTCATTGCTGTTAACAGCTGACTTTATGAAAATTCTTAACAAATTGAAAATTTGTGCTTTTTACAGTGCTAGAGGAGTATTTTATTAAGACCTTTTACAGACAAGTAAGACAGTTGCAGGGATGCAGTTGTAATGTAATGCTTTAGCTTTGTTATCACAGAATCAACATGGAATCACACACCATGGCAAGGATGCAGTTGTAATGTAATGCTTTGTTATCACAGAATCAACATGGAATCACACAGCATGGCAGGGATGCAGTTGTAATGTAATGCTTTGATACCACAGAATCAACATGGAATCACACACCATGGCAGGGATGCAGTTGTAATGTAATGCTTTGATACCACAGAATCAACATGGAATCACACACCATGGCAGGGATGCAGTTGTAATGTAATGCTTTGATACCACAGAATCAACATGGAATCACACAGCATGCAATTATTAGAATGCATGAACCTCAACATACGTGAAACGTTTCCATCTGTTGACAGAACTTTGTCATAATGGCTTTTTGTCTTATGTCAGTTTGAGTAAAAAAACCGTATCCAGTCAGTTCCAGTTTTACATCCGAAGAGAGTTTCTGTCTCTTAAAGCAAGTAGCTGTCTGTCTCTTAAAGCAAGTAGCTGTCTGTCTCTTAAAGCAAGTAGCTGTCTGTCTCTTAAAGCAAGTCTCTTAAAGCAAGTAGCTGTTTGTCTCTTAAAGCAAGTAGCTGTCTGTCTCTTAAAGCAAGTAGCTGTCTGTCTCTTAAAGCAAGTAGCTGTCTGTCTCTTAAAGCAAGTAGCTGTCTGTCTCTTAAAGCAAGTAGCTGTCTGTCTCTTAAAGCAAGTAGCTGTCTGTCTCTTAAAGCAAGTAGCTGTCTGTCTCTTAAAGCAAGTAGCTGTTTGCACAGGTCTCATCAGTGTTGCTTACTTCATTTCCTTGAGGTGATATATATTTTTTTTTTTGGAAGGAAGACCCATTGACATCTTTTGAAGGGCAAATTAAGAACAAAGGAAGGTGGCAATGGCGAAATATTGCTTGTGGTGGAAGAAAATGAATGATTCATCATTTGCATGCAAAATACGTGAATACATAAATCTTTATATCACAGTCTTTATTTTAAATATCACTTTCATGGTAACCATTTCTGTTAAATCTAAAATTCTCAAGTGAGGTTTTGTTAATTGTTTAAGATGTTGGATTGTTTGGTTAATTGAAAGCGGTCAGTTTGAATGCAAAGTATTTTCCTTTTTTTTTAAAACTTGTACTGGTTTAGACTTTCACTTTCCTGAACTTGAAAAATAAGCCATATAGTTTTCTACACATGATGCAGGTAGTGCATATTATTTTTGTTCTGAAAATGGCAACATCTGTCTCGCAAAAGTGTGCAGCTTTTCTATGTTGAAGTGGCAACCAAAGTAGAATAAAGATTAACAAATTCAGTTGGGATGGGGAATTATTGCCCCTGTAGTTCCCTGACAGGGCCTGCATGGCCCCTGGACGTCAGCCTCATTTTCAGTCAAACCAACTTTTAGACGTTTCACTCATGTCTTATGTAATAAGATGTCAGGGTTAGCTGAAGAAGCTCTTTTGAATGAAGCAGACTATTCAGCTGAGAATAAGAGGTCAAGTTGAAACACTAAACTTGTATTCACTGTTCCAGTTTCACAACTGCTCCTCTGACAAGGAAATACTTTTATACCGTCCAAGAACGGAATAATTTTTGTTTGAAGAAGGAATGGGAGAAGTGGGATTTTGGACTGGCTGTGACATGTTTTTGTTTGTCTTTATTTCAGGTCAGCTGGTGCCAGTGCTGTGGTTAATATTTCTGCAAGCAGTGGTCGGTTTCGAGGGAAGAAAGGAAACTTGAACATCCCTCTCCCACAGGTTTCACCTGCCCCCTCTCCACAGGTAGGGGATAAAAGTAGCAACAGGGCTTCTTTTCGTCCAGATGTTTTGAATGGACGGAACTCTTGTATGATCAGACATTATTGTGATAGTAATGGGATACTGCTGTCACACTTTTTGACATGATGCCCCAGAAGCACTTTAAAATTTCAAGTGAAAAGATACATGCACATCTAAGCTCAGGAACTGGCTTGTACACCCCTGCTATATTGGGTTATTCCCTCATTACCCCTCCCCCGTCACCTCTGTTGCCCCCCTCCCTCCCTCCCTGCATTTCCGCCATCTCTTTCTCTCTCTCGCTCTCTTCCCTACGCCTCCTCCGCCCGTTTTTCCTGCCTTCCAGGACCCACTCACAGAAAGCAGACACATTGATGCACATTTAGAGGATTTTTGGCTGATGACATGCAACAAATTTGTTTGAAGAGTTCTTGAAGCAGAATATTGTGTTATTTTTTTTTTTGTCATCCCATCCACAATGTATCAAATTTGTCTGTAGGTTCTGATAGCAGAAGTGGAGAAAAACATTTATATTTGAAAAAAAAAAGGAAAAAAGTCCTTCCTTGCATTTGCAGACTTCTGCCGTTATAGGATACGTTGTGCACATTATTAAAAAAAAGAAGAAAGACATTGAATTTTCTGTACTATCAAAAAAATGTAGCTAATAAAAGAAGTGTGTACTGCATTCACTGCTTGTATTATAGGGAAGGGTCCTTGTTTGCTCCATGTGCCTCATGTCTGCATGTTTGCAAGGTGAATGGGTCCACAGGTAAGGGCATATCATTGTTTTACCAGGGTAGGGGAAGTAACCTACCTTCCTGTCTCACTTTACATTCCCTTTACTACCAAAGCAGGATCAGTGCAAGTCATGGAATTTGGAAAAAGTAGTTTTCCTGGAAATGTGGTCCAAAGTCATGTAAAAGTTATGGAATTGACAGTAAAGCTTTCCAGAAACACAAATGCCAGATGTTGGTATGTTTGTGTTTGTGTGCGGAAATTAAACGAAGAATAAGCCCGTTAAAAGCTTCACTGCAAAAAAGGCCAGTATGAAATCATTTTGGGGTTAAAACTGCTGATTTGCCGTGGAAATTTATCAAAATGGTGTGAAAAAGTTATAAAATTGTCAGTCTGTATGGACCCAACCAGAGCCAGTGTGTCTTTGTGTGTTTTAGTCTCAGACTAGATTTTTCACTATTTTGTAAATTATTCTTGAAATCCCGTTTGGTGGGAAAATTTGTTTGTTGATACGTGTCCAAACAAATACCTTATCTTCACTGGGTGTGAAACAACGCCAGGCATCAGGATTCCCATAAAAAGATTGAAAATAAAGAGCGGAGAGCTAACTCTTCTTAAGATTGAAAATAAAGAGCGGAGAGCTAACTCTTCTTAAGATTGAAAATAAAGAGGGAGAGCTAACTCTTCTTAAGATTGAAAATAAAGAGGGAGAGCTAACTCTTCTTAAGATTGAAAATAAAGAGGAAGGAAACATGCCCTAGATAAGACTTCTCGAATCCAGTGTCCATCATGGAATCTCAGAAGCGGTCATTTGAGTTGGCCTTCACCACTCGGGAGGAAAACGCTTCGTCTTGGCCAGTGCAGAAAATACCAGAAAACCTATGCTTGGCTCTGCCATTACAGTGGCCATCATCATGGAGTTCAACAAGTCGACTGGCGTTTCTTCTCCTCATACTTCCAGAGCCTGCCTGTCATGTCAGAAAGCTGTTTTCGATCTCAGTTTTCTTGAAGCCCATGCCAGCTGCACCAGCTGTTCTCCATTCCATGCAGCTTGTGTGAGAGTTAGACTGGTGCAGCATGGTATACAATTTCTGGCTCTCGTCTTGATGGTCAGCCGGTATTGGCAAAGGCAGCAACCAACACTTCCTGCCCATCCACCGTACGATCCCGGGTGCAGTGGTGACAGGCCAGCATCTACCCCTAGCCCTATATTATAGACTTCAATCTGGTGTGACTTCCAGACCCCAGGACAGAGAAGATACGCTCTTGTGCGCAGTCTGTTCTGCAGTCTCCTTTTGCTACCCTTCGCAGCATCCAGACTGTGATTGATCTGGCCTCGACAGCCGTGGAGCTCATTCTGTTGGGTCACTTCCATCTGGGCCCACTTCAGTGGGCACTGAGCGATGTGTGGTCTCAGACGACTGCAGAAAGGAACGTTCAAATTCTGGTTGGCCCACCTTTGTTTCAGCCCCTCGTCCTTGGCGGAACCTGGACTGTTGATATCAGGCGTCCCTTTGCAACTCCGTCTGTCATTGCATGTGATTTGTGCCAACACAAGTAAGTCTTTTACTTACCTGTACTTCCTTTTTCTGGAGTGCATCAGTCTTTGGGAAGACTAGAGCTCTGAGCACATAAATCTTCTAGAGAGACGGGCATTACTACTAGCTGTGTGCAGTTGGTCTCAAGTCTGGAGGAACAAGACAGTGACAGCATGCTCAGACAATTCGACAGTGGTCACTTATCTGAAGAACCAAGAGGGTACTTACTCTAGACCGTCGAATGATCTGGCAGTATCTCTGCTCCTTTTTTGCCGGTCAGTGGGAATTAGTTCTTGTAAGGCATATCTTGGGCAAGCTGAATGTACTCGTGGCCGCTGTCCAAAAAAGCTCAGGTGCTCCAATCAGAATGGATGCTCAACAAGAGTGTCTTTCACTCCATATGTCAGTGTCTGGGACCACATGTGGACCTATTTGTGATGAAACAGTCTTTCACTCCATATGTCAGTGTCTGGGACCACATGTGGACCTATTTGTGATGAAACAGTCTTTCACTCCATATGTCAGTGTCTGGGACCACATGTGGACCTATTTGTGATGAAACAGTCTTTCACTCCATATGTCAGTGTCTGGGACCACATGTGGACCTATTTGTGATGAAACAGTCTTTCACTCCATATGTCAGTGTCTGGGACCACATGTGGACCTATTTGTGATGAAACAGTCTTTCACTCCATATGTCAGTGTCTGGGACCACATGTGGACCTATTTGTGATGAAACAGTCTTTCACTCCATATGTCAGTGTCTGGGACCACATGTGGACCTATTTGTGATGAAACAGTCTTTCACTCCATATGTCAGTGTCTGGGACCACATGTGGACCTATTTGTGATGAAACAGTCTTTCACTCCATATGTCAGTGTCTGGGACCACATGTGGACCTATTTGTGATGAAACAGTCAGGTTCCAGTCTTTGTTTCACCGGTACCAGATCCTCTGGTGCTGGCTGTGGATGCACTGTGGATCACTTGGGAGGGTACATTAGCCAAAGCATTTTCCGTGTCCCAACTCATACCAGCAGTTCTCAAAAAGTGTTGAAGGAGAAGTGCCTGTTAGTACTTGTCTCCATACAGATATGGGTGAAGAGGTGGATCAGCCTTCTTGTATAATTGCTGGTAAAGGTCCAGGTCACACTGCCCTCTCTCAAGATCTCCTTCTCCAGTCCAAGACAAGAGATGGCACGCAGATCCAGCATCCTTCTGTCTCCACGCCAGTCTTATATCAGTAGTTATCTCCCTGAAGAAAGACGTTTCTGCCTTTCATCCTTGAAGAAGATCATGGCTGGACAAAGACTATCCACTCTGAAAGTAAATGACAATAAATGGAGAATCTTTGCAAAGTGGTGCTCCCAAACTGGCGTCTTCCCGGCATCAGCCATGGTTGTAGACGTTGCACACTTCCTTGAAGACCTCCAGATCTCGGGAAGGAAAACCAGCACCTTGAGAGGTTTTCAGGCTGCTATTGCTGAAATGTTCTAGCTTATGGGTAGAGGTTCCGACATCAGCCATAATCCTTTTTTGACAGAATTGATCTCTGTTGCTGCCTTGGGCTTCCCTAGACTAAGGCGGTGCCTCCAGTGGAGCCTACATTTAGTTTTGAAGTATTTGGCCTTGGGAGACTTTGAGCCAAGTGCTGAATGCTCTGTCGAGAACCTCATGTTAAAGATCTGCTTTCTGGTCACTCTGGCTTTGGCTTGCATGGTCACTGAAGTTCATGCCTTCTCCGGGGACCCATGGTCCTTGAAGTGGTATGATGATGGCTAGGTCACTATCTTAACGTGCCCGACTTTCCTAGCCAAGACTGCGAAGCCTGAAGAGCGGCCCCTGATGATAGCCTTGCTTCTGCTGGCCCCTTCGTCATCCATTCCCAGGCTGAGACGTACAGAGGTGGAGCAGGTTCACTGTCCTGTCAGAGCATTGATGGAGAAAAATTCAGAGGATAGGGTCAGGTTCCAGCATTGTTCTTGCCTGGGTTCCCGGTCATGTTGGCATCGGAGGAATGAAATGGCTGATCGTTTGGCCAAGAATGCCACAAAGAGGAAACTGTCTAACATATCTATCCCCTACTCAGATCTAAAACTGAAAGTTAACGATTATTTCAGAGACCTGTGGCAGGAGGACTTGCATGATGTGAAACATGAACATTTTACAGCAGACTCCATGAAAATCTTGTTCAGAGATGTTCCACCCGAGGTGATCTTTGAATTTCTGAGATTAACATTTTTCATCTGATCTGAGATTTTACAGTGGAAAGATTTTTTAACAAAATTTGGTGTGTGTTTTTAGAAGATGTATTTTAAAGGGTTGTGTGAATGAATGACTTGTGATTTGACTTCAACACGGTGACAGCCCTGATAAGGTGCTTTGCAGTCGGCAGGGCTATAAGCAACAGTACCTTACCTTACCATGAGGGAGAGTGAGGACTATCCTTTACCCTCCAGGAGACAGCTGAGACTTAGGGCCAGTTGGCTGTTGGGTGCTGAGGTCTGCGATGAGTTAAGGTGGGCCTCATGCATATGTGAGATTGGACTTGTTTCTCATGTGAGAATCCCACATCCATGTCGGTATTCATGCATTTGTTTGGACAGGTAAGAGTGAAGAAGAGGAACTGTACTGCTAAAAGTAGTTTTATGATATACTTACCTGTCCAAACTCTAGGACACCCTCTACGCTCCCTGCTAGGCGGGAAAGGGGCAAAAACTGAAATCAGTAATGGTGTGAACTCACTAAGGGAGGTTACCCTTGTTGGCTTGTTGGTTAGCTCCCCTTCTCCATTTTCAATATTTTTAATGGGAATCCTGATGGCCTTTTTCCACGTCTAGTGGAGACAAGGCATTTCATTGGACAGATAAAATTACTTCTGGTACTAAAATTCATTTTTGTAAAAAAAATATGGGGGTTTTAGGGGAGAGGGGTCATTCTTGGAAAGGGCTGAATAAAACTAAGATGTTCTGCAAGTGATCTACATGTGCTTTTTAATCCTTCATCTCTAAATTGAAGAAGTAGGAAGAAGTAAAACCTCTTCCATCATTCCTTGGCTAATTTTGACTCCAGGGCTGGGGTTCTTGTTGAAATGATTGCGGATTTTGAAAACCGACCACAGATATTAGCAGATATTGACACTAGAGGCATGTTCTGTGTTCCGCAAAACACTTATAATTATATACATAGGTAAAGCTCTGAAGTTCAACTCCAAATTCATCACTTTGTGCATAATTGTGAAGCACAATATGTCTCAAATCAAATGTGCTGGCCTGTTAGTCAAAGAGCAGCTATGGCAAAATGATTTCAGTAAGTATTAAACACGATGCAGAAGATCCAGTCTGTTTCCCTCACACACACACACACACACACACACACACACACACACACACACACACACACACACACACACACACCTCGTTTTGACAAATGGATTTGCATTCATTTTTCTTTCAAACTTGTTTTTTGCGTGTGGCTCAGGTGCAGCAAATTCCAGAGTCAGACAGGACCTCTAGAACCAGCACTCCTATGAAAGACAGGACTACAGATGGTGATGGACGTACAGGTGAAGCAGCTCCTGAAGCTTCACCACCTGTCTCTCCGGTGCCTGATTTGGTCCAAGATGGGCAAAGTGCTGGGGACGCCAGTACAAACGGGATTAGAGAAACTCCAGCAGATGTCTCTGATAGGTCTGAGACGTCGGAAGGGGAAAAGAGTAGAAGCAGCGAAAGGAACATCTTTACTGACATGTTCAGAGAGCAGGTGAACTTGCACACATCTGTTGGCCTTGAAGATGCTGAAGCCGATCAGGAAGCAACCCCATTCAAAAGTTCTCAACTGGAAGTGGACAAGCTACAGGGGGGCCAGAAGGCACGCACACCATCAGTGGCATTGTCCTCTGGTAGAATGAGTGAGAACAGTATTCGCACTCCATTGGAATCACAAGGGGACAGTGGCAGAACGGAGTCCCTGACTGGAGGAACATCAGGTAAGCAGAAGCAGTCTTTGTCCAGAGCTGTCTCGCCATCAGTGACGAGTCAGAGTGAAAATGCATGTCCAGAAGTGGACTCCAACTCCAACAAAACGCTTGTAGCCAGCTCTCCTGTTTCTGACCATCCACTGTTTGGGATTACATCTGGCCAAGACAGAACTTCACAGAGCACGTCTGCACTGGCCCGAGAAGGAGGACCTGCTGAAGCCCCCAGTTCTGTTGGTGTTAGAAATGAAGCAAGAGATGAACCTGTCACTGATATCAGCCAGACTGGAGAACAGCTGTGCATAAAGAAGGCAGCGCCACCTCAAGAAAGCTATCTCAGTCATCAGCAGTCAGCAAATTGTCCAACCGTTTGGAGGATCGAGGTGAGTTTAGTTAGGGTTAGAAATATGTAAGCAAATTGTTAGCTGCTGGAATCAACTGTTGTGGTCTTTTGTATGCATCTGAATTTTTTTTTAATGATATTAATATGCGTGTGTGTATGAGTGCATGCATGCACGCATGTGTGTATGTTAAGTGATTGTTGTATTTGTGTGTGTATACTTATTGTTATTTACCTTTTTAATTTTTGAGATACTTTTTAGATAATGAGTCTTTTTTCTTTTTTTTTTAATGGCGAAAAGTATTGTTTGTCTGCTACTCTTCAGCTGAACAGATGCTGAATTTTCTTCAAAATCTTTCTCTTAGTTTTGTAATTGATTTGTACATGTCATGTTTGTAACAAAAACATCAAATAGAGAGAGTGTGTGTGTGTGTGTGTGTGTGTGTGTGTGTGTGTGTGTGTGTGTGTGTGTGTGTGTGTGTGAGAACAGAAGCTGAGGGAGCAGGTGCAGGTCCTGCTGAGGAGACAGAGGAGCAACAAGTAGCTGATGTTTTGATGCAGACAGCATCGGTACGTCATTTTCTTTAGAATTAATGTGCACAAAATGAAACCATTGCAATTATGGAGATAACCTAGGAACTTCTGAACAACAACCTTTGGAAAATCTGAGAAAAATTGGGTGTCTTTAAAGGGAGGGACTCTTAGGGAGGAGGGGATCAAATTCAAATAATGCATGCTTGCGCATGAGCATCCCCCCCCCCCCCCCACTCCCCCCCGGCACACACCACACACACACACACACACACACACGCACATGCAAAGACAAAAAAATCCTGTGAAAATGTGTTTTTAAGTAATTTTCAGTAACTCCCGGTTAAAGTGGTCAAACAAATTACAAGACAAAACATGACGCATTTCGACCTCATAGGTCTTCTTCAGGCAAGATAAACAACGTTCAGGATAATGGAAATGAAGAACGAGCTATGACTTACTTTCTCAAATTCCCATCTTGCACAGAATTCGAGAAGATAAGTGGTCGCTCGTTCTTCGTTTTCATTATTCTAAATGTTTATTTTGCCTGAAGAACCCTCCGGGGTTGCAACCTTGACGTGGTCGGAGGGCTTGCATGGTCCTGTGATCCCTTAGGCTTTGCTGGCGGGGGCATCAGTACTTGGAGATAGGCTGTTTTTTTCAAACTGCTTCTAGGCCTGTGAAGTCGAGATGCTGCCCTCCGGGGTTGCAACCTTGACGTGGTCGGAGGGCTTGCATGGTCCTGTGATCGCTTAGGCTTTGCTGGCGGGGGCATCAATACTTGGAGATAGGCTGGTTTTTTCAAACTGCTTCTAGGCCTGTGAAGTAGAGATGCTGCCTGGCCTAAGCATAACGTGGTAAGGAGTTGATGCCCCTGGTAGGGCTTCCCATGTCAGATAGGCTAAGGGTGAGGATCCTGACTAAGAGTAACCCGCCTTTCTCCTTTTCTTGTTTTCTGCCTTTCTTATTTGGCCCTTTTCTATCTTCGTCTCCCCTTCAAGTCTTCTTTTCCACACTCTTTTTCTCTCTGTGGTCTCCTTAAGATCCGCCGCGTTTGCCGTGCGGTGCGACCTGTGTCGGAGGGGGATGAGATCCTGGTGATTGAGAGGGCCAGTGCTTGAGGAGGCCAGTGCTCTCAACACATCACTTTGGCTCGGACCTCTCCTAGACAGGGAGTACACTCTGGCCCGGGTGTACTAATCGGCTCCCCTTCTTGGGCTGGGTCAAGACAGGCAGTTCCCCAGCTGGCCAAGTGAACCCCTGCAGTGCTCGACTCTCTGTTCCCGGAGTTGAGCATGATCAGGGGGGATAGGGGTAGTAGCGTTCTGTTTGTCGTATGTCTCTCCTGAAGCCTGGAAGGGGTCAAGACAGTGATTCTTGGCCCTGGCCCCTTAGTTGGACTCCAAGGTGGGTGGGTAAGGGAGAGATGAAATACAATAAAATAAATCATGGCTTTTTCAAAAAATATCCCCCCCCAAAAAGAAGAGGAAGGCAGCATCCCCTATTTCAGGGGACTTTTAATCTGATAGTGACTCGGATATCGAAGTAAGACAGAGGACAGGTTTCTGGGCTTCCTGGCTCGTGATGGAAGGGACGGAGCAGGAAAAACCCATTTCAGCTCTGAGTCCTTTTGCTATCCAGAAGGGCTTCCAAGGTTTAGCAGGTGACCCTCAGTCCATCAAAAGATTACGGAATGGCTCATTTCTCGTTCAATGCAAATCAAAAAAACAGTCAGAACAGCTGCTGAGGGCAACAAAGCTCGTGGACAGGGAGATCAGGGTGACTCCCCATAAACAATTGAACTCGTCCAAAGGAGTGATTCGATGCCGAGATTTTTTTTTTTTTTTTTTTGCTGTCCCAACCTCTGCGCTACCTCCGAGGCAGTGCACCCACGCCGCTCATTCCGACACCCCGTCCACAGCCATAGCCCGGCCGGCCCCGCCGCAGCCCCGGCACCAGCAATCCACAGGGAGCAGTCAATGTCAAGTCGTCATGAGGTAACCCACCGGAGGAGACACTGCACTGCTGCCGAGTCACTTCGGTGGTGTTCAGTGGCGCCTGTTTTGATCTAACATACGCAGGACACCACCTACTAAGCCCCCTACTGACAACAATAATTGCTTAGTCGCGGAGCCGGCGTGAGTGAGCTCTCCCTCCGGAGGGCGCCACCACGTCCGTCCAATGACAGCCCCCATGGACTCGCCGATACCGGTGACCCTGACGGAAGCAAACCAAGGCCACAGACACGGAGAGGACATCTTTCTTTCTTTCTTTCAGCGTACGCAGGCTGATACTCCTGCGGACACTCCCTGTATAGCCAGGCAGTGGAGTTTTGTGTGTATGACCGTTTTTTATCCCGCCATTAAGGCAGCCATACTCCATCTTCGGGGAAGGAGAGGACATAGAAACTGAGGTCACCATGAGAGCAGGGCATGAAGGGCCACAGAATTTGAGACATTTTTTTTTAATGCTGATCAGTGTGAATGAGGATGATTAAGATGATGCTATGGATTTCCATTTCGGTCTGAGACTACATGACAGGCTGTACTCTACGCTTCCTTTCATAATATATCCTGGCGTCAACCAGGCCCGAGAGATACAGGCACCTGCAGTGTTGGTCATGAATTTGAGCAACACTCTCAGAAATGCATCCATTAAGTGGATGAAACTCGACTGTGTGGTCCAGTCTTCCCAACTGAGTCCGCAGCAAACTCAACTCTGGGTAGGAGCTGGTCGGGGCAGAAAAAACCACCCATGACTCTGATGGATTCGAACCCACGACCTCCCAGCCGGGAGTCCGCGACGCTAACCACTTCGCCACGGCGGCTGTTCGATGCCGAGATTTGACAGGTGTCTCGAGGGGAGATCAAGACGGAACTGGCGTCCCAGGGTGTGACGGAGGTGCATAGGGTGACAGTAAAAAAAGGTGCAGAAAGAGTGGCCACCACAACCCTCTTTCTGACATTCTGCAACCCTGTGCTGCCTCCAGTCATCAAAGTCGCTACCTGAACGTCCGGGTTCAGTTATATGTTCCGTCCCCGTTGAGGTGTTTCAGATGCCAGAAATTTGGGCCTTGTCAGAGACCGCTGTTCTGGGCAGGAGGTGTGTGGTGTTTGCTGCAAGGCAACCCATGATGGGCCGTGTAAAGACCCGGCACATTGTGCTAACTGCGGTGGCGACCATCCCTCCTCTTCACGAAACTGTCCTCTTTGGATTCAGGAATCCACTATACAACGCATCAAAACAGAAAAGAAAATCTCCTTTTTTGAGGCCCACAAACAGGTTGTTGGTGTCAGACGCCAACAGCTTCTTCATATGCTTCGGCCGTAAAGACAGTTCCCACAGTTCCCACTCGGTCAGTCTGCTGCCAGACTGATGAATTTATTTTTCTAAGACATTGCAAGGAAGAATTGTAAACTCTGGTGGAAGCAGGTCCACCACCTCCCAACCCAAAGTGAATGCCCCTGGTGGAGGCAAAAAATCCGCCACCCCTCAGACTGCCCAGCAGTCTATAACATCTGCTGCTGGGCAGATTAAAAAACCAGCTCTCTCCCGCCTCGAACTCCTCTGTACAGTGCCCGTGCGGGCAAGGGAGTTTCAACCCAGTGTGGAGATGGTGGAGATGAGGAAGAAACCTCCACCGTCTCCCAAATCCAGACCTTCTTCACCTGTTGGCAAGTCTGCCAGCAGGTCTGAAGATGCAAACAGTCCGTACAACTCTCAAATAAATTTACACCATTAGAAGCAGACGTTGATAGGAGATGACCTGATCTCTCTCCTTTTCGCCCTCTGCACCATGGATAGTACAATATTCCATTGGAATATCCGTGGACTAAATTCCAACTTCGAGGAGCTGCAGCTTCTGTGTCAATCAATAAAACCTTCCGTCGTGGCTCTTCAGGAAACTCGAATTCAAAGCCAGAAGACCTTCACTCTTTCTGGCTTTATATTCTTTCTAAACCTGCACAACCATCCACGTTGGGACTGTCGGGCGGTGTTGCCCTTCTCATACATAAAACTCTGCTGTATAGTCCGGTCGCTTTGACTACCTCCCTTCAGCTGTAGCTGCGAGAGTCACTCTCCACAAGACTGTGACAATCTGTTCCCTTTATCTACCACCTTCTGTCCCGGTTTGTTGTCAGACCTTGTCAGTCTGATAGGAGAACTTCCTCGACCTTTTTGCTGTTGGGTGACTTTAACGGTCACAATCCTCTTTGGGTAGTGTCAGTTCATCATCCAGAGGTCTGCTTATTGAGGATGTCCTTTCAGATTTGGATTTGTGTTGTCTGAACGACGGATCTGCAACTTACCTCCACTCTTCCACAGGTTCACTTTCGTGTTTAGATTTGTCGATTTGTGACCCCTCGCTGGTCCGGGCTATGAGTGGTCTGTCCATTGACGATCTGCACGGAAGTGACCATTTCCCTGTCCTTTTACAACCCGTAATAACTGAAAACGTCTCTGTCTCTCAACATCTAAATTATAAGAAAGGCAAACTGGGATCTATTTGCAGCCACTATTTCTAAAGAATTCCAGGACACTGATTTTCTTCAGAGTCCAGACCCAGCAGAATCTCTGACTAACACTGTGATCAAATGTGCTAAGCTGTATTCCAGTGTCTTCCGACAACTCCAAATGCCAAAAACACCTGGTTCGATTCGGACTGCCAACAAATTTCAAAAGTTCGAAAACGGGCTCAGCGTCGGGTATACCAACGACCTTCGGGTCCCAATGCTCGAGCCCATCAGAAACTCCGTGCCAAATCGAGACACACTTTTAAAATCAGTAAACGTCAGTCCTGGAGAAGCTTCTGCTCCAGGCTGACATCTAAAACTTCCAAGAAAAAAGTGTGGAACATCATTAAGAAAATCAAAGGGAAGAACACCTGTCCCACTGTGAACCATCTCAAGTTTTCTGACTCTTTATAACAGAGAAAAAAAACAGTTGCTAATCTGCTTGCTTCAAACCATTGAAAAGAATTCCTCCTCTTCTAACAAATCAGCCAGTTTTGTCAAAAACAAAGCCCTTAAAGAAAAATCACCCTGCAACTTTTTGTCAGACAGCATGGAAGACTACAATCTTCCTTTCACGTTAAATGAACTGAAATCTGCTTTACTTTCCTGCAGCGATTCCTCTCCAGGTATAGATGAAATCCATTATAAACTGTTGAAACATCTTCCGGAAATAGGTCTGAACAACTGCTACAGGTATACAACCATGTGTGGACTACTGGTTTCTTTCCACCTTCTTGGCGAAAAGCCCTCATTATTCCCATTCCCAAACCTGGAAAAGATCTTTCTAACCCATCAAACTACCGTCCCATAGCTTTGACCAGCTGTGTCTGTAAATTGATGGAGTAAATGGTCAATGCTAGGCTCATGTGGAAACTGGAAACCGATGGCCTTTGGCGAAAGAACAGTGTGGTTTCCGCAAACATCGGACTACACTTGACCGTTTGATTCGTCTGGAATCATACACTTCGGAACGCTTTTTGAACAAACAGCATGCATTGGCAATTTTCATTTGACTTGGAGAAGGCCTACGATACCACCTGGAAGTCGGGGATACTTCATGATCTCCATGATCTGGGGTTTTCGAGGTCATCTTCCACTTTTCATACAAAATTTTTTGGCAGAACGACAGTTTCAGGTCCGGGTTGGCACCACTCTCTCTGACGTTCACGAGCAGGAGTTGGGTGTTCCACAGGGAGCATACTGTCTCCTGCCCTCTTTAGCATCAAGATCAACAACATTGTTAAATCAGTTCAGCAGGGTTCAGACTGCTCATTGTTTGTGGATGATTTTTCTGTCTACGCAACTGGAAGCCTGTACCCCAGTATCCAGCGCAGCCTCCAGCTTTGCGTGGACAAAATTCATCAGTGGGCGGATGAAAACAGTTTCACCTTTTCTCCTACAAAGACAGATCCTGAAATTCAAGTACGGAAATCTCCCATTCCAGCTGTCAAAGAGCCAAATTTCTAGGTTGTTTTTGACCAGAAACTTAACTTTCTCAGCCACATTAAAAACCTCAAACTGCTTGCCAGAAAGCACTGAATATTCTGCGGGTCGTAGTCCACACTGACTGGGGCGCTGATAAGAAAACTTTGCTGCACCTCTACAGAGCCTTGGTCCGTTCCAAACTGGACTACGGTTGTGCTGTGTACGGCTCTGCAAGATCGTCTTACCTCAAACTCTTGGACCCTATCCACCATCAAGGGCTTCGTCTCTGTCTTGAGCATTCCGCACCACCCCTGTGTACAGCCTGTACGCAGAGGCAGGTGAACCTTCCCTGTCCAACCGCAGGCTGAAACTCTCTTTGAATTATTATATCAGACTGTTCTCGGAACCAGAAAACCCTGCCTATGACTGTGTCTCCCTGCCTATGACTGTGTCTTTGACCCTCCGTTCCAAAGTAAGTTTGAAAACAACCCGAAATGTATTCCGCCGTTTGGTCTTCGTATGCAGCCTCACGTGCGGAATGCAGGTCTAGACCTAGGAGTTTGTGTCGGATTTCCGGATCAGCCTCCGTGGACCTTTTTCACACCAGAGATTCGTTTTGATCTTGCAGCTTTTCGCAAAGAGGTCTACCAGCTCTCTGGTGTACAAGGCATTGTATGCTGACCTCTGTTTCGAAATTCCCATCCTATCAAAAAGTTTTCACTGACGGTTCCAAGTCTGAAGATGGAGTGGCCTGTGCAGCCTATTGCCCTGGGGCTCCTTCTCAGATACTGTTGGAACATATTCATTCAGATGCTTCTGTCTATTCTGCTGAACTTACTGCTCTGGTACTGGCTTTGAAGATAATCTCACATTCTTCGAAGAGGGACTTCTGGTTCTGTCGGATTCGCTGTCAGCTTTGGAGGCCATAGCTGGCCGCAACCTTCAGCATCCAGAACTTTTACTTTTTTTTAACTTTTTAGCAAGTTGAAGGCGGACGGTTACAACATTACTCTTGCTTGGGTTCCTGGTCATGTTGGCATCGGCGGGAACGAAATGGTTGATCGTTTAGCCAAGAACGCCACAAGAGAGAAACTGTCCAACACTTATATCCCCTGCTCAGATGTAAAACCCAAAATTAACGATTATGTGAGAGACCTCTGGCAGGAGGATTGGAACACACAGACGAATAACAAACTCTTTTCAGATTCGTCCAAACCTTAAGGACTTCCTCCCATCTACGTCGGGTGGTCGTAAAGAGGAAACGGTTCTGTGCCGGCTGCACACCGGCCATTCGTATTTTACCCATTGTTACCTTTTAAAGAGTGAAGAAGCTCCGTGGTGCATTCCATGTCATGCGCCACTCACAATGAAACACGTTCTTTTAGTGTTGGGACTTGCACGATGTGAGACACAAACATTTTACAGCGGAGTCCATGAAGATCCTGTTCAGGGATGTCCCACCTGACGTGATCCTTGAGTTTTTGAGAGAGATTAACATTTTTCATCTGATTTAAGATTTTACGGCAGAAAGATTTTTAACAAAGTTTCTGGTGCGTTTGTAGAGGATGTCATTTTACGAGATGTGTGAAAGTTGGTTTTTTTAATTTTTTTTTTAATGACTGGTGAGTTGATTTTAACGTGGTGACAGCCCTGATGTGGCCCTTTGCGGTCGGCTGGGCTATAAGCAACATTATCTTATCCAGGTTGGGGGTAATTTTTGCAAGCAAATTTCATTTCAAAGTATTGCTAATTGGACTCCAGTCGATGGTCTGCAAGTGTAAGTAACTGCACGTAGTTGTAGGTAGATGATGTTTTAACCCTACATAATGGTGCAGTAAGAAGTCAAAATGATGTCCTTCACCTTCACCTATCCTGGAGTCTTGAAGACTGTTGGGACGCCATTGAAGACTTCACAACCAGCTTCCTCCACTCGTCCCAGTTCTCAGACGCTCTTAGGCAGTTGCTGAGTGTGAGTCCAGTCCAGTCAGTGATGTTGTTCTCCCCTCTCTTTCTCTGTCTTCCCCCCCTTCTGTGTCCTCATACTGTTCCTTGTAGAATGGTTTTAGCAAGTCCTGTTGATCTTAATATATGGCCATACCATCTCATTTTCCTTCTTTTCACAGTTGACAGCAGGTCATCATATGGTCCAATGGCTTGCCTTACCGTGGTGTTGACCTCCGAGTTGGAAAAGTGGCAAGGATCTTGCGGAAGCATCTCATCTATAATGCTTGAATCCCTCTCTCAAGTTCAGCTGTCAGAGTCCATGTGCCGTTGGCAAAGAAAAATATGGCAATGACTAGGGAGCGCATCAGTCTGATCTTGGAACTGATTGTGACGTTTCTGTCATTCCAGATAGGTCTTAGTCTGGCTAGTGCTGCTGTCGTTTGCGCAACTCTGGAGAGCACTTTTAGGTTTTAATCCCTCATTTGAAACAATTGTACTTGAAGCGCTGAACTGTCTCTAGTTTTTCTCCCTTGATGGTGATGTTAACGCTGATGCCGTTGGTGTTGTTGGTCATCAGTTTTGCTTTTTGGCACTGATCTCCTGCCAAAGGTGCTCTGCTAGGTTGGCTAGTTCCTGCTCTTCTCCTGCTAGCCCAGTGATGTCATCGGCAAAGCATACGTTTGTTAACATCCAGCCACCAATGTTTACTGAGCCTTGAGGGGTTTCAAAATGATGTCAGTTAAGAGCTAATTGCTGTTATTTCTTTCTGGTTGCCTGAGTAGTGAAAGAAAAGAAAAAGAAAACGAATGTGAAAAGGAAATAAGAAAAAGAAAATGTAATGAGGTTGAATCTGATCCACATTTTCTGAGTATGATGTTCTGTGCATGTGCACACCATTTTCAATTAATGGAAAATGTTATCATTGTCTTTCAAGGAGATTTTTTTGTCATATTTGGATCCCTCTGCAAAGTGATTAACATTGATTTGATTTATTCATTTAATATTATCATTTTCTGTTTTGCTGTCGTATATGCTTTGTCCTTTCAGTGGCACCAGTATTCCCATGTCATTTATATTGGGTTCCTAAGGTCTGAAAGAGGACTTTCACCAGGGAAGCACTGGTACCTAGTCACTTTGGTGGAGTTCAGGGATGCCCATTTCTGATCTAACAGATGCAGACACCACCAACAGACCCACTTAAAGCAATAACAGTTGCATAGACCTGGAGCCAGACTGGGAGAGTTCTTCTCCCATGTGATTAACTTTGTGTGTTGTTGGTGTTGACAGATACATGGTCCAACCCAGAGACTGTCTGACCAGGAGAGCAGGTATTATCACTTAACCTTATTTGTTGCCTTTTACTATTGATTAGTTCTTTCTTTCAAATAACTGAGAAGGGTAAATTGTTCAAAGTGATCTGTGATGTGTGTGGGGCTTGATCTTTGTGAGGTGAAAGATGGAAATCTTTGTACTTGTTGTTTGATGGAAAGGCAGTGAGTATGATTGAAATTATTTGCATTCGTAACAAAAAAATCTCATTGCTCGAAAAAAAAAAAAATGAAGCATTCATGCTAATACAGCAACAAGACAGAAAATGTGACATGTGGTAAAGAAATTGCTGTGCAGTGCTCTCCTTTCAGTGATTTTGTGTCAACAGTGAAGGAGAAGGATACTCTCCCTTGAAGACTCCTCGTCTGCCAGAGAAACAGCGGACTCCGAACACTGCATTTTCCAAACTGGATGGGAGGTAAAACTAGGCTAACATGGTGTTTATCCTGAACAGCTTAGTTGTAACAAAATGCTACAGATTTTATGATATGGGTCTCATCATTTTTAAGCAGACGTCAGGCTTCAGGTCAACCTTTTGAAATGGTTAAGAAAAAAAAGAGAATCTTGTTTTTCTGCTGTGCATGTATTCACAACAAATGAGAGTTTGTTGCAGGGCCCACAAATCATTTACAAGGTTTTCCCAGGCAGTGTGAAATTGAAAGAGATGTCATTCATTTCATGACAGCCAAACACAGATAGCCCCAGGCTTAGTGCACACTCATGCAAGGTAAGCTAGAAATAGGAAGCACATGCCAAGCAATGCGCCCAACATTAAAAGACAAAATGGTCACATTGGATACCTGTCTGAAATGCAAATGAAACGATTCAGTGGTGTTATACAGCGATTTGTTCTGGAGGTCAGTGGTCTACTTTTAGGCAATACCAGAGGAGCCCTGCAATCCCCTGGGCACTGAGGGGTCAGCCAGCCTCCCCTCTCTTCTGCCCCGCTTCCCTTGTGAAAGTTAATCTGTTAGGTGTTGAAAACTTCAGATCTGATTAGTAAGACAGTTGGTAGGAAAGATGAATAACACTTGTAATCTTCACACTGCCTGGAGACACTAGAAAGGAACCATTCATCTTGGTTCAGTATGAACAGCAGATGTGTCATTTCATGTAAAGCTGAGAAATTCGCATGGATGAATGGCTTTATTCATTGGATGAGTCAAGATGTTTTTGGTTCATAACCTTGTCAGCATATGAAGATGCCACATCCCAGATTCACAGAGGAAGTAATTCCAAATCTGGTGCGTCAGAGTGCAAGTTGTATAAAGATTCTGATTGATTGGAACATGCAAGCAGAGAGAACTAAGTTAATAATTGAGATGGTATATACAGACCACATACATTAATGAGGGAGGGTGGGGGGGTTACACAAGACAGACAGAGAGGGGTCGGTGAGATATACCATGTGTCAGTGTCACCCTTGAGGCGTGTCACAGTGCTGCTGGTGCTCTCCCACAGGAATGGTGACAAGAGACAGAGGACGTCAACAGCAGACACCAGGAGGACAGGCAGAGCCTCCCAGCCAAAAAGGAAGACAAGTGAAGGCTTGCCAACCAGCGTTGTCAAGGCAACCTTCACTCATTTCTGCCAGCTGCGGGTGTCTAAAGAAGCCATTGAAGAAGTTGAAAAGATGTAGGTATTGAGTAATGAAATCAGCATGCATGAAATTTGCAGATTCTGTTTCAGATGACATGAAAGCCATCAACGCCCATTGCAGAGAGAACAGTGGAGCTGAACAGATTTTAGTGACCTGTACAACTAAAGCCCCAGCTTAATTATCGGTTCTGTTGCTGAGAACATCTCAAGAAGAGGAAGTGTGATAAAAGATGATGTTAAGAACAGATGACCAGCATTTTGATCCCTGAATGGCATCCGTCTGTCTCAAGAGACAATGGTGTTGCGTTGTGGATTGTTGTGGAGTTGTCAGCCTTATAGTCAGTTGTGGAGTTGCAGTGCCTACTGTGGCTGAAGAGCCTGATCGTTGAGCGGCACACTCTGTTGCAGTTGCTGCAGGTGGAGTCTCGGTCAAGAGTGTCTGTTGGTGCTGACGCAATTCTTTGCCATCTGTGGCGCCTCCGTTCTTCCCACTGGGCCTCTCTTCTCTGCTCTGCTTGTTTGATGCCGGCCTTGATGGTGGACCGCCAGCTGACCAGGTCTGAAGCTGCTGTCTCCAAGTCTGCTGGGTCGGGGCTGCCTGCCGTCAGGTCGCGCTCGCATACATCTTTGTAGCGCAGGGCAGGCCGTCCTGTATGTCTGGAGCCTGTAGCCAGCTCACCATATGGCATGTCCTTTGGGATGCAACCATCATCCTTGCGGCTGACGTGGCCAAGCCAACGCAAGCGTCTCTGTGTCAGCTTGGCGAACATGCCAGGTATGCCTGCCTGGGCCAGGATGTCCTTGGTGGTGATGCAGTCCTGCCAAGTGATGCCCAGGAGTCTTCTGAGGCAGTGCAGGTGGAAGGCGTTCAGTCTGCGTTCTTGTCGAGAGTACAGGGTCCATTTTCACTTCTGGAGAGGAGAGTGCTCAGCACGCAGGCTTAGTACACTTTCATCTTAGTGTTTGACGTTAGCATGATGTTGTCAATGTGTGTGTGTGTGTTTGTGCATGCTCGCTCTCTCTTTCTCTCCCCCCACCCCTCCACATACACACACACACACACACACACACACACACACACACCTGTCCATGTTACGAAATTGTGTGACCCAGTCATGAGTAGGCATACCATGAAGATAAAAGTGCAACAAGAATTTGCATTGGTGTGTGTTGACATATGTGACATCAGTTTCAAATGGATTATATTCAGCGATTTGAATGGGGAAAGTACAAGGTCGGGTAGGAAACATTTCATTGTTTTCTACTGACAGCTACATGTGTAGCTCCGCCTGGTGGTTCTTCGGAGCCACTTGCCGGTCTCAAGCCCGGTAAAGGAGGAGAGTTGGGCGTGGGGCTAGCAACCTCACCCCGTAAAAACATTACCGCTACGGAAACGACAGCAAGAGAAACTACTCCATCTGGCAGAGGGAGTGAAGCAGACCAAGCAATTGGACTTATGAAGGAGGGGGACCAAAGCCGAAAGGACGTCTCCAGCCCGATAGCGGATCTCCTAACGCCAAAACGTCGCATGCGAGTTGGATTTTGGAACGTGCGGACCTTGTACCAAGCTGGAAGATTAGCACAAACTGTAAATGAGATGAAGAACTACAACCTGAGCCTACTAGGGGTCACAGAAGCAAGATGGACAAAAACAGGAAAACAGAGACTGAGTACTGGAGAAACCATCATCTGGTCAGGAAGGCAAGATGACATCCATCAGGAAGGAGTTGCCCTCATTATTGCCAAGAAACATGCCAATGCCGTACTGAAATGGAAACCAATCAATGAACGCCTGCTGTATGTGAGAATGAACTCCAAGTGTGCCAAGCTATCAGTTATAGTGGCCTATGCACCAATAGACAACACTGACGAAGAGGACAAGGATCAGTTTTACAGTGCGCTCCAAGCAACATTGAATGACATACCAAGACACGATGTTCTCCTCCTGATAGGGGACTTCATCGCAAGAGTTGGTAGCAACAATGAGAACAGGGAAAGAGTCATGGGGAAACATGGAATAGCAGACATGACCGACAACGGCGAACGACTCATCGACCTCTGTGAAGAAAATGATCTGGTCATTGGCGGTACTCTTTTCGCTCACAAAACCATCCACAAGCTAACATGGACATCCCCCGACGGAAAGACAAAGAACCAAATTGACCACATCATTATCAACGGAAAATGGAGGCGCTCCCTACAAGATGTACGTGTGATGCGACACGCAGATGTTGGTAGTGACCATGAACTACTGGTAGCGAAACTGACCCTCAAACTGAGAAAGGCAAAAGTTGGGGACAGTCGGAACCTGCGCTTTGATGTTGCCAAGCTAAAAGATATAACAACAAAGAAAGAATTCTGCGTCACCTTGAAGAATCGCTTCAGCGTCCTCCAATATGAAACAGCACTGACCATAGACAGTTTCAACAAGGCTATAACCGAAACAGCAAAAAGACAATAGGTTATAGGAAAAGTGTGAAATCTGAGTGGATAACTGCCAACACATGGAAAACCATTGAGGAGAGAAAACAGATCAAGAAGAAACTGCTAGATGCCAAGTCACCCAGGCTAAAGGAAATAATAGCAACCCAGCACAGAGAGAAAGACAAAGAAGTGAAGTTGTCTGCAAGGAAAGATAAACGTCTCTATGCGGAGAGGCTTGCTGAAGAAGCTGAGGCAGCAGCAGAGATGAAGGATATGAAGACAGTGTATAGAACCACCAAGAAGCTGCGGGGAGACAGAGGACAGAACCAAGACATACCAGTTAAGGCAGAGGACGGAACACCTATCACAGAAGAATGTGCCAAGCTCGAGAGGTGGAGAGCGCACTTCCAGAGGATCCTAAACCGCCCTGATCCACCAACACCAGCTGACATTCCTATGGCAGAGGAGGACCTGGACGTCAACATGGGAGACATCACAGTAGATGAGGTCAAGGAAGCCATCCGCAAGCTGAAGAATGGCAAAGCTCCAGGAGAAGATGGTGTATGCCCCGAGATGCTGAAGGCAGAAGAACAGGACACACCTCTTATCCTCCAACGCATCCTGCAGGACATATGGAACCAGGAGACAACCCCAGCTGACTGGAGAACTGGTACCATCATCAAATTACCAAAGAAGGGAGATCTAGGAGAATGCAACAATTGGAGAGGCATCACCCTACTATCAATCACCAGCAAAGTCTTCAGTCGCATCTTACTCCAGCGTATAAAGAAAGCGGTAGATGACCTACTTCGTCAAGAGCAGGCAGGCTTTAGAGTGGGGAGATCATGCATTGATCATATTTTCGTCTTACGCCAGATCCTCGAGCAGTCCCATGAATGGAACAGCCCACTTTACGTGGTTTTCATTGATTTCGAGAAAGCCTTTGACAGTTTGCACCGCGCTTCTCTCTGGAAGATCCTACGACACTACAGCATTCCCCAGAAAATGGTCAACATCATCCAGTCCCTGTATGAGAGCTTTGAGTGTCGCATCATCCACAACAACCAGCTGACGGAACCATTCAAGGTGGACACCGGAGTGAAACAGGGCTGCATACTGTCACCAATCCTCTTCTCCCTGGCCATCGACTGGTTGATGCGAAACGTCACCCAGGAAAGCAACGGGGAATCCGGTGGACGTTGACCTCAGTCTTGGAGGACATTGACTACGCAGATGACCTGGGACTGCTGTCACACAAGCATCAGGACGCCCAGCAGAAGACAGAAAGCCTCAGCGAGATAGGCAGCACCATTGGGCTGAAGGTCAACGAGAGGAAGACGCAGGTCATGAGGAAAAATGCCACAAACAACAACCCCATCACCGCAAACGGCAAACCACTTGATGATGTTCAGGAATTTGTATACCTGGGCAGCAAGATGACCACAGACGGTGACTGCAACCAGGAGATCAACGCCAGAATCAGCAAAGCCAACCAAGCTTTCACAGTGCTTAGGCCCATCTGGAGATCCACCGTCCTCAGCATCCAAACGAAGATTCGACTCTTCAAGAGCAATGTCCTCAGCGTCCTCCTGTATGGCTCAGAGTGCTGGAAGACGACCGTCGCCATTGAGAAAAAGCTGGAAGTGTTCCAGAACAAATGTCTGCGACGTATCCTCATGATCTTCTGGCCGAACATCATCTCAAACGAAGAACTGAGGACTAGAACAGGAGTCTCCACAATACAGGACACCATCCAGGCGCGTCGATGGAGATGGCTAGGGCATGTCTGTCGCATGCCACCCAGCTCACTCCCCAGAACAGCCCTGCGCTGGACCCCCCAAGGTAAAAGAAAACGGGGGCGACCGAAGGAAACCTGGCGCAGGACAATAGAAAGAGAGCTGAAAGGCAAAGGACTGACTCTCAACACAGCCCCCAGAGCAGCCGCAGACAGAGCTAGATGGAGATCTCTTGCCATAGCCTCAAGCACCAGCAGGCACGGAGAGGACTGATGATGATGCTGCATGTGTAGCATACTGAAATCTTGCTTTACTAAAAGCATGGTGTGGCTGTGATAGAATCAGTATTGGCATGCTTCACAAGCCTGTAGAGCACACAGATAAACAAGCAAAACATGCCTAGGCCATGCTAGGAAAACCGCCACTGTGTTCCCAGTGAAGCTGACCAGTGTCAATAGTGACTGTTGTTGGGGCCTTCTACCAGCTGTCAGGTAGGCCTACCGTGAATAATTCTCTTATTAGTTATATGCATATCCAATACGCATGATTGAAATCAGAACGCATGCTCTCCACTGAGTTGAACTTTCATTTAACTTTGTATGTGTTTGTCAGTCTGTTTCCATTGTTTTTTGTCGGCAAATCTTTGTGCCGCTTGCCAGCAATGCGTATGACAGAAGACTATCCATGTTTGGTATAGTTCAGTCAGTCAAAGACCCCACAATCCAGTTGCATCAATCGCACACAGTTCACTGCATTATCGCATAAAGTATTTATGAAGAAACTCGGCACCCTATATCCGACACACTATCAGCCAGACAGCTAGTATCACATTACGAGTAGGGGGGAAAGCTTGTGGAAGGTTAGCTCAAGGAAGGTGGCAGCTATACGCTGCAGTGTGCTGTTTAAACCAAACTGCTGCTGTCTCCACCACTTTCCTCTCGCCTCTCCTCTGCGAATGGTAGGCGGTCAGAAGTTATTGCCCTTCTCTTCTTAGTAAGTATTCCTCTGTGAACAAGTGTGACATGCCATTATAAGACAGTCATGGATGCTTGACTTTTTAGCCTGAAATCAGTGTAAATAATACAAGCCCTACACATGCCATTATAAGACAGTTATGGATGCTTGGCTCATTTCAGGGCATATGATCACATGTCAGGCATGTGGTGAATGTTGCATCCTGCCCTCTGGACATGTGCAGGGTTTGTTTTTGTTTTTATTTTTTGTTCTAATACTGGTTATGAAGATATGAAATTTCAGCATTAATTTGCTGATATCCAACAAACATCAAGAAAGCCGGAGATTTATTTATCTTTGTGAAACACATGTTGTTTTTATGTTTTACTTGCCACGACGGTAGGTCTTGTCAGTGTGTTTGCATTCAGTACAGAAGAGCTGGGTCTAACTTCTCTTCTTTGTTTTTTGGTCTTATGTGTGCTGCACATCCCCCCAGCAGCATTATTCCCCTGCTGCTCATTCTGGCCTTCCCACACACAGCCACAACCAGGCGGTCATGCGTCAGCCTGGGCATTGCATTTCACAGGGAGCAATCCAGTCTCTAGGCACTGCATTGCTGCCCAGTCACTTCAGTCATTTTCAGTGGTGCCTGTTCTGATCCACCATGCGCAGGACACCACCTATGAATCATACTGTTAACACGCTTTATCTTCTGATCCACCATGCGCAGGACACCACCTATGAATCATACTGTTAACACGCTTTATCTTCTGATCCACCATGCGCAGGACACCACCTATGAATCATACTGTTAACACGCTTTATCTTCTGATCCACCATGCGCAGGACACCACCTATGAATCATACTGTTAACACGCTTTATCTTCTGATCCACCATGCGCAGGACACCACCTATGAATCATACTGTTAACACGCTTTATCTTCTGATCCACCATGCGCAGGACACCACCTATGAATCATACTGTTAACACGCTTTATCTTCTGATCCACCATGCGCAGGACACCACCTATGAATCATACTGTTAACACGCTTTATCTTCTGATCCACCATGCGCAGGACACCACCTATGAATCATACTGTTAACACGCTTTATCTTCTGATCCACCATGCGCAGGACACCACCTATGAATCATACTGTTAACACGCTTTATCTTCTGATCCACCATGCGCAGGACACCACCTATAAATGATACTGTTAACACGCTTTATCTTCTGATCCACCATGCGCAGGACACCACCTATGAATCATACTGTTAACACGCTTTATCTTCTGATCCACCAAGCGCAGGACACCACCTATGAATCATACTGTTAACACGCTTTATCTTCTGATCCACCAAGCGCAGGACACCACCTATGAATCATACTGTTAACACGCTTTATCTTCTGATCCACCATGCGCAGGACACCACCTATGAGTGATACTGTTAACACGCTTTATCTTCTGATCCACCATGCGCAGGACACCACCTATGAATCATACTGTTAACACGCTTTATCTTCTGATCCACCATGCGCAGGACACCACCTATGAATCATACTGTTAACACGCTTTATCTTCTGATCCACCATGCGCAGGACACCACCTATGAATGATACTGTTAACAAGCTTTATCTTCTGATCCACCATGCGCAGGACACCACCTATGAATCATGCTGTAAACAAGCTTTATCTTCTGATCCACCATGCGCAGGACACCACCTATGAATCATGCTGTTAACAAGCTTTACGTACGCTTGTCGTCACTGCAGGCTGGAGCAGCATGTTTGGATTGTCTACAGAAGAGGTGACCTTCATTTTTGGATTGTCTACAGAAGAGGTGACCTTCATGTTTGGATTGTGTACAGAAGAGGTGACCTTCATGTTTGGATTGTGTACAGAAGAGGTGACCTTCATGTTTGGATTGTGTACAGAAGAGGTGACCTTCATGTTTGGATTGTGTACAGAAGAGGTGACCTTCATGTTTGGATTGTCTGCAGAAGAGGTGACCTTCATGTTTGGATTGTCTACAGAAGAGGTGACCTTCATGTTTGGATTGTCTACAGAAGTGACCTTCATAATCTTTACTTTGTGCTTGCCACCTCTGCAGGTCAGTGCAGTTCTGGAAAAACATGGCAGAAGACCTGGAAGCCTACGCCTTGCATGCCGGCAGAAAGACCGTCAATGAGAGTGATGTGGAACTGTTGATGAAGAGGTGAGCTTTAGCTGACATTGCCTGCCTTTCCTTAACACTTAATGAACTTGAATTGGTCAATGGTAAGTCAAGTTGAGAAAGAAGGGATTGGTTTGATTTGGGGGCTTTCTCCATATAAAGAAGAAACGCGATGTGTGTGATGTTTTGCATTATGCCTGGCTTTGATCCCATGAATTAGGAAACAACGCACTACACACAAAGGAAAACTTCCATATTTATTACTAGATAGTCTGTTGTCTTGTCTGAGTGCAAGTGCACAATTTCTGACTGACAAAATATCAGTCCTGTCATTTCTATCACAAGGTGACTTCACCAGTAGTAGACCACATGTTTTTCCATTTTAAGGCAGATACTGGGTGATCTTACAGTTGCTTGAGAGGAATAACAGTGCACGTTTTTAGTTGTTTATTTGATCATTTGTTGAAAGAGCAGAATTCAAATCCCAGAGGGAGAGAAATAGGGGCAGTTCTGTTAAAACTGTCCAGAGCAAATCATTGACTGAAACTAATGGTTTGAGAGAGGAGACCAGGAGTGAGCACAGCCCTTCAGAAGGCTTGTCAAAGCTGGAAAGACACTTTTCCTGACTTAGGAAAAAGAGAGTAGAAGGAGGAAGCCCAGTTGACAGTTGCTATTCTTCTGATTCACAGTGCATAGGCTCATTCTTTTCAATGTACTCAGGCAGAGCAGAGTAGTGTTTTCAGTTATGTTTGTCTGTTGATCTGCAAGATTGTAAACGGGATAACTGTGGATGGATCTTCTTCACAATTTGCAGGTTAGTTTGTAGAGTCAGTTTTCTACAAAGGACTGCCCTTGACGGCTGACGGCACAACACTGATGAAACATGGAAGGAAAATTCATCTGCGAATGTCGGGCGACGAGGGCGCAATTTTCATCACTTCTGCCTGGAAAGCCAGTTTTTTTTTTTTTACTAGCATCTGTCTTGCAGTATGTGAATAAATGGTGAACTGTAAGGAAAACATAGATCTCTGGCAAACTCAAATCTGTTGGCCATTTCCCACCTTGCCACAGGTGTATTTAGTCACTCGGTGCTGGAAGTCTTTTCCCTTTACTGTCACATGATACTGGACATATGTAAGGGCTATTTTAAAAAGATGAATCACTGAAAAAAAACAACCAAACTATTTAGATCAAGGACATAAAACTTTAAGAACTGCTTAGAAACCTATTGAGTTAGTTGGGGTGAAAATATCAAACTTCCTACCTTCATCTTTGATCTTCTAGTGCCAGGTAACAATATTCTTTTTTTCTCATCTGAACTGACACACACAGATGTCTAGTATATGTATCCAGGGAAGCACAGTGTCTTTGAAACAGTCTGTTCACTCACAAAGTAATAAAAAAAAAATTCCAATTATGATTTTTGATTCATATTATAGCCTATAGGGCACTTTATGATCCACTTATATTGACACCAACACAAATAAGAAAAAAAAACAACTACTAAAAACCTACACCATCAAACTACACACTGGCTTACTTGCTATGCTAATAACATCACTTTGTACAGAAAGATATGAATGGGCTAATTGGACTAGTTTGTCACTCAGGATGAGGCTCAGTGTAAAGAGGTAGAAGAAAAGCTTGTTCCACCACTTCATGGTCTTGCGGTCTAGTGGAGTGTAGATCAGCTGGTCACTTTTGTGCATCCCAGGCATGTTCTGAATGTAGTCCTGGACAGCCTAGCCAGAGGTTTCCTGTTGTACACCCTATGAAAAAAAAAGAGAGAGAGAGAGAGAAAAAAGGTTTTTTGATTGAAAGCTCATTGTTGTGCGCCCTGTTTGAAAAAAAAGAGAAAAAAGTTGTTTTTGGATTGAAAGCTCATCTTTACAGGGTGCTTGTTCCTGATTGGTTTCCTTTTTTGGAGTAGTGATTTGTGCTCTTGGAAAAAAGGAGATTGCCTGGCACTTTTGGTGGAGGCGGTAGACAAGGAGGAGGGAAAGAAAAGAGAAAAAAAGGTTTGAAAAAAAGAAAAGAAAAAGAGTTATTGTTGATACTAGGGGCAGGCACCCTGTATTAGGCGACTGGTTTCTGGTACCTTGACAGCCCCTCAGCCCTTGGTGTGGTATCCACGGATAGATATAATAATCCTTTTATTGAGATTTGGCGTTTGTAAACACAAATTGATTTGTGTGTGTGAGGCAGGGTCTGAATGCGCAAAAGAAAAAAAAATTCCGGGAAAGAATTTTAAATGGTACTTTGATTGGTGTTTATGAAAGGGAGTCAGATGTGTGATTGCGTGCGGGGCGCATGTTTGTCTTTGCGTGTGGGTATGGATGTGCAGACTTGTGTGAAACCTGAACTGCCCACAGCATGTGGTCATATCTGTCGTGGTGTGGGGGTTGACCTTGGTAGTGATGACATGGACTGGCTCTGCCTTGGCTTAAAGCTGTGTCAGGCCAATTGACATGGGCTAGAACACCAAGGCTACATCAAAATGTTGTTATGCTCTGCATAGTTATGCGGGGATTGTCTTCAGTTTTGACAAGCTCCTAGCATAACATTATCGGTCTCCAAAATCCCCCGAAGTCGGAGTGTGGCTGCCCACGTGGCGGGGTAATCAATAACGGTTACACACGTAATGTTCTCATCCCCAGCTGATGCATTTGTACCATAGTGTTCAAGTGCTTCGGCTGTTTGGATGATCCCTGGAGTCTTTTAGCCAGGGTACGACAACAACAACAACACATGGACTGGCTTCCTATCCATCCATGCAGAACAGCAACAACACCTGACACAATAAATCATGATCTATCTAAAGGATGTTTTTCTTTCTACGTTACTCACCTATGCTTTTTCCTTAAAATATAGAAATACATCATAATCATCATCATTACTTCCACAAGTGTGTGTGTATGTGTCTGTGTGTGATTATGTGTACACACATGTGTGTGAATGAGATGAACCAAAAGATGAACAAAAATAGGACGATAACATAATAAACTGTACACACCTTGCTTGTGGTGGTAGGGGCAAGGGATTCTTGTGATGTGAGTAAACCATGTTGACAAGAGAAAGGTGACTCATCAGGAACTGACCGAAAATCTTGATGCCAGTCTTGCATCATGAACGGCAAACACTCTGCCCCTGTAATGTACAGCACACGCTGTCCTTATCGCTTGGCCTGTGCTGCATCATCTCTATCACCACCACTCCTCTCCCTATCACCTGCCTCAGCTAACAGTGCAGCTACTTCAAGTTCAGAGTCTGAACTTCTCTCACCTCCACTTTCAATAAAATCCTCATTACTGTGGTCAAAGTCTTTGTCAGTGTCTGAACTTCTCTCGCCTCCACTTCCAATAAAATCCTCATTACTGTGGTCAAAGTCTTTGTCAGTGTCTGAACCTTCATTCTGAAACAATTCTAACACTTCTAATGCCACGAAACGCTGATTACGATGACTTCTGTCCGAACTTTGTTGCCGTGTAGTGCTAGGTCGAGCCACTGTTGCCGACGTCCATTGAACACATCGGACAGTACCTTGTAAAAACACCCTGTGGCTTGCTCGCCTGGCATTTTTTTTACAACCATTGGTTTGGAAAGAGGAAAGATCAATGAGTATTTTAATTAGATGATAATTTCAACCACGAGGCAGGTGCCACACCAAACATTCAAAGTGTGCAAAAGCCCCGAGTGGGGCCCTTCGTCCGAAATGTGTGTATGAGTTGGAGACCCGATTGGGGCCCTTGAAATTGATTTAGTTGTCTTAGAGTAATCATGCTGTATGGGATCGTTCATTATCTGTTTTATCTGAATCTGCACCACAATTTGTGCGAGTGCCACTTTCCATCTTTTCACCAATTTTCGATAAAATGGTTCTGTAGTTCTTTTCCAATCCTTCTGATGATACCAACCACCGCAGTGGAAATAACTTTACATTGCAGAGGTATCAAACAATGAACAGAACATTGTATGTTAAAAGAAAACTTATGTTAAACAAGAAAAAAGGATTTTTTTCTGTGAAACATTTCTTTTTCTTTTTTTCAGGCAAGGTTTCATTACCGACGGATGCTCTTTGGACAAGCTCATTGCCAAGTACTTGCCTTTGGAGCTGCGACAAGAGTTGATTCCCATTGCCCGCTCAGGAAACAAGTTGGAGCTTGGTTCAAAGACTCTGTAATGCCATTGTGAAACTGGTGGTGATATGAATAATTGTGTAAATATAATGAAGAGGTAGTACAAAAGTCATAGGAATAAAATCATATGTTCATTCAGTGTCCGTTTTCAGCATCTTATTCTGAACTCCAGTGTACATTTGTTCATGTTGATGCATGTGATAATGCGGGTGTAACACTAAAAGTGTATCTCTCAAACTTTGTTGATATTGGGATGAAGAGAGAAAGTACAGTACACTACTTTCAGGCAAAATGGAATTTGACGATCAACTGTCAATCATCCTCATTGATCATGATGAAAAGTCTCAGATCCTGTGGCCTTTTATTCCCTGCTCTCATGTTGACCTCATTTCAATTTCCTCTCTCTGTCCCTGCCTATGGTGAGATTATGTCGAAGGAGTTGGTATCTACATGTTCAGGGAGCTCTAATTGGATAGACATGGTGGCTCCCTCCAGAGGTGTGGATACTCATTCAGGCTGATTCCAGGATTCGACAATTGTTTTTTGTACAATTGTAGGGGACGTAGTCGGCAAATGGTGCTTACTAACAGGCAGTACCAAACGCTGCTGAAGTCACTGGGCAGCAGTGCTGTGCGACTTTTGATGGGTTGCCTCAAAACCACCTGATAGTGAGTGGTCTCTGTGGACTACTGGTGCTGGGGCTGCAACTGAATCCTGGGAGAGGTTATGTAAGGGGTGGCAGGGAAGAGTTGCATGGCAGGAATGCAACTTTACTCCAGGGAAAAATGTGTTCATTAACCTACAGATGTCTTACATCCACTGATATATTTCCATTGCAGAAGTTACAAATTACACATCAAACTGGACAGGAGAAGATGGTGAAAATAGAATTGTCAAAGAATGAAATATGGCTATGAATTTCATGTACACTAGAATGTTCACAAAAATATGGCTCTTTCAGTTATATTGATACCACCAAAACACCACACCACTAATCTTTGTCAGTGGGCAGTTGCACTTGCAAGGGTTGTATTTGTACTGAAAGCTAAAGTGCCTTGTCCATTATCAGTGCCCATTATCATATATGCTCACTCCCTCTGAGAGACGATGTTCAGGTCAGGAAGGGACACACTTCCCATGAAGAAAAGTGCATAAACACGTACAGTAATAAGAAAACAAAAAGGGTGAGCCCTGCCCCTCATCTCTTCAACACCAAATCCCCCCACCCCACCCTTTACATACTCACACAGTAAGCACAATCATGTTGAATCAAAAGAAAATTAATCTTACGTTGGCAATAGTGGAAGACAAATCAACCAATATTTGTTGAGGTCAATTTCCACATTGTTTTCAGTATCACCTTTTAGAATCGGCACATATCGCTCAAGGTCATATCTAGATTTTACAAGTTTTAAGAATACCAGAGTTCTTGGGGCATCATATTTCTTAACTTGCATTTGTAAATATAGAACTCGGCCAGCAAAATCAACAAATCCAATATTTCATATGCAGTTTGTTGCTCTGATATGCCGAACAGAATCAAACGTTTCTCAACAGAAAACTGTTCACAGTGTGGGCATTTGTTACACAGCCGTCTTAAAAGATCCTACCAGAAAGAATGGACCATCTCAGAGTCCCTGAAAAGATGTTCAACTGTCTGAGTTTCTTGACCGCAGTTTACAAACTGGAGAGTCAAACAACTTTCTTGTATACAAATATTCCTCTGTTGATGAAGCATCTCATCTGGAACCACCTTAACTGTACATCTGTAGAAGTAGAAAAACATGAACTAAATATATCATCCCAGTTCATATTGTCATTGTATGTTTCAGACCATCTCTCAACTGCACTGGGAACTATTTCAGATTTTGTCATCACTGATTGAATGTGTATTTCCTTTTCCAATGCAGGACCAAACTTTTGACTTCTGCTCCGTATCTTGGTCTGTTAGGATAATACTCCATTTGGTCTGGTGCTGTTTGATCCCATTTATTATACCAGTATATGTAAGAAAATCAGTTCTCGGATGGAAACAGATTTTGAAATCTCTAAAGCTAATATATTGACCATTGAAATCAACCAGTTGTTTGACGATCAATTGTTTGACCTTGAAGACAACAGCCTCACACCACTCTTTTAGAAACGCTCTTCCTGTCTCTAAGAATATTGACATTATAATGAATACATTCTGCCAAAATTAGTCTACATTTAAAGGACAACAAAGTAGACTTAGCTTTCGATAATGTCGAAGCACATCTTTCCAGAATGCATTATTAATTTTTTCTATTAAAACATTTGTAAGCTCACTACTGTAGTTTTCTAAAGTTGCTAGTTCTGGGTACATGTTAAAGTCCAGTCAGAATCCAATTTTAGTCTTCTTAACCAGCTTATCTTCGTGGAGAATATGAAAGATCTCATATCCACCATCTTCAGTCCACCTTTTTTATATGATTGGCAGACTACCGATTTCTTAATTTTGCTCCTCTTACCATCCACAAAAATCATAGAAAATCTTATCTATTTCATGAATTAATTTGTCTGGTGGATCTGGTAAATAAGTAGCAAATGAGTGATTATAGAGATTACTAGAGACTTCAATACAGCGATTTTGCCGAATGGTGCCGTCATAGAATTTTTTTCATTGCCATTAGCTTATCTTCATAGTTAATACTACAGATGTTTTCTGTATTCGTGGTGAGTTTATGCTCTAAACACTAAATGTTCCAGGATCCCGAACAAAATTCCTGTCTCGCATGTATCTTATTCCACAATTTTTTGCACTTCCAATCCAAACAACCAGTGTTTTGGCTGTATTTATTTTCAAACGCAGTATTTCAGAGAACCCAGACAGGACAGCTAAAGACTCTTTAAATGATTTTTCAGATACATCAAGATATAAAGTTGTATCATCAGCAAAGTGAGCTAACAAATTTTCTTTTTGTTTGATTTTGATACCCTGTATGGATCTATTCTGTCTAATCATAAGGGACAGAATTTCTGCACAAATTAAATAGAGGTATGGTGTGGATGGATCTCCCTGTCTCACTCCTCTCAATATCAAACCATTTAGAATATTGACCATTGACTGACATACAGGTGTTGATTTGGTTATAAAATGTCTTGATCCGTCATCTTATATTGGGGCCAAAGTTAAAGAATTCAAGGGTTTTCTCCAAAAACATCCAAGATACACTATCAAACGCTTTCTCAAAGTCAATTATCAAAATCATACCAGGGATATTTTCTTTCTCAGTATCATATAGCATTCTGATGTTTTCCCCAATGTATCTTCCTTTTAAGAAACCTTTTTGACATTCGTGAATAATGTGAGAAGTACATCTTTTAACCTGTTTGCAATGCAAGCTGAACCAGTCTTATATGTAGTGTTTCATAGTGAAACTGGGTGCCAGTTTTTTATCAGTCGTTTTGGTTTTCTTTCTTTTAGAATGAATGTAATTTTTCCTTGTTTTTGCATAACAGACATTTAATTATTTTGGAACCCTTCGTTTAGGGAGCAAACAAGAAAATTGCTATTTCCTGAAAGAAAAAATAGCTGGGCTCTCAAGTGTTTGTGTTCAGTTCATTTACTTTGTCATAAGTGTTTCACTTTAATGTATTTAATGTGCATTGGTTTGATTTTATTGCTAAAAAGAACAAGAAGACCCACAACTCACTCTCACCCATCCCAAATAAACAACAAACCCCCCCCCCCCCCCCCCCCCCCCACACACACACACAAAACAAAAACAAACCCAGCAACAACAAAACTCCCCAGCTATTTTTTAATGAAATAGTCCCTTTCATATGCATGCAAACAACCAGCTGATCCAGCAGGCTTTTTTTTTTCCTGCTGATCAGTATTGCTCATCTCCTACCCACATTTAACCCAAACAAAATGTACACACTGAGCAGCTGAGAGCTCAATGGATATACTGAAGCGCAGGAATCGGACCTTTTTACATTTTGTGGTAAAGATACACATCGATTCATCAAGATTCAGACATTTTGTGATGATATTTGTTCAAGTTTACCAAAAGGAGACAATCGCACACATTGAAGCAGTCTCACAAATACACTCTCCTCATGCATCTGGACACTTTTGCAGTCTTTAGCTGGAGTTCACAGGGATCACATGATTTACACATCTTTTCCCCGAGGAGTTGAAGGACTCGAACGGCAACAATTTTAGAGTGCAAGATAGTTAGGAGACTGGCAAAGAAGACACTACAGCCTCTGATTTTGCAGCCACTTGGGATCCATCCAGGTGAGGGATCTTTTCAACAATTTAGGTTAGGACATTCAAAATTTGTAAGGTGTTAAGAATCAAGGGAGGCAAACTGACCTCTTGGATTGTGGGGTACCATGATGTAGGTGAGCTGGAGGACGAGATCAGTTCAAAGCAGGAACAGAGCATGCTCTGAGGAACTCCCAGTAGAGAACATTAGTCCCACTTTTTTCCTAACTTGTATTGCAATAAAATGCTGGACTGGTGCTTTTTTCAGGATAGATTGGTTGTGAATGGACAAGGTGGTTGTGGTTTAGAGGATGATGAATTCTGTGGTAGGATGTAAAAGTTGATGCAAATTTGTATGTCTATTTTGGGAAGGACTGACTTTGAACGTTTAAAAAACCCACAAGAAAACATTGTGTGAATGTTTATGTGTGCATGTTGATCTGTGGTGAAACATTGCATAAGGTGTATCTATGTGGAGATGCTTTTATATGTAAGCTGTCGTCCATCATCTTTTCTGCTTGAATGGCCCACTTACCTCTCTTTCTTCAAGTAAATCTCTCTCTTGCCCAGAATTTATAACATGCTGAGTGGGTTTGTGAACATCTTTTTTCTTATATGTGATATGGAAGTATTTTGTGTGTGTGTGTGTGTGTGTGCACACTTTTTCCCCCATATGCGATATGGAAGAGAGATGTCAACACTGCCTGGAGTGGATACTATATGTCCACTTTGTAATGTCAACTGACCATAATTTTTTTTTATAGGTGATATGAGTGTGCACAATGCCTATCTCACCCTGCCCTGTGTACAGATCCATGCTTCTGAGTGTATCACACCACCAACACTGCAGTGCACACAAACACACACATAAAAGCCAGTAAATTCACTTTTGCATATAACATATTTTTGTGTGTTTTACATTTTATCTCATCAGTTCTTTCTTTTTTTTCAAATCGGTGCCTTTTCTTTTCAGAATCTAAAATGAAAACAACACTGTGCTGACCACAATGCAAATGCCTGTGTGAATTCTAGACTGAAAGTGTGTGTACAATTCTGAAATGTATATTACCGTTTCCATAAAGATAGGGAAACATTTATTTTGATTTCCTATCTACTTTCTGATTTCATTCTTCTGTTTTTACTAACTCTTTATAACATATGATCCGACAGTATGAAAAATGTATGTATCTCACATTTATGGTAGACTTATTACTAACCAACATGTTACATAAACTTAAAACTGTCAATGTCATAAATGAATTGATCATTTTCCTTTCAGAAAAGTATGGGTTATGAAAACTTTCTTGCAACAGTTTCCATGCTAAAATTCTTTAATTTACCCTCTGCAGTCAAAAATAGCTTGGCAAATAAGGGGAAACTACGAAAACAAAACATGGCAATGAAGGGGTTAATTGTTGGGTTTCCTTCTACAGAATGCTACAGCCGCTTCTGATGAATGACATAATGTTACCATGGTAACACCTGTTCAGATGAAAGCTTTTCTAATTAAAACACACACACAGACACACAAACTGGGGTGGGTGGGGGGTGGGGGTCATTTCTGTATAATTTACTATAAATCATTATAAATCTCACTTCTGCCGTAAAATGTATCACTCTCTGCTAGACAGATCATCAGTAATCTCATCATCATCCAAGTCATCATATGACTCTCTATATTGATCCTCATCTTCATAAGCATCTCCACTGTTCATCTCCACAAAATCTGCTTCAAAGTAATCAGACTGCATCTTTGGCCTCTGCTTGGACCTCACTTTTTTCTTCAACACTGATTTAAGGCTGGTGGATTCTTCTGGAATGGCTGGTTCTGGTGCTTGCAGATCCACTCGCATGCTTGGCCGAACGCCTGCCTTTTGTTTCTTCACTAGAATTTTATTCAACAGATCAGAGTGAGGCACATAGTACAAGTTGTCTCTGAAATCTTTGCTCAGTGATGCCAGCTTTTCTTCCAGCATGGCTGATGTGCTGGATTTGGGCATTGTGTTGGCACTTTCATGATCTGTGGACAGGTACTGACTGCCTAGCTGTTCAACTTCCAGTGAGGAAGGCTGACTAGGTGATGTTCTTAAAGCCCAGTCTTGCTGGCAATGCTGAATGTGGGCACTTTCTGACTCTACTTTGAAAGGGGCACTTGTACCATTTGAACTGCAAGAAATGGATGTCCTTCCACGGTCGCTGTTCTCCTGCTTTGTTTTCTCATCAAACTCTCCTCAAAATCTGGTTTCTTTTGAGTGCTGGGAGTTGCCTGTTCCGGATCTAGACCACTACTGATGGCTGCCATTTCCAAAGCATTGAACTGCCCCTGCAGACTGTCATCTGGAGAAGAGCTCTCTGTGCGCCTGGCCCATGTGATGCTTCTTATGGTGGAATCAAGCTGTGTGGGAACAAAGTCTGGACCAAAGTCGGCACTGCGGAGAAGGGATTCCACCTCCAGATAGCATGCCTGGCTGTCGTCCCGCACAAAGCAGATGCGAGGGATGGTGCCCAGTACATGGAAGGAGGTCAGCAATTGCCTGCAACATTTGGCAACAAACTTCATCTTTCTTCAATATTGAAATAGGTGCCTTCTGTGACTTGATCGTGTAACATGATTCATATCATCAACAGGGCTCACACTACACCATAAGCAATGTAATACAGACATGAGTTCTGAGAAATTGATCCACACTCAGATGTCAATGAAAAAGCAGGCAAAATGTACACAATGGCAACACCAAACACAAATCGGCTATATATAAATCATCAGAAATAATGAAAATGACAAATTCTCCAGATTTATAAGATAAGATTAGCTTGAAGGAAAATATCAATGCTGTCTGTTTTAATGCAGGATAATAATTTATACTCAAAGAGAGGGAGGTAAGGTTATGTTGGTAATGTTGCCCAGCAGACCGCAAAGGGCCGTATCAGGGCTGTCACCATGTTGATTGAAGTCAACTCACAAGCCACAAACAACAACAACAAAAAACAAACAAACAAAAAAAACAAACAAAACAACAACATCCACACAACCATTTATGATACACCTTCTAAAAATACACCAGAACCTTCGTTAAAAATCTTTCTTCTGTAAAATTTGGATCAGATGTTTCCTCTTAACAGAAATTCAAAGATCACATCAAATGGGACATTGCTAAACGAGGTTTTCATCAAGTCTCCTGTAAAGTGTTTATGTCTCACATCTGCAAGTCCCAACACTCTGAAAGAATATGTTTCACTGTGAGTGGTACATGACATTGGGAAAGCAACCACAGAGCCTCTTCACCTTTTAAAAGATAAGAATGGGTGTAAATGGAGTGGCCTGTATGCAAATGGCACAAAACTGTTTCTTCTTTACAGCCACCTTGGAACATGTTAAAAACTCTTCCAGGTTTGGATGGATTTTGTACAATTTGTTATTCGTCTGCGAGTTCCATTCCACTTGCCCGAGGTCTTTGACATAAGCCCGTGTCTTGGGTTTCAGATCAGGGACAGACAATCTGCTCAATTCTTTCTTTGTTGAACAATTAAGTAGTGGGGAAAACAAGTGCAGGTTAACAATTCTTCAGTAGTTTATAGTAATGACTTGGCAAAGATTTGAACTTTAAAAAAAAAAAAAAAAAAAAAAAAAATTGAAGATGAAGAAAATGGGGGAATATATTATAACTATGAGAAGCCCTTCACTAGCTGCCTGAGGGAACCATCATAACTCTCTCGAAGGCACATTTATTTGTATTGCCTGCTCCTAGGCCTTTCGTCCACTGGATCGGACTCATCAGGGAGACACGGCTGATTGTGTCTGTGCTCTTGGTGTCAAACAGAGACACACCACAGTCCATAATTCTGTGGTGTTTCTCACCGCCAAGGGTTCAAAAAAAGAATCCAACAGCACCCCCAAAGCAGCCAGCGAAGGGTAGTAAATGGAACAAAACAAAGGTGTGGAGAGGAAAAAAGTTGCTGAAAAAACTAAAAGCATTATTCAAACAGTATAAAATGTAAGGGAGAATCTTTGAGCCTATGCTTGAGGATCCATTCAAGGATGCAAGGGAGGTCAAAAGATATGGAACAGTCTGAGTGGTCAGCTCTGTGTTCAATAACCCAAGCATTGTGAGTGGCTATGAATTGTACAGAACAACCTTTACTTGGATCTCTAAGAGATGCAATCTCCCACTGATTGACCAAACAATAGAATTGCTGAACAATTAAGTAGTGGGGAGAAAACAAGTGCAGGTTAACAATTCTTCAGTCGTTTATAGTAATGACTTGGCAAAGATTTGAACTTAAAAAAAAAAAAAAAAAAAAAAAATTGAAGATGAAGAAAATGGGGGAATATATTATAACTATGAGAAGCCCTTCACTAGCTGCTGAGGGAACCATCATAATCTCTCTCGAAGGCACATTTATTTGTATTGCCTGCTCCTAGGCCTTTCGTCCGCTGGATCGGACTCATCACGGAGACACGGCTGATTGTGTCTGTGCTCTTGGTGTCAATAGAGACACACCACAGTCCATAATTCTTTCTTTGTGGCACTCTTGGGAAGTTGATCAACCATCTCGTTGCCTTCAATGCGCACACATGGCTGGGAACCCAAGCAAGAAAGAGAGGGAAGTAGCAGGGTCAGTGCAAAGCCCTGGCAACAATGTGCCACAGTCAGGAAATGGAAGTTGATGACATCTTCATCTACATAAGCACCCAAATAAAGATGAAGATCTCCGGAAATGTAAATGATGTTGAGTGCTTACACGGCATTCCACCCAAAGCAGTAAGGTTCATAGGATGCGTTACGAGGAGATAAGATAAGATAAGATAATGTTGCTTATAGCCCAGCCGACCGCAAAGGGCCACATCAGGGCTGTCACCACGTTAAAATCAACTCACCAGTCATAAAAAAAAAAAAATAAAAAAAAAAACCCACTTTCATACATCTCATTAAATGACATCGTCTACAAACGCACCAGAAACTTTGTTAAAAATCTTTCTTCCGTAAAATCTTAAATCAGATGAAAAATATTAATCTCTCTCAAAAACTCAAGGATCACATCAGGCGGGACATCCATGAACAGGGTCTTCATGGACTCCGCTGTAAAATGTTTGTGTCTCACATCATGCAAGTCCCAACACTCTAAAAGAACATGTTTCATTGTGAGTGGTGCATGACATGGAATGCACCACGGAGCTTCTTCACTCTTTAAAAGGTAAGAATGGGTAAAAATACGAATGGCCGGTGTGCAGCCGGCACAGAACCGTTTCCTCTTTACGACCACCCGACGTAGATGGGAGGAAGTCTTTAAGGTTTGGACGGATCTGAAAGAGTTTGTTATTCGTCTGTGTGTTCCAATCCTCCTGCCAGAGGTCCTCACATAATCGTTAATTTTGGGTTTCACATCTGAGCAGGGGATATAAGTGTTGGACAGTTTCTCTCTTGTGGCGTTCTTGGCTAAACGATCAACCATTTCGTTCCCGCCGATGCCAACATGGCCAGGAAACCCAAGCAAGAGTAATGTTGTAACCGTCCGCCTTCAACTTGCTAAAAAGTTCAAAAAAAAGTAAAAGTTCTGGATGCTGAAGGTTGCGGCCAGCTATGGCCTCCAAAGCTGACAGCGAATCCGACAGAACCAGAAAGTCTCTCCTCGAAGAATGGGAGATTATCTTCAAAGCCAGTACTAGAGCAGTAAGTTCAGCAGAATAGACAGAAGCATCGGAATGTATATGTTCCAACAATATCTGAGAAGGAGCCCCAGGGCAGTATGCTGCACAGGCCACTCCATCCTCAGACTTGGAACCGTCAGTGAAAACTTTTTGATTAGGATGGGAATTTGGAACAGTAGCTCGGCATACAAAGCCTTGTACGCCAGAGAGCTGGTAGACTCCTTACGGAAAGCTGCGAGATCGAAACGAATCTCTGGTGTGAAAAAGGTCCATGGAGGTTGATCCGGAAACTTGGAAAAATCGGAAACTACCCCCAGGTCTATACCTGCATTCCGCACGTGAGGCTGCATACGAAGTCCAAACGGCGGAATACATTTCGGGTTATTTTCAAACTTACTTTGGAACGGAGGGTCAAAAACACAGTCATAGGCAGGATTCTGTGGTTCTGAGAACAGTCGGATATAATAATTCAAAGACAGTTTCAGCCTGCGATTGGACAGTGAAGGTTCACCTGCCTCTGCGTACAGGCTGTACACAGGGGTGGTGCGGAACGCTCCAAAGACAGAGACGAAGCCCTTGATGGTGGATAGGGTCCAAGAGTTTGAGGTAGATGATCTTGCGGAGCCGTACACAAGCACAACCGTAGTCCAGTTTAGAACGGACCAGGGCTCTGTAGAGGTGCAACAAAGTTTTCTTATCAGCGCCCCAGTCGGTGTGTGCTACGACCCGCAGAATATTCAGTGCCTTTTGACAAGCAGTTTTGAGGTTTTTAATATGGCTGAGAATAGTTAAGTTTTGGTCAAAAATGACTCCCAGAAATTTGGCCTCTTTAACGGCTGGAATGGGAGATTTCCCTACTTGAAGTTCCGGATCTGGAAAAAACTGACGGAAATTATGGAAGTGAATACACTGGGTTTTTGTAGCAGAAAAGGTGAAAACCGTTTTCATCCGCCCACCGATGGATTTTATCTACGCAAAGCTGGAGCTGCGCTGGACACTCGGGTACAGGCTTCCGTTGCGTAGCGGCAAAAATCATCCACAAACAATGAGCAGTCTGAACCCTGCTGAACTGATTTCACAATGTTGTTGATCTTAATACTAAAGAGGGCAGGAGATAGTATGCTCCCCTGGGGAACACCCAAACTCTGCTCGTGGACATCAGAGAGAGTGGTGCCAACCCGGACCTGAAACTGTCGTTCTGCCAAAAATTTTGAATAAAAAGCGGAAGATGACCTCGAAAAACCCAGATCGTGGAGATCATGAGTATCCCGACTTCCAGGTGGTTATCGTAGGCCTTCTCCAAGTCAAAGAAAATTGCCACTGCATGCTGTCTGTTTAAAAAAGCGTTTCTAAGTGTAGATTCCAGACGAATCAAATGGTCAACTGTACTACGATGTTTGCGGAAACCACACTGTTCTTTCGCCAAAAGGCCATCGGTTTCGAGTTTCCACATGAGCCTAGCATTGACCATTTTTTCCATCAATTTACAGACACAGCTGGTCAAAGCTATGGGACGGTAGTTAGATGGATTAGAAGATCTTTTCCAGGTTTGGGGATGGGAATAATGAGGGCTGTCCGCCAAGAGGGTGGAAAGCAACCTGTAGTCCACACGTGGTTGTATACCTGTAACAGGATGTTCAGACCTTCTTGCGGAAGATGTTTCAATAGTTGATAATGTATGTCATCTATACCTGGAGAAGAATCGCTGCAAGAGAGTAAGGCAGATTTCAGCTCGTTTAATGTAAAGGAAGATTGTAGTCTTCCATGTTGTCGGATGAAAAGTTGCAGGGAGATTTTTCTTTTAGGGCTTTGTGTTTGACAAAAGTGACTGATTTATTAGAAGAGGAGGAATTCTTTTCAATGGTTGAAGCAAGCAGATTAGCAAACTGCTTTCTTTTCTGTTATTAAAGAATCCGAAACTTGAGATGGTTCACAGTGGGACAGGTGTTCTTCCCTTTGATTTTCTTAATGATGTTCCACACTTTTTTCTTAGAAGTTTTTGATGTCAGCCTGGAGCAGAAGCTTCTCCAGGACCGACGTTTACTGATTTTAAAAGTGTGTCTCGATTTAGCACGGAGTTTCTGATGGGCTCGAGCGTTGGGGACCCGAGGTCGTTGGTATACCTGACGCTGAGCCCGTTTTCTAACTTTGGAAATTTGTTGGCATTCTGAATCGAACCAGGGTGTTTTGGGCATTTGAAGTTTATCGGAAGACCCTGGAATACAGGCTTTAGCACATTTGATCATAGTGTTAGTGAGAGATTCTGCTGGGTCTGGACTCTGAAAAAAATCAGTGTCCTGGAATTCTTTTGAAATAGTGGCTGCAAATAGATCCAGTTTGCTTTTTTATAATTGAGATGTTGAGAGACAGAGACGTGTTCAGTTAATACAGGTTGTAGAAGGACAGGGAAATGGTCACTTCCGTGCAGATCGTCATGGACAGACCACTCATAGTCCAGGACCAGCGAGGGGTCACAAACCGACAAATCTAAACACGAAAGTGAACCTGTGGAAGAGTGGAGGTAAGTTGCAGATCCGTCGTTCAGACACACAAATCCAAATCCGAAAGGACATTCCTCAATCAGCAGACCTCTGGATGACGAACCGGTACTACCCAAAGAGGGTTGTGACCTTAAAGTCACCCAACAGCAAAAAAGGTCGAGGGAGTTCCTCTATCAGACTGACAAGGTCCTGACGACAACCGGGACAGAAGGTGAGAGATAAAGAGAACAGATTGTCACAGTTTGTGGAGAGTGACTCTCGCAGCTACAGCCTGAAGGGAGGTAGACAGAGTGACAGGACTATACAACAAAGTTTTGTGTAGGAGAAGGGCAACACCGCCCGACAGTCCCAGCGTGGATGGTTGTGCAGGTTTCGAAAGAATATTAAAGCCAGAAAGAGTAAAGGTCTTCTGGCTTTGAATTTGAGTTTCTTGAAGAGCCACGACGGAAGGTTTTTAGAGACTGACACAGAAGCTGCAGCTCTCGAAGTTGGAATTTAGACCACGGATATTCCAATGGAATATTGTATTATCCATGGTGCAGAGGGCGAAAAGGAGAGAGATCAGGTCATCTCCTCCTCAACATCTGCTGCTAAAGCTGTAAATTTGTTGCTTAATTTCACTGGACTATCTGCAGACCTGCTGGCAGACTTGCCAACAGGTGAAGTAGGTCTGGGTTTGGGGGACGGTGGAGGTTTTTCCTCAACTCCACCATCTCCACACTAGGTTGAACTCCCTTGCCGCACGGGCACTGGACAGAGGAGTTCGAGGGAGGGGTGCTGGTTTTTTAATCTGCCCAGCAGCAGATGTTGTAGACTGCTGGGCAGTCTGAGGTGGTGGCGGATTTTTTGCCTCCACCAGGGGCAGTCACTTTGGTTTGGAAGGTGGTGGACCTGCTTCCACCAGAGCTGACAGTTTTTCCTTGCAATGTCTTCGAAAACGTAAAATTATCAGTCTGACAGCAGACTGACCGAGTTGGAACTGTTGGAACTTTCTTTACGGCGAAGCATACGAAGAAGCTGTCGGCGACTGACTGCCCACAACCTGCTTGCGGGCTTCAAAAAAGGAGATTTTCTTTTCTGTCTTAACCCTTTGTATTGCAGATTCCTGAATCCACAGAGGACAATTCCGTGAAGAGGAGGGATGGTCGCCACCGCAGTTTGCACAATGTGCCGGATCTTTACACGGCCCATCATGGGTTGCCTTGCAGCAAATACACACACCTCCTGCCCAGAACAACGGTCTCTGACATGGCCAAACTTCTGGCATCGGAAGCACCTCAACGGGGACGGAACGTACAACAGAACCCGGACAATCAGGTAGCCGACTTTGATGACCGGAGGCAGCACAGGGTTGCAGAATGTCAGAAAGAGGGTGTTGGTGGCCACTCTTTCTGCACCCTTCTTGACAGTCACCCTGCGACCTCCGTCACACCCTGGGATGCCAGCTCCGTTTTGATCTCTGCCTCTGAAACACCTGATAATTCCCTGCAGCGAATCACTCCTTTGATGAATTTAATTGTTTGTGGGGAGTTACCCTGATCTCCTGTCCACAAGTTTCGTTGCTTTCAGCAGCTGTTCAGATTGTTTTTGCGATTTGCACTGAATGAGAACGAGCGTTCCTCAACCTCTTGATGGACCGAGGGTCTCCTGCTATACCTTGAAACCCTTTTGGATAGCAAAAGGGCTCAAAGCTGAAAGGGGTCGTTTCTTGCTCAGTTCCTTCCATAACGAGCCAGGAAGCCCAAAAACCTGTCTTCTGTCTAACCTCCATATCCGAATCGCTGTCACTATCAAAATCCCCTAAAATAGGGGATGCTGCCTTCCTCTTTTTTGGGGGGATAATTTTTGAAAAAGCCATATTGAGTGAATTTGTGTTTCATCCCTCCCTTACCCACCACCTTGGAGTCCAACTAAGGGGCCAGGGCCAAGAACCAATGTCTTGACCCCTTCCAGGCTTCGGGAGAGACATACGACAAGCAGAAGCAACCAACCCTATCCCCCCTGATCATGCTCAACTCCCGGGAACAGAGAGCTGAGCACTGCAGGGGTTTACTTGGCCAGCTGGGGAACTGCCGTCTTGACCCAACCCCAAGAAGGGGAGCCGATTAGTACACCCGGGCCAAAGTGTACTCCCTGTCTAGGAGAGGTCCGAGCCAAAGTGATGTGTTGAGAGCGCTGGCCCTCTCAATCACCAGGATCTCATTCCCCTCCGACACAGGTCGCACCGCACGGCAAACGCGGCGGATCTTAAGGAGACCACAGAGAGAAAAGGAGTGTGGAAAAGAAGACTTGAAGGGGAGACGAAGATAGAAAGGGCCAAATAAGGGAGGCAGAAAACAGAAAAGGGAGAAGGCGGGTTACTCTTAGTCAGGATCCTCAACCTTAGCCTATCTGACATGGGAAGCCCTACCAGGGGCATCAACTTCTTACCACGTTTCGCTTAGGCCATACAGCATCTTCACCTCTCAGGCCTACAAGCAGTGTGAAAAAAACCAGCCTATCTCCCAAGTATTGATGCCCCGTCAGCATAGCCTAAAGGATCACTGGACCACGCAAACCCTCGACCACGACAAGGTCGCAACCCCCGGAGGGGCGTTACGAGGAAATCTGAACTTTAAAGCAAAAGAAGCACAGTAACAGGTCATGATCCTTCCACCAAAATCATGTGGCTATTTCATGCACTGGAAGTTTTTCACAATCAAAGTCCAAGGTTTGCCTGTGTTCATGTTGTTCGTGCAGTCACTCGCTGCGACTGGCCAGCACTACAGTGCTTAGAAGTCGTGCACACAGAACTGCAAAAACTTCAGTGAAAGTAAAAATTTGCCATGAGAAAATTTTGAACACTGTTTTGTTGCTGAATGAAACTAAAAAGAACCGGAACTCCTGCTGGTGGTGACGTTTCACATGTGAACACCAGTGACTCCACAATCAATAAACGAATACAGAAAACAGCTTTCAAAAAAAAAAAAAAAAGTACTGGATATAATACAAAGTACACAAGCTCTCTCCCAAGTTGCACACCAGTACCCAATTGATTAGGAAAGGTGGCAGGTACGCAAAATGATCACCTTACTAACAACTTTCCCTGCCCCTAGCCTCCTCTCCATGCCCCCCCCCCCCTTCCTTCCCCCAGGTTTCAGCAGTCTGCCATAACGAGGCTGCATTCTGTATCTTTGTCAGGTTGTCCAGGTTGGTCTTTGCAGCAGCTGACCAGGCACTGGAGGCATACTCCATATGGGGTCCGATGGTTGCAGTGTATACTTTCTTCAGGACTTTCATGTTGGCTCCCATTTCGTTCCTGCAAGTTTCTTCACAAGGCCCACTTACTTGAGGCTTCTGCTGTGCAATGAGCTAATTTGCAGGGACCAGGTTAGTTTTTGGTCCAGTTTCACTCTAAGGTATGTTGGAGTGTCGTGCTGGGGTATTTCTTGCCCGTTGATGTGAAGGGTGAACTCTTCCCTCTTGGGTGAGCGGGAGAAGCGACTCAAAAGGTGGATCAAAAATGTATTTGACCTTGGTGGAGTCCGTGCTCTCCCACGTGCCCTTCTAGTTCATTCTGAATTTGCAAATATAGTATTTGCTTCTAAAACAATCTTGCTTCTAAAACAATCATATCAATGATATTGTCCATGTCTGACTATCATTTTCAAAGATGTACTAATTTTTCATTGAAGAGTTGCATGTTAAAGTAACTCGAGTGCATGCACCACTTTCCAATCCATCTCTGCCTCCTTTCCATCCCTTCCCCTTCCACACACACACAGCAAACACACCTGAGCCGCCCAGCACAGCCATTGAGCAGAGTCTGCACGGTCTGGTCCTCTTCAGTGCCAGAGCCCAGCCAGTACACTTTGACCACACTGAAATCTGGAACCACCTTCACCTGCAACCGTTCACCATGGTATCACATCTATGTGTGTGTGTGTGTGCATGTGCATGAGAACAACGTAGTGTGGAGGGTTGGAAGGCGAGTGTGCATGTGCATGTATTGTGTGTCTTACCATCTTCATATTCATATCCGTGGTTGTTCATAGTCGCATTGTAGTAAGTAAATTATGATAAAGAGGATCTTACTTTGTGTTATCTACAAAGAAACAAAACAACCAAAAAAGAGGATCTTACTTTGAATATCTATAAACAAATGAAAAAGGATGATGATGATGGTATACAATGCCAAAATATCTTCCTCCATCCCATTCACATAAACACATACACACTCCACATTCTTTTTTCCTCCCAACTACATATATAACTGGTGTAACATGTTGATAATTTGTTGATGGAATGTTTCTCGAGCAATACATATTGAAAAACATGGAAATAATAGAATTACCTTACAGGAAATACATTTCCATCACCTGTCAGTGGATTTGCAATTCACAGAGCTTTAAAAATTGATTTGGTTCTTGAAGATTACTGAATGTCCTTGGGACCTGAATACTTTACTTTAAGCGCTTGGAAAATTTATTAAAAGTGTACTTGATATTTTAGTAATCTTCAGTGTGTGTGTGTGTCTTTTAGTTGGAAAATTAAAAGAATAAGTAGCAGGAAAATCTTTTTAAAAAATCAGACAGCAAAAGTGTGATGTGCCATGACAGGTGCCACATGACCTTACACACTACGCTGACCTTACATACTATGAATTATGATGGAAAACTGGTTATCAAAATATCCCAGCGTGAAAACTGGTTCTAAGCATTCTACAGCCTGCATTAAAGGTCAATAATGTGTACGTGTGTGTGTGTGAGGGCATATACATGTGTCTGATTCAACCAGATGACAATGTGCCTAATCCAAATTTGGTGCTCACGATTCCTTGACTATTACACTCATCAAGCCAGGCCCACTTCCCTTGTTTTTCACACTCCACTCTGGTGCTGAAATATCTGGTCTTACTCTCTTTATTTCTCTACGCTGTTCTTCCTGCCAACATACCACACCACAGAGCAAACAGCAAAATCGCCAAATCAAGTTTCCACTGACCTAGATGGGGACCGCTTTTTGCTACGCACAAGTCAACTGTATCTCCATTGTTCATGAGCTGAGGAAAAGTGGGTCCTAAAAAGGACAATGTTGAAAGCAGTTTGTCAGCGATCAACCACTCTATTCCGAGGCAAATTTTTGTAAGCCAGACTTCTGGCCTGAGCCTGAAACCTAGAGCCAGAAACGTGGAAGGTAATTTTGCCCAGAAGTGGACGGCACAAAATTTCTTTGGGCCTAAAAGGCAATTTTCAGGTTTATTGGCCAGATTCATGACCTGTGCCTGTAAAGTGGCACCCCCTTGCCATTTACATAGAATTGTGGCTTTCTAATCTGTGTTTGCATATCAGCATGCTAGTGATACATATGTGTGTGTGTGTGTGTGTGTGTGTGTGTGTGTGTGCATATGCAAGGGGGAGGGGGTACAGGGGCAAAGATGTGATATGGATGAGTGGGAGAATTATCTATTCTATACTCATTTTTTCCCCCCACCAATAATTTTGATTTTTATCATCACTGTTGATAAAAGTGCAAGTTATCAAGGCTACATGGGGAGGGGGGTTAGGGGGAACCCAAGGTTGCATTCACATTTGTGTTGTGTTTTAGAGTTGTGTTTCATGCAGTCTCACAGCTTTGCAGATGTGGTCTTGTGTACATTACCTAATCAGCTTACCAGATGAGGTTATTGAAACTGTTCTGTATTTGTACAAATGTGATATTTGTGTAATGTGTTTCATATGGCCCAATAGCTTAGCAGGTGTGTAGCATGTATGGACTAATCTGCAAGCTGGTTGATGTAATGGGAACTGTTTTGGTATCGCATGGTAACTGCAAAGATACTGTCCTCTCAAGTCAGCAACACAGCCCCAAAACAAGAAAAACGGAACGAATAAGGAAAAGGAAAATATAAATGGAAAGGAACTAGTCTAGAACTTAACAAAAAAAAGAAAAAGAAAAAAACAGAGAATGTTTCCAGGAGAAACTTTTCACACTGATGAAATGTAATACTGACCACACTGCCAATTTAAGGTCGGCAGCTATCTCTTCAGCTCACCCCCAATCACACCACTAGCCTGCTGCTTTACTCAAGGTTAAAATGTGATGAAAAGAGCAACAACAACAAAAGCTGAACCACCTTTGAAATTTATTTTCATATGTTGCTCTGTAACTCTCGGGTTGAAACTGACCTCTATGAAGTTACAGCTGCTCTCCCAGTGGGTAGGGTGCAGGGGGAGGGATAGTCCTTCACAGTGAGAGGCAGTCACACCCTTTTGGGGTGGCCAGGATCCTATTTGATTCTCACCCCTGCATCTAGCTTACATATGGCTCCATGGATACTGTAGTGTATGCAGCGGCTACCTCCTGGTTCCTGGCTTCAACTGACCAGCTGAATTATGGGAGTGAACCCAAGGGTTAAACCTGTGGGTGGGAATGTCTATCCCAAAGTACATGAAACCTGGAACAGCTAAAAGTGCAGAATATATTTATTCACAACCACGAACTAGAACAAGTTGAGAAATTCAGATATGGTCAGACCATACACCAATAAAATAAATAAATATAAAGAGGGACGATGCAAGCAAGAAGTCACTCAAAAGATCAAGCAAAGTCAACATTCATCAAAATGAAAGATATCTTTAACTCACGAGACATAACGCTCCAGCTAAAGCAGAGACTAGTGAAGTGTTACTCTTTCCAATCATATTGTATAGAGCAGAGACATGGACTATGTACAAAGACTAGGAAGAGAAAACAGAAGCATTTGAAATGTGGATCTATTCCGCCGTTTGGGCAGAATAAGTTGGAAACACAAAGTTACCAATAAAGAAGTGCTGAAAAGACCAGGTGTGCAAAGAGAACTAATGCAGCAAATGAAGATCAACAATCCCTGCATATTTTGGACGTATCATGAGGCAGAACTCGCTTCCAAAGAACATCTTGACTGGAACACTGGAGGGCAAGAGAGCAAGAAGACATCAGACAAGACTTTGGACAGATGATGTCAAAGAATGGGCAGGGAGGAATCTGACAGACTGCCTACATATGACACAAGATTGGAAAGCTTGGAGAGTCATGACATGCCGACCTCTGAACCACAGGGATGGCACCTAGGCAAGACAAGGCAAAGCTCTCCCAGAGCTAAGTATGCTGATATGGCATGATGTCATTTTGTGTGTGTGTCTTTTTCTCTAACCTCTCAAATTGTATTTTTCAACACAATTTTGCTCTGTTGCTGCCCATAGGGCCTGTTTCATATCAAACCATTCCTAGACAAGCACCTGTACCATCACTACAAGGTTTCGTGGACAGGGAGGAGAACAATATTACCCTGGGCAAGACTCAAACCACTGACCTGGGATTTCCTGGTTTCCCAAGAGAGTACATTATTCACATGGCTACTGCTCACTGTACATACAAGATGGTTTCAATTTAAACACTGGTAAAGTCTCTGTAACAGCTGTGGAAAGGAACAGTATTCCAGGGAACCAGTCCTTACCCTCACTATCTCCACACACAGGGAGGCTAACTCATCCGACAGTGCCCCGGAGTTGATTAGGTGGACAATGTTGTCGTACAACACCTTGCCCACTTGATGTGCTCGCCGCTTCTGTCCCTCAGTGTACACCTGCTTTCTGCGTGGATTGAGGTCCACATCCTGAACCTTTGGACAGTGCATGATGTATCATCAGTGCTTCAGATTGTTGGTACACCTACCCTCTTAGCATAATTATTTTTTCCTTTTAATTAATCACAAGTGGTGTTCTGACCAAATATGCATGGTGGGATATGTTAATAAGCCCATGCCAGATCACTGTGATGAGTCATTATTAGCGTATGATGCAAGCCGAGGTCTCAGCTACAAAATGAGTTCCAGCTACAGAACACTGTTGCATCTGTTTACCTGGCTGTTATAAGTTCTAATAGCTGATAACACTGAAACAGCATTGTAACCAACTGAAAACTGAATCCAAACTTTTTGTTGGTGCGAAAGTTAGTGCACTATTAGAACAATTTCAGTTGTAGAAGAGTTTTCAACTAAGAAAAACATTGTTCTTAATTTCTTTTCCAGTGATAAAATGACACTTTCTGACACACACGTCATACAAAATCTGGATTCTTCCTCTGATCTAGCTTGTATACACATCTAATGCACCAGCATCACTGCACTAGCTGCAATGGCTCATGTCTTAAGCTTTGGAACCTAATTTGGTGATCAAGGTACTTTAACCACTTTCCAATGTTCTAGCTCATGGCTAGTTCACACACATTTCAATTTCAGGCATAGAATGGTAGGTAGGGAGTGGAGAGTTTGAGAAGTAGAGGAGTTGGGGAAGTTGCAAACATTCACTTACCAATCCAACATTCACAGGTCCTGGAAAGATTTTCTTTTTCCTGGAAAAAAAAAGTGCGACAATATTCAAAATCACAACAAATTAAAAGTAATATTCTACTGATTAAGAATGTAAGCGCATTATCATAGCAAAGAAGAAACACACACACACACACACACACACACACACACACACACACACACACACACACACACACACACGTTTTCTCTTTACTGCTATAATGACAGATGCTACAAATCATGCTCAAAAATGCACTGAAATGCTACCTGCATCAAACAGGAAGATTCAGGAGATCAAAGAGGCCCAGCACTCTATCCTGAAACAGCAAAACTGATTGGGTACTGTCAATCTGGATGGCCTGATTTCACACCTGACCTGCCACTGATGCAATACTGGGAAAATCAACACCATTTCACAGTGGTTGATGATCTACTCCTGTTCGATGACAGGATCGTCATTTCCACAGCTCTACGCCTGGAAATGCTCTGACTACATGAGGGACACCAGGAAATTACCAAAACAAGAGTCTTAGCATCAACTTGTGTTTGGTGACCATATATTTCTAGCCTGATAGAGGCAATGGTCAACATGTATGCTACATGCCCTATCTACAGACCACAGCACAGAGAGCCTTTGCTTCCATCCAGTTTTCCTGTTAGGACATGGTCTTGTTTTGGCATGGATCTCTTTGAGTTGACTACTTTTCATGATGGATTGAACTGCGCCTACTGGAACGTCTGAACAGCAGAAGCACCATCAGACAAATCACAACTGTGTTTGCTACTCATTGCATTCCAGACATAGTTATGTCGGACAATGGCCCTCAGTTCATCAGCTGGGAATTCAAAGCCTTTGTGCAGGAGTATGGTTTCACCCGTCACCTCTTCACCAAAACACCCTCGCAGCAACGGCAGAAAGAGCAGTTCAAACTATCAAAAATTTGCTCAAAAAAAGCAGCTGATCCATATGATACACTTCTTCTCTACCGTGCAATCCTTTGAGCAATGGGTTATTCACCTGCAGAGCTACTGAGCTGCAAACTAAAGATGAAAATCCCTACTCTCCTCACCACTATGTCTCCATGCACTCCCAAATTTCCAGAACTTCAACAAAAGGTACCAGATCTGAAACAAAAACAAAGCCTGGCCTACAACAACCACCATGCAACAAAGGAAGCCCCACCTCATCAGAAAGGTGACACTGTCCACATTAAGGACTTGAACAAACCTGGTAGTCATTGAAAAACATCACAACCCTCGTTCATTCGACATCCAAATGGACAAAGGTGTCATCCGGTGAAACAGACTACACTTGGTAAGTACTTACCAATGGAGAGTGATCATCTGGGACCACCATGAGAGGACATCATTAAATGGATGGATGCAGATCTCACTCATCACCTCGAGATCAACCCAGTGTTACAAATTCACCGCGGCGACAATAAGCTCTCCAGTCTTCACCTACACCTGCTTCTGTTTCCGATGTACAAATTCCTCCAACACAGAAGATTGAGAAGACTAACTCTTACATTCCCACGAAATCTACAAATACGCCTACAGTTGTTACCAGAGCTGGAAGAAAAGTGAAGAAACCGGAAAAACTTAATTTGGGAACATCAACAAACATAATCAGAAAAACACAAACAGAATGCATAACATACATGAAAATCATATTGCATGAATGTTTAAATCATTTTTTACAATGCATTTTCATTTCCACATTTCATTTTGTTAAATTTACAATTCAGTTTGAACACTGGTTTGCGTATGGACTAAAACAACATTTTAACAAGTGGGATTGGTATTGACAGACATCAAGTTTCCAATAAACTGACATTTTGCTGAAAAAAGCAGATATTCCTCATTCACTTACTTTTCATACTACTGGATGACCATACAAAACTATATTCATGCATATGCATGAAACTTTCAACTAAATGTTCATTGTTTGGATCTTTAAAACAGGATTTTTCTAAAGTACTGCGGGCTTCTTTCCAACAAGCAGAACTTAAAGGATCAAAATATTCAAATACTGTGTCAACTTGAATGTTTTTTGGCATTTGTAGAACTCCCTCAAGATGTTCTTTTACAAATATATTTACTCTCGTCTTTGATGAAAAAAAGGTAAATGTGTCTAAAGGCAAGCGAGAGTCCAAAATGTAGGGCTAAGGTCCCCTGAACACTTGTCTGACTTGCAGTAGTACAGGAACAGGTTTGCTTTGGGCTTGTACCTTACCAAGTTCAGAAGAACTTGCAAGTTCATTTCTACTTTGAACCTGCACGCCTATCTTTCTTTCTTTTCTGAAGAAAAAAAAAAGCAGTAGTACAGAAACTGCTTTGCTTTGGGCTGGTTCCTTACGCAAGTTCACTTCTTACTTTGAACCTGCACGCCAGTCTTTTTCTTTCTTTTCTAAAGAAAAAAAACCAGTAGTACAGAACTGGGTTTGCTTTGGGCTGGTTTCCCTTTCGCAAGTCTGCAGTTAGGAACCAGCAAAAGCAGCATGCAGGAGAGCTCAAAGAACACAAAAAGCAAAGTAGCAAGAGAAGCGAAGGCTAATCCCAAAGCATTCTGGAACACGTCAAATCTAAACAAAACCCAGATCAGGCGTGGCTGACTTGAAGAAACCCGATGGGACCAAAACAACAACAGACGGGGAGAAAGCTGACCTGCTCAGCCAGTTTTTCCAGAGCGTTTTCACCCAAGAAGATGTGGGTCCACTTCCAGAGGCACCAGTATATGAATATGAAGAATTGGTGGACTTCGAGATCACAGAAAAGGAAGTGAAGAAACTACTGGCAAATCTTCATACAGAAAAAGCACCAGGACCGGGTAGAATACCACCCATCATTCTCGCTAAAGCTGCAGATGAACTGGCGAAACCTTTCACCCTCCTCTTCAGAAAGAGCTTGGAGTGTGGTATAATCCCTGAGGACTGGAAGACTGCCTTTGTGACTCCAATATTTAAGAAAGGGAGTAAAATGACGCCATCAAACTACAGGCCAGTGAGTTTAACCTGCATAGCATGCAAGGTGATGGAGAAGATGGTGAGAGGGAAAGTCATGAGTCACCTACAGAGAAACAGGCTCATAAGTGAGGAGCAGCATGGATTTGTTCCTGGAAGATCTATCACCACACAACTCTTGGATGTCACGGACACCTGGACAAACATCATCTATGAAGGAGGAAGTGTTGATGTAGTCTACATGGACTACCAGAAGGCCTTTGATTCTGTCCCACACCAGAGACTCATTGAAAAAGTTCGAGCACATGGAGTAAGAGGAAGAGTGCTGGGGTGGCTACAAGACTTTCTGAGCGACAGAAGACAAAAAGTGGTCATCAACGGTATCCATTCCCAAGATGCGGAAGTATCTAGCGGCATTCCCCAGGGCAGTGTTTTAGGCCCACTTCTGTTTGTGATCTTCATCAATGACTTGCCAAAAGCTGTGAAGTCAGCAGTGAAGATGTTCGCGGATGATACAAAACTGTATGGAAGAAGCGATATTGTGCAAGGCATCCAGAACTTGCACGACGACCTGGACCAACTCCAGATGTGGTCAGACGAGTGGCTCCTAAAGTTCCACCCGCAAAAGTGTGCTGTGATGAAGCTTGGGACAACAAAATCGGAGGCAACATACTATATGACAGTGAAAGAAGAGGACGGAAGCACCAAGAAACTAACCCTAGCAAAACAAAAACAGAAAAGGATCTAGGTGTATGGGTGCGGACAAGAAGCTGAACTTCGCAGACCATGTAGCACACGCAACTGGGAAGGCAACAAGAATAGCTGGACTCATCAGAAGATCATTCGACTACCTAACGGAAGAAGTACTCGTCCAACTATTCAAAAGCCTGGTGCGACCTATCCTGGAATATGGACACAGCATCTGGCAACCAAACCAGAAGACACTCTGCAGTGATGTTGAGGATGTGCAACGGCAGGCCACAAAGCTGTTGGGATCGCTGAAAGACAAGCCGTACCCAGAGTGACTGAAAATCCTGAGACTTCCTACACTGGAGCACCATCGACTCAGGGGAGACATGATCGAAGTCTACAAGTACCTACATGGATACTACGCAGTCCAACAACCTAAGCTGACACTGGCAAGCGGAAGGGCCCTCCGGGAACACTCTCTCAAACTGCAGAAGGACAGATACAGACTCGACCTCAGGGGAACTTTTTTGCTCACAGAGTGGTAGCAACATGGAACAGCCTCCCTGAGGCGGTCGTGACCGCACCAACGACAAATGCCTTCAAAAGTCGACTGGATCAGCATTGGAAGAGCCTGCCCAGCCTGTACAACCCAAAATGCCAGAATTAGTCACTCAGTCTTGCAAGCCACGCATGACGGTCACTGTCTGAGTGATAAATTTTTCTACGAGGAACCACGAACAGACCATAGGTCTCAAACGTGGACTACGTCAAGTCAAGTCAAGTCAAGTCAGTTGCAAGTTCATTTCTTACTTTGAACCTGCACGCCTGTCAAACATCTTTTTCAGCTGCTTTGTCATTTTGACGCTGGAACCCCATCTTCTGTGCACCGCTCGTAAATTTAAAGCCTCGACAGCCGAAAGTTCACGAGGAAACCACGCAGCAGCTAACGTTGGACCAGACAACCACATTCGCCACATCGTTCGTCTGTTGCGGTCACTTAAAAGGATTTCTGAGTAGTTTCCCTTGCTGAGAAGATGACTTTTCACCATAACAAAACAAATACCTGTTTTTTTTTTACAACTCGAGTGAATTAACCTCGCAAATGTCCTGATACTGTTCCTCTTGTTCCAGCAAACTAAAGTTTTCTCTGCTCTTTTGTCAAGTAAGACGTTGTCAAGATTATTCTTGTCGTCAAATGTCTCCCTCCACCCTCTCTTTTTCTCTTTTAACATTTACATCGTTACAGGTTTCTTTTCTCCCTAACAACGGATTCTTTTGTGTTTCAACAATGCACGAAAAATTGAATAACACCATTCAATACACACCAAAGGAATATAAGTCACAGATCAGATGTAGCGAACGTTTACCTGCAGTATGAAATAATATTCAAACGATTTGAATTATAGAGAAGACATTCTCCTCTTCATAACCATTGTCGCCCTGCTTCCCCATCCGCTAATCCACCCACCCGATCCCTCTCACATCTCAGTCTTTGCATCCACCCACTCCAAACCCCTCTCCCTCTTCCCACCATGACACACATCGCCCCCTCCAGTCCCCTCCCTCACTGATCCATAACCCCACCATCAAACAGTGAATTGCCCCCCCCCCACCCCTCCCTCCTCCCCCATCTGCTTCTATCTCCCTCTGTGAAAGAGAACTAAGAAAGAAAATGATCAGCACAAACTGTGCGAAAATGTGAGACTGAGGAGGATCAAGGGCGGGAAATAGAAGGATCGAGGGGGAGAGTGGGGAAGTGGTGATGAAATGGGCGCCGGGCGACGTAAAAG
>CM031612.1:17440564-17455564 GCA_018398815.1 Conus ventricosus | reverse complement strand
CTTTTCGCGGGTCTCCTTATCGCCCCCTGTTTTTCCTTTTTGTACCTTTCTCTTCTTTCGTGCGATCTCCTTATCCGCCTCCTGCCTTTTTTGTTACCTTTCTCCTTCTCTTTTCGTCGCGATCTCCTTATCCGCCCTCCCTTGTCCTTTTCCTTTTTGTTACCTTTCTCCTTCTCTTTTCGTCGCGATCTCCTTATCCGCCCTCCCTTGTCCTTTTCCTTTTTGTTACCTTTTCCTTCTCTTTTCGTCGCGATCTCCTTATCCGCCCTCCCTTGTCCTTCTCCGGCTTTTCCTCTTCCTCTTCCGCTTCTTATACATTCCGTTTCTTCTTGTTTTCTTCCTCCTCCTCCTCCACCACCACCACCACCACCACCACCATCCATCACCACCACCACACACCGCCTCCTCCTTCTTCTCCATATTTTCCCTGTCCCCCTCCCAAATGCTCTTCTCCTCGTCATTATCGTCTTCCTCTTCATCTTGCTTCTTCCTCTGGATCCTTATCTGTCTCTCTGCCTCCGTCACTCCCTCCCTGCCTACCCTGTCTGTCTGTCTCTCTTTATTTCCTCCCCCCACCCCACCCCCCCTCTCTCTCTCTCTCTGCCTGTCTATCTCTTTACTTCTATTCTCGGAAAGCCAGGTTCAAACACTGGCAGAGCCCAACATAAAGTCAAGAACTTCACTGCAAGGCGAATGTGAAGATATCCGTAGGAGTGTTAGGTGGTGCAAGGAGACGATACAAAGTGTGGAGGAAGTGCGAAGAGGTGAAACAGCTGATGTGTGTGTGGCCCAGCCTTGTAGAAGGAAGGTCAGTTTAGTAAACATACTGACCGCGACTTCCCCAACTTTATCTCTCTCGCGTCTTCTCCATCTAAGGTACGTGTAGGCCTATTACAGTGCGTGTGCTTGTTTCCCAGCCGTTGAATGAAACACACAGTGTGACTGACTGACGGATTTGAGCAGTTCTTTTGAACTGTGAGCATTCCAATGAGGACTGGAATCTGTTCAGGGACAGACCAGGGGGTCATAAACTGAACGAGAGTTCTGCGGCAGACTCCTCTGCGCGTCTGAGTCTGGAATAGTACCGAGTGACCAGGACTGCAAGTCTTTTAGACTGCTCGACCATTTTCTGTAAGCTTTGTCCAAATCGTTTCAGTCTCACAGATGATGCTCACAACTTCTAGACTCTACGAGGCTTTTAAAAATTTTTTTATGATACTAGTTGAAATATGAAAAGAAAGGCAACAGTTTAACGCGTGAATTTCATCAGGTCAATGGACCAAGAAAAAAAAGAATTAAAACAAAACAAAACAAAAGTAATTTTTAAAAAAAGCAACAGAAAAAAATGGTCAAATTTACTAGGCATACTGGATCCAGCAAAAGTGTGCAAATAGTTTGGCGATAGTGAGTTTTAGCTGTTTTCCACGTGCGAATTGAGTATCTAAGCGTTTGAACTCTGCTTTCCGTGGAGTACTGACCGATGTGGTCAACGACAAATCTTGACCTAGATATGCAGACATAAAGGAGAACACCAAGCTGCACTTTCAAAAACAATTGTTGGTGCTGTTGAAATTATATATTTCAGTGAAGTTTGGAAACATGAAATAGGCTGTTTAAAAAGAAAAAAAAGAAGAAAAACTCGCAACAATTTCACTGAATTAGTGTCCACCTACTAACTTACGTTCATGCTCAGACGCAAGATGTAATGTAATGTAATGTAAAAGGATATTTATAGAGCGCTTTACCTCGCAAGAGCCCAAAGCGCATATTACAGAAAAAACATGATAAACATTATAATTCTAATTCAAAGCGCGCGCGCGCGCACACACACACACACACACACACACACACACACACACACACACACACACACACACACACACACACACACCGCCGGGGGGGGACTCTCACACGCAGACAGGACACAGGAGCGCGTTCAACACCAGCAAACACGCGCACAGTGTTAACTGGATATCGTTAATCAGTCCGAGGGAAAAGATGTGTCTTTAGGGAGGTTTTAAAAGTCTCTAGAGAGTCCGTGTTACGCAATGAAGAAGGGAGACTATTCCACAGAGCAGGTGCCTGGTAAGAGAAAGATCGTTGGCCTGAAGTTTTCAGGCGAGCGGAGGGAAGCCGAAGCAGACGAGAATCGGTGGATGAGCGTAAGTTGCGAGACGGAACATAGAGATGGAGGAGGTCAGAGGGTAGGAGGGAGCCAGATTATTCAGTGATCTGAAAACCAGGAGGAGAACTTTAAAGCAGAATGCTCTGTTTAAAGTCAATGCGAGACTGAATTGCTATACTTTTCCAATTCAGATTGTGCGCGGTAATCTGTCAAAGACCCGAATCTGGAAGTCGATCAAAGGGTTACAAATTATTTGTTTTTTCTATGATTTTTATAAACACGTAGAACATTCAAATGCCTTTCTTTCCTTTTTCTTATCCCCCCCCCTTTTTTTTTTCGTGAGCAAATATGAGACGTAAATTCAGATGCGTTTCTTTCTTGTTCCTTCTCTTTTTAACAGTCTTTTCATATCGTTCCAGAAAGAAACATTGATCTTCAACGCTCTGTGGTTAGTGTGTTAATCCCTGTATTTTATACCCATGCAGTCTACCAATTTAATGTCGTTTTTCCTCCTCAATAACAGGAAAGAATTACAACTCTATAACAGCCAGTAGCTTCTCGTTTGGCTGCAGAACAGTCACGCCAACCTTCACCCATCCTTGGAAACAAAAAACTGACAGTTCACCAAACGGAAATCTGTTGCACTCTTCATTGGCAATCTGCAGGAGTGTGGGAGAGAAGGACGGAGTGGGGCCATTGGTGAAGACGCAAGGATGCACGTGGTGGTATTGTGTGGTCTAATCTCCGTCGTGTGCGCTCAACCGCCCAACAATGGTGATGACGGGGGCAACTTTGTCGGAGAAGCTCCGCTTGCCAGGCCCAGTATCAATGTGAGTATATCATAGCAATAGGCAATCATAGGTTTGTGTTCAGAGCACGCTGTCGCTACACTCATGGACTCGCATGCATGCACTTCTCTCTCTCTCTCTCTCTCTCTCTCTCTCTCTCTCTCTCTCTCTTATTCATAATCCAACTAGAATCGCAAAGAATCTTCATACATTGCTGGATCATATCTACACGAACAACAAAGCCATGGTATCCAACATAACAGTGGGCACAAAAGCATAAGCGACCACTGTCTCATTTTGTGCACTTGGTCTTGTAAACTTCCAAAGCAACAGAATAAGGGCCACACAAACCATTCAATATCGCTGCTTCAAAAATTTCAGTAAGGATGAATTTTTCCTCGACTTAAGCTTAACTCATTTCTACAGTGTACTCAAATTACACAGATCCAATGAAGCGTATGATACCTGGGTATAATATCTTTCTCTCAATCGTTGATAAACATGCCCCATCTAGAAGAAAAAGGGTAAAACACAGAGTAGCCTACTTCCCAGCTGGCTGACAAAAGACATTATTATAGAAATGGCACTAGGGATGCACTTAAAACCGCAAAAAAAGTAGATGATTATAAAAAAGCAGAGAAACAGAGTATCAGATCTAGTTAGAAAATCAAATCTGAGCATTTTAGGAAACTGATAAACGCAAACAGGGATGCAGCATCATTATGGCGTGCTGTTAATGAAATAACTGACAAGTCGAGAAAGAAATCAGATAATACTGCGACTATGTGGTCTGCTAACACTTTCAACAATCATTTCCTTCAGGTAACTGAATCAGTAACAAACGGCTGCCAGTGTCACATTCTTTAATCGATATGAGACACCAGCTGTTCTTCAATCATTTTTGTCAAGAACGATTAAATACTAGAGATTCATTTAGCATCCCTTGCTTGCTATTAATGAAGTTGGTTCCTTAATTTCAAAACTTAAAAATAAAAAAGCAATGGGTCCAGATAACTTAAATGCTTCTATACTCAAGCTTGCTCTACCTTACATTGTTGATACCTTACGTATGTTTATAATTTGTGTATTGATCAGAATGTCTTCCCATGTGGTCTAAAGGCAGCAAAAGTGATTCCCATACCCAAATCAAGAGATCTCACTGATTTAAACAATTTTAGACCAATATCTCTTTTATCCGTTGTATCGAAACCTCTAGAGATGCATGTTCACAAACACCTAACTAAAACTATGGAACATCACAAACTGTTCCACCATTTCAGTCAGGCTTTCGTCGAAATCACTCATGCCACACGGCCTTAACACGCCTCTGTGATACATGGCTATCAGCCATCAACGAAAGAAAACTCACTGGAACTGTTTTCCTCGATTTAAGAAAGCGTTTGATCTTGTAGACACAACATATTATTAAAAAAACTGACTGCATATGTTCAAAATCCGGCAGTAGTCACCTTCTTTCGTCATATCTTGAAAGCAGGACCCCAGCGTGTTTACTTAAACGGTACTTATTCCTCTAAAGGAATAGTGAGCTGTGGCGTTCCACAAGGCTCTGTCCTTGGACCTCTTCTCTTCTGTATTTTTATAAATGACCTACCGATGCACATATCTCACAATGATGTCAGCTGTGATCTGTTCGCTGACGATAGTTCTCTTCACTGTAGTTATACAAACATCATGTCTGTGCAAATATCGTTACAACAAAGTATCACTGATGTCTTAGAATGGTGCAACCAAACCGAATGGTCCTTAATCCGCACAAAACAAAATGTATGGTCCTAGCATCGAGCAGAAACATCACGACAGCATCTTATGTTGAGCCTAAAAATGAGTGAAACCTTGATCGAGCAGGTTACCGAACACCGTGTCTTAGGCGTGATCATTGATGAGAACTTTAAATGGCAATCACCATATAAAATCATGTTGCAAACAGTTGGCTCGCAGTTTGTTTTCACTCAATAAACTCAGTTATTATGTTGAACCACACATCCGGAAATTATTTTTTGAAGCCCATTGCCTTTCTCACATAACTATGCGTCCACTGTTCTGGAGTGGTGCGGTGAAAATCACATAAAAAAGATCAACTCTATGCATAGACGGGGAATTAAGCTGATTCTTCCCGACAAGTCTCTATCAACCACGGGCAAATTCGCAAAACTATGATGTTACCACTGCAGAGCCAACTGACCTATAATAAGGCAGTATTAATGTTTAAATTCCATGCAAACATGGCGCCAACATATCTTGCTGAGTTTATCCAAATGGCAACAACGCGATATGATTCAAATAATTACATTTCACCACGTGTCCGCATTGATTTGTTCAAATCTAGTTTGCATATTTTGGTCCATCTGTGTGGAACTCTCTTCCTCGTCTGCCAAAACATGTCAATCACTGCCGTCCTTCAAATCAGCAGTACTTAAACATTTACTTGAACAATAAATCTAACCTTTTGATCATAGTCTCAACGCCCTACTTTTATGCTTGCCTCTATATTAGCTAATGAAATGTGTGTGTGTGTGTGGTGTTGTGTGTGTGTGTGTGTGTGTGTGTGTGTGTGTGTGTGTGTGTGTGTGTGTGTGTGTGTGTGTGGTGTGGGTGTGGATGTGGATGTGGGTATGCGCATGCGTGTGTGTATGTGTGGGCGTGCGCATACATGTGATGCGCGCGCGCGTACGTGTCTGATTGTGTTTGTGTAATTTTGTAATGAAATTTTTTTTATAATTAAAAAAAGAATTTAATTATTATTCTTATTACTATTGTTTATTGTTAATATTATAATGTTGCTATATTCTTCATTGTTTCTGTCATTATTGGAAGAAGAGAGCACTGCCTAAAATCTCTATCCTTGAGTAATAAAGTTTTTGAGTCTTGAGTCTTGAGTCTCTCTCTCTCTCTCTTTTGGGGGGTGAGTTCAGCGCAGCGTTGGAGCAAGACGTATCTTGTTAGTTCTCCCAGTTTATCCCTAATTGCGACGGTTCCTCAACATGTTGGTGACAGAGGCTGTGCATACAAGTAGTATATAACCATGTCTTTGGATGCGTTGACCTTCCGGGCAAGATGGGGCTTGTTTTGTGGACTTTTTTGGGGGTTGACATTTCATGTTCACAGAAATGTATAAAAGCGAAAATGAGGAAAAGCGAAAATGAGGATATCCATTTTGAAACTGCGTCGACCGAGTGACGGTGTTTGGGTAGGTTGCTCCTCATGTTGCTGTTTTGGGGCAGACGGTTACTGCAATATGAGGATGTTGAGCTGAACCTTGGACCTGCACCCTGGTCAGTCAGACAACGTGAAGCAGACTCGTCGGGGTTACGCTACACGCAGCGCCAGTGCGGACAGATGTGCTGTCCCTCTTAGGACTTCTGTGTCAGGACCAGCAACCACTGAACCCAGCATGGCCGACATCACGACTAGGCTGCATGAAATGGACAGACCTCACAAGGCTGTGGTCAGTAAGTTAGACGATGTTAAGATGGACGTGAAGACCCTTGGTGAACTGCACGCTGCGTTGCAGACTGAAGTGAAGAGCCTCAGGGAGGAGGTGGCGGTATTACGTTTCAGAACAACGATTGCAGAGAGTGAACTGTGAACTGGGTGACATAGTTCAGTTGCTTGAAAAAATGGTGGATGATCTTGAAGGGCGTTCAAGACGCAATAATTTGTTGTTTTGTGGAATGAATAAGAGTGAGAATGAGAAGAGTGCTGACTGCAAGCGAATGTTGAAGGACATGACGGCTCAGAAGTCGGGCGTGAATGGGGTAGGTGTGACAGAGCGCATCGTTTAAATGCAAAACGTGACTCCCCCATCATTGCCAGATGCTCCTCACATAAGGATCAAGTGCGTGTCTTAAAAGCTAAGGCTAAGGGATCAAAATCGTCATGGCGAAGATTTACAAATAGGGTCCGCGATGTCAGAAGAAAGCTCATTCTTATCTGAAAGAGGTTCGCGATAGTCTTTGATCATCTTCTTAGTGAAACAATAAAAGTTCTATGTTCTTACATTTCATTGTTCAAACTCTATTTTCTTATTAACTGGGAATGTGAAATACTAAATTTTCCACCGTCATTTATACAAGTAACTCTGCAAACTGAGGACGGGGTGGCGTTTAATACGACTGAAACTGAAAACAGCTATTCAGTATACATCACAAATTGTATTGTTAGTAATCAACAAGTCGACGCCAGAAAACATAGATTACAGACCTTGCTGTCTTTTATTGTGATTAGTGGATAATGTTTAACGTACACCCTGCAGGTTCCATGTGTTCGAACACTAGACAAACTGGCATGTGAACGTTGCCCTGTTGGCTGGCGAGAGGATAGGGTTAATTAAGTCACAGTGATGAAACCACGCGGCGGCCTGTGCAAATAGCACAGTTTGAGAGACAGGCGTTTGAATGATGTTCTTCAATGACGAAGGTGCATGTATGGAAATAGTGTACTTGATAACAGTCACCACCTACATTGATACGAGTAACGGTATTTGGACGTGCTGTATGTAATGATTAAGTGCTTAAGTTTCTCTCATGGAATGTAAATGGTTGTACTCTCAAAAGTTACAGACAATGCGTTTGTTTCTATGCCTGTGGGTTTTTTTTTTTGTGGCATCAGTTATCGGATCAATGGAGACCTAAGGCGTGTGAGTTTCTTTTTTTTATGCCTGTGATTTGATTTTGTATGTTTTGAAGAAACTTTCCTTGAAACATTTATGTGGAATGTTTGTAGGTTACAAGGCTTTTGTTAACGCTGCGTAAAACTCTGCCATCGGGGAGACGATCTGGAGGGCTTGTTTGTTTGACAAAACAAGATTTGTTCCCTAAATATCTTATGTAGAAGCTAATTACTCTAATGTGTGTGTCTTTTTATCGAAAATCCCTTTTTGGGACACTTAAAATACTGCTTTAGTTTGTGCTATATTCAGCCTGAGATTCCCCTTTCTATAATTCTTTTGATGTTGATAATGCCATTTCCATGTTGGAGGATGGCTTGACTGATGCTTGTGTTACTTGGCAATATTGATATAGAAGTGTGTGGAGATCTGAACAGTAGGCGGCCAATTTTTCTCTTGACTTGTCTACCGATGTTTCTGATTTCTGTTTGTAAAGAAAAAGTCAGCACCTTGCACAGATCGTTGTTCACGTGATAATGTATTGGATAACTATGGTAAGTTATTGTTAAATCTCTGCGTTGCTTTCGATTTGTATATTATGAATGGTGTATGTCAGGGCGACCACCATGGTTTGTATACATACATAGCAGACAGTGGAAGCAACGTCATTGATTATTTTCTTGTATTCTACAGATTTTTTTCTCAACTTTCTGTGATTCCTGTTATTTGTTTGTATCGGAACGGATCAAATCCGGTCGTTTACGTATTGAATTTCATATTGATTTCTCGACGGAAAGCAGGGACAAATCTGCACGAGGCTATTGTTTCCGATAAGTTTGTGTGGAATGATGATTATGCCGTCATTACAGAGATGATTTGTGTAAAGTAAAAAATGTGCGTAAAAATCAACAAGGCTTTGAACTGATTAATGTTGATGTAAATAAAGCTTTAAAACTTGTTTAACGATTGCATCAAAATCAGTGCTGAATGTATGAAAAATGTGTACAAATAAGAAACTGTGCTAAGAATGAAGATTGGTTTGACAGTAACTGTTTGGTAATGAAGAGAAAAGCACTAACATATTGAGTATATGGTTTCGTACTTTGGACGATGGTGATAGAAGGGAGTATGTTATTGCAAGAAGAGAATATTGAAACTTTTGAAAGCAGAAGAAGAAAATATTCAATAAAAATCTGCTAGATAAAATGATTAGATCTCTTCCTTCACAGCAGAAGTTTTGGAAAACAGTGGGAAGTGCCGCATTAAATAGAAAATTTCCTGAAAATAATATCTCCCTAGACACATGGTATGAGCATTTTAAGCATTTGTTAGATAAAGATATTTCTGGTGATAATGAACTTTCTGTTGTCAATGATGAGGGAGAGGACGAGCATTTAATCGTCCTGTTACTAAAGAAGAAATTACGTTTGCCATGCGGAGAATTAAAACTAACAAATCGGCAGGACCGATTCTATCATTGGAGAGTTGTTGAAGTATGCTGAACCTCAAGTTCTTGACATTTCACTGGCTCTTTTCAGCAGAATTTTTGATGATGGTATACTCCCAGAAAACTGGACAGACTCTGTAGCTTTGCCAGTATTCAAGAAAGGCGATGTAAATAATCTTGATAATTACAGAGGTATCTCTTTGATTGATGTTAGTAGCAAAATATATTGCACTATTATTAACAACAGATTATAAGAGTGGACTGAACGAATAATATTACAGGTAAACATCAAGCTGGGTTCAAAATAGATTATTCTACTATCGATCACATGTTTGCTCTTCTTACGTTTGTTCAAAAACAATTTTTAATCGTAAACTTTATGTTGCGCTTCTTGATTTTGAAAAAAGCCTTTGACTCTATCAATATAGAAAGCAATTTATGGACAATACTATTAAAAATGGTGTAAAGGGGAATTATTTCCCTGTATCAGAGCCATGTATCAAGTTGTTAAGATTAGGGTAAGAAGTGGTTCCAGTCTCACAGATTATATTATTGTGTTCATAGGGTAAGGCAAGGTGATGTCTGTAGCCCTATATTATTTTTCATGTTCATTAATGAGCTTGCCACTGAGGTAATCATTAAGTCTTCATGGTGGACGATTTCCAGATGATACGTTAGAATCATTTATCCTTCTGTTAACAGATGACATTGTTTTGGGTTTCAGAAACAATAGTTGGCTTACAGCGTCAGCTAAAGGGAAACTGAGGAGGGCTGCCTCCTCATTAGAGTTGAAAGTGAATATGAATGAAAGTAATATTGTCGTATTCGAAAAGGAGGTTTTCTAGCGGCGAGGGAAAGATGGATGTATGATGAATTTGTCATACCTTTGGGCTGAATGTGTATGAATACCGGGCGATCTATTTTTCTACCTGTCTAGTTTTCCTTTTGCATGTAAGGTGGTGGTGCAAGTGCATGTGTATGTATTTGAATGAGCCGGTGTAAACTGAAATCAGTGTGTATTTAGCTATATTTTACTAGTATTAATGTCGATTTAACCTTTTGCCTGATTTGAAACATCATGTTTTTTAAATTTGGGGCTGTGTATGTTGAAAATTTTTCCCTTTGTTATTAAGTTTTATTGAAAGGTATGTTTTTTTTAACAACCAAACACGTCGGGTATTCAGTTTTTGTTAGGAAATTCCGTCAGTATTTCAACTCCACTCAACACATTCAAACTGCGTCATTGATTTGTACTGAACATGTCACAGGGACTAGAGAGTAGAAACATGTGAAAGTTGCAGGATCAATAAACAAAATGTGGATTCTATTTTCTGCGCATTTGCGGGAAAGCTAACCATAACCTTAACCCTAACTTGCCCCAAAAACTAACTCTTAACTAATATAACCCTATTCCGACTTTTAACAATTCAGAAACCTGCAATTTGAAAATAAAATAACAAAAAATGTAAACGTTTGCTTTTCATGATAATCGTAAAAGTAAACCTCCGCTGATCTTTGACATTTGCGTTCCCAACAAACTTTGACAATTTTTCCTGTTGCTTATACGAAAGATTTAAAGCTGCTTTGTTCGAGCGTAACCTTTTCACCAGCTATCTTTCAAGAAAAACGATGACTTTGAAAAGGGCTGAAGCAAACCTTTTCTTGATGTAAAATGAAAATCAGGTTATTTCTTCCTCTTCCCCTCTCCCACGCCCTCCCTCAACCCGGGAAGTTTCAATTCACCACATCCTTCAAGATCTTCCAGTTGTGAGTGCATGTTGAGGGTCCATGTGTCTGATAATGGGTTGCGGATGCTTGCGACTGAGCTGCAGCGGGTGGGTTTTTTCTGCCACCTCAGTCACGGGTCACGGTAGCACACCTCAGTCACTGTCACGGTAGTTGGAATCGATTTCAGTCACGTTCGTCCCAAGTCTACAGACTGACGTCTGAGTCGTCGTTGCGACTGATCTTGTGTGCGGAAACCGACGATTCTCCATTCTATCATCTGGACACCCTGGACAACATCCCACCCTTTCCTGGGGCCTTCGTCTTTTTTGGCCGGATTCGGACGAGGAGTGGGAGGGGCCGGAGGAGGGTCCAGGTAGGCTGGCACTGCCCTTTGAAAAAACATTGAAGCTGACTACCCTTTGGGCGCGTATTTTTTTCTGTCAAAAATCTTTATTTCCTTTTCTTCCTTCTTGCTTTCTGTCTGTCTTTTTTTTTGAACAAAGGAAACTCGACAACTGTTATAGTTCCATTTAATTTTTAAACCTAGTCATCATCTTGTCATTGATTCTTGTAGGGAACTGAATCTTTTTTCTTGCCTTTCAACATCATATTACGTATGGTGGCTTAGACGCAAAAAAGAAGGAATGATTTCGTGAACGGCCTTAGAAATTCACGTGGAGAAGACGGTGACATTGCGCTTTTGAACAGAAACCCGGTAAAAAAGATGCACGAAACAGTCATCATAATGTGGAAACAGCCATCCTTTTCAACAACAGCCATTTTCGACAAGACAGACACACAGACACAGACAGACACACACCACAGACACACAGACAGACCACACAGACACACAGACACACACAACACACACACACACCCCAGACACACAGACACACAGACACACAGACACAGACAGACACCCACACAGACACACAGACACACAGACACAGACACACACACACAACACACACACACACACACAAAACACCACACACACACACCCCACACACACACACGCGCGCGCGCTCACACAGACAGGCACGGACACAGACACACAGACACAAAACACACACATACATTCACAGACCACACACACACAAAACACAGGACACACAGACAGACACAGACAGACAGACAGACAGACAGACGACACACACACAACAAAACACACACACACCACACACACACCCCCACACCCCACACACCACACACACCACACACCACACACACAGAGAGAAACAACAGAAATCGTGGGCGAAACGAAACGAATCGACCTGCAGTAAGAACGGTGAGGAGAACCTGATCTTAGGCGAATGGACAGTATGCAAAACGACTGTAGGCGAAACGAGGTGCCCTGGCCAAAAGTTAGAAACCCAAACAAATCCCTACCTTTCCCGTGCAGAGGACAATAGCCTGCAGGACAGCTTGCTGAGTGACTGTCCCCCCGACAACAATCCCTGTGACCAGGTGTGCTCCCTGATCGGGGTGGACACCACCATTTTGTGACTGCCCCCCGGGGGCCACGCTCTTCTACCCGACGGCGAGTGGGTGTCGAGGTGAGAGGTGCTCGTGTTTTTTTGGCGTTTTCCCCCATGAAATCATGACTATTACACTGATTGGCAAAATTAGGGAATGATCTTTCTGTGTTATTTTATGCTTCCGAATAAAAATTTGCTTGTTGATAATTTTGATTGTTTTTTTTTCCCTAAAAACCCTAACGAAATGTTCTATTAACAATTGTCTTTTTCGTCATGTAGTCGTCTAACACATGTGGAAATATGATCTATGTCGGTTCTGCTGCGATGTCCCCCCCCCATCCCCATCCACCCCCTTCCTTCCATTATGTTAACGAGATTTCAAGATTAACGTATTGTGATCCTTGCTTGGCATGGACGACTTGAAAACAACAATAACAACAATAATATCAACAACAGAAATCAACAAAAAGCTTGATTCAGCATGATATTACGACACTTGCATCAGGACAGTGACAGAAGTAGAAGTGCTACTGTTAAACCCTTTTAAGCCTTTTTATTGAGCTATACGGAGAGAATATCTGAGGCTGTTTTGTGTGCTTGCTTGATGACGAGTTTTCCTTAATGACGATGCCGTAATTTGTCTTTCCATGCAGACATTGACGAATGTGGCTGGCTTATACGATGATTATATTTTAATTGTCAAATACCGACATTGACGAATTGACCTGGCTTATATTTATGATTATATTTCTGGTCGTCACATGCAGACATAGACGAATGTGGCCTGGCTTATATTGATGATTATATTTTTTTCGTCACATGCAGACATAGTCGAATGTGGCCTGGCTTATATTGATGATTATATTTTTGGGCGTCAAATGCAGACATAGACGAATGTGGCCTGGCTTATATTGATGATTAAATTTTCTATCGTCACCATGCAGACATTCACGAATTTTGGCCTGGCTATATTGATGATCATATTCTATCGTCACATGCAAAGATTGACGAATGTGACCCCACTTATAATGATGATTACATTTTTTTATCGTCCAATGCAGACATTGACAGGTGTGATTTGGCTCATAAAGGTGATCATATTTCTGCCTTCCTATACAGACATTGACGAGTGTGACCTTGGCTACTGCGGAGGCATTGGGCGTGTGCACCAACACCGCGGGGAGTTACGTGTGCACGGGCTTCTCGGGGTTTCTGCCGGTTTCCGATGGCGTCTGTGTTGGTGAGAACTGTTGTTTTCATCGTTTGCTTCCCCCGATGAACTCTGGCGAGGATCGTTCAGGTGATGAACTCTGCGAGGATCGTTCAGGTGATGAACTCTGCGAGGGTCCCTTCAGTGGAAACTCTGCGAGGATCGTTCAGGTGATGAACTCTGAGGGATCGTTCAGGTGATGAACTCTGCGAGGATCGTTCAGGTGATTGAACTCTGAGAGGATCGTCCAGGTGATGAACTCTGAGAGGATCGTTCAGGTGATGACTCTGAGAGGATCGTTCATGTGATGAACTCTGCGAGGATCGTTCATGTGATGAACTCTGCGAGGATGTTCAAGGTTTGCGTCTTCGCCTGGCCACTCAGTATACATTGTAGGATGAGAGGATTTTCTTGATTCTGTTGTTTGTTTTGCTATGAGTGTCTGGCCAGGAGGCGCCATATTACGCTTTGCGGAGGGTTTTAAACTTTTCCCCCTTAGGAGAATGAGGGTTGTTATAGAATTTAAATGTGGCTTTTAGATTACACACAGACACGTGCGCGCGCGCGGGGCACACAAAACACACACACACGCACACGCACACACACACTTATCTATCTATCTATCTATCTATCTATCTATCTCTATCTATCTATCTATCTATCTATCTATCTGTCTATCTGTGTGTCTGTCTATGTATCTGTCGTCTGTCTATGTATCTATGTATCTGTCTGTCTGTTTTGTCTATCTATCTATCTATCTATCTATCTATTTTATCTATCTATCTATCTATCTATCTATCTATCTAATCTATCTATCTATCTATCTGTGTGTCTGTCTATGTAATCTGTCTGTCTGTCTATCTATCATCTTGTATCTGTTGTCTGTCTGTCTATCTATCTATCCATCTACCTATCTATCTATCTATCTATCGGGCGTACACTGTCCCCTTTAGAGGACCATACAGGATGCATATAGTGCCCCGTCTATATAGGGGACTGAACGTTTTGATCTGTGTGTGTGTGTGTGTGTGTGTGTGTGGGTGTGTGTGTGTGTGTGTGTGTGTGTTGTGTGTTTTCTATGTATATTAAAAGGCAATCCCCAAAAGTGTGGAGCCAACATTGCCTTTCTGCCGCATTTTTTTTTCCCACTTCTGCCCGCCCTTTTCTCTTAGTCGTTAAACTTTTCCAACCTTTTTACTAAATGAATCCAGTTTTGGAATGTGAATTCAGTTTTGGAATGTTGTGTTGTTGGTTGTTGGTTGTTGTTGTTGTTGTTGTTGTTGTTGTTGTTGTTGTTGAGAAAATTCTGACACCTCTTCGGTACTTCGTGAATACGTTAAGATGTAACGTGATCTGTTTGTGGCAGTGCTTTGTCTCCAAAATAGTTTTCCGTGGTCTTCAGTGTGCGATGTCCCTTTGATGTTTTTTTTTTTTTTTAATCATTTTACCCCTCGGCTTTTCTCATATCACTACATCCTCGGGCCTAACCAGAACCAAACTTGACATAGGTATGTAGAATATTCTCATTCGTGTTGGGGGAGTTAGCCGACAAGTTTATCTGTTTCCTTCATTTTGTTCCAAGAGTTGATACATCATA
>CM031612.1:17425564-17435564 GCA_018398815.1 Conus ventricosus | reverse complement strand
GGTCCGGCCGAGACCGTTAGGGGGTCATGGTTCTGAGTGCCTTTAGCCACAAGACCTTAGCTTGAGAAATGAGATTGACGACTAACGATGTGATGGACGATGAAGACTGATCGTTTTTTTTCATAGGGAAAGGGCAAGGTGATGCTGTAGCCCTAAAATTATTTTCATGTTCATTAATGAGCTGCCACTGAGGTAATCTTTAATCTTCATGGGGGAAACGATTTCCAGATGATACGTTAGAATCATTATCCTTCTGTTAACAGATGACATGTTTTGGGTTTCAGAAACAATAGTTGCTTACAGCGTCAGCTAAAGAATCTGAGGAGGGCTGCCTCCTCATTAGAGTTGAAAGTGAATATGAATGAAAGTAATATTGTCGTATTCGAAAAGGAGGTTTTCTAGCGGCGAGGGAAAGATGGATGTATGATGAATTTGTCATACCTGTGCTGAATGTGTATGAATACCTGGCGATCTATTTTTCTACCTGTCTAAGTTTTCCTTTTGCATGTAAGGTGGTGGTGCAAGTGCATGTGTATGTATTTGAATGAGCCGGTGTGAACTGAAATCAGTGTGGTATTTAGCTATATGTACTAGTATTAATGTCGATTTAACCTTTTGCCTGATTTGAAACATCTTAATGTTTCTTAATTGGCTGTGTATGTTGATATTTTCCCTTTGTTATTAAGTTTTATTGAAAGGTAGTTTTTTTAAGCAAAACCAAACACGTCGGTATTCAGTTTTTGTTAAGGAAATTCCGTCAGTATTTCAAACTCACTCAACACATTCAAACTGCGTCATTGATTTGTACTGAACATGTCCACAGGGACTAGAGAGTATGAAACATGTGAAAGTTGCAGGATCAATAAACAAAATGTGGATATCTATCTCTGCGCATTTGCTGAAAGCTAACCATAACCTTAACCCTAACTTGACCCAAAACTAACTCTTAACTAATATAACCCTATTCCTGACTTTTAACAATTCAGAAACCTGCAATTTGAAAATAAATAAACAGATAAGTAAACGTTCTGCTTTTCATGATACTCGTAAAAGTGACCTCCGCTGATCATGACATTTGCGTTCCCAACAAACTTTGACAATTTTCCTGTTGCTTATACGAAAGATTAAAGCTGCTTTGTTCGAGCGTAACCTATTTCACCAGCTATCTTTCAGAAAAACGATGACTTTGTAAAGGCTGAAGACAAACCTTTTCTTGATGTAAAATGAAAATCAGGTCTATTTCTTCCTCTTCCCCTCTCCCACGCCCCCCTCAACCCTGAAGTTTCAATTACACCACATCCTTCAAGATCTTCCAGTTGTGAGTGCATGTTGATGTCCATGTGTCTGATAATGTGTTGCGGATGCTTGCGACTGAGCTGCAGCGGGTGGGTTCTTCTGCACACCTCAGTCACTGTCACGGTAGCACACCTCAGTCACTGTCACGGTAGTTGGAATCGATTTCAGTCACACGTTCGTCCAAGTCTACAGACTGACGTCTGAGTCGTCGTTGCCGACTGATCTTGTGTGCAGGAAACCGACGATTCTCCATTCTATCATCTGGACACCCTGGACAACATCCCACCCTTTCCTGGGCCTTCGTCTTCTGGCCGGATTCGGACGAGGAGTGGGAGGGGCCGGAGGAGGGTCCAGGTAGGCTGGCACTGACCTTGAAAAAACATTGAAGCTGACTAGCCTTGCGCGTAGTTTTTCTGTCAAAAATCTTTATTTCCTTTTCTTCCTTCTTGCTTTCTGTCTGTCTTTTTTTTTGAACAAAGGAAACTCGACAACTGTTATAGTTTCCATTATAATGTTTAAACCATAGTCATCATCATTGTCATTGATTCTTGTATGACTGATCGTTTTCTTGCCTTTCAACATCATATTACGTATGGTGGCTTAGACGCTAAAAAAGAAGGAATGATTTCGTGAACGGCCTTAGAAATTCACGTGGAGAAGACGGTGATCATTGCGCTTTTGACAGAAAGCGGTGAAAAGAGTGCACGAAACAGTCATCATAATGTGGAAACAGCCATCCATTTCTAACAACAGCCATTTTCGACACAGACAGACACCACAGACACAGACAGACACACACACAGACACACAGACAGACCACACCGACACACAGCCACACACACACACACACACACACAGCAGACACACAGACACACAGACACACAGACACAGACAGACACACACACAGACACACAGCACACAGACACAGACACACACACACACACACACACACACACACACACACACACACACACACACACACCACACACACACGCGCGCGCGCTCACACAGACAGGCACGGACACAGACACACAGACACAAACACACACATACATTCACAGACACACACACACACACACACAGACACACAGACAGACACAGACAGACAGACAGACAGACAGACTGACACACACACACACACACACACACACACACACCACACACACACACACCACACACACACCACACACACACACACACACACAGAGAGAAACAACAGAAATCGTGGGCGAAACGAAACGAATCGACCTGCAGTAAGAACGGTGAGGAGAACCTGATCTTAGGCGAATGGACAGTATGCAAAACGACTGTAGGCGAAACGAGGTGCCCCTGGCCTAAAGTTAGAAACCCAAACAAATCCCTACCTTTCCCGTGCAGAGGACAATAGCCTGCAGGACAGCTTGCTGAGTGACTGTCCACCCGACAACAATCCCTGTGACCAGGTGTGCTACCTGATCGGGGTGGACACCACCATCTGTGACTGCCACCCGGCCACGCTCTTCTACCCGACGGCGAGTCGTGTCGAGGTGAGAGGGTGCTCGTGTGTTTGGCGATTACCCCATGAAATCATGACTATTACACTGAATTGGCAAAATTATGAATGATCTTTCTGTGTTATTTTATGCTTCCGAATGAAATTTGCTTGTTGATAATTTTGATTGTTTTTTTTTCCTAAACCAACTAACGAAATGTTCTATTAACAATGTCTTTTCGTCATGTAGTCGTCTAACACATGTGGAAATATGATCTATGTCGGTTCTGCTGCGATGTCCCCCCCCATCCCCCATCCACCCCCTTCCTTCCATTATGTTAACGAGATTTCAAGATTTAACTGTATTGTGATCCTTGCTTGGGCATGGACGACTGAAAACAACAATAACAACAATAATATCAACAACAGAAATCAACAAAAGCTTGATTCAGCATGATATTACGACACTTGCATCAAGGACAGTGACAGAAGTAGAAGTGCTACTGTTCAACCATATAGCCTTTTTATCTGAGCTATACGGAGAGAATATCTGAGGCTGTTTTGTGTGCATTGCTTGATGACGAGTTGTCCTTAAATGACGATGCCGTAATTTGTCTTTCCATGCAGACATTGACGAATGTGGCCTGGCTTATACTGATGATTATATTCAATGTCAAATACCGACATTGACGAATTGACCTGGCTTATATTGATGATTATATTTCTGTCGTCACATGCAGACATAGACGAATGTGGCCTGGCTTATATTGATGATATATTTTATCGTCACATGCAGACATAGTCGAATGTGGCCTGGCTTATATTGATGATTATATTTCTGTCGTCAAATGCAGACATAGACGAATGTGGCCTGGCTTATATTGATGATTATATTTCTATCGTCACCATGCAGACATTCACGAATGTGGCCTGGCTTATATTGATGATCATATTTCTATCGTCACATGCAAAGATTGACGAATGTGACCCGACTTATAATGATGATTACATTTCTATCGTCAAATGCAGACATTGACAGGTGTGATTGGCTCATAATGGTGATCATATTTCTGCCTTCCTATACAGACATTGACGAGTGTGACCTTGGCTACTGCGGAGAGCATGGCGATGGTGCACCAACACCGCGGGAGTTACGTGTGCACGGGCTTCTCGGGGTTTCTGCCGGTTCCGATGGCGTCTGTGTTGGTGAGAACTGTTGTTTTCATCGTTTGCTTCCCCCAGTGAACTCTGCGAGGATCGTTCAGGTGATGAACTCTGCGAGGATCGTTCAGGTGATGAACTCTGCGAGGATCGTTCAGGTGAGAACTCTGCGAGGATCGTTCAGGTGATGAACTCTGAGAGGATCGTTCAGGTGATGAACTCTGCGAGGATCGTTCAGGTGATGAACTCTGAGAGGATCGTCCAGGTGATGAACTCTGAGAGGATCGTTCAGGTGATGAACTCTGAGAGGATCGTTCATGTGATGAACTCTGCGAGGATCGTTCATGTGATGAACTCTGCGAGGATCGTTCAAGTGTTTGCGTCTTCGCCTGGCCACTCAGTATACATTGTAGGATGAGAGGATTTTCTTGATTCTGTTGTTTGTTTTGCTATGAGTGTCTGGCCAGGAGGCAGCCATATTACGCTTTCGGAGGTTTTAACTTTCCTCTTAGGAGAATGAGGAATTGTTATAGAATTTACGTGGCTGTAGATTACACACAGACACGTGCCGCGCGCGCGCACACACACACACACACACGCACACGCACACACACACTTATCTATCTATCTATCTATCTATCTATCTATCTATCTATCTATCTATCTATCTATCTATCTATCTGTCTATCTGTTGTGTCTGTCTATGTATCTGTCTGTCTGTCTATGTATCTATGTATCTGTCTGTCTGTCTGTCTATCTATCTATCTATCTATCTATCTATCTATCTATCTATCTATCTATCTATCTATCTATCTATCTATCTATCTATCTATCTGTGTGTCTGTCTATTAATCTGTCTGTCTGTCTATCTATCTATCTATGTATCTGTTGTCTGTCTGTCTATCTATCTATCCATCTACCTATCTATCTATCTATCTATCGTCGTACACTGTCCATTTAGAGGACCATACAGGATGCATATAGTGCCCTGTCTATATAGGGGACTGAACGTTTTGATCTGTGTGTGTGTGTTGTGTGTGTGTGTGTGTGTGTGTGTGTGTGTGTGTGTGTGTGTGTTTTCTATGTATATTAATGGCAATACCAAATGTGTGGAGCCAACATTGCCTTTCTGCCGCATTTTTTTTCCCACTTCTGCTGCCTTTTCTCTTAGTCGTTAAACTTTTCCAACCTTTTTACTAATGAATCCAGTTTTGGAATGTTGAATTCAGTTTTGGAATGTTGTTGTTGTTGTTGTTGTTGTTGTTGTTGTTGTTGTTGTTGTTGTTGTTGTTGTTGAGAACATTCTGACACCTCTTCGTACTTCGTGAATACGTTAAGATGTAACGTGATCTGTTTGTGGCAGTGCTTTGTCTCCAAAATAGTTTTCCGTGGTCTTCAGTGTGCGATGTCATTTGATGTTTTTTTTTTTTTTTAATCATTTACCCCTCGGCTTTTCTCATATCACTACATCCTCGGGCCTAACCAGAACCATCTTGACATAGGTGATGTAGAATATTCTCATTCGTGTTGGAGAGTTAGCCGACAAGTTTATCTGTTTCCTTCATTTTGTTTCCAAGAGTTGATCCATCATAGTCGTCGTCACTATCATCAGTATAATTTTTTCTTCTTCTACCTTTTTTCATCCGTTTTGTCGCCCTCGTTGTTCATCCTCATTGTCGTTCACATTTCATCATTGCTACCATGCAGATATTCTTCTCTTTTTCCCAAATTACTCTGTTTACTTTTCTCTATCAACTATTGTTTTGACTTCTTTTCTTGTCCTCTGCTTCTCATTTGACTTTTTTTTTCTTCTGCTCTTATTTTTCTCCTCGTCGTCTTCTTCCTCTTCTTTATCCATTTTCTTTCCTTTCATATTTCCTGATCTTTTTAGGCTTCTCTTTCCATTATTGTTCTTAGTGCTCTTCTAGTATATCCCACGAACCTCCTGTCTCCAGTGCTCCCAGTTCTTATTCTTTCTCTCCCCTGCCCCTCTCTTCCACGACTCTCTGCCTACTCCCTCTACCTTTTTTTTTCTCAAAGATTTTGTTATTGACTCTGAGATATTTTCATATCCTTAAAGTATGCTTTGATATTTGGTTGGATAAGCACAGACTTACTGTGCGGTCTGTAAGGCCACATTATGAAAATGTGTTTAAGAATTGTTGTTTCGTATTCAAGAACATACATTCGCTTGAAAAACTCAGAACGTTGTGCGTGTATGACAATATAGTTTGAAATCTATTTGAGTTTAACTACAGAGTTTTAATATGGTGGGTAGGAACAGAGTTTGTCATTTCGAAAATGAGTACACAGTGATGTGCCTTGCTTGGCGACACTCTTTGATAATGATTTAAAGAAATACAAAGTTCTGTAGTATGTAAGGCCATGTTCTGACATTCTTTCAATAACTAGAGAAATGTTGTGATGTACACAAGAACATTGTTGACATTCATTTACACATCCATAGAATTGTGTTGCGATGCATGACAATATATTCAGACATTTATTTGAAATAGCGTAAAACTTGTGTGTATGTAAGAACATAATTATTTGGAAATGTATTTGAGCAACTATACAGCTGTGCACTGATGAGATCACCGTTTGACTTTATTCGAATAAGTACTGTGATTGTGATGAAAGCTCCCCCCCCCCCCCCCCCCCCCCCCCCTGAAAAACAACAACAACAACAACAACGCCACAACACCAATCCAGAACTGTTGTATTATGTTCGCAACAGATTTGACGAGTGTGCCGACCCTGAGGTGTGTCGTGGAAGGGCGGTGTGCGACCCAAACCCGCCTGGCTCCTACCGCTGTTTGTGCCCCCCGGGCTACCACTACGTCATTGATGACTGCCAGGGTCTGTCTCTTCTGTCTTTCTCTTTCTGTCTACCCCCCCCCCCCCCCTCTCTCCTCTCTCTCTCTCTGCCTCTCTGTCTGACTGTCTGTCTGTTTTCTCGGTCTGTCTCTCTGTCTGTCTTTCTGTCTGTCTCTCTGTCTGTCTGCCTCTCTGTCTGTCTGTCTGTCTCTCTCCCTCTCTCCTCTCTCTGCCCTATCTTTTTTTCAGTTGCTCTTTCCCATCTCTGCCCCCCCCCCCATCCCCCTTCCACTATCCTCGTCCCTCTCTTTTGTCTTATTACAGCCAGGCACCTTATGTCTTGAGTTCCGCTGTATTTGGGTGCTTAAAATATGCTCAGATTGCAGGATCACATATGATCTCGAAAAGCATTATAGAACACGATAGATTTAAATGACACAGGCAAGAAAAACTGGGTGACCAATGTGAGGGTGAAACTGTCTGATGCGGTTTTGGTTTTGTATGGCTGAACGAAGGTGCTGATGATGCAAAAGGTTTTGTATGGCTGAACGAAGGTGCTGATGATGCAAAATCAGGTGATTCGAGAAAGTCTCGTTGATTGCAATGGCAGAACTGTTCTTGTTACACACAAAAATGTAATAGATTTGGATTATAAGAAAGTATATGATTTTCAATGGTTTCCCTGTTTGTATGTCATGAAAATAGGGAAAACACCAAAGGACTGTTTTTATAAGATTAGGCTATGACTAAGATCGAACCCTTGATTGATCTTTAACATTTTTTTTCTTGAATTCTCTTTGTCTCTCCTCCTCTTATCTCTCCTCTTTCTTGTCTCTCTTTATCTGTTCCCGTATTTCCATCCTGCGACCCTCCCTATTGAATTCACTCTGTCTGTCTTTCTCTACATCAATCTCCAGTTGTCGTTAAGTCTCTCTCACTGACTGTCTCCCTCTCTACTCTCTCTTGTTTCTGTTTAAACCTCCCCCCTCCCCTCATTGTCATCTCCCTTCTTCTTTTCTTTCACTACCCCCCCCCCCCCCCCCCCGCCCCCCATAATTCCTTCTTTCTGGCCAGTTGCCCACCTCCCCTTCTCTGTCTCCGTCTTTGTCTATATGTCCGTATGTCTCTCTGTGTCCTGTCTCCTCTCCCGTCTCATTCTGTCTGTTTGTCTGTCTGTCTGCTGCCGCCTTCTGTCTGTCTGTCTGTCTCCTGTCTCTCTCTGTCTCTGTCTGTCTGTCTGTCTGTCTGTCCTGTCTGTCTGTCTGTCTGTCTGTCGTCCTCTCTCCTCTCTCTCTCTCTCTCTCTCTCTTTCCCCCCTCTCTCTCTTCTCCTCTCTCTTCTACTCTCTCTCCTCTCTCTCTCTCTCCCGCCTCCTACCCTTTCCCTTCAGTTATTCTCCACCACTTGCTCATTCATCAGTATTAACTGGTCTGTGTACATGCACGTGTCTGGATGCTTGTGCGTACGTGTGTGTGCCTGTGTGCATGTGTGTGCATGTGCGTGCGTGCGTTGCGTGTGTGCGTGTGTGTTGTGGTGTTGGTGTGTGTCTTGTGTGTGTGTGATGTGTGTGTGTGTGTGAGTGTGCGTGCGTGCGTGCTGCGCGCGCGCGCTGCATTTGTGTGTGTGTGTGTGTGTGTGTGTGTGTGTGTGTGTGTGTGTGTGTGCTCGCGCGCGTTGCGTGCGCGCGCGCGCGCGCGAGCGCGTGTGTGTTGTGTGTGTGTGCGTGCGTGCGTGCGTGTGTGTGCGTGCGTGCTGCGCGCGGCATGCATTTTGTGTGTGTGTGTGTGTGTGTGGTGTGTGTGTGTGTGTGTGTGTGTGTGTGTTGCTCGCGCGCGTGCGTGCGCGCGCGCGTTGTGTGTGGTGGTGTGTGTGTGTGGTGTGTGTGTGTGTGTGCTTGCGCGCGTGCGTGCGTGGGTGCGCGCGTGCGTGCGCGTGTTTTGTGTGTGGTGTGTGTGTGTGTGTGTGTGTGTGTGTGTGTGTGTGCGTTATATTCTATATATATTGGTGTGTGTGTGTGTGTGTGTGTGTGTGTGTGTTGTTTGTGTGTGTGTGTGTGTACAGATGTGAACGAGTGCCTGACAGGGGGTTTTTGCGGCGAGAACACGTACTGCAACAACACGGAGGGCAGCTACAACTGCCACTGTCTGGAAGGCTATCGCTTCACCAACGGGTTCCTGTTTGGTCAGTGTCTCTGGCCTGTGCATAAAGCCGGCTTGGGGCCTTGTCTGTGGATGTCCCCTGGTTTCCATTCTGTATTGTTTGTTCGATCTTCTTCTCTACCCCCCCCCCCCCCCCCCCTTTAAAAAAAATTGTCTATGTGTGTTTTTCTTTTCTGTCGGGTCTGTGACAGTCTCTCTTACTTCTGTCTTGTTCTCTGTTGTTTACTGGTCTTACTGCCCGTCGTGTCTCTCTACTCTCTTTCCTGTTGTCTGTCTGTATCTGGTCTCTCAATCTGTCTCTGTCTCTCTTCTGTGTCTCTTTCTCCTAGAAGTGTGTGTGTGTGTGTGTGTGTGTGTGTGTGTGTGTGTGTGTTGTGTGTGTGTGTGTGTGTGCGCGTGCGCGCGCGTCCGTACGTGTGTATGTATGTGTGGTGTGTGTGTGTGGTGTGTGTGTGTGTGTGTGTGTGGTGTGGTGTGTGCGCGCGCGCGCGCGTCCGTACTGTGTGTGTGTGGGGTGTTGTGTGTAGTGTGTGTGCGTGTGCGTGCGTGCGTGCGTGCGTGCTCTCGTGCGTGCGTTGTGTGTGCTGGTGTGTGTGTGTGGGTGTGTGTGTGTGTTGTGTGTGTGATTCACATATGTGCTTTTCCTCTTCCAAACTATCCGTGTGAGTGTATGCGAATAAGAGTTTCTTTCTGTTTTTTTTTAGTTTAACTTTGTTTGCTTGTTTTACGTAATGGCCATGTGTTATGAAATGCTATTGAGTTTATATCAGTTTTTTTTTCTTTAAATTTAGATGAACGGAACATTAAATGAACTTGAAGATTGTGAACTTATGATGATAATTTTACCGTCACCGACACAGACGAGGTGGTCAGCAGACATAGCATTGATACTGCCAATCATCATAATGATAAAGATAACGATGACCAGTTGTTGCAGACATAGACGATGTGCCAGCAAAACACATGCTGCTGATGGGAGCGAGAATGCAGAGAGATGGGTGATAAATGTTCTTGGATGGGCAAACAACAGCAATGCCATCAACAGAGGTGCTACTAATCAAGTAATAATGACGGTGACAAAATAATTACTTTGATG
>CM031612.1:17398064-17413064 GCA_018398815.1 Conus ventricosus | reverse complement strand
TCGCACTCGTGTGTAAAACTATTTTGCGCAGTGACGGTGGAGTAAGGGAAACACGCCCCGTCACAGTAAGCACGGGCATGATGGAAAGGAAGGAAACACCACGTCACAGTAAGCACGGGCATGATGGAAAGGAAGGGAAACACACCACGTCACAGTAAGCACGGGCATGATGGAAAGGAAGGGAAACACCACGTCACAGTAAGCACGGGCATGATGGAAAGGAAGGGAAACACCACGTCACAGTAAGCACGGGCATGATGGAAAGGAAGGGAAACACCACGTCACAGTAAGCACGGGCATGATGGAAAGGAAGGGAAACACGCCACGTCACAGTAAGCACGGGCATGATGGAAAGGAGGGGAAACACCACGTCACAGTAAGCACGGGCATGATGGAAAGGAAGGGAAACACCACATCACAGTAAGCACGGGCATGATGGAAAGGAAGGGAAACACCACATCACAGTAAGCACGGGCATGATGGAAAGGAAGGGAAACACCACATCACAGTAAGCACGGGCATGATGGAAAGGAAGGGAAACACACCACGTCACAGTAAGCACGGGCATGATGGAAAGGAAGGGAAACACGCCACGTCACAGTAAGCACGGGCATGATGGAAAGGAAGAGAAACACTACCACGTCACAGTAAGCACGGGCATGATGGAAAGGAAGGGAAACACCACGTCACAGTAATCACGGGCATGATGGAAGGGAAGGGAAACACGCCACGTCACAGTAAGCACGGGCATGATGGAAAGGAAGGGAAACACGCCACGTCACAGTAAGCACGGGCATGATGGAAAGGAAGGGAAACACGCCACGTCACAGTAAGCACGGGCATGATGGAAAGGAAGAGAAACACTACCACGTCACAGTAAGCACGGGCATGATGGAAAGGAGGGAAACACCACGTCACAGTAATCACGGGCATGATGGAAAGGAAGGGAAACACGCCACGTCACAGTAAGCACGGGCATGATGGAAAGGAAGGGAAACACGCCACGTCACAGTAAGCACGGGCATGATGGAAGGGAAGGGAAACACGCCACGTCACAGTAAGCACGGGCATGATGGAAAGGAAGGGAAACACCACGTCACAGTAAACACGGGCATGATGGAAAGGAAATGAAACACACCACGTCACAGTAAGCACGGGCATGATGGAAAGGAAGGGAAACACGCCACGTCACAGTAAGCACGGGCATGATGGAAAGGAAGGGAAACACACCACGTCACAGTAAGCACGGGCATGATGGAAAGGAAGGGAAACACGCCACGTCACAGTAAGCACGGGCATGATGGAAAGGAAGAGAAACACTACCACGTCACAGTAAGCACGGGCATGATGGAAAGGAAGGGAAACACACCACGTCACAGTAAGCACGGGCATGATGGAAAGCCAAGCACAGCTCAGAGCCACATCACACTGGTCAGCAAATCCTCAACGCAAGCACCTGCGCTTGCAAACGTTATCGCTGTGGTCAAAATCATCGGCCTTCCACACGCAGAGTCAAGCAGCATGAATGCCGTGCCTGCCGTTACAAGGGTCCTCCTCAGGCTATGTGCCGCGACAAGGTCACGTTCCTCGATGCACAAACGTCAGATGAAGAAGGTGAGGGGAATGGAGGAAAACCTTTAGGCATTGTTTCTCAACAGTTCATCAGTAAAAAAACACAAAAACAGGCAAGGAGCCATGGACGGTAACATTGGTGATCGACCAAGTTCCATGGAAAATGGAAAACGACACAGGTGTGGAAAAAGTCCCATTGGCAAGGGTATGTTGCAACAGAATTTTCCTCAGAAAGAATTGAAGGGAACACCAGTCAATCTGATCCTTTTCTTAGGACAGAAGCTTTAACTCCAGGTAGCAGTTTTGTAGATGTATAGTACCAAGAGGAAAGGCATCACTTAGAACTCCTGGTAGCAGATCATGTAGAACTCCTGGTAGTGATCGTTTAGAACTCCTGGTAGGTGATCATTTAGAACTTCTGGTAGGTGATCGTTTAGAACTCCTGGTAGCTGATCATGTAGAACTCCTGGTAGGTGATCGTTTAGAACTCCTGGTAGGTGATCGTTTAGAACTCCTGGTAGCTGATCGTTTAGAACTCCTGGTAGGTGATCGTTTAGAACTCCTGGTAGGTGATCATTTAGAACTCCTGGTAGGTGATCGTTTAGAACTCCTGGTAGGGTGATCGTTTAGAACCTGGTAGGTGATCGTTTAGAACTCCTGGTAGGTGATCGTTTAGAACTCCTGGCAGGTGATCGTTTAGAACTCCTGGTAGTGATCATGTAGAACTCCTGGTCGGTGATCATTTAGAACTCTTGGTAGGTGATCCTTTAGAACTCCTGGTAGGTGATCATGTAGAACGCCTGGTAGGTGATCGTTTAGAACTCCTGGTAGGTGATCGTTTAGAACTCCTGGTAGGTGATCGCTTAGAACTCCTGGTAGGTGATCATTTAGAACTCCTGGTAGGTGATCGTGTAGAACTCCTGGTAGGTGACCGTTTAGAACTCCTGGTAGGTGATCGTTTAGAACTCCTGGTAGGTGATCGTTTAGAACTCCTGGTAGGTGATTGTTTAGAACTCCTGGTAGGTGATCATTTAGAACTCCTGGTGGGTGATCATTTAGACCCTTGTAGGTGATCATTTAGAACCTCTGGTAGGTGAACATTTAGAACTCCTGGTAGGTGATCATGTAGAACTCCTGGTAGGTGATCATTTAGAACTCCTGGTAGGTGATCACTTAGACCCTGGTCGATGATAATTTAGAACTCCTGGTAGGTGATCATTCAGACCCTGGTAGGTGATCATTTAGAACTCCTGGTAGGTGAACATTTAGAACTCCTGGAAGGTGATCATTTAGAACCCCTGGTAGGTGACCATTTAGAACTCCTGGTAGGTGACCATTTAGACCCCTGGTAGCTAATGTGACCAACTAGCCAGGAATAATTGGAATCACTTATCTTTTACGCCAGAATTGTGGTATATAAAATGATAATGTATAACAAAATGTAATGATGGTATACAATGATCAGTGTGTAATGATGCTGTTCAAATAATGGTATGCGCTGATGGTGTAAAAATGATAATCATGTATAATGATGGTGAAAAATAATGATACAGCTTTTAATGATGGTGTACACTAATGGTATATAATGGTTGTGTACTATAATGACGTGTAGTACTGTTGTATGATATTATATAATGATGGTGTATTACGATTGTGTATGATGATTAGTATATACTGATGATGTAAAAAGATGGTGCATTATGACTGATATATAATGGTTTGTAGTGATGTTAGATAATGATGGTAAAGATTAATGGTGGTTAATGAAGGTGTGTAATAATGATAGATAATGATAGTTTAGAATGACGGCGTGTAACAATTGGTGTATATAAAGCTGGTGTACAACGAAAGTATATAATGATGATGTAAACAATGCTAGGCATTGATAGTGATAACACGATGGTGTATGACAATGGTATAGAATGATGGTGTAAACAAAGCTAGGCATTGATGGTGATAACACAATGATGTATGACAATGGTGTAGAATGATGGTGTAACAAAGCTAGGCATTGATAGTGATAACACAGTGATGTATGACAATGGTGTAGAATGATGGTGTAAACAATGCTAGGTATTGATGGTGATAACACAATGATGTATGACAATGGTGTAGAATGATGGTGTAAACAATGCTAGGCATTGATGGTGATAACACAATGATGTATGACAATGGTGTAGAATGATGGTGTAAACAAAGCTAGGCATTGATAGTGATAACACAATGATGTATGACAATGGTATAGAATGATGGTGTAAACAATGCTAGGCATTGATAGTGATAACACAATGATGTATGACAATGGTATAGAATGATGGTGTAAACAATGATAGGCATTGATGGTGAAACACAATGATGTATGACAATGGTGTAGAATGATGGTGTCAACAATGCTAGGCATTGATGGTGATAACACAGTGATGTATGACAATGGTATAGAATGATGGTGTCTGATGACGTATCACACTTACAGCTATCTCCAGTTGTGAGCAACGAAACGGCGGCTGTGAGCAGGTGTGTGTGACTCTACCTGGAGGTGGCTTCCGCTGTGACTGCGTCTTTGGTTACCAGCTGACTGCCGGTGGCGTCCACTGTGAAGGTGAGGCCCTTCGCCACCACTGAAGACTGCTACTATCACCACTGCTTCTACTGCTACGATTGGTTTATGATGTGCTCTGTCTCAGCTGAGCTCAAGGCCACACACTAACACACACACACAGACACACACACACACACACACACACACACACACACACACACACACACACACACACACAGTCACACACACACACACACACACACACACACACACACACACACACACACACACACACACACACACACACACACACGCACACACACAAACAGAGTCACACACACACACACACACACACACACACACACACACACACACACACACACACACACACACACACACACACACACACACACACACACACGTGCACATCAACACAGACGGACACATCCCGAACACTCTCATCATGGTGTATCAGAAATACAAATAGCATTGCACAGAATGTGCCAGAAACTATGTCTATGAAAGCAAGGAACCGAAGAAGAATAGTAACTTGAACGGAAATGGGTTTTCAGTATGAACTACTTTTAGTGTATGACGAAGGAAGCTTTTTTTTTAGATAGTTTTTTTCTTGTAATATTTAATATGAACATTATAAGCAAATGAGCATGGCGAACTGAAAATGCCAATTCATTTCACAAGGCAGGACCAAAATAAGAGAAAAAAAAACCCTTCGACCTCAAGACCACAAACACCACCACCACCACCACCACCATCAACAACGAAACAACGTTTTGGATATGGTTGACAAAAAGACATTCGCTGGTAAACGTCCATTGCAGTCCCTTAAACACCACTGTTTTCTTTCAATTCATCCTTTACTTTGAAGCCAACAAGATAAATGTGGTCTTTAAAGGGCTCAAGGCCAAACATGAAATCCTGTCTGATTTATAGACGAACTGCTCCCATTTACTTTCCCCAGTGTACCTTGAAAGTGGGAATACTTACCATTTTGTGCACCAATCACAGGGTGCTAGTGTTTATGGTGCACGGCAAAAGTAATGGTAGTATATAAGTAGAACAGACTTCCCGACCGACCTTCAGCGCCAGTCTTCAATTTGATCTGGTTTCCATGGAGAATGAAGAGTTTCTCGCCCCTGTATCTCTGATCGAATGCAATGAACACGTATCCAGCAGGTTGAACAAAGTATACCCGACAGCAGAAGGGCGTGTAGGAGTCATGAGCGGCCCATTTAAAGCGTAATGAGTTCAGGATCCAAACACCTGTCGGATGGGGCAGAGAGTGGGTGGGGGAGATTGTTCTTCTCTCAAGACCTTCTGCTGTCAACCTGTCGTAGAATGACTTCCTGCTGTGTCTCGGGCTACACGGCACGCCAAACTTTGTCAACTTTCTCGCGATTGGTGCATGAAAAGTCGCCATTGCACCTGTTACACTGACAATGAACGTGGCTGGACTGGCCTACACCATGTGGATCATCTGAAGTACCGGACACAATGTCATAGGGTTTCTCGGGTAGAAAAGAACCAGTTTCGATCAGAGGTGTGCACGATGCTCAGAGCGTGCATGTCACCAAAACAGCCACCCCAGGTTCATCCTGTTACTGCCTCAGCATGGCAGTCCACATGGAGGAATCGATATCCCAAGCATAGGGCAGTTTGAGGACATAGTGCACTGCAGCCGAGTGTCTTCGATTGTACGCAGTGGTATGTAATCTGATCCAATATACGCAGGACACCAAGCCCCCTAAGCTACTACTAAGCTTCCTTCTGAGAACAATAACTGTATATTCGAGGAGACTTAGAGAGCGATAGTCCCTCATTGGAGGTCTCCAGCATATCCCTCCATCGACAGTCCCAATGCCTGCCGATGTAGGAGAACTTGAGAAGAACTATGGACAGGCACGTGGACAGGAATATTGAAATTTAAGTAACAGTAAAGCAGGATATAAAGCGCCCTATAATTTGAGAGCCTTTGACAGCGATCAGCTAGGCTGATGGAGATGACGTTGTAGAGTTCCACTTTGATCAGAGACTACACGGCAGTGCTGCTGTATTCCACGCTTCATTACATAAGACATCCCAATGTTAAGCAGACCCGAAGGATACAGAGACCTGCAGTGCTGTTCAGGAAATTTAAACAACACTCTCGAGAAACGCATCCATTAAGAGTGTGAAACTCACGTCGCGGTTCCAGTCTTCCCACAAACCAGTGTTCCTGACGGGAATCGAACCCAAGACCTCCCAGTCCTAAAATCCGCGACATTAAACATTGCACCACAGAGGCTGGTTATGAAGATATTTACATTGATATTTTTTTTCTCGATAGTCATAGATTAAATGAGACAAAAAATATAAAAATAAAAAAGAGAGAGAGGAATATTAGTTATCGTTGTTCATAGGAGCTAGCACTAATCAGACTAAGGATCACTACCAATGAATGTGTATGATACGGCCAAGAAGATGGCGATGTCTGCTGCAGTTAAAATGAGGGGCCGTGAAACGCTGACTGAAATATAGAAGACAGGAGCTGCTTCTAATGCCTTGTTGAAATGTTGTGAAAAAGAATAAAATTGATGTTAACAGGCCTGAGATATTTACTTCTTACTGGAACCGAACATTTTAAAACGCTCCACATACTTTTATAACGACCCTCTGAACGGAAATTTGACTTTCAAGAAAATACCGCACTTTCGATTTGAAAAAATCCCAAGAGAAACAACTGCCACAGTTATGGTGATTGTTCGAGAACAGTGACAGGACATAGCAAAGCACTGCGTGGTGTGTTCAAGAAATAAAGTCATCAATGACAAAAAAGAAATGACGCAAACTCTGTTGAATTCTGGGACTTTTAACCGTATTCTGTACCTAAAAATCACGTGGAACAAATTATAGAACATTTGAAGCAGATATCTCTCTGAACAAACCAAACAACAACAACAACAACAACTGCGGAATGTGCGGGGATCATTGACCCAACAACCAAACAAAAACACTTTGGGGGATATCTGTCTTGTCTGTTTGTTTACAGACGTGGATGAATGCCAGGAACTCAATGGAGGGTGTGAGCAAGAATGTCACAACTCAATAGGAAGTTACCGGTGCGCATGTCAGGAAGGATACATCCTCCGAAGGGACCGGAACAACCAAGATGTTTGTGAAGGTATAGATCAACATACGCATACACCCATAACACATACCCTCTCTCTCTCTCTCTCTCTCTCTCTCTCTCTCTCTCTCTCTCTCTCTCTCTCTCTCTCTCTATCTCACACACACACACACACACACACACACACACACACACACACACACACACACACACACACACACCACACACACACACTTACACACACACGCGCACGCACGCACTCACGCACGCACGCACGCACGCACGCACACACACACACACACACACACACACACACACACACACACACACACCACACACAAACACACACACACACACACACACACACACACACACACACACACACACACACACACACACACACACACTCACGCGAGCTCCGACACACACTGAGCACGTAGCCCAGAAGCACCTTGAACATTGATCTATTGTCTTTTGGCCTCTCTCTCTCTCTCTCTCTCTCTCTCTCTCTCTCTCTCTCTCTCTCTCTCTCTCTCTCTCTCTCTCTGTCTCACACACACACATTTTTGCTTTGATTTAGTTTGAACAACTGTATGGAAACTAACCTTACGCTTAAATTAAAAAAAAGCAAAATAACTGATGAATTATTCGTCCATTTATTTATCTTGCTATTCCAGCGGTGTGCGACCCCCCATGTCGCAATAACGGGCAGTGTGTGGCCCCTAACGAATGCCTGTGTCCCCCTGGGTACCCGGGACCTCAGTGCTCACGTCAGTATTTACGTCATCTTTGACATCATTTCATCATTGTGTCTAAATTAAGATGGTTTTTGTTGTTGACTTGGCTTCTTTTAAGTCGCCATTTACTTGACGTGCTGAATTTGATTGAAAGGATATGCTGTTGAATGTGATTGATGTATGAAGATGTTTGAGTCACATTGATGTATGAAGATGTTTGAGTCACATTGATGTATGAAGATGTTTGAGTCACATTGATGTATGAAGATGTTTGAGTCACATTGAAAGGATATGCTGTTGAATGTGACTGATGTATGATGATTTTTGATTCACATTGAAAGAAACACAAGACTGCTGCTGTCTCTTGCGCTGTTGTAAACAGAAAATAACTGTCCCATTTCTTTGGACAGATTTTCCCATCTTTCTTTCTTTCTTTCTTATTTGTTCTTTTATCTTTTAGATGTCATTTTCTTTTATCTCCTTTCTTTTGATGTGTTGAAGACATCATCAGAAATGCTTTTCAACACTGAAAAAGAAATATGAGCTTTAATTCATTTTAACGAGAAAATTAAGAATAATCTAAAAAAAAAAAAATCGACGAAACAAGATTGACTCCTCCACCATGATTGAAAAATCCTTTTTTTTTTTTTCTTTTTTTTTTTCCTACAGAAGGTCTGTCACTCATTCTTTTTCTTAACGTAAAATTTGTTCTGCTGTAATTTTGTAATTGCCATTTTACTTCTTAAAAAGCAACTAATAACCGGAGCTGCTTTAGCGCTGTGGTGTTTCTTTCTATGCGATCCTTCTGGCTATTTCCTCGCTTAGTTTTATTCTGTGTGAACTATTTTACTGGTCTGTGTTATTTCACGGAAAATATTCTTGTGCTCTGTTTTGTTCTTTTTTTTTTTTTTTTTTGGTTTAATCTATTCTGTCGCTTTTACCGCGTGCTATCTTTTTCTTGGATTAAAAGAAATATGTATTTCGTCTCACACTGTTTTATTGGATGTTATCTACGTTATTGTTCTGTTTTAACGTACATTATTTATGTCACTGCTTTGCTTTATTCTGTCTGATCTATTTTATCGCTTTCTTTTAGTCAGTGTTATCAGTTCCATTCTGTCTTAAGTATTTTATTCACATAATTGCTCTGTGTTAATCTGTGATAACCGTTTCATTTCTTTATTACCTGTTGTCCACATTGCTAGCTGCTAATTCTAGCACACTAAGTTTCTTTTTCTGGATTGAAAAACAATACAACAACAACAAACAAACCCACAAGCACAAGAAACCAAAGAAACAACGTTCAGTAAACAAACACGCCAATAAGCCAGCCAAACCCCACAACAAAGCACGCGTCTCCTCTTCCCGAACAAATTTGTTTAAAATGGAAGGCCAAAAACATTAGAGCTAACGAGTTGGCTGTAGTGTAATCAGTACTGGTGTAATCAGGTCGTAGTCACCGATGTGAATTGTCGTTACTCGTGGCCAGGAGGCCACGAAGTCAGCTTGCTGATTATGTTTCACAGCATTGTGTCAGCCTCCCTGTTCCCATGGTGGCACGTGCATGAGACACAACCACTGCAGCTGCACTGACGGCTGGTCCGGGGAGGGCTGCAAAGTGGGTCAGTATTGTGTCGTCATTGTCATCATCGTCATCGTTACCATTATCACCATCGTTGTCATCATACTGGAAAAAAAAAGAATGATTGATTCACAAAATGTGTACAAACACCAGGGTCATTATCATCATGATCATTTTCATCATCATCATCATCAGCAGCAGCAGCAGCATCAGCAGCAGTAGCAGCAGCAGCAGCAGCAACAGCAGCAGCATTATCATGCTTTCATTCCTGTTTTAGCGATTTGCCCAAACTTCTAAATCAGCAATATCATTTTTTAAGAGGTATCTTTGTGATAAAAGAACAAATATTACATTATTGTAGACAATAGCACATGGTTGATTATAAATAAAAAGAACAAAATACGATTTACCTCTTTTCTCTCCTTTTCGATTTTTTTTCTTTTTAGAAACAAAGACAACAGTTATTCCAGTATGTAAATAGTTCGATGAGTGTTTATTTATAAACTCACGGGACTGTGTGCCACTCTCTATCAGCACGTCAATATATGTGGCTGCATTCTGACAGAATGTGTCAATTCCTCGACCTGAACTGTCAGTAAGCCATTTGTACACCTTTGCCCTTTCTTTTGTCTTTGTCTCTGTCATTTTTGTTTCTTTGTTTGTTTGTTTCTTTGTTTAGCCCCCGTCCCCCTCCCACCGCCATCCCCGTAGGACATCCATGCATCATTATAATGCGTCCCCCTCCCACCGCCATCCCGTAGGACATCCATGCATCATTATAATGCGTCCCCTCCCACCGCCATCCCCGTAGGACATCCATGCATCATTATAATGCGTCCCCCTCCCACCGCCATCCCCGTAGGACATCCATGCATCATTATAATGCGTTTGTGATGTCATTGTTTTCAAACTGCAGGCAAATGAGTGTAACATGTTTCATCGATAGAAAAAAAAGCCTTCTTTTCAAAGGCAAATATAGTGTAACACGTTTCATCGATAGAAAAAAAACCTTCTTGTCAAAGGCAAATATAGTGTAACACGTTTCATCGATAGAAAAAAAAGCCTTCTTTTCAAAGGCAAATACAGTATAACACGTTTCATCGATAGGGAGAAAGCCTTCCTTTCAAAGCCAAATATAGTGTAACACGTTTCATCGATAGGAAGAAAGCCTTCTTTTCAAAGGCAAATGAGTGTAACACGTTTCCTCGATAGAAAAAAAGCCCTCTTTTCAAAGGCAAATGTAGTCTAACACGTTTCATCGACAGAAAAAAAGCCTTCTTTTCAAAGGCAAATATAGTGTGAAACGCTTCATCGATGGGAAAAAACGCCTTCTTTTCAAAGGCAAAGGTAATGTAACACGTTTTATCGATTAAAAAAAAGCCTTCTTTTCAAATTTAAATGTAGGGTAACACGTTTCATCGATAGAAAAAAAGCCTTTTTTCAAAGGCAAATGTAGTGTAACACGTTTCATCAATAGAAAACAGCCTTCTTTTCAAAGGCAAATGTACCAAAAAAAAAAAAAAAAAAAAAGGCTGACAGCGCATGCGACAATTTTTCTGTTGGCACTCGCGGGACTCGAATCGCCACGTCTGGCTGCACTGACGTTCGTTGTCGGCTCGCTGTAATAGTACTTGAGCTATGGCTTTCACAGTGTGTTTGTGTGTTTGTATAGCATAGCGGGACTGTCCAGCATTTGTAGACAGTGTTTGCTGCATGCATGTGTGTGGAACAGCGGTGTGTGAGCCACAGTGTAGGAACGGGGGGAGATGCTTCGCCCCCAATACCTGTCAGTGCACGGAAGGTTACACTGGTTCCATCTGCCAGAGAGGTAAGTCTCTCTCTCTCTTCTCTCTCTCTCTCTCTCTCTCTCTCTCTCTCTCTCTCTCTCTCTCTCTCTGTGTGTCTGTGTTTGTGTGTACGTGCGTGTGTGGGGCGCGCTCGCGTATGTGTGTATGTGTGTGTGTGTGTGTGTGTGTGTGTGTGTGTGTGTGTGTGTGTGTGTGTGTGTGGTGTGTGTGTGCGTGCGTGAGAGAGAGAGAGAGAGAGAGAGAGAGAGAGTTTGTGTATGTGTACATGTGGTGTGTGTGTGTGTGTGTGTGTGTGTGTGTGTGTGTGTGTGTGTGTGTGTGTGCGTGTGCGCGTGTGTGTGCGTACGCTTATTTGGGCAATGTGCTTCCTTTGTTTATGTCTTCTTTTCTATTCGTTCTCTGTTTCCAAACTACTGTTTCTTTTTTTAATTTTTTTTTAATGTAGTTTCTTTTTCACCCCTTCTTCTTTTCTCATTGTTTTAGTCCCTTTTCTCCTTCTTCTCTTTGTTTCCCCCCCCCCTCCTCTGTTTTACTCCTTTTTCTCTCTCTATTCATTCCCTTCTTTCTTTGTTTTCTTCTCCCCCTCCCAGTTCGTTTGCATACTTTGTTCTATTCCCTAGTCTTACTTCTTTTGATCTTTCCTTACGTCTTTATTTCATCACCTTCTTCCATCCTTCTTGTCTGCTTGTCTGTTAGACTCTGTGGTTTTTCCCCCCTCTCCGTTGTTTCAGCATTTTTTCTGTGTGTTGTCTTTTCGTATCTTGTATGTATCCCAAACTTTTGGTTTGTCATTTGTTTATTTAGTTGTTATTTAATCCTCTTTCATACCCTCTGAGGGTTCGCTGTGTTCATGGGATCCTCTGTGTGTTGGGATGTGTGTGTGTGTGTGTGTGTGTGTGTGTGTTGTGTGTGTGTGTGTGTTGGGATGTGTGTGTGTGTGTGTGTGTGTGTGTGTGTGTGTGTGTGTGTGTGTGTGGTGTGTGTGTGAAGCTACCTGTTCTCCCGCTTGTCAAAATGGCGGCCTGTGTTTGAGGCCCAATGTCTGTGCCTGTCGGAACCACCACACCGGACCGCGCTGTGAAAGACGTCTGCCATCCCATCCAGGTACTCCCCCCACATCTCCCCCTTCACCTCCCCAATGCATTCCCCCCCCCCTGTCTCCTCCTCTCTCCCCCTTTCCACAGTCTCTCTCTCTCTCTCTCTCTTTCTCTCCCTCCCCCCTCTCTCTCTCTCTGTCTGTCTCTCTGTCTGTCTGTCTCCCTCTCTGTCTGTCAGAAAGAAGGTTTTAGAAAACAAAAGTAATCTTATCAGTAAACGTATGAATGAACTGTTTAAGGAACATAACCATGTACACGTTCTCCACGTCTGTCCTTATCAGTTTTCTTTATGAAAATCATATTACTGAGAGAGAGAGAGAGAGAGAGAGAGAGAGAGAGAGAGAGAGAGAGAGAGAGAGAGGGAGGGAGAGGGGGAGAGAGAGAGAAATAGAGGAGAGAGAGAGAGAGAGAGAGAGAGAGAGGGGAGAGAGAGAGAGAAATAGAGAGAGAGAGAGTGAGGAGAGAGAGGAGAGAGAGAGAGAGATAGATAGATTGGGGCTACACACAGTACCCCGCTACACTCGCCTATCACTGTAGCCGGTACATTGTGTTCTACAGCCAAGTCCTAAAACGTTGTACATACTCATCACGTCATTTGCCTTCAATGCCACTCTTTTATTAAAGAAGCAATATGAGGTACAGAGGCTTTCTTGTTCCGAGTCAAAAACACCTTTTCAAAATCGACGGTCACTACCTGCAACTTTCTTGAAACGTGAATTCTTTGTGAACTAATTATGATCTGCCCTTGAACGATTTTGACAGACAAGGGAGAAAGAGGAGGACGAGGAGGGCAGATATTCAGCAAAAAAAAAAGAAAAGAAAACACCTGATGTTGTTGTGCTCGTCTTATGTTTCTAGAGTTTTCCATGTGTCAGCCGCAATGTCTCAACGGAGGCCAGTGCATGTCCTACAATCGATGTCGCTGCCCACCAGGCTATCGGGGACGCCGATGTGAACACTGTGAGTTAACTCCCTTGTTTAAAAAAAAAAGCAAAAAAGCAACAACAAAAAAGCCCAAAGAACGCACAGAACCTCGACCAGTCAGATAATGATCCCATTATACTGTACATTATGAGGTACTTAATTAGAAAATATTTTTCTTTCTGATCTTTACGCTTTGTTGACAACATTAATGTTAATGTCAAGATAATCTTCGTTTGTATTAAGATGATAACTTTCTTTGCTTTGAATTCTTAGCGGACTGAAAACAGAGTCAAACGTACCATGTCTATGTATACACGTATGTTTTATGTATGTATGCATGTCTGTCTGTCTGTCTGTCTGTCGGTCTATCTAATTGTCTGTCAGTCGTTCTGTCTATCTATCTGTCTGTGTTTCTCTTTATCTGTTGGTCTGTCTGTCTATCATTGATATATCTGTCTGTCTGTCCGACCGTCCATCCAACCTACTGTCTCTCTTTGTTCCTCTCTCTCCCTTTCTATCTGTGTGTGTGTGAACATAAACGATTTCATAGCAGAAACCTGCAGGAGAGAGGTGCCTTCCATTTGTGCCTCTAACCCTTACTGGACATGGGAGAACCAACATGGGGGAACCAGCATATTAGAACCAGCATGGGGGAACCAGCATGGGAGAGCCAACGTGGGAGAACCAGCATGGGAGAGCCAGCATGGGAAAACCAGCATGGGAGAACCAGCATGGGAGAGCCAGCGTGGGAGAACCAGTATGGGAGAACCAGCATGGGAGAGCCAGCGTGGGAGAGCCAGCGTGGGAGAACCAGTATGGGAGAACCAGCATGGGAGAACCAGCATGGGAAAACCAGCATGGGAAAACCAGTATGGGAGAACCAGCGTGGGAGAACCAGCATGGGAAAACCAGTATGGGAGAACCAGCATGGGAGAGCCAGCGTGGGAGAACCAGCATGGGAAAACCAGTATTGGAGAACCAGTATGGGAGAACCAGCATGGGAGAGCCAGCGTGGGAGAACCATGCAGCAAGGCAGCAATAATATATTGAAGAGGGCAAGAGAGATGATACAGCAAGGAAAACAATAAAGATAACAATGACAACTCTAAGATCGACGACGACAACGTCGATAACAATGCATGATGACGTTATTGACGAGTTTATTATGATGAATCTCACAGCCTACCGGCCAGTTTGCCGACCACCCTGCTCCAACGGGGGCACGTGTCTCCACGGCAACACATGCCAGTGCCCACAAGGAACTAGTGGTCACCGCTGCCAGAACAGGTCAGTGGGAACTACTGATTTTACAATACTCTTGTGTGGTTTTTTAGGTTCGAAAAGGGTGATGGCTTCACTGGTTTCTTCTTTTTTTCTGCCTTTTCGTTGTTATTTTCATGGACTGCTGACGCTGAACAAGAATGCTTCTCAGCAAAGTTATGCCACTGGCTCTCTCTCTCTCTCTCTCTCTCTCTCTCTCTCTCTCTCTCTCTCTCTCTCTCTCTCTCTCTCTCTCTCTGTGTGTGTGTGTGTGTGTGTGTGTGTGCGTGTGCTTCTTGGATTTCTGTATGTTGTGCGCCTATAATAGCATTTCCCTTACATTATGATGTTCTGCAA
>CM031612.1:17388064-17393064 GCA_018398815.1 Conus ventricosus | reverse complement strand
TCAGTGGTAGAGCGCCGGACTCGTAATCTTGGTGATCCTGGGGTTGCGGGTTCGAACCTCCGCCGGGGCGTTTCGGTACAGGGGGATTTTTCCCTCGGAGTTAACATTGGTTCTGACTCCATTTCCCATACAGTCCTTCGAATGAGACTATAAACCGAGGTTCCGTGTGTGAACGCACGCATAACATCTCGCACACACGTAAAATCCCATCACCAACTTTCGGAAGAGTAGGCCAGTTTGGCCGTTGGTATGGATGACACGTTACACATAGCATGCACCCTGAGTGAGAAATGGAAAGAATGAAGGAAGTCAGGAAAATGAGTGAACGATATTGAACGATACTGACTGGATAACACGGGAAACGACTGAATGAAGCGCCGGCTGGCAGCTCTTCAGTCGGCACTACCCTGGTAGGCAGCCCGTCGTGTAACCTGCGAACCTGATGTTGCAGATGTTTCTCCATCAGTATCCGGCAGGTGAAGATCTGTTCTACTGTGCTTCTGCCTGCCCTGAATCCAGCTTGTTCTTCCGCCAGGTGTTCTTCCGCCTCTTTCTTCAGTCGATTCAAGATGACTCTGAGCATGATTTTACTGGTGTGGCTAATGAGACTTATTGTTCTGTAGTTCTGGCATTGGCGCAGATTTCCCTTTTTGGGCAGGGGGATGATGAGTGATTGAGTCCATTCTGTGGGCCACTGTTTGTCTCCCAGATCTTCTGACAAATCGATGTTACTAGAGTGACCAATTCCTTCCCTCCATGTTTGAGCAGCTCTGCTGGAATATTGTCTGCTCCAGGTGATTTCCCTGCCGGAAGGCTGCCGATGGCTTCTTCCACTTCTTCTCTCATCACTGGTAGTGGTGAGGATTCCCTTGATGGTGTTGAGTCCCCCTCAAACAGACTGTCGTCTGTCTGTATGCATGTCTCTCTCTCTCTCTGTCTCTCTCGCTCCTCTCTCCTCTCTCTCTCTCTCTCTCTCTCTCTCTCTCTCTCATCTCTCTCCTCTCTCCTCTCTCTCTCTCTCCCACACTGCCCTCTGTAACCTCCATGCAATCCTGGTGTGTGTGTGTGTGTGTGTGTGTGTGTGTGTGTGTGTGTGTGTGTGTGTGTGTGTGTGTGTGTGTGTGTGTACGCGTGCATGCGTGCTTGCGGGTGCGCGCCTGCTTGCAAAACGAAACATTGCTATGTTGTGCCAGCAACAATAGTATCGACCACAAAAGCAGAAAAGTGATGCAGTATTTTCCAATAAACAGAGATACACAATTTCCAACTTTTCTCACCCCGTCTATTTAGTACTCAAACAAGTTCCGACTATCCATTCTGTGACTTCCACTGCACAGCCTTCGATCGGCGAACCTGAGGCTAACAGGACGTTAATGACATCATTCAAGTTTTCCTCTATCCTTGTGAATAATGTTAACAATCACTGCAGGCTGAAATCAGTTATTTGCAAATTTTGGTCATTAACTGTGATGTGTACTGCCAATTGTTTTTCCATGATTAAATATCTATTGCACCTGTCGGACACACAGCATTTTTAACTCCGTTGTCACATTGGGGAAAAGATCCTGCCATGGAGGAGAGAGAGAGAGAGAGAGAGAGAGAGAGAGAGAGAGAGAGAGAGAGAGAGAGAGAGAGAGACGGATACGAATACGAATACGAATAATTTGATGTGGTTTAAGCATTCCGGGCCCATACACAAATTGGTAGGGAAGGGGTGTTGGAAAGAGGCGAGAGCGGGAAACGGGAACGGAACGGAGGGATGGAGAAGGGAAAGGGGAGGGAGGCGCGTACACAAACGTTTGTCGGAAACAAAGCATAAAAACTGGCCTTTGCAAAAGTTCATCGAGACATGGATTCCATATCACGGTACTAATCACAAAACGACACTGGGACTATCTGTCTAATTCAGTCACTGGCATAATTCACATATGGTCCAAACACCTCATCACAACAGTCAAGATGGGGTCCTGTTGAAGATTTCCGTTGCCAACCTCTCGGCTCAAGTCGGAGGTGATTTGTTTGACCCCATTGCAGGCACGGAGGAGGCTGTCCATGTTCTTCCCTCTTTCCTGCAGACTTGCCAATATTCGTGAGTAAGCGTTGCTTTGTTGACAAGATTCTATATTGTTCTGTTCATCGTCAGGCTCTGCAGTATGATGAGCGCTGTCAGTATTACAAGCGTTTGTGTTTCTCACATTCACTCCTGTTTCGCATCCTTCGGCTTTATCTACTCAAAAACACACTCGGGATTAACCTTGTCTCGTGTCACACAGTTTTCTTCACTGATCATCAGTATCTTTCTGCTTCTCTGTCCACCTATCAAACTTCTCGGTCTCTTCGATCATCTTCTCAAAAACTTCTGAAAATTCCTAGGCGTTCGTTGAAGACAGTCGGTGAGAGAGCATTTAGCTTTAGTGCGCCCACTCTTTGGAATTCTCTTCCTGACAGCTTACGTGACCTGCCTACATTATCTAAATTCAGAGTTAAAAACATACTTCTTTAGGAAAGCCTTCTTCAACCATTAATGCTGTGTCTATTATTCTGACCTGACTTTATATGTACTGCATGCAAAACTGTATTGTTTACGCTTGAACCGATGAACTTGATAAGTGCGCCTGTGTCGGTAGGTGTGTGTGTGTGTGTGTGTGTGTGTGTGTGTGTGTGTGTGTGTGTGTGTGTGTGTGTGTGTGTGTGAACACATGTTAGTGCGAGTGTTTGAGTGTGTGTTGAGCGCAATGAGTTGATCCCAAGAATTGCGCTATATAAAATCTATACATTATCATTATTATTATTATTATTATTATCATAGCCACCAACTGCGTACCGGCGTCACACAATGTCATATCAATTGATTGTTCGGCGTTTTGGGTCCCACACGTACCGGCGTCACACAATGTTATGTCAATTGATTGTTCGGCGTGTTGGGTCTCACACGTACCGGCGTCACACAATGTCATGTCAATTGATTGTTCGGCGTGTTGGGTCCCACACGTACCGGCGTCACACAATGTCATGTCAATTGATTGTTCGGCGTGTTGGGTCCCACACGTACCGGCGTCACACAATGTCATGTCAATTGATTGTTCGGCGTTTTGGGTCCCACACGTACCGGCGTCACACAATGTCATGTCAATTGATTGTTCGGCGTTTTGGGTCCCACACGTACCGGCGTCACACAATGTCATGTCAATTGATTGTTCGGCGTTTTGGGTCCCACACAGAGACAAGGAGACAGAGGGAGGCAAATGATACTCACTGTGATTGTCTTCTACACGTTCGTCAGCGTAAACAGCGTTCTCATTGTTCGTATCTCCATCATACAACAAACTGGGCGGAGTTGGTACAAATCAGCTGGACGGACTCTGACTTGCCTGTCCTTTGTTTCTTCTGTATGCCTCTGCCCTTCGCTGATCCCTGTTCACTTGGGAGGGACACCTTCAGCGATGGAGGACTGCATGAGGACGCTAAGGTAGCGTGACAAAGGAAGGGGCGGTATTCGTTGTCAGCCTGAGGCCGACCACAGCGTGATTTCCCCTGCCTTCAATGTTGTAGGCAGACAGCGTCATGTCTGGCAGTGCCGCATTCAGCATGCTTTTGTCTACAGGTGACGGAGACCTTCCACCGGCATAGTTAACAGACTTGTTTAAAACAACGGTAATATTTTTACTCACTGCAGAAAAAGGCGTCTTGTCGGAAGCCAGACAAGGGAAGCTGAGAGATAGATAGATAGATAGATAGAGAGAGAGAGAGAGAGAGAGAGAGAGAGAGAGAGAGAGAGAGAGAGAGAGAGAGAGAGAGAGAGAGAGAGAGAGAACCCCACCAACCAACCAACTAAAAAACCTACAGCGATGAGTAGATGACTGTTTATAAACAAAGTTATTAAGTTCAAAACTTGATCCATTGCCTAATCCACTGACATCCTTTTTTTTTTAAAGGTAGATAAACCTAGGACACGATGAGGGTGCTAATCATTCATTAAAGTTTCACCCCTAGGTTACAAAAAAGTCATTGATCGTTAAATTTGACAATTACGTTAACTCATTTCCATTTGAAAGTGTGAAATATAAAATACCAGTTTTGAACACAAAAAAAAAAAACAGTAAAGAAAAAAAGTGCATCGGTCAAGCTTCTCAGTTAAAGGCCGTCTACATCTACAAAAAGACAGAATACAGTATTTCTTTGCAGTATGAATCAACCCATTTCCATAGAAAATGCACTGTTATGGACACGTGATTAAAAAGATATGAAAACGTCTTCAGCTATTTGAAATACGTTGATGGTAGTTAAACTATAACAGTGACAGTGGAACGGCAGAAGAAAAGAAAGAAAGCGAACAAAGTGACCGACAGGCGGAGAAATAAAGATAACGAAGCTAGCTCAGTTTAAAACAACACCACCAATAACAACAACAACAACAACAACACACAGAGATTCAAAAGTGCACGCACACAGGGCAATTAACATATACTTGATCTCAAGACATGTTTAAGATTTAAAAACAACAACAACAACAAAAACACCTGAAAATGCAGGAACACACACACACACACACACACACACACACACACACACACACACACACACACACACACACACACACACACACACACAAAGCCGTGATGTGGCCCTTAGCGGTCGGCTGGGCTATAAGCAACATTATCTTATCCTACACACAAAATCAAGGCATCATAAACCTCCCACAACCTGCATGCTAAATTGATGATAAATTTTCCTTTCTATCCTCTCTCTCAGGTCTCACTGACCCACCACATCTTCCCACACAGACGCAGACAAACCCATCAGCACGTGAAGCACAGGCACAGCAAACCCATCAGCACGTGAAGCACAGGCACAGCAAACCCATCAGCACGTGAAGCACAGGCACAGCAAACCCATCAGCACGTGAAGCACAGGCACAGCAAACCCATCAGCACGTGAAGCACAGGCACAGCAAACCCGTCAGCACGTGAAGCACAGGCACAGCAAACCCGTCAGCACGT
>CM031612.1:17373988-17378988 GCA_018398815.1 Conus ventricosus | reverse complement strand
GTGTGTGTGTCTGTGTCTGTGTGTCTGTGTGTCTGTGTGTGTGTCTGTCTGTGTCTGTGTGTCTGTGTGTCTGTGTGTCTGTCTGTGTGTGTGTGTGTGTGTGTGTGTCTGTGTGTCTGTGTGTCTGTCTGTGTGTCTGTGTGTGTGTCTGTCTGTGTCTGTGTGTCTGTCTGTGTCGAAAATGGCTGTTGTTAGAAATGGATGGCTGTTTCCACATTATGATGACTGTTTTCGTGCACTCTTTTCACCGCTTTCATGTCAAAAGCGCAATGATCACCGTCTTCTCCACGTGAATTTCAAGGCCGTTCACGAAATCATTCCTTCTTTTTAGCGTCTAAGCCACCATACGTAATATGATGTTGAAAGGCAAGAAAACGATCAGTCATACAAGAATCAATGACAATGATGATGACTATGGTTTAAACATTATAATGGAAACTATAACAGTTGTCGAGTTTCCTTTGTTCAAAAAAAAGACAGACAGAAAGCAAGAAGGAAAAAAAGGGAAATAAAGATTTTTGACAGAAAACTACGCGCAAGGCTAGTCAGCTTCAATGTTTTTTCAAGGTCAGTGCCAGCCTACCTGGACCCTCCTCCGGCCCCTCCCACTCCTCGTCCGAATCCGGCCAGAAGACAAAGGGGCCCAGGAAAGGGTGGGATGTTGTCCAGGGTGTCCAGATGATAGAATGGAGAATCGTCGGTTTCCTGCACACAAGATCAGTCGGCAACGACGACTCAGACGTCAGTCTGTAGACTTGGACGAACGTGACTGAAATCGATTCCAACTACCGTGACAGTGACTGAGGTGTGCTACCGTGACAGTGACTGAGGTGTGCAGAAGAACCCACCCGCTGCAGCTCAGTCGCAAGCATCCGCAACACATTATCAGACACATGGACATCAACATGCACTCACAACTGGAAGATCTTGAAGGATGTGGTGTAATTGAAACTTCAGGGTTGAGGGAGGGCGTGGGAGAGGGGAAGAGGAAGAAATAGACCTGATTTTCATTTTACATCAAGAAAAGGTTTGTCTTCAGCTTTACAAAAGTCATCGTTTTTCTTTAAAGATAGCTGGTGAAAAGGTTACGCTCGAACAAAGCAGCTTTAATCTTTCGTATAAGCAACAGGAAAATTGTCAAAGTTTGTTGGGAACGCAAATGTCATGATCAGCGGAGGTCACTTTTACGAGTATCATGAAAAGCAGAACGTTTACTTATCTGTTTATTTATTTTCAAATTGCAGGTTTCTGAATTGTTAAAAGTCAGGAATAGGGTTATATTAGTTAAGAGTTAGTTTTGGGTCAAGTTAGGGTTAAGGTTATGGTTAGCTTTCAGCAAATGCGCAGAAGATAGATATCCACATTTTGTTTATTGATCCTGCAACTTTCACATGTTTCATACTCTCTAGTCCCTGTGGACATGTTCAGTACAAATCAATGACGCAGTTTGAATGTGTTGGTGAGTTGAAATACTGACGGAATTTCCTTAACAAAAACTGAATACCGACGTGTTTGGTTGCTTAAAAAAACTACCTTTCAATAAAAACTTAATAACAAAGGGAAAATATCAACATACACAGCCAATTAAGAAACATGAGTGTTTCAAATCAGGCAAAAGGTTAAATCGACATTAATACTAGTACATATAGCTAAATACCACACTGATTTCAGTTCACACCGGCTCATTCAAATACATACACATGCACTTGCACCACCACCTTACATGCAAAAGGAAAACTTAGACAGGTAGAAAAATAGATCGCCAGGTATTCATACACATTCAGCACAGGTATGACAAATTCATCATACATCCATCTTTCCCTCGCCGCTAGAAAACCTCCTTTTCGAATACGACAATATTACTTTCATTCATATTCACTTTCAACTCTAATGAGGAGGCAGCCCTCCTCAGATTCTTTAGCTGACGCTGTAAGCCAACTATTTTTTTCTGAAACCAAAACAATGTCATCTGTTAACAGAAGGATAAATGATTCTAACGTATCATCTGGAAATCGTCCACCATGAAGACTTAATGATTACCTCAGTGGCAAGCTCATTAATGAACATGAAAAATAATATAGGGCTACAGACATCACCTTGCCTTACCCTATGAACACAATTAATATAATCTGTGAGACTGGAACCACTTCTTACCCTAATCTTAACAACTTGATACATGGCTCTGATACAGGGAAATAATTTCCCCTTTACACCATTTTTAATAGTATTGTCCATAAATGCTTTCTATATTGATAGAGTCAAAGGCTTTTTTTCAAAATCAAGAAGCGCAACATAAAGTTTACGATTAAAAATTGTTTTTGAACAAACGTAAGAAGAGCAAACATGTGATCGATAGTAGAATAATCTATTTTGAACCCAGCTTGATGTTTACCTGTAATATTATTTCGTTCAGTCCACTCTTATAATCTGTTGTTAATAATAGTGCAATATATTTTGCTACTAACATCAATCAAAGAGATACCTCTGTAATTATCAAGATTATTTACATCGCCTTTCTTGAATACTGGCAAAGCTACAGAGTCTGTCCAGTTTTCTGGGAGTATACCATCATCAAAAATTCTGCTGAAAAAGAGCCAGTGAAATGTCAAGAACTTGAGGTTCAGCATACTTCAACAACTCTCCAATGATAGAATCAGGTCCTGCCGATTTGTTAGTTTTAATTCTCCGCATGGCAAACGTAATTTCTTCTTTAGTAACAGGACGATTAAAATGCTCGTCCCTCTCCCTCATCATTGACAACAGAAAGTTCATTATCACCAGAAATATCTTTATCTAACAAATGCTTAAAATGCTCATACCATGTGTCTAGGGAGATATTATTTTCAGGATATTTTCTATTTAATGCGGCACTTCCCACTGTTTTCCAAAACTTCTGCTGGAAGGAAGAGATCTAATCATTTTATCTAGCAGATTTTTATTGAATATTTTCTTCTTCTGCTTTCAAAAGTTTCAATATTCTCTTCTTGCAATAACATACTCCCTTCTATCACCATCGTCCAAAGTACGAAACCATATACTCAATAATGTTAGTGCTTTTCTCTTCATTACCAAACAGTTACTGTCAAACCAATCTTCATTCTTAGCACAGTTTCTTATTTGTACACATTTTTTCATACATTCAGCACTGATTTTGATGCAATCGTTAAACAAGTTTAAAGCTTTATTTACATCAACATTAATCAGTTTCAAAGCCTTGTTGATTTTTACGCACATTTTTACTTTACACAAATCATCTCTGTAAGTGACGGCATAATCATCATTCCACACAAACTTATCGGAAACAATAGCCTCGTGCAGATTGTCCCTGCTTTCCGTCGAGAAATCAATATGAAATTCAATACGTAAACGAACCGGATTTGATCCGTTCCGATACAAACAAATAACAGGAATCACAGAAAGTTGAGAAAAAAAATCTGTAGATACAAGAAATAATCATGACGTTGCTTCCACTGTCTGCTATGTATGTATAGCAACCATGGTGGTCGCCCTGACATACACCATTCATAATATACAAATCGAAAGCAACGCAGAGATTTAACAATAACTTACCATAGTTATCCAATACATTATCACGTGAACAACGATCTGTGCAAGGTGGCTGACTTTTTCTTTACAAACAGAAATCAGAAACATCGGTAGACAAGTCAAGAGAAAAATTGGCCGTCCTACTGTTCAGATCTCCACACACTTCTATATCAATATTGCCAAGTAACACAAGCAGTCAGTCAAGCATCCTCCAACATGGAAATGGCATTATCAACATCAAAAGAATTATAGAAAGGGAATCTTCAGGCTGAATATATGCACAAACTAAAGCAGTATTTTAAGTGTCCCAAAAAGGGATTTTCGATTAAAAAGACACACACATTAGAGTAATTAGCTTCTACATTTAAATATTTAGGGAACAAATTCTTGTTTTGTCAAACAAACAAGCCCTCCAGATCGTCTCCCCTGATGGCAGAGTTTTACAGCAGCGTTAACAAAAGCCTTGTAACCTACAAACATGTCCACAAATAAATGTTTCAAGGAAAGTTTCTTCAAAACATACAAAACAAAATCACAGGCATAAAAAAAAGAAACTCACCGCCTTAGGTGCTCCATTGATCCGATAACTGATGCCACAAAAAAAAAACCCACAGGCATAGGAAACAAACGCATTGTCTGTAACTTTTGAGAGTACACCATTTACATTCCATGAGAGAAACTTAAGCACTTAATCATTACATACAGGCACGTCCAAATACCGGTTACTCGTATCAATGTAGGTGTGACTGTTATCAAGTACACTATTTTCCATACATGCACCTTCGTCATTGGAAGAACCATCATTCAAACGCCTGTCTCTCAAACTGTGCTATTTGCACAGGCCGCCGCGTGGTTTCATCACTGTGACTTAATTAACCCTATCCTCTCGCCAGCCAACAGGGCAACGTTCACATGCCAGTTTGTCTAGTGTTCGAACACATGGAACCTGCAGGGTGTACGTTAAACATATCCACTAATCACAATAAAAGACCGCAAGGTCTGTAATCTATGTTTTCTGGCGTCGACTTGTTGATTACTAACAATACAATTTGTGATGATACTGAATAGCTGTTTTCAGTTTCAGTCGTTATTAAACGCCACCCCGTCCTCAGTTGCAGAGTTACTTGTATAAATTTACGGTGGAAATTTAGTATTTCACATTCCAGTTAATAAGAAAATAGAGTTTGAACAATGAAATGTAAGAACATAGAACTTTTATTGTTCACTAAGAAGATGATCAAAGACTATCGCGAACCTCTTTCAGATAAGAAGTGAGCTTTCTTCTGACATCGCGGACCCTATTTGTAAAATCTTCGCCATGACGATTTTGACCCTAGCCTTAGCTTTTAAGACACGCACTTGATCCTTATTGAGGGCATTGGCAATGATGGGAGTCACTTTTGCATTTAACGATGCGCTTGTCCACTCACCCATTCACGCCCGACTTTGACCGT
>CM031612.1:17360404-17362904 GCA_018398815.1 Conus ventricosus | reverse complement strand
GTCACATCATATTGGAAACAGCAGATCCATTTTTACTGCCAAGCTAATCATAAAATTAAACAAGACTTACCTGTTAAGTTGTAATTTAATTGAGATCTTTCAGAATGTAGTGATGGAAAGGAGCATTCACATGAGATGCCAGAGATGAAATGTGTTGAGATTCCCGCCAGCGTTCGCAAAGAACCACAGAGTCACAAACTTAGCACAACACAGCATAGCGTAATGCATAGTTAATAACAATGCCTTGAATATCTTAAAGAAAAGAAAAGGAACGTGAACACACCAAACTTCTTTCACCTGGCAGAATTAATCGACAAGTGACCGTTTTCTTCAAAAGTTCCCGTTCGCCCATCAGCATTTCTGTCCTTGTACGCGATGATGGAAAGCAGGTATGGATCACGGTGGAATGGGCTGGCTCGCCATTTCACCTCCTCTGTTTCTCCACTTTTCGTTAATTCCTCTTCAAGTCACATCATATTGGAAACAACAGATCCATTATCACTCCTGTTTCCCACCAGTCTGAGGACGTCATCCTTTTTGGTGTAGGAGTACAAAAACAATGGCTGAACCTGAATAGGAGAATATACTTTTCATCTCCAGCCCATGAAACCAACGTTTATTTCGTTCATGTTGAAAATGAGAAAGATTTGAAAGGAAAGAAGCTAAATTACGATGTAGGTTGTGTTAACTTCGTTTCTGTTTATAATCGTTCTGCTTTACCTATAAATAACAACAATACTAATATCTATGTTAATAACAGTTTATACAGATTCGCCAAATTCTGTAAACTTCTTTGTGATTGGTCGAGAGAGACACCGGCGTTCACTTGTTGCTCTCTTGAAACGTTCACGCTGGAATTGGATTCATTTCGTCAGACTAGTAGAGAAGAAACGATTCCTCTCTACGTCTTTGGTTTCATTGATTCTCTGTGACCCTGTGTCTCTTTCAATCAGCAATCGCTTCTTAGAATTGCACGCTGGTCAAATCGACCGAAAGTCGGGTCAGCATCGCACGATCAGTTTCAGGTCTTTGAGAAGAAGGGTGAAAAACAATCGCGCGCGCGCAGTGTGTGTGTGTGTGTGTGTGTGTGTGTGTGTGTGTGTGTGTGTTTTAAGAACGTTATCATTTAAGCGAAGCTAGAATGCTCTGTTATGTGACGACTCTTTGCGCGCGCGCGCGCGCGTTTGTGTGTGTGCGCGCGCGCGTGCCTGCGTGCGTGAGTGTGTGTGTGTGTGTGTGTGTGTGTGGTATGTGTGTGTGTGTGTGTGTGTGTGTGTGTGTGTGTGTGTGTGGGTGTGTGTGGTGTGTGTGTGTGTGTGTGTGTGTGTGTGTGTGTGTGTGTGTGTGTGGTGTGTGTGTGTGTGTGTGTGTGTGTGTGTGTGTGTGGAGAGAGAGAGAGAGAGAGAGAGAGAGAGAGAGAGAGAGAGAGAGAGAGAGAGAGAGAGAGTGTGTGTGTGTGTGCACGCGCGCGCGTCTTTGTGTGTGTGTGTGTTTGTGTGTGTGTGTGTATTGGTGAGAGAGAGAGAGAGAGAGACAGACAGACAGACAGACAGAGAGAGAGAAGAGAGAGAGAGAGAGAGAGAGAGAGAGAGAGAGAGAGAGAGAGAGAGAGAGAGAGAGAGAGAGAGAGAAGAGAGAGGTGGGGGAGGGGGGGGGGGGCAAACAGAATCACAAATCACAGCTGAAGCGAAACGGTTTCGAGCGTAATGCATGTTTAATAGCTGTAGCCTGAAATGGACCAAAAGAAGTCTGTCACACACACACACACACACACACACACACACACACACCACCACCTCCACCCCTACCCCCACCAGCACACAGAAAGCAAACGTATAAGCCGACTGTCTCTCTCTGTGTGACTCTCTGTCTGTCTGTCTGTCTCTCTCTCTCTCTCTCTCTCTCTCTTTCATTCACTTAATGGTAAGCCTGACGACTCCTCTGTCATCGTTCGCTGCACCAAAGAGAATATTCTCAAGGCCAAGCGCAAATTGAAGAGCAGCTGTGTGTTTGTTGGGGAGGACTTCTCTTTTCGTGTAAGACAGGTACGTAAACAACTGTCTCGGCATCTCAAAAAGGCCAGAGAAGAGGGCAAGAGATCGACCATGGTTTACGACCATTTCCTTACTGAAAGGAAATAAATATTATCTGGGATAGGGGGAACTATTAGGGAGTCAGGATTAGGGGGTAGGCCAGCCCAATTCGACACCGGTGACATTTAAAAAATTCGCACGTGCAAGTTGAGCAACATGGCAGACGGACGAGTGTCCGAGGAGGGGGAGAAAACCCATCAGCACGTGAAGCTCGAACAGAGGAATCAATTAGGCCGCGGAAATGAGCTGCCCCCCTCCCCCCCCCCCCATTTTCACCAGCGTCCTCGCCACCCTGTGTATTCTCCTGCAATCCGTATCCACCACTGAATTCATTTCATGGTCTGTCTGTGTCATCAGCCCAACTCTCTCTTTCTCTCTCTCCTTTTACTTCCTATCTCCTCTCCGTA
>CM031612.1:17337904-17350404 GCA_018398815.1 Conus ventricosus | reverse complement strand
TCTTTTTGATAATTTTGTTGTTATATTAAATTTTTGGCAATTAGAGCCAGGCAATTAAGCCACTTTTAACGAGTTTCTTTTGTATTTTTCCCAATTGCATTAATAAATATCAAACAGCATGAAATACTTTTATAATGAATATATATATATATATATATATATATATATATATATATATATATGTGTGTGTGTGTGTGTGTGTGTGTGTGTGTGTGTGTGTGCTTGATTATCCGACACTGTGTCTGAGCGGCGATTTTGTCCTTGAGAATTAGTACAGAACTCAAGTGGTTTTCCTAATCGCCCAGCTGCCGACATGAGCTTACGGTACAATTCTCAATAAGAAAATATTCCACAGAAACGGAGTACCGAATCATTTTCTTTTCACAATTTCAGTTGTATTTATCATAGAAATGGAATCAATAGAATCGTTAACAGGATTCAAATCGGAAAGTCTGAATGTTGTAGAATGATAATTTAGCCAAAATCTCCAGCAATGACAAAGAGTGAAACGAAGAAGGCGTCTGTTAAAGGGAGTCTGGCATCGTCAGTCTGTTAAAGGGAGTCTGGCATCGTCAGTCGTTTCGTACAGTCGCAACCTTGTAAGGAAAATTTCCTATGCATGAGATATACGAAATAAGAGCTTATGTAGTGATATTATTTGTGTTGTTGTGGTTGTTTCACTCATTACACCTAGAGAGTACAATGACTGGACTATAGTTTAATTCACTAAACACTGCATTGTACAGAGACTGAGAAATAGCTATGCCTTCACACAAAGAGAGTCTGTGTGGACGCCTAGATTGTACAGAGACTGAGAAATAGTTGTGGTCACACAAAACGCGTCAGGGTTGAAGTGAGGAGATGGTAGCATGCCAGCAGTGGCTGGCAGACACAAAGAGGGCACCAGCTGGGAGGGACTGTTTATAACTGTTGACAGGCGGTGCCAGAGCTATGCTTAGGCCGACTGCAGTGGGGGTACTGCTACATATACTGCATAAATGTATATCACTACAGCTTGTAGATTTGCCTCTTGATGTACGTGTTTGGGATTCAACAGTTTTTGATACATTTTGTGCGAAATCCAGAAATAATCAAGGTTTAACCAACGGAGATTCGAAAATAGCGCCGAAATCAATATCGGTTTAGAGAAAATGCGGGCTTTCCGATCCAATATAGTTGTAATGAATAAAACACATGAATTGTGAATTCAGTGATGTATAGATCATAATCTTATAGCTGCTGAAGTTATTCGCATTTCAAAGATTTTCCACGAAATAATAAAGGTTCATCACCCAATGGAGATAAGATGGAAAGTAACCGTGGAACAAAACATCTTGTCTGCTGAAGGGTGACCAAGAGATACGTGCACACAGTAGCATCCGGCCACATGTATCATTTATAATCCTAGGACCAGCTCCAAGGTGCGGGACTCTGACAGTTTTACCGCATACAATTACATTTGAAAAGTTCACAATCCTGACACTGCTTAAACGGACGTCTGTCGGTGAACAACTCGGTGAAATTAACCATTTTTTTTGTATTGCTTCAACAGTACGTAATTCACATAAAGCTGATTTCTCATCACTGAAGTAATATCCAAACTAACTCCCACTTATGATTGTATCAATTCGAATTCACTGAAGCTGTCAAAAACGTTTCATAGCTACTTTAATCTACTCTAACATTCTAAGCAGAGCGTACACAAATGACACTGAAAAGTTCCTGTTATGATGTACTCAAACGAGCTGCTGGCCAAAGAGGGAAAAGACAACTGGTGCTGCATACCTCCGAACAAACACACTGGTGTGAAAGAGTTTAAAAACACAGGAATCATTTACCAAAGAACAATTCAAAGGAATATTCAGGTGACGCGCATACAGATTGAAAATAAAACAACGTCAGACACACACACAGTTACACACACACACACACACACACACACACACACACACACACACACACACACACACACACACAGATACGTGCGCATATTCAGCTCAGTGCATATTTGATCATGTTTTGGCTTCCGTATAAAAACAAGCTGTAAAAAACCCCCCCAAAAAACCCAAACCAAACCAAAACAAAAAAAAACAAAAATCAAAAAACGGGGCACATCCAAAATCAACAGCTAAGAGATGAAATCGATTGTTGATCTTCCGGTCTCCTCAGAAGGTCTCAGTCGCATTCTCAATGGCTCCGCACATGCGCAGACCAACCCATCAGCGAGCGCAACGCGAATGAATTTAGCAGCGGAAATCAGCCCTCTCCTCTTGTCCCATGTTTTGATGTCACCTTCTGTACCCTCTCCTTCAAGCCATTCCGGCCTTTGATTTCATTTTGTCGACTTGCACCGTTCCCGTCATCCTCTTGCCCCCTTCCCCTCACATTCCTCTCTGCCGTCCTTAGTTTTCCCCCTATCCCCCCCCCTCTCCTCTCTCTCTCTCTCTCTCTCCCTCTCTCTCAGTCAGACACACACACACACACACGCGCGCGCGGGGGGGGGGGGGGGGGGGGGGGAGGGGCAATAAACAGTGTTCTTGCAAATGGCATAGAAAAATACAACATATGCATACAAAAGAAATGAACGGGTCGAAAAGAAATTGTACAACAGCATTCTATCTGCAGTCAAAATAATCTAGCTTAGGCCTAATGCAAGAGACGGAACGTACGTCAATGCTAAATCAAAGTAAAAGATAAGTAAGGATCATGGATCCTTAATGTTACAAGCTTAGAAGTGTTCACGGTTCTTGTTCATAGTCCGGAAACTGTTTCACGACGAAAAAATTCTCTTCCTTCGTTCATATGCTTCTGGTGATAAAATTCGCAAGCGATTTCATAGTATATCTCCATCTGCTGATGAAATTATTCGAACTGAGTTATGTCGTTTTTTATTATGTTTTGTATTATGTGTGTGTGTGTGTGTGTGTGTGTGTGTGTGTGTGTGTGTGTGTGTGTGTGTGTCGAGAGAGAGAGAGAGAGAGAGAGAGAGAGAAGAGAGAGAGAGAGAGAGAGAGAGAGAGAGAGGAGAAGTGTTCAGAGAGTTTGCCCGCTGAGCTGACGGTCCTGGGTTCAGACAACTCGTGGGGTCAGATTCGTATGACTCAGTAACTGTCTGTCCCTTTCAAAATGGGCTGAGTGCTGGCGCAAATTGAAACGAAAGCAAAAGACAGAATGACTGCACCACGAAAGGAAAGTATAAACAAATTATAAAACAACCAGACCGCGTTTCGACCTATTTGGTCTACTTCAAGCAAGACGAATAACATTTAATACGATGATGAAGAACAGTCACATCTCTTCAAACTGGGTGCAAAGCACACACACACACACACACACACACACACACACACACACAACACACACACACACACACACACACACACACAAGAATGGAACAGAGGCTGAAGAGTGAGTGAACACGGGTTAAAATAATAAACAATGAAAATAATGACGATGATGATGATGAAATAAAGAAACTACTACTACCACCACTACTACTACTACTACTACTACTACTACTACTACTACTACTACTACTACTGCTACTACTACTTCTACTATTCGTAGTATAAGAGAGAAGAAGAAGAAGAAGAAGAAGAAGAAGAAGAATTTAAGAAGAAGAAGAAACACCCGAAGGTAAAGGTGGGACCCAGAGACGTACTGTCCTCAAATACGAACGGGAGCAGTCTGCTGTGTTCACACAGGGTGCAGGCACGCACAGGGCATTCCATTTAGACGTCAAAAAACATAACTGCTCCCTGGCAGATAATAATGACGATGATGATCAAATAAAGAAACTACTACTACTACTACTACTACTACTACTACTACTACTACTACTACTACTGCTACTGCTACTACTACTACCACAACTACTACTACTATGTTCGTAGTATAATCATATACTACTAGTAGAAGTCCGTCGGAAGCCGACGAAGACGATGGTCTGTGTACTCAGCGATGACGATGACAGCGCATCTGACTCTGCAGCCCGAAGCTGGAAGCACACAGATGACACATCGATGGTCTGAGTTTGGGACTGAGGAGGACGAGAACCTCTGTCGTCTGTCCCTTATATACTACGACTACTACTACTATTGATAAAGATGATGATGGTAATAAGGATAATAGTAATAATAAAAAAAAATAACGGCGGAAGAGGACAGAGAGGGGTTAGACGATGGTGACTATAATATGCTTATAGAAGCAACAGTAACAACACCAATAATGCTGATAATAATGATGATGATAATAATCATTATAATAGTAATAATGATAATGATAATAATGATGATGATGATGATGATGATGATGATGATGATTCTGATGATAAGTATAGTATTTGTAATAATAATGCTTCTGCTGCTGCTGCTGCTGCTGCTGATGATAAGCTCCAGGAGGAGGAGAGGGAAGAAGAGGTGGCAATAACAATAATGATAACAATAAAAATGATAATAATAATAATAATAACAATAATGATAATAGTAATAACAATAATAATAACAATAATGATAATAGTAATAACAACAACAACAATAATAATAATAATAATAATAATAATAATAATAATAATAATAATAATAATAACAACAACAATAACAATAGTAATGATAGTGATAATCCGTGATATATTCTGTCATTGAGAACGGACCAGTGTTGATGTCGAGAGTATGACAGATGGTGGTCATTTCTTCATCTCGGCTATTCTCTGGTATGTGTGGTTCCTTGCTGAGTAGACTGCTGAAGTGATTGTGCCAGCTTAGGATACGATCTTCCTTATTTTAGCCCTTGATGATTCCCTTCTTAGTTTTCTTTCGCCCACTGATCTCATCAATTAACCCCTGGCCCCTTGCATGTTGATAATAACAGAAGTGAAAAAAAGTGACAACATACTCATCAGAAATCGCACATTTTGCCGGCTAAATCGACGATTAATTTCTGCTTTTTTCCCCTCCCAGGTCTCTTTGACCCACCACATCTTTTCACACAGGCACAACAAACCCATCAGCACGTGAAGCACAGGCACAGCAAACCCATCAGCACGTGAAGCTCGAAAGGAGTAAAGACTTAGGCAGCGGAAATGAGCCGGTGTCGTATATAATACTGTCGCTCATAAAATCGTGTCGCAGCGACAGTATTTCCCGGGAAATACTGCATTTTATGGACAGCTACAATATTCTATGGGACATTTTTCGTGAAAAGTTGTCGCGCGACATTTTTTTCCAGCAATTATTGTCGCTGCAACAATATTTCACGTGAAATGCTATCGCTGCGATACAATTCCACGGCGACAGTATTATATACGACACCGGCCCCCCTTTTCACCAGCGTCCTCGCCACCCTGTGTCTTCTCCGTGCAATGCTGGTTCTGTCCTGAGTTCATTTCACCGTCTTTCTGTGTCACCAGCTCCCCACTCTCTCTCTTTCTCCACTTTCCCTTCTCCACTTACGTCTCTCCTTCCTGAGGCTATCAACCCTTACCCACCCCAAAGCGCTTGTACTGCGGGAGAGAGAGAGAGAGAGAGAGAGAGAGGCAGACAGACAGACAGACAGACAGAGGAAGAGCGTTTCTTGCTTTTTCCCTGTCTTCCTCTCTCTGTCTTTCTTTATTTCGCTCTCTGGCGTCGTCTCTTTGCACATATTCAACATTGATTTTCCAAATCTATTGAAAATTTTATCTTGGAAATTCCTTCCAACACTAAGCGGACCACTTTCATGTACATAAAAATCATTTTCTGTTGTCATAGGTTGTGAAACATTACCAGTATGAGCAGTCAAATCACTAGAAAGAATAATGAAATAATCATTATATATCAGTGCATAGTCAATCAAACAATTTTCCAATAAAGAAATACCATCACCTTCATCATCAATAACGGTATAGTACCTGGAACTCTCAGGTGGCGGATAGGCACACACATTAAACATATCTTGGGGGCGATAAAACAGAGTCTTGTCAATAATAAACATAAGAAAGAAACCGTGCGGAACAGTAATTTGTTTTACATATGGAACATATTCATTTTTGATAAGACACACCTGATGGCCGACCTGCTTCTGACATTTTTTAAGAAAGTTGACAAAAAACTTTATAACCAGGAAAAACGTCATCACTCAAAGATTCAATGAAAGTTTCAACCAAACAAAGTGAAAAGACGAGACAAAGGAAATGAAGTCTTGACCATAGATTTTGCACGTTAAACCATTCACATTCCAAAGTAAGAACGAATACGAGCAAATATTATTTACAACAGTATTATAATCATGCATACGACTTTCACGCACAGGGCTATCAGAATTACCAATCGGCATGTAAATATAATCCGGTGTGTCCCTGACCTCACTTGAACTCTGTCTAGAATGTTCCGACACCGAATTATGACGACAATCAGGTACGGACGGTTCATTTTCGGCAATCGGGTTAACCAGTCAAAATTTAGAATCATCGTCTTTCCCCTTCTGTAACCTTCCCCCAAAGTCTGCGCTGTGACGTCATAAAAATCACGGGATCCCATCGCAACACCACCAACATCACAATTCCCACTGGACACCTCAGAGAGAGAGAGAGAGAGAGAGAGAGAGAGAGAGAAGAGAGAGAGAGAGATATTTAATAAAGATAAACTAAATTCTGTTAATTAATTGTACTGAGTCCATAACAAAAGGTCACACACTAAAAGGAAGCAATAAGAGCGTTAAGTAATCTTTGACGAAATTACTGGTACTCACCTTTTGTGCAAAATATATATAGTTGAATAACAGTACACGCAAATTTGTTTTCGTTTGAATAAATCACGTGTTTTTAATAATGTTAGAATACAACTTACAAATCCACATAGTTTAAAATCATTAGACTGGCTCCAGGTTGTAGAATTTGACAGTTTAATTGCGTATAGTTACGTTTGAAATGTTCAGTATTCTGCCACTGATCCTGAATGGACATCTGTAGGTGAAGAACAACCCCGTGACATTTTTTTTGGTGTCGTTTCGAACAGTATGTAATTCATGTAAAGGTGACATTTTGTCTCTGAATCAGTTTAGCTTTTTAGCTGGCTAACATATGAAGTGGTTTTGACAGCTTCAAAGTAATCGAATTAAAACGATCATTAATGAGCAGGTGTTTGGAAACCTAATCTTTTGAATACCGCACCACACACACACACACACACACACACACACACACACACACACACACACACACACACACACACACACACACACACACACACACACACATACACACACACACACACACACACACACACACACACGCACGTGCGCGTACACACACACACACCTACATACAGAAACATAAGCAAAAAGACGTTCAGCTCGATGCAGATTTGACAGTTTTTTTTGGGTTCTACCCATTTAAAAACAAGCTAAAGAATCGGGGAAATCCACAATCACACAGCTAACAGAAGGAATCAATAATTGATCATCCGTTTTCCTCACAAGGTCGCAGTGGCATCCTCAATGGCTCCACGCATGCGCGGACAAACCCATCATCGAGAGCGGCTCGAAAGTTAAGGCAGCCTGCTCCACTTTTCACAAATTTCCTGTCACCTTCTGTACCCTCTCCACAAAACCAGCGCGGCATTGGCATTCATTTCATTGACTCCCAGCGTTCCTAGCATCGTCGTTTCTCCACAATTTCCCTCTACCCTCCGGATTTCTTCCCCTTTCCCCTTTCCTTTAACTCACACTTACAGACATACAGACATGCACACACACACACACACACACACACACACACACACACACATACACACACACACACACACACACACACACACACACACACACACACACACACACACACACACACACACACACACACACACACCTTTTCTCTCCACCCCTTAACCCATCAGAAAATGCTTTGGATTCTTCAGTTTCCTGACTGAGCAGCCACCAAACTGGATTCAAATGGAATCAGAAATGGGATCAACAAGCTGTGACACACCCCGCGGTGTTGGGGCCTGTTCAGAGAGAGAGAGAGAGAGAGAGAGAGAGAGAGAGAGAGAGAGAGAGAGAGAGAGAGAGAGAGAGAGAGAGAGAGAGAGAGAGAGAGAGAGAGAGAGAGAGAGAGAGAACAACAAACAACAAAATGAACGAATTTTTTATATCTATAGGCCACTGGCCCTTAGAAAGGCCAAAGTCATACATGAACATGCATATACAGAAAGTACTGGCACATTGAAGTACAAATGGTACCATTGATATTAATAAACGGGCTTGATGTCCTTAGGTATTTTAGCATTATGCGTTCTCATCATGATATTTTCTTTTTGCGAATGACATAAAACAAATATAAAGAGAGTTTTCTGATTGTTTCTACTGATCCGTTTTTTAAAACATTGGTATACAGACTACTTGCTCCACTTACATATTTGCCTCTAATATCAGAATATAAAATACACAGAGAGAGAGAGAGAAAGAGAGAGAGAGAGAGAGAGAGAGAGAGAGAGAGAGAGAGAGAGAGAGAGAGAGAGAGAGAGAGAGACACTGACACTGACACTTTTTATTGACATTGGCCTAACTAGCCCATATGTCAAGAGGTGTACATTGTCTTCGTAAACTTGTCAAAGGCGAAAAGTAGAAATGATAATCAGAAACCATAGCTTCACAAATGTAGGAAAATCTTTAACACATGTGAGAAAATACCGTGGCGGGCACTCATACACACACCCGCACATACACACACACACACACACACACACACACACACACACACACACACACACACACACACACACCACACACACACACACACACACACCACACACACACACACACACACACACACACACACATTCTCACTAGCATACATACAAAAGTGTGCGTACAAAACCACATTTCAGCGTCAAATTTTTGCGTCTCAGCTTATTCGTTCAATTTTAAACAGGGCTGGGACAGATCGTAAGAAGTAAATAAATAAGTATTTACCTATTGTTTTGTCGAAAACGTATTATGTTAATTACTTAGTTTCTTTTTTTCTGATAGAACTGGCCTCTGCTATAAACTTCGCAAGTGATCGGAGCAATTCTTCATCTTTAATACATAACAACCCACATAAGTCATTGCGGACTGCAACATTTGTTTTCGAACACTTTACATTTACTTCTTAAGTCTGTATACAACTCACAATGAAACAGAAAATGTTCTTCATTTTCCTTGAAGGCATGATTTTTATCTGAACAAAAGCTACAGAGAGAGAGAGAGAGAGAGAGAGAGAGAGAGAGAGGTGCGGTAGCTGTGACGGAGAAGGTGATGAGTACAAACACTGAAGTGGACATAGACTGAAGTACAAACACCTCGTGGTGTTCTGTTTATACAGCTTGATACCTCTCTGCCCAAAAAGCAGCACATGGGTGTCTGATTCACGCAATGGGTGTCTGATTCACGCAATGGGCACGCAATGGGTGTCTGATTCACGCAATGGGTATCTGATTCACGCAATGGGTATCTGATTCACACAATGAGTATGTGATTTTCACATGGGAAGTTAAAACAGTGGAAGGACAAGGGTGGGTTTCGTTTTCCATCAATCCGTGCCACGGAGAGGGTGTACTGTAACATCCATTCTCTTTGCGGCCATCAGGCTAGGAAACTAAACTTTTTACTTAAGTGTGTGTGTGTGTGTGTGTGTGTGTGTGTGTGTGTGTGTGTGGTGTGTGTGTGTGTGTGCGTGCGCGTGCGCGTGTGCGTGCGTGCGTGCGTGATTGCGCGCGCACGCGAGCGCGCACGTGTGTGTGTGTGTGTGTGTGTGTGTGTGTGTGTGTGTGTGTGTGTGTGTTTGCTTGCTTGTTTAAAATCATTTTTCACTCACTTTTTTGTGGAAAAAACTCTCGATTACTGCAACTAGCCGCTTATTTACGTTTTAACAGTTTGTTTAAAACTCCATTTTAGCCATGGTAATTAGAAGTGCTAACTAGAAATTTTTCATATTTTGTTTTTACTTCTCACTATCACTTCCGTCAGCGAGGTTGTTAAACAAAGTTCACCATAATTTGACTTGGTTCAGGACTCATTCATTTGGATATGGCAAAGAAGCAAACTTTTCATCAGGAGACTGTAAAACCGATTTTGCCATGATTTAGGTGGGTTCCTGTGCGCTTGATACTCAGAATACCTTACAAGGTTTTGTCGCTCAGAATGTATTCTCTTTCATCTCGCTAAAGAAGAAAAAAAATGTCTTTATCTTTTCATTTGAGCTTGATCTTTTCTGCTGTGTCAATACATCAGAATGTTTACAGGTTTTTGCCATTTCTAGAATGATTTCCAGCCATTCCAGCAGTAGTCCTCCATTCTACGTGTAGAAAAACTCTCATGAAATCGCCGCCCATCGCTCTGAAACGGCTTAATTGACGACAGATGACCTTTGAGGTGTGCTTGAATGGTACCATTTGAAGTATGTAGAACGCTCGTTATCTGCAGCATCTTCATCTCTCTCTCTCTCTCTCTCTCCTCTCTCTCTCTCTCTCTCTCTCTCTCTCTCTCTCCCAATCCAGGGCAGAGTGAGTTACATGAGAGTAAGGGGAGGGGATCCAACGGAGGCTGGGGTCATGCCCCAGTGGGGTACAGGGAAAAAAGTGGCTAAATTGCCGTTTTTGCCAGCCCCCCCCCTCTCCCCCGTGAGTGTGTGTGTGTGTGGTGTGTGTGTGTGTGTGTGTGTGTGTGTGTGTGTGTGTGTGTGTGTGTGTTCGTGGCCTTATCGCCCCCTCCTCGTCCTAGTATCTGTCTGTCTGTCTATCTATCTATCTATCTATCTATCTATCTATCTATCTGTGTGTGTGTGTGCGTGCGTGTGCGTGTGCGTGTGTGTGTGTGTGTGTGTATACGCGCGCGGTGTGTGTGTGTGTGTGTGTGTGTATACGTGTGTGTGTGTGTGTGTGTCTGTGTGTGTGCAAACTCTCTAGAGACTGGTAACAAACAGCAGAAAATTACAGCTGTTATTGTGTCAGATACCGCAGACTCAACATCCCTTCTCCCCATTCAGAAATCCAAGCATCTCCCCCCCCCCCCCCCCTCTTTCACAACGTTGCTATATCCAGCCTCCCCCCCCCCCCACCTCTTCCTTCGTCCCCTTGGAGAAATATGTACAAGATGACATACATGGTGCAATACTGTCCCATTCCGGTCTGCAGGAGTTCTTCCCCTTCCCTTCCCCTATGGCTGTATTTGAATGTTATTGGAGTAAATATTTTATAAAGATAGAACTTGGACACTTCCATTCGTGATAGACCAATAACGTTTGTTTAGGTGTTCTGAAGCTGGTATTTGTAGTTACACACTTAAGGATCGGCGCTCGTGTTTGTGAAACCCCTTTTTCCTTCTTCCTTGGACTGGCTTTTACTAAACCTGTGGATGGAGAAGGTTGGGGCTGGTTTTCCTGTTAGTGACAAAGTTAGTGCATTCTCGACCATGTCGCCATTTTTATCGATCGTCAGCCTGAGAAGGAATTTCTGACGATTCATAAAATGACATATCAAATTCTGGATCAAATCACATAACAAATTCAAGAACTGGCCGTCAGCCTCTGTTTAAAGGCCATGTGGGCTGGTGGAAAGAAAAAGAAAGAAAGAAAGAAAGATAGAAGGGGAAAAAAGAAAGAAAGAAAGAAAGAAAGAAAGAAAAAAGAAGGAGAAAAAAAAAGAAAGAACGCAAAAGCACTTCAGACTGACTGAACCGCGCAGCAAAAACTGACGCGTGTCGAATATCAGCAGGAAATACTGAACTTACCTCCCTTTACTGTAGATAAATGCCAATGTATGACATTGAAATCAGGTTGATGAAACGAGTTTAGACGCCAGAGATTGCTGGAAGCAGGCTGGGAATGCTGTTCAGTAGCACCCCACGTTGCCATACAACGAATCTCTTCTCTCTCCTCTAGCACGCCCTGCCTTTATGTTATGGGGACATCAACAAGTGCGTGGTTTTGAAATGTTCTTATTGGCTGCTGTTTCCTGCAGCTCAATAGCTTTCTTTCTTCCTGTATTTAATCTGACCATGTAAATAAAAACATGTCGTGTTTTGTTGGAATGGATTTCAGGATCACTCTGCTTCTGTTTCGCGAGATGTCTTCTGTTGTTGTAGCGCCTGTTCCAGATGCTGCTGCTGCAGTCTGGGTCCATGGATCTCTCGGCAGATACAGCGGAGATGGAGGTGGGGGAAACGCTGTGGGGTTGTATCTGGTGCGGTGTCCGTGCCTCCTATTGATCCAGTGTCCTTAAGAGGTGGACGTGCTGATCTCTGGATGCCATCCTCCTTTTTCTTTGTTGTTCTGGGTGTTGTAGTTGTATTTTTAAATTTTTGTCTCTTTTTAATCTGTCTGTGTGTCAGTCATTTTTTCCTGTCTGTCTGTCTGTCTGTCTATCTGTCTGTCTTGTCTCCTTCTCTCGTATTCTCTCTCCGCATGAGCGCGCACGGGCATGTTTGTATGTGTGTGTAAGTGTTCACTATTGTAGAGATTCTGATTAAAAATCTGTTACTGCCCAGAG
>CM031612.1:17327904-17335404 GCA_018398815.1 Conus ventricosus | reverse complement strand
GTCTCAAAGGGACCCAGGCTTTCTCTATGGTAATATAACTTTGCCATGCATCGTGGGTCTCAAAGGGTAATAAAACTTTGCCATATATCGTGGGTCTCAAAGGGTAATATAGCTTTGCCATATATCGTGGGTCTCAAAGGGTAATAAAACTTTGCCATATATCGTGGGTATCAAAGGGTAATAAAACTTTGCCATATATCGTGGGTCTCAAAGGGTAATAAAGCTTTGCCATGCATCGTGGGTCTCAAAGGGACCCAGGCTTTCTCTACGAGAATAAAACTTTGCCATGCATCGTGGGTCTCAAGGGACCCAGGCTTTTTTGTATTGGTATAAAGCTTTGACATAAGTCAAGGGTCTCTACGGACCCATGCTTTTTTTGAATGCATGAATAAAAACCTTGCGTTCGCCGTCGGCTTCAGCGACCCATGATTTTGTACAGGAATAAAGCCTTGCTATACGTCATGGATGTCTAGGGACTATGCTTTCACTGCAGCAGTAAAGCCTTGCTGTGGTTTAGTTTTTATGTTTGTTACATTTTTGTGAGTTGATGAAAGCATAATACATTCTTTTTTTTTGTACAGAAGCGGGGCCACGCTCCAGGACAAAGTCAGGCAAATTCAGTTGATAGCTTAAAAATCCGCCTCAGTTATCAGGTGAAAATACAACTGTGGCTCATTTCATACCCACGACGATCGGCGAAGGTTTTCCAGCAGACAGGACAATAGATAGATAGCTGGAAGATCAGAAAAGATAGGACTGTAAGGTAGTGCTGTAGTAGGGGTGTGAGACAGGGGATGGAAAGACAGGACAGTGAGGCAGTGCTGTACTAGGGTGTGAGAGAGGGGATGGAAAGACAAGACAGTAAGGCAGCGCTGTACTAGGGTATGAGACAGGGGATGGACACAGCTTAGAAGACGTTGTGTAGCGAGATCTGTCAACAGGAGAAAGCATGTGTTATCGGTCAAGGTGGTATCTAGACCCAAGACATCTGACAAACCGGTGTAACAGGCCAAACTCTATCCCCTGGGTAGATAATATCCCGGTATAAGGTAGCCTAGGCTACTTTAACACCCAGGGTTGAAGTCAGCTCAACCCATGTTACAACCCTCCTAGCCGGAATATACCACCTGAGTACACCCCACTCACTCAACCAGTCTGTATCACAATGTATGTTTGCAAGTACGAGTTACCAATGTGTTGTAATATTTCTTCCACTCGCATTATCAATCGACCCGAAAACAAAACTGAATTACTCGTCCAATTAGGCATGCGTTCACTTTCCAAATGTTTTAAATAAATCAACAATAGCACATTGACTGACAGATCTAAAAGCCGTAAGTAAATGGAGGCTTGCAACTCGTTATTACTACGACGTCTTTTGCGAAAGTTCCTCCTCTCTTGTCTCGCTTTCAAATTGTAACACCCGGGTTTGAAGTAGCCTAGGCTAGTTTGTATCCGGGGTGTATTCTGGCCTTGATCAGTGTATACTGGGGATATTGTTTATAGGCGGAAGCACTCTGGCCGGTGGAGCTTCAGACCCTTCACTACCAAGTCCAACTCCAAGACACCAACCCTACGGTTAATGTTATCTGAAAGATCTGCTGACAACATTTAGTGTTTGTGTTCATTACAAAAAAAATATCGTTCACAGACACTAGAATAAAATTCAGTCGAGGGTATAACAGACGAACCATAATCTGTAAGAAAAAGGCGAGTTAGACACGTGTTACGTTCCTTTGACTTGACAAAACTCTCTCTCTCTCTCTCTCCTCTCTCTCTCCTCTCTCTCTATCTCTCTCTCTCTCTTCTCTCATCTGTCTCCCAACTTCATCCCTCTGTTCCTTTCCTACCCAACCTCATTCGCCACCCTTGCCCCCAACTGACTCCTACATGCTTCTAATGGTATTTCAGCTTCTAGCTCTAAAATGTAGTTTTTGAATTAAGATTTTAGTTTAAAGCAAACACACAAACCAGCTTTCCTCTCTTATTTTTTTTTTCTCTCCCAGCAATAAAACGATCAATATTTCCTCCTTGTGGTGTATGGCAAGGTTCCCCCGAAATCCAATCTTCCGAGTTCTTTCCCTTGGGTCGGCAGCTCACCATTTAACCTCTCCATCCTCCGGCTACTCCTCCTCCCGCATCACCCTTCCACTGCTTTTTCCCCTCTGCGCTCCCTTCCTCCCCCCCCCCCCCCCCTCCCCTCCCTGCCCGACGAGAACGAGTGAGACGGCAGAAATAATGGAGGTGGGTCTGATGCACTGAGATCCCCGCCGATTCACTGCCGAAGACGAATGTTACGATTCCTTCTAATCGCGCGCGTTTCAGACGATGCGCCATTGTCGGAGACGTCTAAAGACGCGAATGGAACACACACACACACAGAGAGAGAGAGAGACAAGACAAGACAAGACAAGACAAAATTCTTTATTTTCGAGGATAATAGATAAGCACTAACGTGCTTTTTTACATCCAGTCCTCGCCCTGAGTAGGGACTACAACATGCAGTGAAATCAATTAATGAAGAAATCAAAGAAGCAAGCAAAGCGGTCATGTAATCATAGAGGAACATCAAATGAAAATAGAAGATAAATGAAAACAAATCAAAAAATAAGAATAACAATAAACAAAACAACAACTAAAAAATGATAATAACAAAAAAAATAAAACGAAATAAAAAAGAGAATAATAATAATGAAGAGGAAGGTGAGAGCGGGGGTAGGGAGTGAGGTGGGCTGGGGAAACATATGTAAGTGTACTACAACGTACACGATTGGCATGTATGAAAACAGACAGTGAAGTGAATTTGACAAGGTGCGTACATATTTTGAACACACAAATACACGCACGTTTGCACGCATAGAGAGAGAGAGAGAGAGAGAGAGAGAGAGAGAGAGAGAGGAGAGAGAGAGAGAGAGAGAGAGAGAGAGAGAGAGAGAGAGAGAGAGAGAAGGAAGAGAGAGAGAGAGAGAGAGAGAGAGAGAGAGAGAGAGAGAGAGAGAGAGAGAGAGAGAGAGAGAGAGAGAGAGGAGGGCTAGGCACCACATGCATTCATTTTTCGCAAGGCATGAAAATACGTCGAACGTATTAAGCAAAGTGAGATGACATTGGGGGGGGGGGGGGGGGGGGGGGGGGGAGGAGAAAAAAAAAAAAAGAGAGAGAGAGAGAGAGAGAGAGAGAGAGAGAGAGAGAGAGAGAGAGAGAGAGAGAGAGAGGATGGAAGGGAGAGGGGGAACAGCATGAGATGTAATGATTTGAAATGGAACTGTACTAAAACGCACAATAATTAGCCTGTATAAAATCAACAGTAAAATGAACATGACAAAATATATATACGAAATTCGGAGCATACACACGCACACATGCACAGACAGAGAGAGAGAGAGAGAGAGAGTGAGAGAGAGAGAGAGAGAGAGAGAGAGAGAGAGAGAGAGAGAGAGAGAGAGAGAGAGAGAATGAGAGAGGCAGAGAGAGAGAGAGAGAGAGAGAGAGAATACGAATACGAATACGAATATTTTTATTGAGGGTAAAATGGATAAGCTTATAGCTTTTTACACCATGCCCTCAAGAACAACAACAGTAACAGACAATATCAAAATGAAAATATATATGATGCACGAAAATTAAACAATGAACAAGTTTATAACGACGAAAACATGATTAACATAAATATTACCGACCAACAAAGTAGGTCACAATTTAGGAATAATGTACATTCGAGGAAGGGAAAAACAAACAAACAAAAAAAAAAAAACGAAAAGAAGCATGGCAACACGCGCAAGGGCTCAAACACACACACACACACACACACACACACACACACACACACACACACACACAACACACACACACACACACACACCACACACACACACACAACACAACACACACAACACACCACACACACACACACCACACCACACACGTGAGACTCTCACACACATAAACACGCACGCGAACGCGCGCAATACACACATACAAAACATACACAACACAACACACACACATACATATTACATACGTGCCCGCGCACATGAGCGCACGCACACACAGCACACTATGCGCGCGTGTGCGCCTCCCGCCCCCCCCCTGACCCCCCCCCCCTGCCACCCCCCCCCCCCCACACACCCACGCACGCATTCACGCACACAATACACACACACCGCGCATGCTTACGCGCACGCACAAGCGCGCCGCATTCATTTCCGCATTCATAATCACTTCAAATGCTGCCTCCTACACACAACACCATCGTATACCACCAAACACTTACAAAAAGTACATCATCAATTCAAGTCACATGAACATGCATAAGAGGACCCATCAAGTTGAGTTGCAGTACATTATGATACTCAACATGCTTAGACTTAACACTGTTCTATTAAATTATGCGTGGTATGCCTTCCTAAATGGAACACGCTTGGTTTACATTTAATATGGTCATTTTATCATTCCATAATTTGCTTTCCAGAATAAATGAGAAAGAAGACATAAAAAATTAGTTCTTGGGAGAGGAATGCGGATATTACGTTTGTTACGAACATTATTGATAGGAAATTTGTTGTTGAGATAAGCTGGCGTTAAATTGTTCACAATTTTAAAACATGAAAACAGCTTTGTTGTAACGGCAATTTAAGCCTGAGGGGAGAATATCTAATAGTTTATAATCAGTAGGGACCAGAGAAGAGGTTTAAGAAGAATTAGTTTGAGAGAGCGTCTGTATAAAGCTGTCAAGAGGTTTTAAGCAATTTTGACTGGCCAGATCCCAACATGTTGATGCATAATCAAGATCTGCTGGATAATTGCACGAAAAAATAGCTTCCTGGTATGTGATCAAGAAAATGCTTTATTCTATTCAATTGGAATGTCTTTTTGGAAAGCCTTTTGCAAAGCATAGAATATGTTGAGACCAGGATAGGTTATTGTCTATAGTGAGTCCTGTAATTTGTAGAAACTTACTTCTTCTAATACTTTATTATTAACTTTTAACTCCGGTAATTTATTCAATAATTGTCTGTCGTTCTGCCTAGTTGTCACTAGCATGAATTAAGATTTATGAGGATGAATTGCCATATGATTTTCTTCCGTCCAGGAACAAGCCTTAGTATACACTTGTAAGGAGGTGCATACGCATCAGAGCTTTATTTCATTGTATATGGTGGTATCACTGCAAAAAGTTCGCAAGAGGATATCAAATGAAGTGGAAGGTCATTATATAAATTGAAAATAATATAGGACCTAGAACCGATCCCTGGGGAACTCCTATTTGTCGTAGCAACAGAAGATAAAGTAGAATCTTGACAGACTGCTTGTCTTCTGTTGTGAAGAAAAGATGCTATGAGTTTTACAGAACAATCGTTTAAACCGTACATATTTAGTTTGTTAGAGAGGACACTGTGAAACAATGGTGTCGAACGCTTTCGCAAAATCAACAAAAACTGCACCAGTAAATAGATTATTGTTTATGTTTAAAATGCCATTTTTCAAAGAGGTTAGTCAGCATGGTATGGCACGAATGATTCCTTCTAAATCCATTCTGATTTGGGTGAAATAAGTTATACTTCGTAAAATGGGGCTGGAGATTGTGTTTAATATGTTTTTCGAGAGGCTTAGACAGAGCAGATAGTATAGATATGGGGCATAATTGGAGGGGTCAGATGGTCACCAGACTTAAAAACAGGCAAAACTTTAGCGTCTTTGAAGGCTTGTGGTAATAACTTTTTTTTAATACTTAATTATAAATATATGTAACACATTTAGAGATAATGGGCGCTGATATCTTCAAAATTTTACAATTTTAACCCATCCAAACCACGGGAACCTCGACGGTTTTAATAATTTAACTCCTGATGCACTTCATGGACACCTATATACAGAAAATGGAGTTTGTCCACAATATGTTTTGACTCGCAGAAACATTTCAGTCGATTTAAATCATTAGCCCGTGTGTTGTTTATCTTTTGTTCTCTCTGCTACGGTAGTAAAATGACTGTTCATATAATCAACCCGATAAAATTGAACGTATAAGGAGACCGGGGGTGCTGTTTTCCCGGCCAACTGATTTTATAGCCTTCCAAATAGATTTTGAATCTTGTTTTGATGAAATTAAATCGCTAAATACCTCTTCCGGCGGATCTTTCATTTCAGTGACTTTATTTCCCTTGTTGTCTAAAATTCTTTTCTTTCCCTGTTGTTTGTAATAAATTTTTCACGAATTCTAATTTCAGCATCTATTTCTTTTGTTAACCACGGCGGTTTCTCGGGTTTAAATTTTAAAACCCTTTAGTACGAAGCAAGACATGTTTATTTAAAATAGGAACAAAAGAGAGAGAGAGAGCGGCAGAGAGAGAGAGAGAGAGGGGAGAGAAGAGAGAGAGAGAGGGGAGAGAGAGAGAGAGAGAGAGAGAGAGAGGGAGAGAGAGAGAGAGAGTGAAAAAAGGGGGGCAACATATAATCATTTTCATAAGATAAAATCCCTATGCACACATACACACCACACACACACACACACACACACACACACACACACACCAACACACACACACACACCCCCCCCCCCACAAAACACACCACAATATATATATCAAGATACTTGATACATGAAAAAAGAGAAGAAGAAAAAAAAGTTACAAAAAAACAAATTGGTTAAGTACATGAAAAAGGGGTGATTTATGCTTTTGAGATTACTTGGTATTACTTATGGTTTTTTTATTTTATTTTTGTTATATGGTTTTTTAAAATTATTTTTACCGCAGAAGATGGGTAAGGTAAGTGTTTTTGAAAGTTGTGGTACAATGGATTTGTTTGATGTATTCTGGAAGGGAGTTCCACAAAGAGGTTCCCGAGTACGTTAGACTTTTATTTTAAATAGGTCAATTCTGGGGGTTGGGATATGGAGTTTGTGGGAGTTTCTCGACGAGACTTTTGAGAATCGTCTCATTAAAGTTGTTGGAGCATTCCCCGGTCCAGAATCTGTGCCCTTTATTAGCCCTTTGTTGTATTTGAGGTCTCTGGCTGAATGGGAAGAAATGTGAAGATGTTTATAATCAGAGCTTCGAGGCTAGTCTTCTTCAGAAGGATTAGTTTGAGCGCTCGTTTATGTAGGGTGAACAATGGTTTTTTTGTGTGTTTGCACTTGCAAATCCCATATAGTCGATGCATAATCAACATGAGACTGAATATGAGCATGGAAAAAAAGTTTTCGTGAGTGAAGGTCAAGAAAGGTTTGATTTGGTGAGCTGATAGACTTTCTGGGAGGCTTTTTGCATAGTAACGTTATGTGGGGCCCACGGCTGTTCAGAGCAAGCCACTTAGTTTTTGAGAGGCAGGGGAGTTTACAGCTCTCCACAGCTGCGAGGCCAAGCCGTGAATGCAGGTTTAAGGAAAGGGGGGTTTTCCCGCAGGCTGCTCCCCACCAGCCAGCTTACCGTGCTGTACTCGACCAACTGAATGTCATCTGTGTACAGCTGGTTGGCAGCAAAAGTGTTCGGCATTTGATGAGCG
>CM031612.1:17305404-17322904 GCA_018398815.1 Conus ventricosus | reverse complement strand
AACGAAAAAAAATAAAATTTGAAATGGAAGGAAAAAGAGTTGACCGAAAATAAAAGGGGAAATATGATGGGGAAAAAGGAGGGAAAATGAAGTGAAAAAAGGGGAAAAAGGAGGAAAAAAGAAAAAGAGAAAAGAGGGAGAGATTTTTGGGGAAAAGAGAAAAAAGGAAAAAAGGGGGAGGGGGAAAGGGTAAAGGGAGGGGGGGGGAAGGAAGGGGGTTTTTAGAGAAAAAGGGAGGCGAGAGAGAGGGAAGGGAGGAAAGGGGAAAAGAACAGGAAAAACGAAGGATTTGGGAATTATTAAGGGAATGGGGGGGAAAGGAGTGAGAGGAAGGGAGGAGGGAAAGAAGAGAAGATGAGGGAAGAAGAAAGGGGGGGAGGGGGGGGAAGAGAGAAAAAGATAGAGAAAAAAAAGGGGAGGAGGAGGTGAGGGGAGAAAAAGGAAGGGTGGGAGGAGGGGAAGAATGGAGAGAGAAAAAGAGAAAGAGAAAAGAGAGGGGAGGGGAAGGAGAAGGGGGGGAGGAGGGGAGGGAGGGAGGGGGGGGGGGAGAGGGGGGGAGAGGAGAGGAGGTGAGAAGGAGAGAAGGAGAGTGAAAGAGAGAGGGAAGCGAGAAAGAGAGGGTGAGAGTGGGAGAGGGGGGGTAGGGTGGAGGGGGGGGAGGAGGGGAGAGGGTTGGGGGGGGAGAACTAGCCAAACGCAAAAAGGAGGGAGAAGGGGGGGGGAAAAGGGATAAAAAGGAGAGAAAAAACTAACGAAGGCGGGGAAGGGAAAGGATGGAGGTTAGGAAAGAAAAACTTAAATCAAACCTCAAAAAAAACCCTCCCAGAACTCAAAACCTCAAACCCTTATCCACCCGGGGCGCGTTTTTTTCCACTTTAACACATCCAACCCCCCAAACCCAAAACCCAGTTGGGATTTTTTATTTTAAAGCCCAATCATTTTAACAATTTAAAAATTTTTTAATTTAATTTTGTGGGATGGGTTGGGGAATGGGTTTGTTGGGGTTTTGTTAGTTTTAGTTTAAAAAGATGTTTGCGTATTTGCCCGGGGAAAGGGGGGGTTTGGGTTTTCGAGATTGGTCCCCGGGGCCAAAGGGGGTTCCCCCTTTGGGAAAGGCACCTGGCGGGGGCCCCAAAAGGGTTTGGGCCGCTGATTGGGGGGGGGAGGGTAGTGCTTTGATTGGCTTTTGCCGGGGGCCCGTTTTTGTCTTTTTTTTAAAAAGGGTTTTTTTCCCGGGTTTGGGGTGGTTAGTTTTTTCTTGTTTTTTTTTTTTTTTTCCTGTTTGTTGTGAGTTGTGGTTATGAAGGGGAAAAGGGGGGTTTCCAGGGGTGATATTTGGGGAAAAGGGGATTTGGGGGGATTTTATTTAAGTTTCAGAATTTAAAGCAAATTAAAAAAGGAGAGAAAAAAAGGAAAAATCAAATAAAATTTAGGAAAATTTTCATGATGGGAAACTCAAAACCCCCCCCCCCGGGAAATAAAAAAAAATAAAAAGGGAAAAAAGAAAAAAAAGAAAATAAAAGCACAAAAAAAGAATAAAAAAGAAAACAAAAAAGGGGAAACCCCCGGAATTAAAAAATTGACAAGACAATAAACAGAAAGAAAAAAAAATTTAAAAGAAAGTAAGCGAAATAGAATTGGCATAATCCCCCAAAAATAAACCGGCCCTTAAAAAACAACCCCAAAAACTGGCCACGGGGGAAAAAAGGGAATAGATCCAAACCTGAAATACCATTCAACCAAACCTAAGCGACCCCAAAAAGGGAAACCAAAAGAAACAGAAAAGAAAAAACAACAAATACAAGGGAACCCCACAAAAAACGAAATCGCAAAACCCCCAAAAACGACCTAAATGGAATATAAAGGAACCCAAACAATAAAAAAACCTTGAAAAACCCCACGAATTAAATATTTTCAGCTAATCAAAGGCCCCGAAAAAACCCCCCCAAAAAAAAAACCCCCCAAGGATCAAAATCGAAAAAATAGGAATTAACCAACTTAAGGCACCCCAGGAATCTAACACTACCCGAATACTGAAAAGTCAAAAGGAATAAAAAGGACCCAGAATCGGGCCCACCTGGGGAAAATCACAAAACCCCCCAAAACCCCGGCCCAAACCCCCAACAAAAACAAAACCAAGAAAAAACCCCAAAAACGAACAAAAAAAAAGAACAACCAATAACCCCCAGCCTGCCAAAAATTTTAAACCAATAAAAACCCCCCAATTAAAACCCCCCCACATCCCCACCAAACCCCCCCCCAAACCCAAAACTCAATTCATTTCCAACCCACTTAAAATCAACTCCAAAACCCCAAAAACCCACAACCCCCAACCCACCTCCCAACCATTTTCCCCCTTCCCCAACCCACGACCAAAACTCCCCAAATAACAAACTCCAACCTAAAACCCCCATCCCCAAACCCCCAAACCTCTCACCCACAATTTTAACCCCACTCCCAACCAACCCCCAAACCCCCACCCATCCTTCCCATCATCCCAAACTCTCACCTTCCTCCCACCCCAAACCTCCCCCCCAAAAACCCCACCATTTCCCCACCATTTTATTTCCCCCCCAAATCATTCAACCCGGCCCACCTCAATAAAACCAATCCCCTTTCCAAAAACCCAATCCCACCCCTCCACTCTCAACAAAATAACCCCCACCCCCCAAAACTCAATCCCCCCCCTAACTCATTTAAAACCCCCCAATCCCCAAAACAACTCCCTCCAACACCCATACTCACAACACCCCCCCCAAAACTCAACCCCCCTTTAAAAAAAAACCACCCCCTAAATTTCCTCCCTTCCCACCCTTCCACTCACACTTCCCCCACCCCTCCACCCCCCCTCTCCCCTCTCCCCCTCTCCCACTCCACCTTCCCACTCACCCCACCTCCCCACCCCTCCCCCCCCCATCCTTTTTCCACTCCCCCAAACTCCCTCCCCCACCTTTTCCCCCCCATTCTTCCCACTCCCCTCTTCCCCCCCCTTTCCCCCACCTTTCCCCCCTCCCACCTTTTCCCACTCCACTCCCCCTCCACTCTTCCACTCCACCCTCCCCCACCACTTTTTCCCACCCCTTCTTCCCACTCCCCTTTCCCACCCACCTCCCCACCCATTTTCCACTTCCACCTTCCACCTCCCCCTCCCCTTTCTTCCACTCCACCTCCCCACTCACTTTTCCCCAATCCACCTCTTCCCCACTCCCTCCTCCACCCCCCCCAACTCACCCCCCTCCCCCCCTTTCCCCCTCCCCCTCCAAATCCACCCCTCCCCACTCCACCTTTTCCCCACTTCCCCCTTCCCCCCCTCCACCCCTTTCTTCCCCTACCTTTTCCCCCCCCCCTCCCCTCCTCTTTTCCCACCCCCTTCCCACTCCCCTTTCCCTACCCCCTTTCCACCCCTCCCCCAAACCCCCCCTTCCCACCCCTTCCCCCTCCACTCTCATACCATCCCCTCCACCTCCCCTCCCTCTCCCCTCCCCTTTCCCCACCCTCTCCCATCCCCCCCTCCCCTCCACTCCCCCCCTCCCTTCCCCTTCCCCCCCCATCCCTCTCCCCACTCCATTTTCCCCACTCCCTTTTCCCACTACCACCTTTCCCCACTCCCTTCCCCACCCACTTTCCCCTCCCCTCTCCCCTCCCCCTTTTCCACCCCCTTTCCCCCCCCTTTTCACCTCCCCTCTTCCACACCCTCCCCACTCCCCCCTTTTCCCAACTCCACCTCTCCCCACCCCTCCACACCCTTCCCCCTCCACCTCTCCCCACTCCACCCTCCCCACCTCACCCTCCCCCACCCTTCCCACTCCACCTTTTCCTCCCCCAAAACCATTTTCCCCACTCCCCTCCATCCACCTTTTCCCCACTCCCCCTTTCACTCACTTCCCCTCCCCCTCTCCCCCTCCCCCTTTCCCATCCCCTCCTTACTCCCCCCCCAAACCCTCCACTCCACCTTCCCCACCCACCTCCCCACCCACTCTCCCCCCCCTCCCTCCCCCTCCACCCTCCACTCCCCTCTCCCTCCATTTCCCATCCACCTCTCCCCCCCCTTTCCCCTCTTTCCCTCCCCTTCCCACTCCACCTTTTCCCCTCCCTCTTCCCCCCACCTTCCCACTCACCTCTCCACTCACCTCCTCCCACCCACCCCTTCCACTCCACTCCCCCTTCCCACCTCACCTCCCTCCCCCTCTCCACCTCCCCCAATCCCCCCTCTCCCCCCACTCCCCCCCCACTCCCTCCCCACACCCCCTCTTCCCCACCCTTCCCAAACTCCCCTCCCCACTCCCCCTTTTTCCCCACTCTCCCACTCCACCCTCCCTCCACCCCCCCCCACCTTCCCCCCACCTCTTCCCTCCACCTCTTCCCACCCACCTCTCCCCACCCCCTTCCACTCCCTTTCCCTCCACCTCTCCCCACTCCCTCTTTCCACTCCCCTCTTCCCCCCCCTTTTCCCCCACCTCTCCCCCCCTCTTCCCCCCTTTCCCCTCCACCTCTTCCCCCCCTCTTCCCACTCCCTTCCCCCCACCTCTTCCCACCCTTCCTTCCCACCCATTTTCCCACTCCACCTCTTCCACCTCCCCCCCCCCCCCTTTTCCCCTCCACCTCTCCACTCCACCCTTCCCAATCCCCTCTCCCCCACCTTTCCCTCCACCTTCCCCAACCACCTCTCCACTCCACCTCTTCCCCTCCACCTCCCCCTCCCCAAACCACTCTTCCCACCCACCTCCCACCCCCTCCTCCCCTCCACCCCATCCACCTCTTCCCCTACCTCTTCCCCCCCTCTTCCCCCCTTCTTCCCACTCCCCTTCCCTTTTCCCCTCCATCCCCCACTCCACCCCTCTCCCCACTCCACCTTTTCCCCCCCCTCTTCCCCAACCCCTTTTCCCTACTACTTAACTCACACCTTTCCCCCTATTACCTTACACTTAACAAATACACCCCACTCCCTTCATCTTTTAAACCAACATATTACCCTACCATCCCTTTAACTTGTACCTACAACATTTTCCCCCCATTCCCTTTAACTTTTAGCACCAATAACTCACCCTACCTCCCTTCAAATCTTAACATACAACTACTTAACCCCCCATCCTTCACCCTTTTCTAATTTTACACTCCAATCTCCTACAACTCCTTTATCATTAAACCTCCAACATACCTACCTACACTCCCTTCAATCCTTTCCTAAAACATACTAATCCTACCACCCCTTCTACCTAAAACACCAAAAACTTATCCCCCTTTCCCCTTTCCAATTTTTGGATTTTTAAACATTTCCAATTTTTACACAAACATCTTTCCTACCACTCCTTAAATCTAAACCACCACACACACAACACACACACCACACACACACACACACACACACACAACACCCACACCGCGCACGCCACGCAGCACGCACGCCGCCCGCACGCACGCACGCCACAACACCACACCCCCTCACCCAACCCCCCCCCCCCCCTCTCCTCTTTACAATTAATTAATTTTCTTTTTTTTTTGCCGGCTTAGAATAAGAATGTATAAAGAGATTTTAAATCCTCAGTTTTCCACCGAAAAACAAAGCGATCAAAAATTATCTCCCTGAGGTGTATCACAGGGTCCCCAAACGGCAATCTTCCAACACAGAGTTCTTTCCCTTGAGTCGACAGCCTCACCATTTAACCTCCCCCTCCTCCCTTTTCCTCCTCCTTCCGCCCTTATATTTCATCACATCCTCCTCACACACCCCCCCCCCCCCTTCCGGGCCCCGCTCCTTTTCTCCACCTTCCCGTCCCTCCTATTTCCCCACGGGGAAAAAAGTAAGAAGGCCCGAAATGATGGAGGTGGCACTAACGTACTGAGATCCGCAGTGTCCTGTGAAGACGAAGAACGATTCCTTCCCATCGGTGCGGTTTTGAGACGAGGCGCCATTGTCGGGAACGCTTTAGGCACGAATGGTCATTAAGAAAACAAGCAAACGAAAACACAACAACAACACAACATCAACAAAACCCTGCAATCTCGAAAGTGCGAGTTTAAATGTCGAAACGCGCGAATTATTATTGTTAAAAAGTGTGAACTTTCAGTATCCCAAAAAACGCAAAAAAATTAATTTGGGTTTTTCAAATAAATTTATACCCGTTGTACAAATAACCTGGCTCCACATCTATTAAAGCCACTGATTCAGAAAGATTTTATTTTGTGCATCTTTCCTCTTCAAAGGCTTCTTTCCGTGAACATACTGAAACTGGTTATAGACACTAATTTACGTGCATTTTCATTTGTCATTTTCGAACGTTTCAATATTTTTTGCGCTAGTACATGTTTTTTCAGACATTACAAACACGAGACATGAAAAATGCATAAAACAATGCGAGCTTCAATGCTGGGAGCAGTGTTTTGCGCATGCAAAGTGTGAAGAAGTACTTTGTTGAAAAATCTAAATTATCTATTTCTTATTATATATTTTAACAGCGTCACTTTACACCTTGTTTTGTAGGGTTTATTTGTATTTTGCCTTGAACATTAAACAGTCCATTTAAAACACAACACACACACACGCACACAACACACACACACACACACACACACACACACACACACCAACCCCACACACACACAACACACAAAACAGTACTCTCTCTCTCATCTCCCTCACACAACACACACACACACACACACACACACAACACACACCACACAACACACACCACACAACACACACACACACACACCACACACACACACACACACACACAACACACACACACACACACACACACACACACACCACACACACCGTAAGGTACAGGATGCAAGCGCAAGAGTTTCAGTTTCTGGGCAAAAGTGTTTTCAGCGTGCAGCTGAGATACACTTTACATTTCAGCGGCTAGTTCATTCACCAGGTTATTTTCTGCAAGAAGCACTGACAAAAGATCAATGAAACAAACAAACAAACAAAAAACACACCAAAAAAAAAAAAACAAAAAAGACAAGAAAAAAGGTACAAACGAATAGGCAATTAAGCAAATAAGTGAAATAAATAAAAAAGACATGAATGATGAAATAGATATATAGATAACGAAAAAAAAATAGATAAGTGCATAACAACAAATCAAATGAAGAAGCAAACAAAAAAGTGAGAACAAAAATAAACAATTCAATGAATAAACAGTTGAATACACGACTAAATGAACAGATAAAATAAATGAAAAAATAAAAATAAAGAAAGAATAAACACAGATATACAGAAAGAAAGAAATGAAGAAAGAAAGAAAGGATGAAACAGGGGAAAAGAAAGCAAGAATCAACAATTAGTCAAACAATAGATTTAAAAGACAGATTTGTTAGATAGATTAAATAAATAGAAATAAACAAAAAAAAAAGAATAACTAACAAAATCACTAAATAAATGAAAACAAACGATAAATAAATTTAATCATTGGATAAATAAATCAAAACGATGGGAACCGAGGAAAGTTTGGACAACGATAAGGAAAAAGATTTACTTGATCAGACACTCTCTTTTCAAAATCAGATTTCTTTATCTGCCGTGCTTGCTACTTGGAGCTTCGGCGAATCAGTTCTGTGCGCCACCTTCTGTCTGAAGAAGCCACCAAGACTCTGGTTTCTGCTTTCATTCTTTCAAGACTTGATACTGTAATTTCTCTTCTTGCTGGCTGTCCACAGAATCTTCTTGCAAAATTGCAGAAAGTCCAAAATAATGCTGCTCCTTGTCTCGAAATCTCCGAAACTCTTTTTTTTCCCCCTTGCTTAAATCTTTGCACTGGCTTCCTGTTGAAAAACGCATCAAGTACAAATTTTTCTTTGCTCTGTTACAAGGCATTGGATGGCCTCGCTCCATCTTACCTCTCTAAACTTCTGTCGCCCTATACCCCTTCCAGACAGCTTCGCTCTTCCTCTGAACTCGCATTATGCAGATCCCTCTTTTTCGGGCCAGAACACTTGGTGAACGTTCTTTTAACTTTTCAGGCTCCTTCTGCTGGAACAATCTCCTTCTGCACTCCGAAACTAAACAGTTTTTCTTCTTTCAAGTCCTCCTCAAAAAAACTCTCTTCAAAAAATAATTTTTCTGCTCCTTCGTGGTGTGTGGGTGTGTGCGTGTGTGTGTGTGTTTGTGTGTGTGTGTGGTGTGTGTGTGTGTGTGTGTGGTGTGTGTGTGTGTTTTGTGTGTGTGTGTGTGTGTGTGTGTGTGTGTGTGTGTGAGTGTGTGTTTTGGTGTGTGTGTTAGGGCTTATTGCTGTAAGCGCTTAGGGCTTTTGTTTAAGATTAAGCGCACAAAATGTTCCTTATTTTTTATTATTATTATTATTATTATCCTGCGCCGGCATGCTTCAGTGACAAACTCGGGAAATTGTCAGGTTGACACTAAAGCAAAACTATAACCCTGCATTGTAAGGAAACAGTGTAAAGCCCAAAGCGCCAACGAAGCTATCGTTAAGCCATTTCCTTGGGAATATTTCCTCCTTACTTTCTCCGTGGTTTTCGTTTCTTTTTCTCTTTTTGCCTATTGTCTCAAGCAAACGCGCATCAGAAACGTTGATTGTTCATAAAATTCCAACATTGGCGAGTCTTCAAGTTGCCCATGCGGTACACCCCCAATGACAGGGGAACACTTCCTGCGGACTCTCCCACACATGAAAAAAAAAAAAGGGCAGAGACCTGGCTTGCCGACCACCGATGGGGGAAAGCTTAATGAAGATCACTGGAGGGCCTCCCCTTACAGCAGCCTTTGTCAATGCCTCTGAAGTTCCTGTCTGAGTGAACGAAGAAGAAGAAGAAGAAGAGAAAAAAAGAAGAAGAAGAAGAAGAAGAAGAAGCGTTGATCTGTTGATTCATCTACTGAAAACGCCAGGCCTGTATCGTGAGTTCGCCTAGAGAGTAATTACATTTTACGAGGGGAAAATAACAAAAACACAAAATTTCTGACACCAGAGTTGCTAAAATAGATATCGCAGTCAAACTTTCTTTGGGTAATTGATGTCACATTGAGAGAGAGAGAGAGAGAGAGAGAGAGAGAGAGAGAGAGAGAGGGGAGAGAGAGAGGAGAGAGGAGAAAGGAGAGAGAGGGGAGGGGGGAGTGTGTGTGTGTGTGTGTGTGTGTGTGTGTGTGTGTGTGTGTGGTGTGTGGTGTGAGAGAGAGAGAGAGAGAGAGAGAGAGAGAGAGAGAGAGAGAAGAGAGAGAGAGAGAGAGAGAGAGAGAGAGGTCAAAGCTTTCACTTCAAAGCAAGAGTCTTGCAGTGCGGGGTCCAGCATCTCTTGCACTTCATACACATTGGCTATCAGCCCCCCCTTTTGACCCTGTTATATCTGTTGCGGGATTAACCAGGCAAATGTTTGGATTGTCCCCGTATTCTTTTTTCTGTTTTCGGAATAAAAAATGGATCTGCCTGTGGATTCAGTGTGGCAGTTCTTCAGTAGATCGTTGTCCAGTTTCTCCGTTACCCTCAAAACAGAATTAGGCAGTGCTGCTATTTTTGCGGCGTCCCAGGAATTATGTCCCTTGGCACAACTCCTTTCCATCTCGTGCACACTCAACAACATATCAATCTTTCACAACTTCCCCTTCTCTCACCCATTCCCTTGTCATTAGTCTCCCCTCACAAGTAAATGCAAGACGTCAGAACTGATAAAGGGATGCCGCGGCCGAGACTGCAGTTTGTCCACCCTGAACACGAGCTACCGTTCCATCGGTGGCACCATACAGGGCGCTGTCCTGCTCCGTCTTGCTTGACAGAATAGGGCACATATAGGGCGCTGTCCCTGCTCCCTTCTTGCTGGACAGAATGAGGGACGATGTAGCTTTGTGGGCATCTCCGTTAGGGGATGTTACAAGTCAAGGTAATCACAGCAGTGGCTATAGCATAGCATCATGTTGTCTTTTATCTAGTTAAGTCCCATTTACCTCTGTGGCAACAACGATCTTCTAGAGAGACATGCCATGGCCAAGTTCTTCTTGTTTGCAGAGCGATGAACACTGGATGTTTGGTGGCCCCACTGTTTGCGGATGTTACAGGGTAAAGGATAACCGCAGAAGTAATTGTGGCATAAGATAGTGTTTGTCTGTTGTTAATTATATTCCACGTGTCTTCTCCACAATAACAATCTGCAAGAATCCTGTTCTTTGCATGTCATTTGTGGCTGACCCCGGGTTTAACTCATCTGTTTGAAGACCACCGTTAAGGCCCTCAATGGAAACGTTTTCCTCTGTTTTCACCACGTGATTAAAAACTTTTCTTTGGGGAAGGATCCTTTCACGTTCCAGGCTAAAGTCTTTCCATTATTGTTATGTGTTTCTGTAGTAAGCAGGTGTTTACAAGTGACCAGGAAACGACGATCGTAGAATCACACCATATATGCACACATACAGACACTTGTACAAATACAAGACACACACATACAAACAAGAGGAGAGAGAGAGAGAGAAGAGAGAGAAAAGAGAGAGAGAGAGAGAGAGAGAGAGAGAGAGAGAGAGAGAGAGAGAGAGAGAGAGAAACAACAACAACAACAACAACAACATTAGAGACAAATGAACCCAGAAGATGGCGTTTCAGAAATAACTTTTTAATTTTCAAAGGACACCTCATCCACTGCATGCACAGTCCCCACACCAGATGATCACAACTGGTTAAAACACCGTAGTTTGTCCTTTTGGCACAACTCCATCCCCATCCAGTCCACACTCAACAGTACACTCATCCCATCCCTTCAACATTCCCCGGTCTCCTTTCACTCCCCTCTCACTCATTCTCCCCTCTCCTTCCCCAGACAAGTAAAGGCGGGATGTCAGAAATGATGGAGCCCCTCCGCGGCCAAGCCTGCAGTAGCGCCTCCCTGAAGACGAATTACAGTTCCATCCACCAATGTATGGCCTCAGACAGAGCGCTGCTTTTATCCAGTCCCACCCCTCCTCCTTCGTTCTGCCCCTTTTCGTTTGGCAAAGTGATGTCTGGTGTTGTTTTGTGGGCGCCTCCCACTGGGGATGTTACAGAATAAAGAAGGTGGTTATGACATCGGATGATTGTCTCTTATGTAGTTAGGGCCCGCTGGCTCTCTTGGGCAACAACAAACCAGTGGAGAGTCCTGTCCTGGGAATGTCTTGTGGAGTTGGTTCCGGTGTGGTTCTCTACAAACAACAAACCACTCGAGAGTCCTGTCCTGGAAATGTCTTGTGGAGTTTGGTTCCGGTGTGGTCTCACAACAAACCAGTGGAGAGTCCTGTCCTGGGAATGTCTTGTGAAGTTGGTTCCGGTGTGGTTCTCACAACAAACCAGTGGAGAGTCCTGTCCTGGGAATGTCTTGTGGAGTTGGTTCCGGTGTGGTTCATACTGAAGGTCCATCTCATTGACCTCATTTGATTTGTTTATATCTCAGCTTTCATCACAACGCCAAAGGTTTTCTTTGAGGGCTTCTCTTCACTTTCAGGGCTGAAAGAAAATGTACGCATACAAACACAGATAAATGATGGGAGGATAAATCAATTATTTTAGCCATGTATAGCAAAGGAACTTAAAAAAAGGGTCACATTATTTTTGTGTGATTTCTGTTACTGTACTTGACATTTTTTTGCCGTTTATGAGAATATGAAACACATATTTCTGTCTTAGTCTCATAGTTTTCCATGTTCTGCCCTGCACGAAGTTCTCCCCATGAAATCAGTGAACATTCCATTTGATCCCTTCTCGTTTAGTACCATAATACTCTTTCCGCTGCCCTTCCTCTATTCCCTACATACATACCATAGTAAAGATAGGAGTATTGGAGGGTCCGCACAGCTCCTATGTCTACAGTCTCAGCCTGAAGATGAATTACAGTTCCATCCAACATTGTGTGGCTTCCGATGTGAAGCCATTCCGATCGTGCCTCTACCCTTGACAAATGGAAGTGTGACAGAGTTCAGAGGGCATGCCCTTCGGAAATGCCTGCGTGGCCCTGGTGCACTTAATCATTAACAACCTGTTCTGAAGTCAGCTGGAGAAAGCTTCTCACTTTGTAGAGTTATTTTGTTGTTTTTCTTTTCTTTTTCTTGCATTCAGTGAGACCAGTTTCATCAAAGTAAATATGTTGTTTTTGAGAAGCAACACAAACACTTTACTTTTCTGACCCGATAGAAGTTATGAATTAAGCAATTATTTCTGACATTAGTAAATGTATCTGTCAACACTGGTAGAACAATTATTTGAAACAAAAACGATGTTTTACACACTTATATACACAAACATACATCTTGCGGAATTTGATCAGTTTTAAACTCTATCCAGCAAATGAAAATGTTTGCAAAATTACTGATCAGAAAAGGTCACATTGTTTGTGTGTGGTAATGTACTGTTTCATATGTTGTCAGTTATTTGAAATTGTGACATCTGAGAAAGAAAGGAAGATTAAAAAACCGACCATTTCCCTAGATATTCCAAGTAACATCGAAACGGTCAGTATTCCTTAGTCCTCTAACATACACTTCTCTCTGCTTTCTGCCCACCCATGTCAAGTTCTGAACCATGTTTGTGAGCTCATTTTTATTTGAACCACTACCTCATTCCACATCTGCACCTTGACCTTTCTTTTCTCAGTTGCCCCACAGGGAGCTGAGAGCACAATTGCCTGTGACAGAGCCCTGACTCTGCTAAGTGAGTAATTACCCTGTTCAGCAAAGTACAGTTCTGTCTGCAACGCCCTGACCCTGCTAAGTGAGTAATTACCCTGTTCAGCAAAGTACAGTTTTGTCTGTAACGCGCGATCCCGTTTTGTGATGGGCTTCCTTCCATTAGAAAATGAAGAATGATCTTCTGAGTTTAAATGGGATGCCATTTGGGAAGGTTATGAGATAAAATATTTCCTTTATTTCTGACCATCAAGAAAGCTCTACGACGACCTGATTTGCCCTTATTGCAAAATGACTTGTGTGTACACAAACAGGCAGTGAGAAATAGATTACAATGCTTCAACTCTTCAAGAAGAACAGGACACTGAATAAAATCGTCAGAATAAAAGGGCCACGCAGCTTTTCTGCAGATGTTTTTGCTCTCTATCAGCTTTGGATGTTGTGGTCTTAAGTTACCTCGCCAGGGACGTTTTATGGAACTACCGGAGGTAGGTATACCGTTTCCACAATGTTGCCATTTTCGCCACACTAAGTTCTGTCTTTTGGGGTCACCATCTCGTCCATATGAATCTCCTTGTCATTTCTCATCTCCCCAAAGGTTCCTGTATTCCCCACAGATAGCTCACAGTAAGACAGAAGAACGGATGAATCTCTGGGGCGTTCCAGATCTGCAGCATTACTGTCAAAGACAAATCATTGTACCGTCCACGTAGTTTATGACCATACACGAGACACCATCGTCCCGTTTTGGTTTGCAGGGCAATGTGTGTGGTTCTGTAGGCACGCCGTTCAGAAGTGTTATGTGACAGAGGGGGTTGTGGTGATTATTCTCCATGCTGAGATTGATCCTCCTTCCATTGCACTCAGTCCAGCATCGTGTGGCCTCAGACTAGGAAACACTGTGATTGCCCCCCTTTCCTTTGACAGATGAATGTGTACTGGGATCTGGGGATGCGGGGAGGGTGGGGGATTGTGGAGGTGGAGGACGGATGAGACAGGGATCGTGGAGGAGACGCTGGGGGAAGGAGAGGGTGGTGATAGTGGAGTTAAAAGATGATACATGGATGGCTTTGATGTTGTTATGCTTCATTCAAAAACAAAACAAAACACACTTGTGTTCTTTTTTCTCTCTTGACTACGAAAAAAGAACAAAAAACTTGAGGACAATTCTGTACTTTGATTTCTGTGTTTTGAATTTGCATCAGGGTAAGTAAATTTGACTTATTGTTCAGAAACAATGCTTAAGTTAAACATAAGGTTTCTTTAATTCTATTATATGTAAAAAAAAATAACACACACACACACACACACACACACACACCACACACACACACACACACACACACACACACACATACATACACACACACACGCACACACACACACACACGCACACACCAGATGAGAGAGAGAGAGAGAGAGAGAGAGAGAGAGAGAGAGAGAGAGAGAGAGAGAGAGAGAGAGAGAGAGGAGAGGAGTATTTTTTTCAACAGTTTTTAAACAAGCATTGGCTTTTTCAATAGTGTTTGAAAAAAAAAGGAATTTATTGTGTGCATGCGAAAGCAAGCATACTACTGAAGACACCATTGAAGACCAGCTGAGAGAAAAATTGTGCACAATACTAAATGATTAAGGATAGGGCTTCTTTTATGATGGTTTTGTGGCTGCGTACAGTTTATCATTAGGAGTCATTATGGAACCTGATTACAGAAGGCATTCTGGGAAGATTTTTAAAATCTCAGTGACAATTCATGGAACAAGAAAATTATGAACATTTAGTGATACTGTTTCTGTGGTGTTGGTCACTTTCAGTCAGTTATTTCTGTCCTTACCCCCCCCCCCCCTCACACACACACACATACATATGCACACACACCACGCACGCACGCACGCATGCACGCATGCATGCACGCACGCACGCACGCACGCACGCACGCACGCACGCACGACGCACGCACACACACACACACACACACACACACACACCCTACACACCACATACACACACACCTACGCGATGCTATGCACACAATTCATTCTCGACAAAATTCACTGCCACACAACTGGTTCACAGACATCACACTTACTGATGTGACAAACAAACAGTAATTATATTCGTAATAAATAAGTAGTAACTAACTAACTAACTAATACACGAATGGATGATAAAACGATAAAAAGTAAGTAAATAAATAATAGATAATAACAAACTAAAACAAACAAATAAAGACTAGGTAATAAACGTGAAGATGGATAAGAAAAAGATAAAGTATATATAAAAGTCTGAAAACAAGTAGACGGAGTCAGAATAAACGAAAGACAAAATAAAACAGTAATCAAAACAGTCTGACAAACCAACGGTGACGGAGTCTCAGCATCACATGCGACAGACAAAGGTAATAAACAGTATATCAAAACAGTCTGACAAACCAAGAAACAAGAGGATGGAGTCTGAGCAATCAACATGTCGACAGAAAAAGGGTAATAAACAGTATATCAAAACAGTCTGACAAGAACAAGAGGATGGAGTCTCAGCAATCAACATGTCGACAGACAAAGATAAAAACAGTATATCAAAACAGTCTGACAAACCAAAAGAGGATGGAGTCTCAGCAATCAACATAGTCGACAGACAAAGATAAAAAACAGTATATCAAAACAGTCTGACAAACCAAGAAACAAGAGGACGGAGTCTCAGCAATCAACATGCGACAGACAAAGATAATAAACAGTATATCAAAACAGTCTGACAAACCAAGAAAAAACGAGGACGGAGTCTCAGCAATCAACATTTCAATCTTCCGGAGGGCAGCCGTCACAGATCCTGGGTCAGTTTATAACCCCACAGAGTTCCTCCTTTTTTTGGGGGGGGGGGGGGGGGGGTGTACTTGTGTGTTTGTTCTCTTAATGTGTCTGACTTCTTCCATGTTCTTGAACAATTATTATGCTACATATGTCATTTTTTTCGTGTGTGCTTGTTTGCTTAAAAACTGAAAAAATTTAGAAAAAAACCCTCTTTGCTAATACTTTCCTAGCATGATTATATAATTCCAACATAAATACATGTTGTCAGTATGTGCCAACTCATTCTCCCCATTCATTCCTGTAAATACAAAGAACATCAAGACAAATGTCATAGGATACTTTGAATTGAACTCTTTATTATAACAACTTATATATTTGTACATACATGAATTTGTTATTAATTTGTTTTAAGTAAATACTTTGCTAGATTTATGTTGAGGGATGAATGTGCGAGAAAATGAAGGAACTGTTAAGTGGAGGATGAGAGAGGTGACATTAAAAAAAAAGAAAAACAAAAAAACAAACAAACAGAGTTCCTCTCCCCAATCTCCCCACAACCCATCTCCACAGGATCTGTCCAGAGATCCACGGATCCCAGTCACCACAGCAGCACAGCAACGGTTTGTGTGCTGAGATGAGACAAAGGCAGCTCCTGCAATGCATTCCAACAAAAGAACCTCCGTTAAAGGATAAATCGTTAAAGAAAAAAAAAAGGAAATCAGGAAAGCCTGGAGCGTTTATCTTAATACAACAGAAATAACAGCGACAAAAACAAAATGTGTTCTTGCTGATTTTCCAACAATATTGAGACAGATCTGGCTAGAACAGGGTGAAGAGGTTGCTGCTTGAATAACGTTTGCATTGATTTCTCTTTTAAAATTGCTTTGCTCAAATATGTTTTGGCCGATTTTCGTTCTTGGGTAGCAACACTCCCTCTGTTTATCTGTCTGTGTCTGTGTCTGTGTCTGTGTCGTGTGTCTGTCTCTGTCTGTCTCTCTGTCTGGCTGACTCAGAGTCAGTCTGTCTGTCTGGCTGCTTGTCTATCTGCTTGTCTTTCGGTGTCTCTTTTTTGTGTGTGTCTGCTATTCAGGAACATACGCCTTTATGTGGATTGAAAACTGGTTCATATTATTTTCTTGTTATTTTTGCTGATGCAAAAAGACAGAAAAAAGAAAGAATAAAAGAAAATCAGTTGGTAATACAAATGCTTAGAAAAGAAAACGATACCACTCTCACAGACGTCCCAGAGAAAGAGAAAGAAAACCCATACAGCCCATCTACTTTCCTATCTCACAAGCATTCACAGTATTCTTCGTCACCAGACGGAAATCTATCCCCCGGTTTACACCCTCATCATCCAGTCTACACACGACAACACACATCCTTCTACACTCCACCCCCAACATCATCCTACTTCCTCCTCTGTCCCTTCTCCCCCTCCCCTCCTCTTCTTCCCCAGACAACTAACAGCAAGATGTTAGTGTAGAAATGATGGAGCACCTCAGCGGCAAGGTCTGCAGTCTCTCCGCCCTGAAGACGAATTACAGTTCCATCCAATAATGAATGGCAGCGGACAGAGGGCTGTTGTGATCATTTCCCCTTTCTTGTTTGGCAGAGTAATGCGTGCTAGAGGTCTGGACACCTCCGTTAGGGGATGGTACAGAGTGAAGATAACTAGCAAGATGGGTACGGGACACTGTTGTGTTGTCCTCCCCCCCCCCCCTAAAGGCTAGTTATAATCTGTCACTCTTCTTGGACGCTTGTGTGACATGGGGAAAAGAAGGTGGGAGTTACATAGTACAGCTCATTTTTTCTCCGTTTGAAAAGTCTCTGGGGGTAAAATTTTGTTGTTTTTCCTTACTATTTGTTTTACCCCACTGATGTGTGTACAGCTACAGCAACAAAAATAATACCAACCAATATGAACTGATTAAAAATACATGTATGTACATTTTCCTGCATAGCAGTAGAGAGAGAGAGCGAGAGAGAGAGAGAGAGAGAGAGAGAGAGAGAGAGAGAGAGAGAGAGAGAAAGAGAGAAAGAAGGAGAGAAATAGATGATAGATAGAGAGAGAGAGAGAGAGAGAGAGAG
>CM031612.1:17297904-17300404 GCA_018398815.1 Conus ventricosus | reverse complement strand
TCCTAACTTTTGTGTTTTTGACAATATATACACTTGTAACACTTCTAATCCAACTGATTTTGGAGTGCTGAGTTCATTTCTGGTATCATTTTGTCCATTTGGGGTCATCTTGACCTTCAAATGCCATGGTCAAGGTAATTTTCTTGTACCAACGGTCTTGACCGTAAACTGGCGATATTCTAGCTGTAACAACAGGGCTCCTATACATAATGCCACTAATTCTGACATGCATTTTCACTGTATGATTCACTATTAAAGATATTAGTCATTCTGATCTTTAATTCACAAGTGAACGCCGTTTTTACCTATTCAACTAAAACTGTCTTTGCTACTTTTTCACTTTTTTCTGTATTGCGTGGTCAATGACACATCCCAACAGAAACAGAAAAAGTTCTCAAGTATGCAACAAACATGCTCAATGTGACTGTAATTGTCTCTTTCCATCACTGATTGGAACATGGAGAATTATCTGCTTTCCATGGCAGAATGCGACGCAGCAAACTCCAGTACAACAGCACCCACACTGTCGAGTGTCACACTTGTCTGCCCACTTGCATATTGTGAGCAAAGTGGGTGGCAAGGGCTTCATGCATTTAGTTGGCAACAGGGTGTCAAAATGTTGCTCCCACCCATGTTCTAGTGTTCTAGGTAGCCCTCACGTTGTTGACTGGCCGCCCCAAGCAGATGGCATGCTTTGTGCACCAGAAAGGCTTCTCTCTGTGGATGTGGCCTCTGATGACACTGCTTGTGGGTGGGAGAGAGTCAATTCTAGCTGTAGCACTGCTGTAGTTCTCCACTCTGAGCTGGTTGAACGTTTCAGCAGTTGTTGTTGATCTGACACCCACCCAGACATGTACACGGTACATTTCCGCCAGAGCTTCATCTTGCTCTGACAAGCTGTCCGTCGCTCAAAAGTTCGTCAGATGCTGTACAGGGTCAGCTGCCATAGCAGCGTTCTTCGCCCCTACCTTAGTCACACAGTCATCGCCAGTCAGTATGTGTGCTTTGATCACTGACTTGGCCAGCGGTGCTCCAAGCCTAGAAACTGCTTGGTGCAGTGGAAGCATCCGCCGCTTCTCACGTGTGCCAAACTGCTGCCAGATTTCCTTCAACCACAGCGTTTGAAACTGAGGGGTGTAGTGAAGCAGTAGTGGGAAAGTGTCCGTGTCGTTGGAAACTGCTGTAACTCTCTTGCACTGTTTGACGCGAACAGCCCACTCCACATCTACTACCAGTCTGGCGTCTGCCTCTTCAATCCAGCTGTGCAGGTCGGGATTTCTTCACCGCCAGCTCAAATCAACACAAAGAAAACAGAAACCATGAGAGTCAACAACCAACAACGAGACCCACTACGACTGCAACAGCAAGACATCACTGAAGTTGATAAGTTTGTCTACCTCGGCAGTGTGGTCAGCAAAGATGGAGGTACAGATGAGGATATCAAGAGCCGCATCAGTAAAGCCAGGCAGATCTTTATTACGCTACGGCCTACCTGGAATTCCTCTGACCTCTCACTCCACAACAAGATCAGAATCTTCAATTCAAATGTAAAATCTGTCCTTCTATATGGTTCTGAAACGTGGCGAACAACAAAGACAAACACTCACAAACTCCAAGCATTTATCAACAGATGTCTGCGAAACATTGTGAACATCAGATGGACAGATATTATTGCCAATACAGAACTGTGGAACAAGACCAAGCAAGTTCCAATGAAATCAGAAATCAGAAAACGGAAGTGGGGATGGATTGGCCACACCCTCAGAAAGTCTCCATCCAACATCGCAAGACAAGCCCTTGATTGGAACCCCCAGGGCAAAAGAAAAGTGGGAAGACCAAGACAGACATGGCCAAGGAGTACCGACGCAGAGGTGAAGGTCGCCGGAATGACGTGGGCCGAGCTGAAGAGGATCTCCCGAAACCGTGTCCGCTGGAAGAATGTGGTTGTGGCCCTATGTTCACCAGGGAATTCAGAGGACTAAGTCAAGTAAGTCAAGTCACCTCATCATCAGAGACGACAGAGCTGGCGATGATGACAAGATTTCCTTCAGCTCGATTGCTCACCATATCTTGAACCAGCAGCTGAAGATTCTGTTTGTTTTTCTCAGATGCCCAGAACTTGTCAAGCTGTCGAGGGATGGGTGTGTCTGCGTTCATGCCAATATTGTCAATGGGCGTCACACCAGCTCGCCTCATGGGCTGTCCTTCTTTCAGGGAAAGTTCAACGTATGAATCTAACAGCAGGTGAAACGTAGTCCGACTCATGGCAGAGGCTTGTGGCTGATGTGATGACTGCAGTGATTACATCACCGAGGGTAGAGAATTCTGCTAGCGGCATCTGTCGCATCTTTGACATGAAGTCTACCACAACATGAGTGGGAAGAAGAGACGTCTGATTCCATTGTGTGAGGTCCAGTTCTGATTCAATTTTCCCAACAAGTGTTGACTTGTTGACATGAGCGTGAAGATCCACCATCAAACAGTGGAGTCACATGCAGCA
>CM031612.1:17277904-17292904 GCA_018398815.1 Conus ventricosus | reverse complement strand
CACGCATACCGAGAGAGAGAGAGAGAGAGAGAGAGAGAGAGAGAGAGAGAGAGAGAGAGAGAGAGAGAGAGAGAGAGAGACAGAGAGAGAGAGAGAAAGAGTGTGTGAGAGATAGACAGACAGACAGACAGTCAGACAGACAGAGAGACAAACAGACGCAGGGACAGAGAGACAGAGAGAAACAGAGAGAGTGAAACAAGAACAAGAACAAGAACAAGAACAACAACAACAACAACAACAACAACAACAACAACAACAACAACAACAATAGAAACACACAGTAGACGACTGGGTCTTAACTTTCTGATCGTTGTAAGGACTCCACATTAATTGCGGGCATAGTCCCCATACCAGATATTCACAACTGGATAAACTCGGGAATATGTCCCTTGGCACCGCTCCTACCCTATCCAGTCCACAGTCAACAACATACTCATCTCTCCAACACTCCCCCAGCCTCCATTCACCTCCTTCTCACTCATTCTCCCCTCTCCTTTCCCACACAAGTTCAAGCAAGATGCCAGAAATGTTGAAGTGCCTTCGTGGCCAGACCTGCAGTTACTCTGCCCTGAAGACGAATTACAGCTCCATCCAACAATGTATGGCCTCAGACACAGCGCTGTTATTATCCAGCCTCACCCCTAACCGCTACTCCCTCTCTCTCTCTATTCCTTCTCATTTGGGAAAGGGATGTATGCTGGGTGTTTTGTGGGCACCATCCTGTGGGAATATCACGGTGTGAAGGAGGTGGTTATGACATAGGTTGGTTGGTGTTGTCTTTTATCTTTTTAGCGCCCGTTTATCCTCTTGGCGACAACAATTTGATTTTGGTTTAACTCAGTTTTCATCATAAAACGACAAAGGGTTTCTTTAATAGGATCCTTTTCGTTTTCATGGCTGAAAAAAGTATGCATGCAAACATAGATAAATAATGGGTGGATACAACAATGATTTCAACTACGAATGGCAAAGGAAACTGTATGAATGTGCCACCAGAAACAGCATTATACTGTTTTTTGTGTGTGGTTTCTGTTTCTGGGCGCATTTTACCTATTTACTAAAATATTTTGGGGAAAATATTTCGATGAGTATTTAACAGAGAATGAAATATACTCTTTGTATTAAGTCCCACAGTTGTCCGGTGGTTTGTCCTGCATTAGGTTCTCCCAACTGAGCCACACGCATTCCTGAGTCACCCCCACAGTACTGCTTTTGCCCCCACCTCCCTCCTCTATTCTCTATAAACAATCCAAAAGTCAGATAGAAGTACCAAAGGATCTTGAAATCTACGTCTGCTATCCCAGCCTGAAGACAAATTACAGTTCCATGCAACACTGTGATTTCAGACGAGGCGCCATTCCGATCGTGCCTCTATCCCTTGATGAATGAAAGTGTGCCAGAGTTCTCTGCACATTTCCCTGCGTGGCCTTAAGTTCACGTGACTGCTACATACATGTTGCAGTCATTTGGAGAAAGCTTCTCACTTCGCCGAATTGTTTTGTTGTTTTTCTTTTCCTTTGATTGCATCCTAGCCTTGCAACCAGTGTCATCAGAGTAATTATGATGTTTTTATGAAGCAGCCTAACTTTTCATATAATTTCTTTGATTTTCTGACCATATGAAAAACCCATGACCCCCTAACAATTTTGGAGGTGGGATTATGGCGTAGATAGAACACTCAGACTGGCACAAACAAGGAGGGGAAAATGTGTTGTTTACATTCAGACACAGAAGAACTGACAATCAGAAATACAAACGGACACCTACACATTCAGACAGACATATAGAAATGATAAGACAGACACTCAGATTATCAAGTGAAAGGACTTTACATTTAGTGAAATATGTTCCAAAACCATATACACTATATAGTAGTGTGTGTGTGCGTGCGTGCGTGCGTGCGCGCGCGCGCGCGCGCGCGCGCGTGTGTGTGTGTGTGTGTGTGTATGTGTGTGTGTGTGTGTGTGTGTGTGCGTGCGTGCGTGTGAGTGAGTGCGTGTGTGCGCGTGCACACATGTGCAGACAGACACACACATACACAGACACATGTGCACAAACAGAACACACACACACATACACACACACACACACACACACACACACACACCACACACACACACACACACACACACACACACACACACACACACACACACACACACACATACGCCTACACACATACACACACATACACGGGCACATAGGCACATGTGCACATACACATTCACAAAAGCACATGCAGAAAACACACGAGAGGGAAGAGAGAGAGAGAGAGAGAGAGAGAGAGAGAGAGAGAGAGAGAGAGAGAGAGAGAGGAGAGAGAGGGTGAGAGAGTGAGAGAGAAAGAGAGAGAGAGAGATAGAGAGAGCGAGCAAAACCATGACATAATCAAATGAACAAAGACCAGGGCTGGGTTTCAGAACTAACATGCTGATCTTTCAAAAGACACCAATCAGTTGCGGGCGCAGTCTTCACACCAGATATACAGAGCTTGACAACAGATATACAGAGCTTGACAACAGATATACAGAGCTTGACACCAGATATACAGAGCTTGACACCAGATATACAGAGCTTGACACCAGATATACAGAGCTTGACAACAGATACACAGAGCTTGACACCAGATATACAGAGCTTGACACCAGATATACAGAGCTTGACACCAGATATACAGAGCTTGACACCAGATATACAGAGCTTGACAACAGATATACAGAGCTTGACACCAGATATACAGAGCTTGACACCAGATATACAGAGCTTGACAACAGATATAGAGAGCTTGACACCAGATATACAGAGCTTGACAACAGATATACAGAGCTTGACAACATATATACAGAGCTTGACACCAGGTATACAGAGCTTGACACCAGATATACAGAGCTTGACACCAGATATACAGAGCTTGACAACAGATATACAGAGCTGACACCAGATATACAGAGCTTGACACCAGATATACAGAGCGTGACACCAGATATACAGAGCTTGACAACAGATATAGAGAGCTTGACACCAGATACACAGAGCTTGACAACAGATATACAGAGCTTGACAACAGATATACAGAGCTTGACAACAGATATACAGAGCTTGACACAAGATATACAGAGCGTGACACCAGATATACAGAGCTTGACACCAGATATACAGAGCTTGACACCAGATATACAGAGCTTGACACCAGATATACAGAGCGTGACACCAGATATACAGAGCTTGACACCAGATATACAGAGCTTGACACCAGATATACAGAGCGTGACACCAGATATACAGAGCTTGACACCAGATATACAGAGCTTGACACCAGATATACAGAGCTTGACACCAGATATACAGAGCTTGACCCAGAATACAGAGCGTGACACCAGATATACAGAGCTTGACACCAGATATACAGAGCTTGACACCAGATATACAGAGCGTGACAACAGATATACAGAGCTTGACACCAGATATACAGAGCGTGACACCAGATATACAGAGCTTGACACCAGATATACAGAGCGTGACACCAGATATACAGAGCTTGACACCAGATACACAGAGCTTGACACCAGATATACAGAGCTTGACACCAGATATACAGAGCTTGACAACAGATATACAGCGCGTGACAACAGATATACAGAGCGTGACAACAGATATACAGAGCGTGACACCAGATATACAGAGCTTGACACCAGATATACAGAGCTTGACACCAGATATACAGAGCTTGACACCAGATATACAGAGCGTGACACCAGATATACAGAGCTTGACACCAGATATACAGAGCTTGACACCAGATATACAGAGCTTGACACCAGATATACAGAGCGTGACAAACACAGAAATCAGTCCCTTCTCATCGTTACCTCCTCATTCAGTCCACACTGAACTACTCATCCCCCAACACCCCCCTCCCCTCCAGCCTCCTCTCATCCCTCTCACTCATTCTCCCATCTCTTTCCCCAGACAAGTAACAGCAAGATGTCAGAATTGATGGAGCACCTTGGCGGTCCGGTCTGCAGTTTCCCCAGACGAGTCCTAGTTTCGTTCAATAAAACATGCCATCAGACACAGCGCCGTTACCATCCATCCCCAATCCCTACTCCCTCTTTCCACCCTTCTCATTTGGCAAAGTGATGTATGCTGGGGTTTTGTGGACACCTCCCACTGGGGATGTAAGAGAAGAGAGAAGGTGGTTATGACATGGGATAATGCTATCTTTTATCTAGTTAGGGTCCATTTACCCTTTCGGGCAACAAGAAATTGCTAGAGGGTCCTGTCTCGGGCATGTCATTGTAGCTAGTTCTGGATGTAGCCCATCTTTTTGAAGTTGACATCAGTGTCCTTATTTTTTTTTCATCTCAGATTTTCTTTACAAAACGCTATAGGTTTCCTTTCAGGGGATCCTTTTACTTTCAGGGCTGAAAAAAAATGTATGCATACAAACATAGATAACTGATGGCTGGATAAATCAATGATTTCAGTCATGTATGGCAAAAGGAACATTGCATGCGTGTGTAGCCAGAAATGGGTCGCACTGTTTGTGTGTGGTTTTCGTTGCTATACGTATTTGTTTTTCTATGTATCAGAATAGTTAGGGGTGACAATATCTTTAAAAGCAAGATTTAGTTGTGGTGACTGTTTTAAAAGGCTGAAAACAGATGTTTCTCTCTTCAGTCTCATAGTTTCCCGCTTTTTTGTCCTGCATCAACTTCACCTCGTTAAATCGACATGCATTCCATTTAAACCTTCTCCTCGTTGAACACCGCCATCTCCACTAAGCCTCCTTCTCCATTTCTCTACAGACATCCAAGAGTAAGACAGAAGTACTGAAAGATCTCTAAATCTCCTACGTCTGCAGTTTTATCCTGAAGACGAATTACAGTTCCATGAAACACTGTGTGGCTTCAGATGAGGTGCTGTTCCAATGGTGCCTCCACCCTTTGACAAATGGAAATGTAACAGAAGTTTGCAGGCATGCCTTTTGCAAATCTCTGTGTGGCCTAAGTGCACGTAACTGTTAAACCTATTTCACAGTCATTTGAAGAAAGTTTCTGTCTTCGCTAAATCATTTTGTCCATTTCTTTTCAATTACTTGCATTCTATATGACCAGCTTCATCAAAGTAAACATACTTTGTAAAGAAGCAGCCTAGATATCAATACTATTTCTTTATTCTTATGACCATAAACAAATTTTATGAACGAAGCAACTATTTCCGACATATAAGAATGTATCAGTCAATACTGGTAGCACACTCATTAGAAGAAATCTTATACACTTATACATACAAACATTCTCCTACAGGATAGAATCAGTTTGTTAATCTATCTAGCAAATGTCAAATGTGCAAAATTACAAATCAGAAAAAGGCAACGTTTTTGCACAGCGTTTGTTCCATGTGCAATTGTAAGTCTCGTTGCATAATAGTAGCCCCCCCCCAAAAAAAAAAAAAAAAGTAAAAAAAAAGTTTAAAAAAAGTGTGCGAGATCCACCAGGGAGCAGTGACACAATCAGTATTCCTCTCAACTGTAGTACACAGTGGCCTCAATTTTGCCCTATACCTATTTTAAGTTCTGCACCAAATCTTTTGATTTGAGTCACTTCATTATTCCACATCCGCACCTTCCCTTTACTGTCTCTAGTCTCTAAGGACAAACTGGGCATATAGTTGCAGATGACAGATCTCTCACTCTCCCATGTTAGTAATTTCAATCTATAAAGCGAATTAAACTTCTATCTGAAATGCGTGATATCAGGTAAGGCCTCTGTGCTAGATTTTTTTCCACTGGCAAATAGAGAATGATCTTCTGGAGTTTACTGGGCATGTTGTTTGAGAATGTTATGAGCTAAAGCATCTTTACACTTCCTGACCGTAAAGAAAGCTCAGTGATAGACTGGTTTGTTCCTGACCGTAAAGAAAGCTCAGTGAGAGGCTGGTTTGTTCCTGACCATAAAGAAAGCTCAGTGACAGACTGGTTTGTTCCTAGACTGGTTTGTTCCTGGCCATAAAGAAAGCTCAGTGATAGACTGGTTTGTTCCTAGACTGGTTTGTTCCTGACCATAAAGAAAGCTCAGTGAGAGGCTGGTTTGTTCCTGACCATAAAGAAAGCTCAGTGATAGACTGGTTTGTTCCTGACCGTAAAGAAAGCTCAGTGAGAGGCTGGTTTGGTTTGTTCCTGACTGTAAAGAAAGTGGTTTGGTTTGTTCCTGACTGTAAAGAAAGCTCAGAGATAGATTGGTTTGGTTTGTTCCTGACTGTAAAGAAAGCTCAGAGATAGATTGGTTTGTTCCTCCTAATGCCTTAAAATGAGTAAGACCATTGATGTGAAAAATGATTTGTATATACACAAAAAGGCAGTGAGGAATAGAACAGAACGCCGAGCAAAATTACAAGTAATGAAATGGTCGTGCAGCATTTCTGTCAATGCTTTTGGTCCACATTAGTCTTGGGTTTTATAGTCTTAAATTGTTTTTCTTGCCAGAGACTTTTATAAAACTACGGAACGCAGTTTCCAAACGGACTGACTAAGGGCGGAAAGTGAAACAAAATTCGAAAAGAGAGGGGGTTAGTTACCGCCAAGGACACAGACAAACAGAGCACAGGACTAGAGTACTAGTCCTGTACTCTGTTTGTCTGTGTCCTTGGCGGTAACTAAGCCCCTCTCTTTTCAAATTTTACGGAACGTAGGAATAGCATTGCCACAATTTTGCTAGCTTTCTCTGCACTAGGCTCTGCCATTATGGGGTCGCCATCGAGTCTATTAAATTAATTTCTCCTCTCCCCAACGGTTCCTGTATTCCCCATAGATAGCTAACAGTAAGACAGAAGAACGGACGGATCTCTGGGGCGGTTCCAGATCTGCTGTATTGCCCCCAAAGACAAATCATGGTACTGTCAACGTAATGTATGACCATACACGAGACACCATCGTCCCGTTTTGGTTTGCAGGGCAATGTGTGTGGTTCTGTGGGCACGCCGTTCAGGAGTGTTATGTGACAGAGGGGGGTTGTGGTGATTATTCTCCATGCTAAGATTGATCCTCCTTCCATTGCACTCTGTCCAGCATCGTGTGGCCTCAGACGAGGAAGCACTGTGATTGCCCTCCTTTCCTTTGGCAGATGAATGTGTACTGGGGTTGGGGATGCTGGGAAAATGGGGAGGGGGTTAGGGGGTAGGGCACAAGTGAGGGAGAGGTCTTGGAGGAAGTGCAGGAGGAAGAAGAGGGTGGGGATAGCAGCATTAAGGATAACACATTGATAGCTTCGAGTCGACATGTGCCAGTTTTAAAGAATTTATAGTTCTTTTCATTTTTTTTCTTGCGTTCGTGCAAAACGTTTATTTGGGAAAATTGGGAACGATTTCTGTGCTTGAATTAGCAGCAGGGTAAGGGAATTTGTCTTGTTGTTGAGAAACAGTCGTAAAGTTGAAAACGATTTCTTTTATTTGATGAGCTGGAACACAATGCTCACAAACACCCCCACATACCCACACACACGCACACCCGCCCACCCACGCACACACCCACATACACACACACACTCACACACGCACACCCACCTACCCACGCACACACCCACACACACAAGAGAGAGAGAGAGAGAGAGAGAGAGAGAGAGAGAGAGAGAGAGAGAGAGAGAGAGAGTTCTTTATGTTGTTAGATATTTTCACATTTCTATGAGATGCAATAGGAATAATCAACTAATTGATTCTTTCTACATGCATGGTACATGTAAGCAACGTTTGTGCTGGCTTTTTTGCTTTCAAGATAACGAAGGAGCTTATGTGAACACTGGAATCTCTACTCCTTTGTAAGTAAACAGAATTAGAAGATTAAAGACTCACCTTTCCTTCTTCTTTTTCTTTTATAATTTCTGATTTTTCCCCCTTGCTTTCTTTACGTGTTTTTGTATTCACTATTCACTTCCTTCCTTTCTCCGTTCTTATTTTAATCCCTTTCATTCGTTCCTTTTACAGTCTTTTCTTCTTCTGTCCTTCATTCTTTAGTTTCTTTTCTTCTTCCTCCTTCTGTTTTCCTTCCTTTCTTCCTTTTTCCCTATTTGTTTTCTTCCGTCTTCTATCTTCCTTTTCTTGTCTCTTCCCCCCGTCATTTTCATTCATTCATTCATTCATTCATTCATTCATTCATTCATTCATTCATTCATTCATTCATTCATTCATTCATTCTTTTCTTTCTTTCTTTCTTTCTTTCCATCCTTTCTCCTTTATTTCTTTTGAATGTTTAAGTGTATTTGCTTTTCCTAAAATATTTTTCATTTCCCTGTTCTGTGCTTACGAATTTTTCTCTCTGTATTTCTCTCAGTCTCTGGTCATCAAACTTTTCCTTCTCTTGGTTTGCATTTGTGTGTAGGCGCTAAGGCGGAAACTGGGGTAGCTTTGAAGTATAAGTGTGTGTGTGTGTGTTTGTGTGTGTGTGTGTGTGCGTGCGTGCGTGCGTGCGTGCGTGCGTGCGTGCGTGTGTGTGTGTGTGTGTGTGTGTGGTGTGCGTGCGTGCATGCGTGCGTGCGTGCGTGCGTGCGTGCGCGTGTGTGTTTGTGTGTGTGTGTGTGTGTGTGTGTGTGTGTGTGTGAGAGAGAGAGAGAGAGAGAGAGAGAGAGAGGAGAGAGAAGAGACATACAGACAGACAGACAGACAGACGGATAGACAGACAGACAGACAGACGGACACAGACAAAGACAAAGACAGACTGACAGAGAAAGGCGAGAGATCCGCCATGTTTTGTATATTGTTTTCTATTGAATGAATATTGCATCATCCACTAGAAGTCAGTGTAACACGGGTAACTTTCACTCCCAGGCTCAGTGGAGACAAAGTGATGCTGGTATTGTCACATATCATCGGAAAGAAGAAATACAAAGTTTGAAGTGGGAAAGACTACAACTTTGGATTCTCTCTTGAGGGCACATAAGACCGTATGGCGAAAGCTTGGCTGTGTCTGGAGTGGCACTGTCTTCATCTGTCCGTGGGCAAGGGTGGTTGGGTCTGTGGGGTGTGCTCGGCAGCTGGAGGGTGGTGTTTTTCGCCGGTGGGCTCTGCAGTCATGAAATACGGGCTGGTACACCCATGGGGATGCTACTTTAAGGCTGTTATGAGCTGCATCCTGTAGTCTAATTTACCTCTGTTCAGGAGCAGTTATGTCCCTTGATATCTTAATGGAGTGTCCTGTGCGTGCCTGTACCCATCGTCAACACAGCGCAGGCCTCCAAGGGTGGTACAGGACTGCTCTAAAGGCAGGTGAAGACAGTGCTTCTCTGGGTCCTCCCCAGCACCTTCGGGTGTTTCTTTTTCTTCTTTGCCTTAACTAGGCTGACCCTGGAGAAAGGTCCAGTGACGGTGAGGAAAGACCCACTGACCACAGGGAAAGACCTGTTGACAGTGGGAAAGACTATAACTTTGGATTCTCTCTTGAGGGCACATAAGACCGTATGGCGAAAGCTTGGCTGTGTCTGGAGTGGCACTGTCTTCATCTGTCTGTGGGCAGGGTGGTTGGGTCTGTGGGGTGTGCTCGGCAGCTGGAGGGTGGTGTTTTTCGCCGGTGGGCTCTGCAGTCATGAAATACGGGCTGGTACACCCATGGGGATGCTACTTTAAGGCTGTTATGAGCTGCATCCTGTAGTCTAATTTACCTCTGTTCAGGAGCAGTTATGTCCCTTGATATCTTAATGGAGTGTCCTGTGCGTACCTGTACCCATCGTCAACACAGCGCAGGCCTCCAAGGGTGGTACAGGACTGCTCTAAAGGCAGGTGAAGACAGTGCTTCTCTGGGTCCTCCCCAGCACCTTCGGGTGTTTCTTTTTCTTTTCTTTGAAGGTTAAAGATCCCATGGCCATTCGGTCGCAGGGGCAGTGAACTGTCACAGGTTCACGGCATCAGAGGTGGTCTAATGGAACACGGGGCCCATCTCTCTCCTTCGGCCGTCTTTAACCTCCCCTGAGCTGAACCAGGTACCCATTCACTGCTGGGTGGACAGAGAGGGTTTTTAAGCCTCACAACAGATCTGACCCACGTGTGGTGCGAACTCACCACCATTAGCTCAGCAGACAAACGCTCTAACCATTTGACCTCCAGAACACAACAAGAACATCATCATCATCATCATCATCATCATCATCATCATCATCTATCATCATCATCATCATCATCAATAACAACAACAATAACATCAACATCATCATCATCATCATCATCATCATCATCATCATCATCATCATCATCATCATCATCATCAATAACAACAACAACAACATAAACATAAACAACAACAAAACTGCAAGCTTGCCTATGCATTTGTTGCCGTCAGTTAGTAGAAGAACTCATCTCAACAGTTCATCCAGCACGGAGCTGCTGAGACTGGAACCTGCAACCCTCAGACCGAACCCCAAAAGTCAAGATCAAAGCTCAAAGTGTCACTGTCATAGAAGCAGTGAACTGTGAGAGTTAAGCCACGCCCAAGAATGGCGTCAAGGAAAGTGGAGTCCAGCCCTTGCCCCCCCCCCCCCCCCCCCCCGCTGTCATCACCACAACAGCCGACCTGTTACTGGTAGACAGAACGTGACTGGAGACGCGCTCGTACAACGAGCACGCTGTGATTCAGGTTTGCTTTTGTATGCAGTGTTTCTTGTTAGTTTTCTACTTCTGTCATAAGTGAATAGTGTGTGCAATAAAGCTGTGTTGTATTATATTTAAGAAGGCGGCTGATTGATGATAATTTGCTTCCTGGTTACTTGGAACATACCTGCGTTGTATCATCTTTAAGAGGGTATATGAATGATACCAACTGGCTTACTGGTTACATGGAATATACTTGTGCTGTGTTTTGTTTAAGAGGGCGCGTGAATGACAACATCTGGCTCACTGTTTACATGGAGTAAATGAGTGTTGCATTGGCTTTAAGATGGTGTATGAATGATACCAATTACCTCGATGGCTCCAGTGTACGCCATTGTCAACGTCACAACCCACAATAGCTCTGCTGTGCAGGTTGTTCAGCTGCTGGTATCTTGGGGATAGCTCACGAGAAAAGAGAATCCATTTACTGCGTATCTTGGGGATAGCTAACGAGAAAAGAATCCATTTACTGCGTATCTTGAGGATAGCTAACGAGAAAAGAGAATCCATTTACTGCGTATCTTGGGGATAGCTCACGAGAAAAGAGAATCCATTTACTGCGTTTCTTGGGACAGCTAACATGAAAAGAGAATCCATTTACTGCGTATCTTGGGACAGCTAATGAGAAAAGAGAATCCATTTACTGCGTATCTTGGGACAGCTAATGAGAAAAGAGAATCCATTTACTGCGTATCTTGGGACAGCTAACGAGAAAAGAGAATCCATTTACTGCGCATCTTGGGGATAGCTAACGAGAAAAGAAAATCCATTTACTGTGTATCTTGGGGATAACTAACGAGAAAAGAGAATCCATTTACTGCGTATCTTGGGGATAGCTCATGATAAAAGAGAATCCATTTACTGCGTATCTTGGAGACAGCTAACGAGAAAAGAGAATCCATTTACTGCGTATCTTGGGGATAGCTCACGATAAAAGAGAATCCATTTACTGCGTATCTTGGGGATAGGTAACGATAAAAGAGAATCCATTTACTGCGCATCTTGGGGATAGGTAACGATAAAAGAGAATCCATTTACTGCGTATCTTGGGATAGGTAACGATGAAAGAGAATCCATATACTGCGTATCTTGGGGATAGGTAACGATAAAAGAGAATCCATTTACTGCGTATCTTGGGGATAGCTCACGATAAAAAAGAGAATCCATTTACTGCGTATCTTGGGACAGCTAACGAGAAAAGAGAATCTATTTACTGCGTATCTTGGGGATAGCTAACGAGAAAAGAGAATCCATTTACTGCTGAAGCGACAGAGAGGGTTTTCAGGTCTCAACAAACAGGGGCTGTTGGAAGTGAGCACCGTCAGCCCAGCGGTGACTGTTTCATCCTTTGGACAGCGGAACCCTTCAGGGTGCAGTTTAAACAATCCCAGTTATCTCCCCGTCTGCGCTCTTGTCTATAGTCTGATTCTTCCGCGTACTTAGCGTTTATCTTTAGCGAGTATCCTCACTATACAACTCGCCCTACGCTACACTATCCTCCCTCTGTCCTTCACAGACAGTGAAGAGTAAGGTGGCAGAAGTGATGAGTCATTGTCTCTGCTAGGTCCGACGTTTCTGACCCTAAAGGAGAGTCGTGGTTTCATCTGACCATGTGCAGCCTCAGATGGAGGCACCATTCTGATCCTTCCTCCCTTCTTTCTTGCAGACAGATGCAGTCTGGGGGCATTCCGATCCGAGTAATCAACACATTTGCAGGTCGCCGTGCTTTAAAGGCGTGGCCAGAATGACACGATATGCCGATATTATGTTAAACAAGATAGGTCTGGCTGCCCAAATGATCGTTTCTTCATATGCGAACACTTTATTTGCTTCCCAGCAACAGAAGCACAGTAACTGTAAAAGCACCCACACAGATATATTCATATGGCAAGCCTTCTCTTCGCCCCCCCCCCACCGTCACACCCTCTCCGATATCACTTCCACTGCCCAATTTCCAAACGATTATCATACTCTCTCTCTCTCTCTCTCTCCTCTCTCTCTCTCTCTCTCTCTCTCTCCTCTCTCTCTCTCTCTCTCTCTCTCTCTCTCTCGTACATAAGCGAGGACTCACGTGTACATGTAGGTCAGGGTACATGCACAGGTATAAGTTTGTGTGTGCAAATTATTTTGTGCTTGCATGTGTGTGTGTGTGTGTGTGTGTGTGTGTGTGTGTGTGTGTGTGTGTGTGTGTGTGTGTGTGTGTGTGTGTGTGTGTGTGTGTGTGTATGTGTGTGTGTGTATTTCTTCTTCCATTTCTTTTTTTCTTTCTAAACACTGTTTGGTTCTTTTTCCATTTCAGCGGTCTCTCTCTCTCTCTCTCTCTCTCTCTCTCTCTCTCTCTCTCTCTCTCTCTCTCTCTCTCTCTCTCTCTCTCTCTATATGATTGCATCAGGTCTGCAATCTGGTTTATTGACGGGTGATTGAGTGAAAAACAACAAAAACAACAGGAGAACACTCTTAGCACTAATTGATACACAAACAAATAGAAGAAGGAAAGAAAAAAGAAAGAAGCTAATCTGGTAGAAGAGAGAGAAATAGAAACTCAGACAACTACAAACAGTGTCCTTTGATACTGTACTTACTTTATTTGGATCTACTGGTGTAACGAAGACAAATACAGGCATTTTATCTTTTGATACAGTGAACGAAGTCTGATGTGTAGAAATGTAGACTATGATGGCACCCGTCGGTCTCGAAAGACAATGGTGTTGCGTCGTGGATCAGTCAGTTGTGGAGCTGCAGCGTCTACTGTGGCTGAAGAGCCCGATCGTTGAGCGGCAGACTCTGTTGCAGTTGCTGCAGGTGAAGTCTCCGTCATGAGTGTCTGTTGTGTTGGTGCTGACGCAATTCCTTGCCGTCTGCGGTGCCTCTGCTCTTCCCACTGGGCCTCTCTCAGGTGCTCTGCTTGTTTGATGCCGGTCTTGATGGTGGACCGCCAGCTGATATAGTCTGAAGCTGCTGACTCCAGGTCTGCTGGGTCAAGGCTGCCTGCCCTCAGGTCGCGCTCGCATACATCTTTGTAGCGTAGGGCGGGCCGTCCTGTGGGTCTGGAGCCTGTAACCAGCTCACCGTACGACGTGTCCTTTGGGATGTGACCGTCGTCCATGCGGCTGATGTGGCCAAGCCAGCGCAGGCGTCTCCGTGTCAGCATAGCGAACATGCTAGGTATCCCCCGCCTGGGCCAGAACGTCCTTGTTGGTGATGCGGTCCTGCCAAATGATGCCCAGGAGTCTTAGCAGACAGCACAGATGGAAGGCGTTCAGTCTGCATTCTTGTCGAGAGTACAGGGTCCATGCTTCGCTTCCGCAGAGAAGAGTGCTCAACATGCAGGCTTGGTACACTTTCATCTTGGTGTCTGACGTTAGCATGGTGTTGTCCCAGACTATTTTTGCTATCGTTGTTGCTGCCTTGCTGATCCACACGCTCAGCTCGGCGTCCAGAGAGACGTTGCCGGAGATGGTGGAGCCCAGGTAAGTGAAGTCGTTGACAACTTCGAGGGTGTGATCGCCGATGCAGATGCGGGGAGTGTTGCTGACCTCTTGGCTCATGATGGTTGTCTTCTTCAAGCTGATAGCGAGGCCAAACTCGTGTAGGCATCGGCGAAGCAGGTGATGGTCCGTTGTAGCGCTTCCTCAGTGTGGGCAGTGAGGGCGGTGTCGTCTGCGAAGAACACCTCCTTCGTGAGGGCTTTCCGCACCTTCGTCTTTGCTCGGAGGCGTGCTGGGCGAAAGAGGCATCCGTCACTCCTAGTGTGGAGGTAGATGCCGTCTTCAGACTGTCGGAAGGCGTAGTGCAGCAGCAGGGAGAAGAAGATACCGAAGAGTGTCGGAGCGAGCACTCACCCTTGTTTGACTCCGCTCTTGATTGGGAAGGGATCCGAAGATGAACTGTCGTACTGGACAGTGCCATTCATGTTGTCATGGAAGGACGTGATCATCTTCAGGAGCTTGGGAAGGAAGGGGGGATATCCAATCCGGTGTAGTAGGGTGAAGTGGCCTGACCCACTGACCAAGTCGAACGCCTTGGTCAGGTCGATGAAGGCACTGAACAAGGGTTTTCTCTGCTCGCGGCACTTCTCTTGTAGCTGCCTCAGGGAGGATATCATGTCGATCGTCGACCTCGCAGCTCTGAAGCCGCACTGTGCCTCTGGGTACACTTCTGCGGCGATATTCCGCGATAGTTTTTGCAGTCGCAGCGGTCTCCTTTGTTCTTGAACAGCGTGATGATGTTTGCATCGTGCATATCCTGGGGTACGTTCCCTTCCTCCAACACTGCAGCATAAGCTCATGGATGTGACTGAGGAGAGAACTCTCCTTGCCGGCTTTGATGGCTTCTGCAGAAATACCATCGCTACCGGAGCTTTACTAC
>CM031612.1:17270404-17272904 GCA_018398815.1 Conus ventricosus | reverse complement strand
CAGTTTTGCCACCTTACTTTGCCCTGTGTGCAGAGGACAATGATTCATCAGTTCTGCCACCTTACTTTGCCCTGTCTGCAGAGGACAATGATTCATCAGTGCTGCCACCTTACTTTGCCTTGTCTGCAGAGGACAATGATTCATCAGTTCTGCCACCTTACTTTGCCCTATCTGCAGAGGACAATGATTCATCAGTTCTGCCACCTTACTTTGCCTTGTCTGCAGAGGACAATGATTCATCAGTTCTGCCACCTTACTTTGCCCTATCTGCAGAGGACAATGATTCATCAGTTCTGCCACCTTACTTTGCCTTGTCTGCAGAGGACAATGATTCATCAGTTCTGCCACCTTACTTTGCCTTGTCTGCAGAGGACAATGATTCATCAGTGCTGCCACCTTACTTTGCCCTGTTTGCAGAGGACAATGATTCATCAGTGCTGCCACCTTACTTTGCCCTGTCTGCAGAGGACAATGATTCATCAGTGCTGCCACCTTACTTTGCCCTGTCTGCAGAGGACAATGATTCACATCAGTTCTACCACCTTACTTTGCCCTGTCTGCAGAGGACAATGATTCACATCAGTTCTACCACCTTACTTTGCCTTCTCTGCAGAGGAAGGGTGGCGAGGTTGTCAGGTACAGAAAGGAGAGAGGGGGTAGAGCGGCGGGATTGTTGATTGATGGAAAAGAGCTCATCGCCTTGAGGAAGCGATGCAGACGGAATGGGTAGGAATCCACAGACTCAAACTTGAAGCAAAATGCTATGGTTTCCCTGTTACATTCCAAGCTGCATTTAACGCCTGTTGGAGGATGATCCCTCCTCCTGTTAGATTCCCGGCACAGTCCTGGCCGTGTGGGACATTCTGCCTGACTCTGAGGCTGTTGAATGTTGCTGAATGAGGGCTCAGTGCCTGTTCTTACTTCAGGCATCACCATCTGAAATGCCTTGCCATTCTCCGTGCGTCGTACCCAAGAGAGGTTCAGAACACATCCGCTCTCTGTTTGTGACAGTTGTTAACTTACCGGTTTTTGATCTCTCTCTCTCTCTCTCTCTCTCTCTCTCTCTCTCTCTCTCTCTTACACACACACACACACACACACACACACACACACACACACGCGCGCACGCACACACACACACACACACACACACACACACACACACACACACACCACACACACACACACACACACACACACACACACACACACACACACGCACACACACACACACATGAAAGACACACGGAGTCAGAGAATCAATGATCTTAACCAATTCATCTCCACCGTCACCTGCATGGGTTCCCACATGAAATCAAAGCTCTCCCATCCGTTCAATCAAAGAACCGAAGTGTTTGCATCATAACACGAGATGGCCTCTATGTTCATATCAAGACTTAGTTAAAAGCGCGCATGCGCCACAGAGGAAGTGGATTCCAAAGGAAGCACAGCGAACAGGTTCAGCAAAGGGAAGGAACTGCAGACTGCCTAGACCTGAGATTTGGCGTTCTCTCCTCTTCCACTTCTTCACCTATCCATTGATTTAGATTCTGGATTCTGTGAAAGGATAGACAGACAGGTGAAGACAAAGGGAATGGTTGTAAGATCAGACGGGCTGCACTCACATATTATTCCATTAAGCTTCAAGACAGGGACCGACTGATGGACCGACTGACCGACCGACAGACAGACAGAAGAGAAGAAAATCAACAACAGCAGATTGATTGATGACGAGATAATTCATGTCCTAGATCAAAACAGCGTTTTTCCCCATCAAAAGAAAACATTCATCGAGTTAAAAAAAAAGGCATGGCTTAACTATGACTTAAATTTGTGGAATCAACTTTAATCAAGTGACACAGCAATATTGGGCGCAGTGAGCACAATCAGTAAGTAATAGGAGGTTTGAGCAGTTTAATAGGCTGGTTTTGTTTTTTAGATTTTTTTTTATCACACACACACACACACCGTGCACACGCGCGCGCGCGCGAATGCTCCCTAGTGGCAGAGAATCAATGGCGTAAATTATGCCTCTCTTCCCTACCCACACCCTCTCTCCCCCCCCCTTCCCCCCCAAATAACCAGTTTGCCGCATCTACGATGAAAACCTCCAGTTTGATTGGCGCATCGTAAAAGCCAGAGGATTTCTCAAGTGTTCATGTCATGACTCGCTATGACAGCGTGCACGCGCCACACGAAAAACGCATGACTCCCGACAGACGGACGCTGCGAACGGGTTCAGCCAACAGAAAGACCACGTGTGGACCGACCGGGCCTGACCTTCTCCACTCCTCATTGTTCTGCTCATCTGTCGGCGTGGATCCTGTTCTGTGTATACAAATCATGTGCATTAGTGTCTGTGTTGAAGGTAGGGGGAGGAGAGGGAAGAGTTTTAGTCAAACAACGCGCACAATGCGCGCGCACGCGCGCGCGTGTGTGTGTGTTGTGTGTGTGTGTGTGTGGTGGGGGGGGGGGGGGGGGGTTGGGGGTTGGGCCCAGT
>CM031612.1:17247904-17260404 GCA_018398815.1 Conus ventricosus | reverse complement strand
TGCTTCAGGTACCTCACAGTAACTGTCTACCTTTGACCTGGCGGTCCAAGTGAACATGCTGTTGTCTTGTTGCAGCATGTAGCGTTTGGGGTGGGGGTGGGGGTGGGGAGTAACGGGGGGGGGGGGGAGGGGGGAAGGGGGGAGAAGAAGGCAGGGGTTGGAGGATGGGGCAACAGGACGTTTCTCGTTTTGCGGGTGAATTGGCACGTGTCAGGCTGTTTCTGACTGTGTCGCTGTTGTTGTTGCGATCTTTAAAAACAAAACAAAACAAAAAAAAAACAGATGCTGATTATGTTAGTTAATCTTTGTCAGTGGTCAGATACATCGTCAAATTTGTAGTGTAGCTTATATGTATCTAGATTATCTACCTACTCTGTGTGTGTGTGTGTGTGTGTGTGTGGTTGGATTTGTGTGTGTGTGTGTGTGTGTGGTGTGTGTGTGTGTGTGTGTGTGTGTGTGTGTGTGGGGGTGTGTGTGTGTGTGTGTGTGTGTGTGTGTGTGTGTGTGTGTGTGTGTGTGTGTGTGAGTGGTGTGTGTGTGTGGTGTGTGTGTGTGTGTGTGTGTGTGTTGTGTGTGTGTGTGTGTGAGTGTGTGTGTGTGTGTGTGTGTGTGTGTGTGTGTGTGTGTGTGTGTGTGTGTGTGTGTGTGTGTGTGTGTGGTTTCTGTGTTGATTGTATTTTTTGTGTGGGGTAATGTTTGTTCAGTGGTGTGTGTATTTTCTTTTATGATTTTATGGAAATCTTTATTTCAAAGGCGTTTACTTATCGAAATAACCTTGTTTTTTTAAGATCTTGTTTCATCATACTTTTCATGACAGCAAAATGATATGTAAAAAAAAAACCCCAACCCACCAGCACCAATCACAAATAGTAAATTGCGACCAAAAAAAAAATGATGGAGTACTCTCTAAGAAAAATGTAAAAACGCGCCATGTTTACGAAAAAAAAACAAACAAAACAAAACAAAAAACCAAACCCAGATAGTTCTGATGACATAGCCATAGTTTCATTTCTCGTGGATATGTCGGCCTTGTTTCCTTCTTGTTTAATTTTTTTTTTCCGCGCGAGATTGCTGTCTTGTTTCATTGCCCCCCCCCCCCCCCCCCCCCCGAAATTGCTGTATTGCTTCATTCTTTTTGCGCGAAGATTGCTTCATGGTTTCGTTTTTCGAGCACACTGCTGCATTGTTTCATTTTTGTGTGTGGAAATTTCTGCATTGTTTAGATTTTCATGGTTGTTGCTGCATTGTTTTTTTTTTTTTTTCATAGATGTTGCTGCATTGTTCAATTTTTCGTGGAAATTGCTGCATTGTTCAATTTTTCATGGAGACTGCTGAATTGTTAACCGTTTCGTGAAAATTAGTGCAGTTCAGTTCTTTGTTCTTTCTTTCTTTCTTTCTTTCTTTCTTTCTTTCTTTCTTTCTTTCTTCTTTCTTCTTCTTTCTTTCTTTCTTTCTTTCTTTCTTCTTTCTTTCTGTCTTTACTGTCTTTCTTTCTTTTTTCTTTCTTCTTTCTTTTTTTTTCTTTCTTTCTTCTTTTTTGCAGTAAAAATTATGCAGTTAACATTTTTCATGAACATTACCACATTTGTTTTGTTTTGATTTATCAGTGTTTTGAACGTGACGGATGCATGTGTGGCAGTGGCCCATGGCCATATGATATGCATTCTGCCCCACACTTGTACAGTTCATAGGCGCATGTGCGCAACGTCACCTGAGCAGACTTACAGGCATTGGCCCGCGCGCGCGCCGCCGCACGCACGCACGCACGCGCACGCACGCACGCACGACGCACGGCACGCACGCACGCACGCACGTACGCACGCACGCACGCACGACCACGACGCACGCACACACACACACACACCACACACACACCCACACACACTATAGTGATGGCACAAAGCATTTTAACCATGCAGTGAAGGCCAAATCAGGGCGTTTGATAAAGGATAGGTCAGGCAACATGCCAGGCCTTGACCCTTGGTTGGGTTCCCGACATTTTCCCTATTGATTTCACTGATTTCACTATTTCATGTTTACTCAGCCGACACTTCCCTATTGATTTCACTATTTCTGTTTGCTTAGCCGACACTTCCCGTTTTGATTTCACTATTTCTGTTTATTTAGCCGACACTTGATTTCACTATTTCGTTTGCTTAGGCGAGACTTCCCCTATTGATTTCACTATTTCTGTTTGCTTAGGCGAGACTTCCCCTATTGATTTCACTATTTCTGTTTGCTTAGGCGAGACTTCCTCTATTGATTTCACTATTTCTGTTTGCTAAGGCGAGACTTCCCTATTGATTTCACTATTTCTGTTTGCTTAGGCGAGACTTCCCCTATTGATTTCACTGTTTCTGTTTACTTAGCCGACACTCCCCGTTTTGATTTCACTATTTCTGTTTACGTAGCCGACACCCCCAACTGATTTCACTATTTCTGTTTACGTAGACGACACTCCCCAATTGATTTCACTCTTTTTGTTTACGTAGCCGACGCTCCCCAACTGATTTCACTCTTTCTGTTTACGTAGACGACACTCCCCCAATTGATTTCACTCTTTCTGTTTACGTAGACGACACTCCCCCAATTGATTTCACTATTTCTGTTTACGTAGACGACACTCCCCCAATTGATTTCACTATTTCTGTTTACGTAGACGACACTCCCCCAATGGATTTCACTATTTCTGTTTACGTAGACGACACTCCCCCAATGGATTTCACTATTTCTGTTTACGTAGACGACACTCCCCCAATGGATTTCACTATTTCTGTTTACGTAGACGACACTCCCCCAATGGATTTCACTATTTCTGTTTACGTAGACGACACTCCCCCAATGGATTTCACTCTTTCTGTTTACGTAGGCATAGCCGCTGCGCTTTCTGGCCTCCTGGGTTAAAGATGTGCGGGGTACATGGAGTAGTCCGCGCACCGTGACGGGTCGTCGATGATGACACTGACACTGACAGGTTGTCGAGCGGGGGACTAAAGGGTGGTGAGGGTGGAGGTGGGGTGATGGTGGGATAGGTTGTGGGAACGGGAAGATCTGGGGTGGCGGGGGCCGGGGGGGAGGGGGTGGTGGTAGTGAACGATGGGGGTGGATGAGTGCATATCCCACCTCTTCCTACCCCCACCCGTATCCTCCCTGACCTGAGCTAGCTCTCAACACGTCACTGGATGTCTCTTTCTCTCTCTTTACCACACACACCACACACACACACACACACACACACACACACACACACACACACACACACACACACACACACACACACACACACACCACACACTCACTCACACACACGCACGCACACACACCAGACACAGACACAGCACACACACACCACACACACACACACACACACACACACACACACACACACACACACACGCACGCACGCACGCACGCACGCAGGCACGACGTACGCACGCACGCACGCACGCACGCACGCTCGCAAGCACGCACGCAGGCACGCACGCACGCAAACACGCACGCACGCACGCACGCACGCACACTCACACACACACGCACGCACGCACGCACGCACGCACGCACGCACACACGCACGCACGCACGCACACACACACACACACACACACACACACACACACACACACCACACACACCACACACACACACACACACACACACGCTTGGAAACATATTTCTTATCGATTCGATGAAAAACATGGCGTTGTAGAAACAGCCGATTTTAATAAATGTATGTGAAAGAAAAATAGTGGAAAAAAAGGATCTGAGAGAAAAGAAAAGGGATATTGCTCCCTGGGCGTCTTGTCGTTGTCTCTTCTTGGTTTGTCCGCTTCTTTCGCTTTTTACCCCCTCCTCCCCCTCTCCTCCCTTTTCACCCTCCGCTAATCACGTTTCGTGTGTGTGTGTGTGTGTGTGTGTGTGTGTGTGTGTGTGTGTGTGTGTGTGTGTGTGTGTGTGTGTGTGTGTGTGAATCCTGCGGCTCTTTTAGTCTTTTTGGTTTGATTTTGAATTTTTTTTCGAGACGCTGATTCCAGATCCGCCGGTGATCATCAATTTTTCTCTCAATTCCTCTCAACCTCCTCTTCTCATCAAAGAAAGGAAGAAACACTAGCGCTAGCAAAAGACCTGGAAGATGAGTGCCAGAAAGTCCAATTGTCCCTTCTCATTGAACTACTCCTTGATAATGTCACTGGCAAGATGGATCACAGCAGCAGTTCAGGAGCAAACCGTCAACCTAAAATTTGTACATTATGTTTGAACCCCCATAAACTCTCTTTGGGATTGCCCCAAGGTTCTCCGCTCTCCCCTGTTCTGTACAATGTTTACTTTGCAGACCTCAACAGAAACGGAAAGGCTCAATTGTTTTTCTTTCTTTTTCTTTCAACCTGTTGTTGTACTCCCAGTTCTTATAGAATAGGGAGTACTTTACAATGGGAACGAAGAATTGCTGTCTGTGTGTCTGTGTATCTGTGTGTGTGTCTGTCTGTCTGTCCGTGGCCAAAATGTGTTCCACTCGCTCCAGACAAAACCTCTGAGTCGATCTTTCTGAAAATGTGTAGGTATGTTCATTATGGGTCACAGATGATGCCCCATGTTTTATTTTACCGTTATAGCTGTTACTAACGGCTATAACGGCGCCATAACGGTTTTCTTCTTTATGGATAATCTCAGAAAGTACTTGGCCGATCTCTCTGAAAATTTGTAGGCATCTTCATTATGGGTCACAGATGATGGCCAATGTTTTATTTTACCAGAATAGCCATTACTAACGGCTATAATGGCCCCAAACGATTTTTACTCGTTATTGAATATATCACTCGTATTCAAGATAAACAGGTAGTACGTTTATATGCTTTTCATCCTTTTCTTTTTGACGATTTTAAGTTGCGTTGTTCTATCCCCACTGGTTCATTCTTACGTTGTTCTTTATTTCTGTCTTTTTTTTCCTTTCATCTTTTTTCTCATTTTTCTGCCTCCCCCTCACCCCTCACCCCTCTCTCTCTTTCTTCCTTTCTGATCCCGCCGTTGTTTTTCCATTTTTCTGTCTTCCGTAATCTTTACTCTGTACTTCATTCTTCTTTCTTCCATTCTTCTCTCATCCTGTGTCTGACTTCCTCTCTGCCGTTCTTCGGTCTTCCTTCCTTCCTTCCTTCCTTCCCTTCTTCCTCTTTCTCTCTCTCTCAGGGTCAATTTCCAAATCCGACACATCCAATATCCTGTCAAACAAGCTGGCCGGCAGGTCCTCCAGACAGACATTTTGATAAGTTGATTCCCGGTGACCCATTCAGAGCTGTGCCCTGCTCACGTTGTTCCCCGGACAATATTGAGCGATGGCGGGGGAGAGCAGTACAAGCAAAACTATAGATTCCGTGGTGGGGCAATTTCGACTAGCCCACGCTCTAGCCCTTCCCCATCGTCCATACCACAATCCAGATTCTCCCCTCCCCCACCCCTCTTCACCAAACTGTACAGTCTGGACTGCTTGCAGGCCAAGTGTTCCCCAACCCGAAGTATCCCCACCTTTACCCCACAAACTCTGTCAGATATTACGTACGTGGTTAGGCATGAAAAGTGTGTGTGTGTGTGTGTGTGTGTGTGTGTGTGTGTGTGTGTGTGTGTGTGTGTGTGTGTGTGTGTGTGTGTGTGTGTGTGTGTGTGTGTGTGTATGTATTTCAGTATTTTGGCATTAAGCCCTAGGCCTTGTGTTTTCGAAACAGTTTGAAAATAGGAATATTAATGACTTAAAAGCCAAGAGCCGCTCTCTACCTGAATTTGAACGGACAAAAAAAACACTTATCCCTGCGCGTGCACACACACACAACACACACACACACACACACACACACACACACACACACACACACAACACACACCACACACACACACACCACACACACACACGCGCGCGCGCGCGCGGACACACACACACACTCACGTGCGCACACACGCATACACAAATGCACATGCACACAAACACGATCTACTGATAGTGTGCAAGCACGCTTGTGTTTGTGTGTGTGTGTGAATGTGTGTGTGTGTGTGTGTGTGTTGCGTGCGTGCGTGCGTGCGTGCGTGCGTGCGTGCGGCGTGGTGCGTCGGCGTGCGTTGTCGTGCGTCGCGTGCTTCGTAGCGTGCGTGCGTCGCGTCGCTCCGCGCGCGCGCGCGCGGCGGGGATGTGTGTGTGTAAGTGTGTGTGTGTGTGGTGTGTGTGTAGTGAGTGTGGAGAGAACCCACGAGAGAGAGAGAGATGAGAGACGACCGAGCCAGAAGAGAGAAGAGGAAGAGTGTGCTTGCGTGCGCGTGTGTCAGTGCTGTGGTTGCGTGCACGCATGCGTGCGTGTGTGCGTGCGTGTTGTATGCGTGTGTTATGCGTTGCGGGTGTGTGTATGTGCTGATTGCGTCAAAGATGAGTAGAAGGAAAATGGTAGCGTTCTACGTTCTGGATCGAATTACAGTAATTAAATGGCATAAGCACTCTTGCACATGTATTTCATTTAGGACAACAGTTCCAGCATCTGACTCAATTAAAACTGAAAGCAGAACGTTGCACTGAGCTGTAAACTTCGAGATGAGAAATCGACGTTTAAAGCATCCAACCAAAGATATTCGGGGCGTACTCTTTGCTGGCCGCGTGAAACGTGCCGTATCACCCCCAGCCCAACCCTCCCTCCGGAGAAAGGGGACTTTCCGCTCACCCGAGGGAATAATTCACACATGACGTGCTAGTCTTTTCCAGAACAAGAGTGGGTTTGCGAGTGATCTTTTTTATGTGGAAGGGATATCGGACCGAGTGGTAAGGCTGTGAGGGGGTGGTGGTGGGGTGTGGGGTGGTGGGGGGTGGGGTGGGGGTGGGGGTGGGGTGGGGGTGTAGAGCATAACGGGAGGTGGAAGGGGAAGGTGGAGAGGGGGGCAGTTTAGGCATGTCACACACCCTCAGCTGTCGAGGCAGTGTAGGCGGCAGGCAGGGGGACAGCATGGACAGCATAGACAGCATAGACAGCATGGACAGCATGCTGCGCCTGGACGCCCAGGCTGGGCAGACAGTACAGTATAAACTGGCCCATGTGTCCAGGGGGGACAGTTTGGCGGGGGATGCAGTGTGGACTGTGACACATGTGAATGAAGCAACAGATGAAGTCACGATTGAGGGTGTCGACACTGTAAGCGTCTGAGAGAAGTAGCTCTCCGGCAGAATACGACACCACCACCCACCACCACCACCACCACCACAATTAACGATTCTGAGAGAATGGACATGGGTATTAGTCAACATCAATTCAACTTACTCTCTATTTCAGTCAGAAATTGCCACCGTCATTACAGGCCAGATGACTTCTTGTTGTGGTTGTATTTGGAGAGAGGGGCATCTTGTGTGTGTGTGTGGTGTGTGTGTGTGTGTGTGTGTGTGTGTGTGTGTGTGTGTGTGTGTGTGTGTGTGTGTGTGTGTGTGTTGTGTGTGTTTTGTGTGTTTAAGTTCTTTTTTGTGGGCATTCTTTTACGTTTTATCTTCGGTTTCTTTTCTTAGTCCGTTTGCTTTTGCTTGCTTATTTTGGGCGCGTTTGTCTATTCATTTTTTTTTCTGCTTTGAACATTGGTGTAACACTATAACTCCAACGCACTCTTTCCTTTGTGCTTGATACCAACGGCTTTGAAAGGAACTCACCACAGCTACGGATTTGGGGAACAAATCAGAGCTGAAGGTTCCACAACAGTAAGGCTTGGAAGGTCATATGCCCCCCCCCCCCCATCAACCCCCCTCCCTTTCCCGGACAGTTTATGCTTATCAGTGAGATTAAGAACGACAAAGAGGATTATTAAGTTGTATTCTACTCTGAGATAACACACTAGTATACACTCTATTCTTCCTTTCATAATCTAACCCGGAATCAACCAGACCGTCAGGTACAGACACTTGCAGTGTTGGATATGAAATTGGAACAACAATCCCAGAGATGCATCATTTAAGAGGATGAAACAAAAGTGTATGATTTTAGCGTTCCGATGTGAACCCATAACGCACTCAACTCCGGGTGTGAGCGGGTCAGTGCCGGAAAATATATGAGTAAACGCTTCTGATGGGATTTGGCCTCAAGACGTTCACGCTGCCAGTCTGCAACGCTGGCCACTGGACCATGAGGGCTAGTTCCAAACCTGACCTTAGGAATGCGCTCAGCCTGTTTCCTGGACACCTCTACAGAGAGAGAGAGAGGGGGGGGGAGAGAGAGAGAGAGAGAGAGAGAGAGAGAGAGAGAGAGAGAGAGAGAGAGAGAGAGAGAGAGAGGGAAGCAGGGAATGCGTTCAGTCTGTCTCTGAACACCTCTAGACAGGGTGGGGGGTGGGGGTTGGGGATGGTGGGGGCAGGGAACAATCGACACGGCAATGTGTGACTGTGAAGTTGGTGCTCTGTCAGATACCTGAGGTAGATATTTGTGAAAAACCCGAGGTAGAGGGCTATGTCAGATACCTGAGGTAGAGGGCTATGTCAGACACATGAGGTAAAGGGCTATGTCAGACACCTGAGGTAGAGGGCTATGTCAGACACCTGAGGTAGATGGCTATGTCAGACACCTGATGTAGAGGGCTATGTCAGACAGCTGAGGTAGAGGGCTATGTCAGACAGCTGAGGTAGAGGGCTATGTCAGACAGCTGAGGTAGAGGGCTATGTCAGACACCTGAGGTAGAGGGCTATGTCAGATACCTGAGGTAGAGGGTTCTGACAGACACCTGAGGTAGAGGGCTATGTCAGATGCCTGAGGTAGAGCGTTATGTCAGATACCTGAGGTAGAGGGTTGTGACAGACACCTGAGGTAGAGGGTTCTGACAGACACCTGAGGCAGAGGGCTATGTCAGATGCCTGAGGTAGAGCGTTATGTCAGATACCTGAGGTAGAGGGTTGTGACAGACACCTGAGGTAGAGGGTTTTCACAGACACCTGAGGTAGAGGGTTCTGACAGACACCTGAGGTAAGGGTTGTGATAGACACCTGAGGTAGAGGGTTCTGACAGACACCTGAGGTAGAGGGTTCTGACAGACACCTGAGGTAGAGGGTTCTGACAGACACCTGAGGTAGAGGGTTCTGACAGACACCTGAGGTAGTGTTCTGACAGACACCTGAGGTAGAGGGTTCTGGCAGACACCTGAGGTAGAGGGTTCTGACAGACACCTGAGGTAGAGGGTTCTCACAGACACCTGAGGTAGAGGGTTCTGACAGACACCTGAGGTAGAGGTTCTCACAGACACCTGAGGTAGAGGTTCTCACAGACACCTGAGGTAGAGGTTTCACAGACACCTGAGGTAGAGGGTTCTGACAGACACTTGAGGTAGAGGTTCTCACAGACACCTGAGGTAGAGGTTCTCACAGACACCTGAGGTAGAGGGTTCTGACAGACACCTGAGGTAGAGGTTCTCACAGACACCTGAGGTAGAGGTTCTCACAGACACCTGAGGTAGAGGTTCTCACAGACACTTGAGGTAGAGGGTTCTGACAGACACCTGAGGTAGAGGTTCTCACAGACACCTGAGGTAGAGGTTCTCACAGACACCTGAGGTAGAGGTTCTCACAGACACCTGAGGTAGAGGTTCTCATAGACACCTGAGGTAGAGGTTCTCATAGACACCTGAGGTAGAGGGTTCTGACAGACACCTGAGGTAGAGGGTTCTGACAGACATCTGAGGTAGAGGGTTCTGACAGATACCTGAGGTAGAGGGTTCTGACAGACACCTGAGGTAGAGGGTTTCTGACAGACACCTGAGGTAGAGTGTTCTGACAGACACCTGAGGTAGAGGGTTTTGACAGACACCTGAGGTAGAGGGTTCTGGCAGACAGCTGAGGTAGAGGTTCTCACAGAAAAATGAGGTTGAGGGCTGTTAAATATGCACTACAGCCTGCCAGTAGACTACAGAATTCATAAATACAGCTACTAGCTTATTATCTGCTTGCCTGATTTCTGTGTGGGGTTTCTTTTTAATGCTATGATGACAATTTTTAATGAAATATATTAGAGATCATTGTTTAGCCATTTACACTGATAAGTTTTCAGGAATGTCAAAGCTTTATTTGCGGCCATGGTCACACGCGCGCGCGCGCGCGCGCGCACACACACACACACACACCACACACACACACACACACACACACACACACACACACACACACACACACACATACACACACACACACACACACACTCACTCACTCACACACACATATACACTCACTCATACACTCACAGGTACACAAGCACACACACACACATACACACACAGATATATACACACACGCGCGCGCGCGCGCGCACACACACACACATAAACACACACGTGCGCGCGCGCACGCGCGCGCGCACACACACACACACACACACACACCACACACACACACACACACACACACACACACACACGCACGCACGCACGCACGCACGCACGCACGCACGCACGCACGCACGCACGCACGCACGCACGCACGCACGCATATACAACACACACACACACACACACACACACACACACACACACACACACACGCGCGCGCGCGCGCGCGCGGCGCGCGCGCGCGCTCTCTCATGTATATATAACTATTCACATCCCCAGGTCAATTTACCTTGAAATGTTCTGGTTTGTGTTCAGACATTTGAAACAGCTGAAAAGCCTGAATACTGAGATGATTTCTCATTTTTGATGAACCGCCGAAGAACTGTACGAATAAGACGTTACATGAAAAATGTTTCAGAAGAAAAAGAAACAATCGGGGGGGGGGGGGGGGGGGGGGGTAGCACCTCTCCACCAAAATCATTCTAGCTCATTAAATTCAGCTTACAAACTCCACGCGCTCCCCGTCGACTAAGTTCTTCCAGGTATTGTCTGGCGGGCGAGGTTCCAGTACTGTCTTCAATGATAAATCGTTCGTGAAAAGAAAAGAAGGGAGTCTGACGACATGCCAACGTTCGATTTTCACCGGTCTGCTACACACTGCTGAAATTCCCAGTTCCAAAGTATCTGACTGAATCAATTTGGATGAAGGTCTGAGACGGTCTCACTTTCTCTCTGTTTGATCCATTTGCTCTCTGTCTGTCTGTCTGACTCTCACTCTCTCTCTCTCTCTCTCTCTTCTCTCTCTCTCTCTCTCTCTCTCTCTCTCTCTCTCTCTCTCTCTCTCTCTCTCTTCCCACACACACCGGTCTGTCTCTGTGCCTCCAGATGAACAATGTATAGGGTCGATTCAGTATAAGTGAACCTTTCAGTTTCTCTTGGACCAGTCAACACATTTCTCCATTTGCATTCAATTCTTCAGGCTGGCTCTTTAAACACTTTGTGTACTGTATTCGCACGCATCATAACATCCTGCTTGCTTTGATTACTAGCTCGTTTTGATACCCTCTGATGAACTATTTCAGATTAATTAACCTCAGTTGATAAACTGAAGCTGTTTTAATTCTCTCATCTTGCAGTTAGTAGTTAGTCCCAATCAATCGCCGAGTCATCAAGTAATCTGTTCCAGATATCATCTATTGTGGTGAAGGAGGTCATGACATTGTCTTCTGTGGTTAAAACATTTGGTCAATAATATCACGCGTAATTTTATCAACATATATTGTAAGTGTCATACAGATTCCAGTTCTAGTTGTATCATTATAGCTCGGCTAACCACACTTAGCCTCGTCATGGCTGTCACATTCACACACACAACACACACACACACACACACACACACACACACACACACACACACACACACACACACACACACACACACACACACACACACACACACACACACACACACACACACACACACACACACACACATGTCTAGAAATGTAAAATCATCGAAAAAAACATTCTGAAACAGGAACAACAAAATCAGTGCATGACATGGTACCAGACTAGTGACGAAATCAGTGCATGACGTGGTACTAAACTAGTGACATCATAAAATCAGTGCATGACGTGGTACCAAACTAGTGGCATCATAAAATCAGTGCATGACGTGGTACCAAACTAGTGGCATCATAAAATCAGTGCATGACGTGGTACCAAACTAGTGACATCATAAAATCAGTGCATGACGTGGTACCAAACTAGTGGCATCATAAAATTAGTGCATGACGTGGTACCAAACTAGTGGCATCATGCGGCACACCACACCAGGCTGCGATGAGAGCGCCAGGCATTCCTCTTGAGTTTTACGCGCAGTTTAATAAAAGAACGAGAAAGAGTCAGACTCTCGCACACGCAGCGCTGACAAGCAGTCAGTCAGACAATCAGAAGAGACTAAAGGTTACAATTATTACTCGAACAAAACTCTTTCTGCGGTGGTTTTACAAAATCACACATACATATTTCATATTTCAGAACATTAACCAGCTCCTCACGGACTCAAAAATGCCTTTTTCTTGTCAAAGTTTGACATCAACACTGCCACACAAATATGTTGTTGCGAACAAAATCCCATTGGTCCTCAACGACCTGTGACAGTTTTCTCTCCTGATTTTGGTCTCAGC
>CM031612.1:17237904-17242904 GCA_018398815.1 Conus ventricosus | reverse complement strand
AAAATAAATCCAAGCAATCAGATTAACGTCTGCCTTGAGATGAAATTACTACGGGCTCCGTTTGGAAGACGGCAACCACACAGTGGAGTATAATCCGCTCAGTGACGCGTCTCTGACGGTGCTGCTCAATTTTGCTGACCAACGCTGCAGCTGTCTATGTCACTAGGGCCTGATTAATGCAGTAATACAGCACGAAAATAAGCATTGAGCACAGCCCTGTCACGCAGTGTGAGACAGAAATGGAGCTCCACATCATATTCATTACGTTCATCCTCACTGACCAGCATGAGAAAAAGCCTGAAACATGTTGCCCTGTACACCCTATTGTCGTGGTGACCTCAAGTTTGGACTTTCTGTCCACGTCCGTGGCCTGGCTGAGTTCTAGCTGAAAAAGGTGTTCTTTTTCATTCTTAACTTTGAGCTTATCTTGGAGCGTTCTGTTTTACAGTTGGAGTGTTTATTTTAAGTGTGGTGTTAATATTGCATATGTGATGGTGGTTTGTGGTGGTGATGTGCGCGACTCTGTGTGTGTGTGTGTGTGTGTGTGTGTGTGTGTGTGTGTGTGTGTGTGTGTGTGTGTGTGTGTGTGTGTGTGTGCGTGTGTGTGCGTGTGTGCGTGTGCGTGTGTGTGTGTGTGTGTTGTGTGTGTGCGTGCGTGCGTGCGTGCGTGCGTGCGTGCGTGCGTGCGTGCGTGCGTGCGCGTGCGTGGGTGCGTGGTGCGCGGGTGCGCGCGTGCGCGCGTGCGTGCGTGTGTGTGTGTGTGGTTCGTTTGATCTTGCTTTTTACATAAAGTGAAATGTTTCATGGGATCTGAAGAGAAAACGGCAATAGCTGAAAGCTCTGAAATCCTCATATTAACGCTTTGTTACATCTTTGTTTATGCAGCATACATCACATGATTGTCTCGCACACACACACACACACACACACACACACACACACATACGCACGCACGCACGCACGCACGCACGCACGCACGCACGCACGCACGCACGCACGCACGCACGCACACACACACACACACACACACACACACACACACACACGTACATGTCTGTCTCTTGCGGTAGAATATATCCCATCCTCTCCCGCTTCTTCATCTTCGAGCCCCCACCCCCACCCCACCCCCAATCCTCCGTCCCGCTCCCCCTCCCCAGCTCGCTCCATTTCACACAGATCAAAGTCAGTAGCTTGTTTGTCCCCAGGGATCGTCTGGAGAGCGGGTGTCAAGGCGTGGTAGCCATGGGAAGTCACTCTGCGACAAACTCTGCCCCCCCACCCCCATCTTCCTTTCTCTCCCCTCCCCCTTTCTCTCCCCCAGCTCACTTCCCTAGGACAGTATGATGAGTGAGTGGAGGACTCCATGGGATCCTGCTCACTTCCCTAGGACAGTATGATGAGTGAGTGGATGACTCCATGGGATCCTGCTCACTTCCCTAGGACAGTATGATGAGTGAGTGGAGGACTCCATGGGATCCTGCTCACTTCCCTAGGACAGTATGATGAGTAAGTGGAGGACTCCATGGGATCCTGCTCACTTCCCTAGGACAGTATGATGAGTGAGTGGAGGACTCCATGGGATCCTGCTGGCTTCAGCACTACTATTTTCATAGTAAAACAGTTTTTTGACTGCAGATCCCCTGTGCAAAATGCTAAATGTCTTTGAGGATTCTCAGAAGATTTTGGAATAGAAACAAAAGAAAGACAGAACAAATATCAACAAAGTTTCGGTCATAGACCGTCTTCAGGAGGTTTTTTTTTTCTCTTTTATGTCACAAGCCCTGAAGACGGTCTATGACCGAAACGTTGTTGATATTTGTTCTGTTCTTTTTTTTCTATTTTAAAATCTTCTGAGAATCATCAAAGACATTGAGCATTACTGTTTTCATATTTTTCTTTTCATACAGTCTATTCTGCCACTGCATTCGTCAGAATACATTCTTCATTTCGCGATCGCTTTTACGACATTCGAAATAAGTTGAAGTCTTATGTCTTTAGTTCCAAAACTAAACTAGAGCCCTGCTGATTAAGATAGAAATAAATGTCTTGCATGACGTCATTGCCTTGTGATGCCTTATGTAATTTGAGATCCCTCCCCCACCCCCCTTCTCCAGGAGCATATGCATTGTTTCGACGAGATTATGATGTGAGTACAGCCATTTTTCGTGCGAAAAGGTGCTTTCTCGTTGAAATGGCTAACATCATGTTAAAATAACTTCTTGGCTGTTTGATCTGGTGATTTGCTGATCTGACATGAAAATAGCAGTAGTCCCTCACGATATTTTTCTCTCTGCAAGTGAAAAGTCAGTATGGCGTTTTAAATGACGTTTTCCCCCCCTCTCCCCCCCCCCCTCCCCCTCCCCTGTTCCCCCCGCCCCCAATCTGTTATTTTCTCATTCCATGCGCTGGACTCCTGTCATACCGCACGACCTCTTCCCATCAGCATCACCATCGCTTACTGTTGACAGGGATGTCAACATGGAGGCTTGAATTTGGGGTGTTCACGCGGTTCTCAATCTTCACAACTTTGCAGTTCTTTCATTCAGAATCAGCCCAACAGCTTCATTCCGTCGCTTTGCCTGTTTGGGACCATCTGGTAAATGACGAAAGGTAATCGAGAATACGAAGTATCAGTATTGGAATTTCTTTTGTGTGAAAGCTGTTCATGCTTGCGCGCGCGCGTGTGTGTGTGTGTGTGTGTGTGTGTGTGGCGCGCGTGTGTGTGTGTGTGCGCGTGTGTGTGTGTGATGGAAATATGGGGAAGATATTTGATGGGACGAACATGTCGAAAGTATCAACATTGTTGTCGTCGTAGTCGTTGCCATCATCATCATCATCATCATCATCATCATCATCATCATCATCATCATCATCATATGTAGGTCGTCAATGTTCCGTGATGGGACCTCCATCCAGTCATCATTGATCCAGACGCCTCTTAGTTCTCACGTCTGGATAAAATGTGTGTGTGTGTGTGTGTGTGTGTGTGTGTGTGTGTGTGTGTGTGTGTGTGTGTGTGTGTGTGTGTGTGTGTGTACGTGTGTGTGTGTGTGTGTGTGTGTGCGCGCGCGTGTGCGTGTGCGTGCGTGCGTGCGTGCGTACGTGTATGTGTGTGTGTCATGTGTGTGCGTGTGTGCGTGCGTGCGTGCATGCGTGCGTGCGTGCGTGCTTACGTAAGTGTGTATATATATGCGTGCACGCGCGCACGTGCGTGCGCGCGCGTGCGCGCGCGCGCGCGCGTGTGTGTGTGTGTGTGTATTCAAAGATTACAAACAAGCAGAATATCTTCTCCCGATCCGACCCTTTCACTGAGATGGGACTACTAACAATCCAGAAAGAGGGAAACACAGAGAAACAGACACACAGACAAACAGACAGAGACATAAGGACAGACAGAAACACGAAGAGACAGAGAGAGGGAGATTATGTTTAGCTCTTCATCGCCAGGTGATTTACGTAGCTGTCTGTCCTCTGCTTCTGTAGCAACACTCACAATGTCCGGCACCACGACAGAAAAGCATTGTCCTTTGTAAGATTTTTTTTTGGGTCACGTCGCAAGTAACACGACAGTGTTGGGAGCTCCGGAGAAAAGTGGCGATTTTGCTACTTTCAAGTAACTAAGAAGCCACAATGTGCGTCGATTAGCAGTGCAATCAACAGCTGACCCCCCCCCCCCCCCCCCGCATGAAGCAATCATAAAGTTTTGATGTGTTTTGGGCACTTTTAATTGTAATTTTCACGGTAATTTGGGCGGAAGGTGAACCGGAAGTCGCCAGCGAACCGGAAGTGGCCATTGTTTATATCTGCACGTCGGCATCGTACATGCATGGAGAGGAAAAGAAAGCAGTGTGCGAAGTCAGCGTCTAGTGGTTCGGACACCTCCTTCAATACACCTCCTCCTAGTTCCAGCAGTAAGAAGTGCAAGGCTTCAGGAGGAGATACTCAGCAGACGGAAGATGAACTTTCTGTGAACTTTTCCCTAGGCCAGAACAGTGCCGAGTTCGACAGCAAGGAAAGTAGAAACGTAAATTCAGACAGTCGCAGTATGGGTGACAACAACGAGGTTTTCTCTCTCGGAGTTGAACAGGGTGCAACTAATGATGATATTATGTTGAAACTGTGTGGGGTCAGCAAGACGCTGGAGAAAGTGATGGAGACGGTGGAAGAACTGAAATCAGTCATTTTCACTTTACAAACTGATAATGACAAATTGAAAACGGAGGTGCAAGGTCTGAGGGATAGGGAAGATCAGCTTAAGGATAACATCAGAGAAGTGAAATTCACTGCAGAGTTAGCAGATCGCAGAAGTGAAGAGTTGTCTGCTTATATCAGACGCAACAACCTCAGAATATTTGGTGTCAGTGAAAATAGTCAGGGCAGAGTGGAGACACACAGCAGAGTGCGAAAACAAAGTGCTATCTCTCTTCAAGGAGAAATTGAAGATTAAGGTCGATCCCAGAGATATCGAGGCTGTACACCGGGTGGGTGGTCCCAAGAAGGGGCCTCGGACGCTGCAAAACGGCCGCGGGGGATTATTGTACGGTTCGTGTCCAGGCGAACGCGCGACGAGGTGCTCTATGCACGCAGAAATCTTCGAGGAACAAAGATCTTGATGGTGGAAGACTTGACACCCCGGGCCTACGCTCTGTTGTGTGCGACAAGGGACAACAAAAGAGTCTGTGACAGCCTGGACTAAAAATGGGAAAGTGTTAATGAAGACATTGACGGGGAAGATAGTTCAGGTGGATTCGATTGCAGATGCCTCCAAGTATATGACTGAGTGTGAAGAGACTGTGGCCTCGCCAAAGCCGTCCACCAGTGGGAAGGGATAGTACTGTTTGAGCTGCATTTATTTCATAGTGAGACAGAAAAAGTAGGCCAATAATGTCCTTGTGTCTGAACTGTAAAGTGCAAGATTATGTGAAACTTATGACACTCTAGCAGTTTAATAGTATACCTAACACCAGTATTATGTTGCCGGTGAACTTTCACTAGGTTTA
>CM031612.1:17230579-17237804 GCA_018398815.1 Conus ventricosus | reverse complement strand
GCGTTTTCTTGAGGGGGGTTATCCCTTCTAGGACTAAAAAACAGACAGACAACACCACACACACACACCCACACAACACACACCCACACGCACCACGCACCCGCACGCACGCACGCCCCACCACGACGCACGCACGCAGCACCCCCCACACACACAACACACACACACACACACCACAAGAGGTCCTGATGACGTTCAGTTTCATTGAGGGAAGGCTGGTGATGTTGTTCTTCCCTCAAAACCTGCCACGGATACGACTTGCAGCTTTACTGAAAACAACGTTTTTGAACACATTCAGACAAACGTATCTCTTAAGATAGACAGGCAAGTCATTGTGACCCTTTCTGTCCAGTAGGCGAGACTCATGCGTTAATCCTGGCCTGGTTGTATTTGTCTCCCCCAAAATATCTAATAAAACTGAATTACCTACAAATCTGTCTCATATCACTACTGCGAGTAGAAAATCGCTATACAACAATCTTCCACTGCAGCCACTGAAAGACACAACAGCTTGAGTGGTCAGCTGTGCTGTACGATAAGTAATCGAAGCACTGTCAGTCACGTTGATAATGGCTAAGGATGGTGTAAAGAGCCTTTGTCCCGACCCCTTCCCCCCTCCAACACACACACACACGCACACACACACACACACACACACACACACACACATCACACACACACACACACACACACACACACACACACCACCGCACGCACGCACGCACGCACGCACGCACGCACGCACGCACACACACACACACACACGCACGCACGCACGCACGCACGCACGCACGCACGAACGCACGCACACACACACACGTTGATAAAATAGCGTGTCTGTACCTTGAAAGTACGTGACAAATTAAGTACTCGTTAATCAAGAGGTGGCAGGATAAAATATTTCGCCACGGCTTCCCTGTATTTCATCATTGGCGACGAACGTTCAATCACATTCGTCATGAACCACTTCCGGGTGCCACACTCGCTGCGCACTGCCAGAGTGTCGCTGGATTGGCCATGCTCTTCTCTCCGGAAACCACACATGCACCCATACCTGCTGTTCTGGAAGGACGCTCACTGTCTGCAGGTGAACCACCGTCTGAGTGTGCTTCAGACGTGACAGTTTCACATCACCATTGATGAAGTGTCGCAAAAGAACCTGTCAACGTTTGAACAGGAGGTAGACAGAACTAGTCAGATTATTATCATTATCATCATCATCATCATCATCATCATCATCATCGTCGTTGTCGTCATCATCATCATCATCATCATCATCATCATCATCATCATCATCATCATCATCATCATTGTTATATTATCATTATTATTATTTTTATAATAATAATAATTATTATTATTATTATTTAAAAATTATTATTATTATCACTATCATTGTTATCATTATTATTAGCATTATCATTGTTGTTGGTCGTCATGGTTGTGGTGGTGGTGGTGTTGACGTTGTAGTTGTTTTCATTACTATAATTATTAGTACTACCATTATCATTATCATTATTATCATTATTGTTACTACTACTACTACTACACTACTACTACTACTACTACTACTACTACTACTACTATAATTATTATCATTATTTTTACTACTACTACTACTACTACTACTACTACTACTACTACTACTACTAACTACTACTACTACAACATTCGTCATTGTTGTTGGTATTGTTAAGAGAACTCAAACAGCGATTTCTTTGGTCAGAAAAAGCACAAAACGCTTTACAATCCACACTCTTGGTTACACGCTCTCCTTGTTGTTGTTGTCGTTATCAATACAGTAATTATTAGTTCTACCATTATCATTATTATTATTATTGCTTTTGTTGTTACGAGAACTTAATATTACGCATATTCTACCATTATCATAATTATTATTGTTATCAGTTTTTTTTTTAATTTGTATTAAGAGACTACAACGTATATTGCGCCTATCCTTGGCTAGACATCAAGCTCTAAACATTTTACAATCCACGCTCTCGTGTACACTACAGGCTGCCTACCCGGGTAGAGCTATGGAAAAGCTGCCTGCTGTTGCTACATTCAATTGTGTCCCGTGTCACTCAGTCGAAGATCAATCGTTTAGATTTATTATGCTTTCGGTGCATGCTATGGGTATATGCGCCAACCATGCAAATGGCCGAACACGGCTTCTCTTCCAAAAGTTGGTGATGGGATTTTACGTGTGTGGGAGGATGTTGTGCATGCGTTTACACACGGGACTTCGGTCAATAGCTCATTCGATGGATTTTTTTTGAACTGGAGTTAGAACCAATGATAACTCGGAGGGAAAACCCCACACACCGAAACGGTCCCGCGGACATTCGAGCCCGCAACCTCAAGATCATCGGAATGACGAGTCCGGCGCTCTACCCGCTGAGCTACTCCGGCTGAAATTGAACTCTAACTAGATGAAGGCGAAGAAGTGCCCCCCCCCCCCCTCTTCCCTCCCTCTTGCTTTACAGTTTCAAGTATCGGCATTTAGCTCTTGGTTCGTTTGCTCTTTTCTGAGACCAAAGTGTTGCCACCACGTGACTGAAGTACGGTATGGGGGAGAGACGAAAGGTAGGGACAGGACGGAGGTGGGCAGGGAGGGTGAAGAGGAGGAGAGACAAGGAGGGGGCATTGCTGGGAGAAAAGCAAGGGGCGGAATCTTCTCATTTGCAGAAAAAGTGACAGCTAGCTACCCGGCGTTGTCACTGTCAGTAGAGCAGATCTGTGGACTCGATAACCGATCTGTGATAGTCTCCCCTGCATTAGGACATGCCACCCCATCACCACAGAGGTTAGCGTCCTCCTGGCAACCATGATTCGCAGCTGCGTAGTGACGATTAAATTTGACAACTTACTGTGATTTGCATCTTTGCATACCTACTAAAGCTGGATATTCATGAAGGAAATGAAAGAATGGATAGCGATCGCAGCAGACTTATCGTGCTTTCTCATTATCTAGGCAGATTGTTTACTAGTTTATCAAAAATAGATTAACCGAGTTTATTGAAAATGGATAGCGATCGCAGCAGACTTATCGTGCTTTCTCAGTTATCTAGGTAAGATAAGATAAGATAATGTTGCTTATAGCCCAGCCGACCGCAAAGGGCCACATCAGGGCTGAGTTATCTAGTAGATTGTTTTCAATCTGTAAACGTCCTGTTGTTTTCAATAAACCCGTTAATCTATTTTAGATAAACTAGTAAACAAGTTATCTAGGTAGATTGTTTACTAGTTTATCTAAAATAGATTAACCGGGTTTATTGAAAACAACAGGACGTTTACAGATTGATAAACTGAGTTTCGCCAGAATCATTCCACTAGTAATCATGCATTCAGACACGAAGCTTTTATTTGACACTTTTTTAACTGGCCAAGTAAACGATTGTCGGGCGCATTCTTCTATCTTAAAGATAGTCTTTGCCATTTCATATCTAAATATCTAAATAAACTTCATCATTGAAAATTAGACGACAAAAATTGAAATGTTACTGGGAAAAAAAAAAAAAAAAAAAAAAAAAAAAAAATATATATATATATATATTATAAATATATATTATATATATATAATATATATATATATATATATATCTCACGAACAGTATAAAAACGTCCTTTAAAAATCCAAAAGAGCTCAACCGTATAGGGAGCAACATCTGTTAAAAAATATTTCTAGCACTTCATTTTAGAAATATTTTAACAATATATATAATAATAATATATATATATATATATATATATAAAGTTAGAGCCAAAACGCCACTCAGAATTCCAAAGTGCTCAACCAAGCAGGGAGCGACCATACCAGTTTAAAACAAGGTTTTAAATGAAAAAGTAAAAGGAAAAGGAAAAAGTAAAAGTAAAAGTTTTTACTTTTTCCATTTTAAAACCTTGTTTTAAACTGGTATAATATATATATATTATATATATAATATATATAAATAATATATATATATATATATATATATATATATATATATATAATCTGGAGCTTAAAAGTAGTCGACAAGAAAGATGTCCACATTCTTTGCTTGTAATCTGTATACCGAAGTCATTTGGAGAGTTTCTTGTTGACAAGTAACAGGTCTTCGCACTGATGTCACAGCACAGATGCCAGCGATAAACATTGTTTTGGGGCTATACACTTTCGTCATTATCACACACACTGTCACGCACGAACTGACACAGGTCGCCTCAGTGACAATTGTGGAGTGTGGCCCGTCCAGTGCCAGGTGGCAGTGACCGTGAAGTGCGTGAAATCCTGCCGGGAATTTGCTTACCTGTTAACTCTTGGAGGGGAGGGAGGAGATGTCAAGCTCGTCGGAATAGTGGGGTTTTTACGTGTGTAAACTAACGCTCGTGAAACTGGAGTTCTTCGATGTGTATGGGGAATTCCGTGAATGTGAGTGCTGTCTTGTGATTTTCCGAGGTGAACTCGGAGTGTCGTGGTGTGTCTGCAAGTTAGTACGAACTGAGGCGTTATTCCACGAAGGTTGGGTTGGCCTCGTGCTCAGGTTGTTCCTGCCGTTGGGGCAGGGGTTGGTGGTAGGGCCCTCGACCGACTTTTGAAGGTTTGGCTACCGGGTTGAAGACTGTCGATGTTTGGGTGTTCAGCGAGGGGTTCTGCACGTACCAGGCGTTGGCTGTCTGGCAGTGTCCCCGGCGACTGAGGGTGTCGTCCAGTGTGTCGTCCGCGTTTTGACTGTCGTGTTTGGTGTTCAGCGACGGGTTCTGCACGTACCAGGGCGTTGGCTGTCTGGCAGTGTCCCGGCGACTGAGGGTGCCCGTCCTTTGTGTGTCGTTCCTGTTGTTGTCAAGGTGAGCGTGTAAAGTAAGGGGAAGTCTGGAGGGCGGGTGTAGTTGGTTGTTTGTAGATATCATGGTTTCATCAACTTTGTGTTTCAGTTCCCGGAACGGGAGGTTTTCCCTTTTTAATTTGATTTTTATTCGCAAAGATTCTTTTTAGTGAACTTGGCTAGAGGAGGAGATTTAAATGTGCGGAAGTTTGAAGAGAAAGAAATATAATTTGAACTTAAGGTCGAGGGAAAAAAACCCGTAAATATGGAATGAAATAATGTGCTTTGCGGTTCTACATGATACAGATAGGTGAATGTGTTACAGCGGTACTGATGCGCTAAGACATAATATGTTGTACTTGGTAGGTCGCTGGTGTACAAGAATACGGTTTTAAGTTTGATAAAGATTGGTTATTTTCTGAGAGTGTACGTTGGTATCGAGGACGGGAACTTTTAATATAAAAAGAGGAACTGTCACGCGGTGCGTGCTAGGTACGGGGGGCAGACTGCTTGTGATGTGTCTGGGCGTGTGTGAGGTTTATTGTTTAGGTGACGGGTGGTGGTACCTCGGATAGACACGTCTTGTGGAAGTTCACTTTTGGCGTTTGCGCTTGGAATTAAACCGGTTGGATGGGCGGAAAGGAAAAATTTAGGGATAGTTATATTAAAAAAAAGAGTTGTTGTTTTTTTTCATTATTATTAAAGATTTACAGGTGAACTCATGATTGTGTTAAATACAATAGTTAGTATTTTAGATTACTTGGTATAGGTTATTACGATTAGAAATAGAAGAGAAAAAAATAGCAGATAAATAATAATAAAAGGTGTTAAGATATTTAGGAATTGTGTTTCAGAACCTAACATTGGTTTGTATATATGTATATGGTTGTTTTAGTCGACTGGGGTGCACTAGTTTTCCCAAAGATGTTTTCCGCAGCTTTGTGGTGTGGAGACAATGTATAGCAGCGCTCGGAAATCCTTGTCGAAAATTATGTAATTGGGATTGCCCCCGCGCTTGATAATTTCCGATGACATTTGTAGGATTATGATTGTGCCTGCTAAGATTTGGATAAGGGGTTCAATTATTTTTTTGGGTTTTGCTTGAAATGTGTTTGAATCTATTAAGCATGTTACTGAGTAATCGATCCTGAATTGTGACCGGTACTGTCGTCATAACGGTCGGATTGTCGTTTGTTCGTTGGGAGTGAATATGATTTATAATCTTATTGAATCATTGTCTGGGAACCTCGATGGGAAAAGAGGTCGTGGCATGTAATTCAATAGTTGTAATCACTTTTTTTGAAGGAATGGTTATAATTAAGTTGTGCTGTTGATGGGAAATGGAAAGTCCATGAAATTGGGTTTTAAAAGTGTAATGGAACATTTCTGGTGTGAGAGAATCTTGATGTCAAGGGGCTGGGTTTTATAATTTATGATTTAAAGTTCCAATTTGCTGTCGCACTTTGGGTTGTGACATGTAAAACACCGAGAACCATTTACTTTAGTGAAGCAACAAATAAGTATAACTGTATTCTTCTGTGGTAGTAAGACATTTCCTTTGCACAGGGTTTCCCGGGGAGTTGTGTGTCCTCCCCCACACGGCAAATCCGTGAGGGTCGGCCTCTCAGGTGGTGGGAGTTGGCACCGCCATCCCCACTGTCATCCCTGCCCACTTCTCTGCCGGAGTGGGGACGCACCCGGAGCCGCAGATGCGTTTTCCCGGGCGGGACGTCATCTCCCTTCCACAGTCCGAGGGTGTGGCAGTTCCTCTGACTTCAACTGTCTCTTCAGGTGGGGAGCGTCTTGAGGGCCCACCGCAGTATTCCATCAGCGTGTGACTCGCGGGTGTGGGTTGGGGTGCCCGGGAGGGAGGGAACCGCGTTCTTCGACGTGTCACAACGTTTCCCCTCCTGTTTCGTATCAAGCGCTTCATGTAAGGTTTTGTGTTTTGACGGTGCATTAGTGTTGAGGCCCGTCAAGCAGAACCGACGTTTCCATAACCATATCGGGAAACGCTGTGTTGCCGTTGTTTGTTTTTTTTTTGGTGTGTGTGGTTTTGTTTTTTTTTGGAAGAAGTTTTTTTTGCCGTGTCAAGTACCCCCCAGGGACTTCGGATGAATATTGAAAAATGACTTGGGTGGGGTTACCTGAACAATTGGTGTTGAATATTTGGGGTTGGGCTTTGGGGTCCCATGGGTTTTACACCGACACATAAAAATTAGTATAAGAATACATTTGAAAGAAAGAGACTTTGCGTGGGCATCTCAGGTTTATGAGGTATCAACCTTGTTTTTGGTTTTTTCAGCCTGGGGTTACCAGGGGGTGTGATGAGTCAACCCTTGTTCCTTCGGGTATTAGTCTTTGGTGGGCTGAGGTGTGTATTTGTCCTCCTGAGGGAAGGGTTGTTATATGTAAAC
>CM031612.1:17223079-17228079 GCA_018398815.1 Conus ventricosus | reverse complement strand
GCCATATTTTCTGTTTCCTAGTGTGATTACAGTACTGATGTTTAGCGTTTGCAAAGTCCCATACTTCTCCATGGGATTTCGCTGAAGTGTTTTTAACTCATTTGAAGTGTCCTGCTTTCCTGTTTTGCTTCTTGTATGGAGTTTTAGCTAGTTAAGGTCTCGTGATTATCCCATTTAAACACACTTTGAAGTTTTACCCCTTGTGAAGTCCGTTCGTTTCCTGCGTTAACGCAGTCGGGAGCTTTAATTTCTGTTGAGTGTCCTAATTCCCGAGATGGCTGCAGTTTCAGCCCTTCTGAAGTCTGCTTTTCCATGTGTGACTGCAGTACGCAGTTTTAGCTCTTCAAAAGTCTGCTTTTCCATGTGTGAGTGCAGAATGCAGTTTTAGCTCTTCAAAAGTCTGCTTTTCCACGCGTGACTGCAGTATGCAGTTTTAGCTCTTCAAAAGTCTGCTTTTCCATGTGTGACTGCAGAATGCAGTTTTAGCTCTTCAAAAGTCTGCTTTTCCATGTGTGACTGCAGAATGCAGTTTTAGCTCTTCAAAAGTCTGCTTTTCTACGCGTGACTGCAGTATGCAGTTTTAGCTCTTCAAAAGTCTGCTTTTCCACGCGTGACTGCAGAATGCAGTTTTAGCTCTTCAAAAGTCTGCTTTTCCATGTGTGACTGCAGAATGCAGTTTTAGCTCTTCAAAAGTCTGCTTTTCCACGCGTGACTGCAGTATGCACTTTTAGCTCTTTAAAAGTCTGCTTTTCCATGTGTGACTGCAGAATGCAGTTTTAGCTCTTCAAAAGTCTGCTTTTCCATGTGTGACTGCAGAATGCAGTTTTAGCTCTTCAAAAGTCTGCTTTTCCACGCGTGACTGCAGTATGCAGTTTTAGCTCTTCGAAAGTCTGCTTTTCCATGTGTGACTGCAGAATGCAGTTTTAGCTCTTCAAAAGTCTGCTTTTCCATGTGTGACTGCAGAATGCAGTTTTAGCTTTCGAAAGTCTGACTTTCCGCGTGTGACTGCAGAATGTAGTTTTAGCTCTTCTGAAGTCTGCTTTACCCACATGTGACTGCACTATGGAGTTTTAGCTCTACTGAAATCTGTCTTTTCACATATGATCCCAAAATGACGTGTAGATTCTGTTAGGTGTCCTGTTCCGCCAGGCGAGTGCTGTGTGATGTTTTAGCTCTTCTTAAATCTACTCACCATGTGACCTCGACATAGAGGTTATTTCCTGTTCCTCTCCAACGTAACTGCAGCACATGGTTTTAGCTTTTGTGAAGTCTTCAAGCCCCCATGTGACCGCAGCATGACGTTTTAGTTCCTGGAAAGCCCCCCCCCCCCCCCCACCCGCTCCCCCACCCCCTACCCCCGCTCCCCGTGACCGCAGTATTGAGTTTCCACTTCTGTGGAGTCTCCTAATATCTGAACTTAACTGAGGTTTGGAGTTATGATTCCCGTAAAATCTCTTATTTTTCCCTGCAATATAGAGTGTTGGCTCATATGACGTCTTATATTCCCCATGTGACAACAGTGTAGAGTTTTAGATCTGGTAAAACCTTCTATTTCCCCATGTAACTGCAGTGTACATTTCAAATTTCTTTGAAATGTTATGTTTCCCCATATTCTGCAGCAGAGATTTTTTTTTAGTTCTTATGAAAATCCCTGTGTGCCCATGTTACTACAGTATAGATTCTTAGCTCTCCTGAAATCTCCAATTTTCCTATGTGACTCTAGTTCACAGTTTTAGCTCTTATGAATCCTCCTCTTTGCCAGTGTGACTGCAGTTTGGGTTTTTGGTCTTGTGAAGCCTCCTATTGCTCTATGTCACTTGATAATGAAGTTTTAGCTCTTGTGAATTCTCGTATTTCCCTGTGTGATTGCAGTAGGGCTTTTGGCTCTAGTGAAATCTCGTATTTCCCCTTGTGACCCCAGTATAGAGGTTTGGGTGTAATGACGTCTCTTATATTTACCATATGACTGGCTATAGGGTTTTAGCTCCTGTGATGCATGTTGAATTCCAGCATAGCTGATCTGTGGAATATTTGCTGTTGTGAGATTCACTTTTCCAGTGAGATCAGACTGGAGGAGTTAACACTGTTGAAAGGTCTCTTTTTCCTCCTGACACTTTAGTATAGTATTGTGACATCGCACTGGACTGGCGCTAATGTCTAGTACCAGTAGCCAATAGACAAACTGCAGAACTCAAGAACCACAGCATCTTGTCTCCCCCTTAGGGAATCTAATGGGCAAAATAAGGACTAATCTGTTTATGCCTTTAGGTAATGGGAAACAGTAATTTGGTTTCTGCTTTGTCTTAGAACAGAAAGGAAACATCTCTCTCTCTCTCTCCCTCTCTCTCTCTCTCTCTCTCTCTCTCTCTCTCTCTCTCTCTCTCTCTCTCTCTCTCTCTCTCTCTATATATATATATATATATATATATATATCTTGCTGCAAAGACATCTCCTTTTCTAAATACACCAATATTGCTCTTTTTCATATTTACCGTAAGTTGCAGTCTTGATGCTGCATTAATTGAGGGGCTATGGCTTTAAAAAAATATCCGTATCCGTATATCTCTGTCTGTTTGTCTGTCTGTCTGTCTCCTCCACCCCCCCTCTCTCTCTTCTTGCAAGGTTATTATCACCTGCCTTATCGCCTGTGAAGTGTGTAGACGTTAAACCTGAATGTGACCCACTGAGGTTCTGTTCTAAAAAGAAACAACGGCTCACTTCCAGCGGTCTTCTTGTCCTCTGGGAAATTCTGGATGGCAGCTCGTGCGTGAGATTTGGTTACGGCCGCTTCATGAGGAATAGAAATATGATTTGGGCATTCAATACTTGTTGTTGCAGCGCAGCGGCCTTTTTGCCCTGTCCTTATCAATGCTGTGTACTCTTTCAGCGGTGTAATCTTTCATCTCCATTCCCCCTGTGTGTGTGTGTGTGTGTGTGTGCGTGTGTGTGTGTGTGTGTGTGTGTGCGTGCGTGCCTGCGTGCGTGCGTGCGTGTGTGTGGTGTGTGTGTGTGTGTGTGTGTGTGTGTGTGTGTGTGTGTGTGTGTGTGTGTGTGTGTGTGTGTGTGTGTGCCTGTGTGTGTAGAGAACCTCGGAGAGGGAGGGGAGGGAAAAGGAGTTAGGACGGGTGAGGCATTGTAGCTGGTTGTGTGGATACGGCGGAGTGGTTACACCCGCTGTGCAGGTTATGACAGCAAATGTTGAAAATGTGTGCCACCAAATAAAAGTAACAAATACTAAAGTATCAAAGTCTTGACCCGTTGGATTTCTACAAACAGGAGCAGAAGAAACAAACAATGGATGCAACATGGAAAATGGGACACAGTTCTGGTGAACAGGTCCTCAGTCATTTATCGGATTGGAAGGACGGGGGAGAAGAAGAAGACAGATGGGATGAAGTTGACGACGTGAACATATGTGAAATAGAATCTTCGCTGACATCAAAAGAGAGCCATCGAGTTCTAACAGAACAAGTTGTTTATGCCCTATTAGAGTCGACGACATTCGTCCGTCTCCTGAGAGTATTCTTCGACTGTCAAAGCTGGTTGCGGCAATCACTCCATAGTGTCGAACACACACACAAAACAAAAACACATTACTTATAACTTTGTGATATTCTCAAAACACTGGGTAAACATCAGATTCTGACGGAATCCCAACGAGGCCAGAGAAGGATACAAAAGGAAAATGGAAGAAAGGTATGTAAAGAAATGTCACAAAAATAAATCACGAATCTAAAAACACACACACACTTATGTTTCAGGATTCAAACTGAATGGAAAGGATGTTACCTGTCTACAAGAGACAAGACAACAAACGATGATACTTAGTTTGTGTAAATGTAAGTTTGAAAGTGTAATGACTACAGCCGAAAATTAACAAACGTCTGAGCCGCCAAATGAACATAATAAACAGTAAAGAAAGGAGTCTAAGCGTATTGCTCTTCTTCAGGCAAGACAAATACAAACAAACGACGGAAATAACCAATCTTGCAAGCCATGCAAAAGTAAGGTCCTTTTTTCCGTCAAACGTGAAATATGGGAGACGGAAGAATTCGCAGAGGAGAGGCTTGGAGGACAAGAAACCGTTTGGAAGTTTCTGACAATCCTTTTCTTAAAACGAATAAATCATTAAATGAATAAATTCATGGACGGCTCTCCCTTTAGGTTTTTTTTAAAATATATTTTTTATTAAAGCAGCAGCTCACTGTGTTAGTGAAACAATACATCGCACACGAAATCGAAATAACTGTATCATGCACACCAAAATCCATTAAAAAATGAACAAAACAAAACAAAACAAAACCGAAGCATGAGTTCACTCCCATTCTTATATCACACAAATCAATGTACATAAAACTTAACCATCAAATGCACATGAAAGAACGACCATGGAATGTACACGGAATTCTTGCCAGATATAGATATTGAATGTTTTTGGAAAAAAAATTGCATAATTCCATCTTACTTCCAGTGTAGGGGAGAGAAAAGACCACCTGAATTTGTGATGAAACTGTCTTGTGGTCCAGCTCTCTTGTATGTAAGTAACTACACGGATCAAAAGGTAGAGGTGAGGGGCACAATATTTTTTGTCCGCATCCAAAAGATTCTACTGGTCATAGATACATTTCAGATGATTGTAATATCTATATGATTTTACGTTTTGGAATTAATTCGTTTCTATGTGTAAGATTGATCTGATTTCACGTTTTGGAAAGTTTTTTTTTTCTTTCTTTCTTTCTTTTTTTTTTTTTGCTGTCCCAGCCTCTTCGCCATCTCAGACGCAGTGCACCCACGCCGCTCATTCCGACACCCCGTCCACAGCCACAGCCCGGTCGGCCCCGCCGCAGCCCCGGCACCGGCAATCCACAGGGAGCAGTCAATATCAAGTCGTCAAGAGGCAACCCACCGGAGGAGACACTGCACTGCTGCCGAGTCACTTCCGTGGTGTTCAGTGGCGCCTGTTCTGATCTAACATACGCAGGACACCACCTACTAAGCCC
>CM031612.1:17202636-17215479 GCA_018398815.1 Conus ventricosus | reverse complement strand
GAGAGAGAGAGAGAGAGAGAGAGGAGAGGAGAGAGAGAGAGAGAGAGAGAGAGAGAGAGAGGGAGAGAGAGAGAGAGAGGAGAGAGAGAGAGAGAGAGAGAGAGAGAGAGAGAGAGAGAGAGAGAGAGAGAGAGAGAGAGAGAGAGGAGAGAGAGAGAGAGAGAGGATAACTGTTTCTTTTTTAAGACATAGCAGAAACCAAATTACTGTTTCCCATTATCTAAAGGCGTGAACAGATTAGTCCTTACTCTACTTGAGTTCTGCAATTTGTCTATTGGCTACAGGTACTATAAATTAGCATCAGTTCAGTATGATCTCACTATACTGTACTAAAATGGCAGAAGGAAAATGAAGACCTTTCGACAGTGGAAACTCCTCAGTCCAATCTCTTGGGAAAGTTAATCTCACAACAGCAAATACTCCACAATTCAGTCATGCCGGGATTCAATAGACATCACAGGAACTAAAATTCTACAGCCACTCACGGTAGATATAGAAAATTTCATTACACTCAGACTCTAAACTGGTCACGCTGGGAAATAGGACTTCATAAGAGCTGAAACGCCATGCTGGAAACACACGGGGAAATAGGAAAAATCACAAGAACTAACACTTCATTTTCAAGTGATAAGGTGCAATTGGAGGCTTCACAAAAGCCAAAAAGTCGTTAGTGGGTCATATGAAGCAAGAGAAGACTTACTAAGAGCCAAATAGTCATTAATGGGTCATATGGAGGACTAAATGACCTCACAAGAGCCCAAAAAAGTCAATATTGGATCATGTGGAGGAGTAGAAGACTTCACAAGAGCCAAAATGTTATCAGGTTAAATGCAGGAATAGGAGACTTCACGAGAGCAAGAATCCGAACTACATCCACACTGTGAAATAGGAGGCTTCAAGAGCTTATAGTCTTAACTGGGTCATATGGACGACTAGGAGACTTCATAAGAGCCTATAGTCATAATTGGGTCATATGGACGACTAGGAGACTTCGTAAGAGCCTATAGTCATAATTGGGTCATATGGACGACTAGGAGACTTCACAAGAGCCTATAGTCATAATTGGGTCATATTGACGACTAGGAGACTTCACAAGAACCTATAGTCATAATTGGGTCATATGGACGGCTAGGAGACTTCACAAGAGCTATAGTCATTAATGAGTCGTGTGGGGGTCTAGGAGACTTCACAAAAGCCAAAAGGTCATTATGGGATCGTATAGGGGACTATGAGACTTCACAAGAGCCAAAATCCAAACTGCCGTCAGACTGGGGAATAGCAGGCTTCACAAGAGCTAAAACTGTGAATTACAGTCACATAGGAAAAGTTGATATTTCAAAAGCGCTACGAATATATACTGTAGTAACACTGGAACATAGAGAGTTTCTTAAGAGCTAAAATCTGAACTGCAGATATATGGGGAAACAGAACATTTTACATGAATTTGAAATCTATGCTGCAGTTGCATGGAGAAATAGAAGGTTTTACAAGACCTAAAACTCTACATTGTTGTCACATGGGGAATATAAGACTTCACATGGGCTAACACTCTATACTGCAGCTACATGGGGACATAAGAGATTTTACAGAAGCTCTAACTCCATACCTCAGTCTCTTGGGGAGATAGGCGGCTCCACAGAAGTTCTGCAGTCACGGGGGAGGAGGGGCAGGGGGATATTAGACTTTCCAGAAACTAAAACTTCATACAGCGGTCACATAAGGACAAGAAGACTTCACAAAAGGTAAAACCATGCACTGCTGTTACGTGGCAAACATTGTACACTTAGCAGGCGATAAACTCCATGCTGAGGTCACATGGCGAATGAGAGATTTCAGAAGAGCTAAAACATCAAACAGCTCTCGCGTAGCGAAACAGGAAACCTAACAGAATCTAAAATTTCATTTTGGGGTCATATGTAGAAAGGCCGATTTCAGAAGAACTAAAACTCCATAGTGCAGTCATATGTGGAAAGGCAGACTTCAGGAGAGCCAAAACTCCATAGTGCAGTCATATGTGGAAAGGCAGACTTTAGACGAGTTAACAATCTATATTGCAGTCACATGTGACTAGGCAGGCTTCAGAAGAAGTAAAACTCCATAGTGCAATCATACGTGGAAAAGCAGACTTTCGAAGAGCTAAAACTCCATACTGCTGTCATCTGCGACTAGGGAGGCTTACTAAGAGCTAAAACTCCACACTGCAGTCACATATGGAAAGGCAGACTTAAGAAGAGCTAAAACTGCATACTGCAGTCAGATGTTGAAAGGCAGATTTCAGAAGGGCGGAGACTGAATACTGCAGACACCAGGGACATTAGGACAGTCAACAAGAGTTAAAACTCCGGACTGCATTGATACAGGGGAAGGGAAGACTTCACTAGGGGTAAAACTTCAAAAACGTAGATCTAGTTGCAAAGTGAGACGACTGCAGGCGGAAATCTAAACAAATCTTAAATAAATGATAGCGAACACGCCAAGAGAAACGTGGACAACGAGTCACAAGACAAAACACGACGCGTTTCGACCTCTCAGGTCTTCTTCAGGTAAGACACAAACAAATAGTACGAAGAAAACGAACGAATTTGTCACGCACACACACACATACGCACTCGCATACACACACACACACACACACACACACACCCCACACACACACACACACACACACACACACACACACACACACACACACACACACACACGCGCACGCACGCACGCACGCACGCCACACACGCACGCACGCACGCACGCACGCACGCACGCAAGCACGCACGCACGCACGCACACGCACGCACGCACGCACGCACACACGCACGCACGCACACACCACACACACACACACACACACACACACACACACACACACACACACACACACACACACACACACACACACACACACACACAACACTCGTCTAATATCACACAATTTTGTGAAAAGACGTAAAAATGAAAGTACTACTACTACTACTACTACTACTACTACTACTACTACTACTACTACTAACTACTACACACACACACACACACACACACACACACACACACACACACACACACACACAGAGTTAATGAAATTTGTACACTACACCAACAAACACAAAACCAGATTACTCTTTCCCGTTACAAGCAGAGAGAGAGAGAGAGAGGAGAGAGAGAGAGAGAGGAGAGAGAGAGAGAGAGAGAGAGAGAGAGAGAGAGGAGAGAGAGAGAGGGAGAGAGAGAGGAGGAGAGGGAGAGAGCGAGGAGAGAGAGAAGAGAGAGAGAGAGAGAGAGAGAGAGCGAGGAGAGGTAACTGTTTCTTTTTTAAGACATAGCAGAAACCAAATTACTGTTTCCATTATCTAAAGGCGTGAACAGATTAGTCCTTACTCTACTTGAGTTCTGCAATTTGTCTATTGGCTACAGGTACTATAAATTAGCATCAGTTCAGTATGATCTCACTATACTGTACTAAAATGGCAGAAGGAAAATGAAGACCTTTCGACAGTGGAAACTCCTCAGTCCAATCTCTTGGGAAAGTTAATCTCACAACAGCAAATACTCCACAATTCAGTCATGCCGGGATTCAATAGACATCACAGGAACTAAAATTCTACAGCCACTCACGGTAGATATAGAAAATTTCATTACACTCAGACTCTAAACTGGTCACGCTGGGAAATAGGACTTCATAAGAGCTGAAACGCCATGCTGGAAACACACGGGGAAATAGGAAAAATCACAAGAACTAACACTTCATTTTCAAGTGATAAGGTGCAATTGGAGGCTTCACAAAGCCAAAAAGTCGTTAGTGGGTCATATGAAGCAAGAGAAGACTTACTAAGAGCCAAATAGTCATTAATGGGTCATATGGAGGACTAAATGACCTCACAAGAGCCCAAAAAGTCAATATTGGATCATGTGGAGGAGTAGAAGACTTCACAAGAGCCAAAATGTTATCAGGTTAAATGCAGGAATAGGAGACTTCACGAGAGCAAGAATCCGAACTACATCCACACTGTGAAATAGGAGGCTTCAAGAGCTTATAGTCTTAACTGGGTCATATGGACGACTAGGAGACTTCATAAGAGCCTATAGTCATAATTGGGTCATATGGACGACTAGGAGACTTCATAAGAGCCTATAGTCATAATTGGGTCATATGGACGACTAGGAGACTTCACAAGAGCCTATAGTCATAATTGGGTCATATTGACGACTAGGAGACTTCACAAGAACCTATAGTCATAATTGGGTCATATGGACGGCTAGGAGACTTCACAAGAGCCTATAGTCATTAATGAGTCGTGTGGGGGTCTAGGAGACTTCACAAAAGCCAAAAGGTCATTATGGGATCGTATAGGGGACTATGAGACTTCACAAGAGTCAAAATCCAAACTGCCGTCAGACTGGGGAATAGCAGGCTTCACAAGAGCTAAAACTGTGAATTACAGTCACATAGGAAAAGTTGATATTTCAAAAGCGCTACGAATATATACTGTAGTAACACTGGAACATAGAGAGTTTCTTAAGAGCTAAAATCTGAACTGCAGATATATGGGGAAACAGAACATTTTACATGAATTTGAAATCTATGCTGCAGTTGCATGGAGAAATAGAAGGTTTTACAAGACCTAAAACTCTACATTGTTGTCACATGGGGAATATAAGACTTCACATGGGCTAACACTCTATACTGCAGCTACATGGGGACATAAGAGATTTTACAGAAGCTCTAACTCCATACCTCAGTCTCTTGGGGAGATAGGCGGCTCCACAGAAGTTCTGCAGTCACGGGGGAGGAGGGGCAGGGGGATATTAGACTTTCCAGAAACTAAAACTTCATACAGCGGTCACATAAGGACAAGAAGACTTCACAAAAGGTAAAACCATGCACTGCTGTTACGTGGCAAACATTGTACACTTAGCAGGCGATTAAACTCCATGCTGAGGTCACATGGCGAATGAGAGATTTCAGAAGAGCTAAAACATCAAACAGCTCTCGCGTAGCGAAACAGGAAACCTAACAGAATCTAAAATTTCATTTTGGGGTCATATGTAGAAAGGCCGATTTCAGAAGAACTAAAACTCCATAGTGCAGTCATATGTGGAAAGGCAGACTTCAGGAGAGCCAAAACTCCATAGTGCAGTCATATGTGGAAAGGCAGACTTTAGACGAGTTAACAATCTATATTGCAGTCACATGTGACTAGGCAGACTTCAAAAGAAGTAAAACTCCATAGTGCAATCATACGGGGAAAAAAAGCAGACTTTCGAAGAGCTAAAACTCCCTACTGCTGCCATCTGCGACAGGGGGGGCTCTAAGAGCAAAAAAATCCACACTGCATTCACATTTTGGAAAGGCAGACTTAAGAAGAGCAAAAATGCATTATGCAGTCAGTTTTTGAAAGGCAGATTTCAAAAGGGGCGGGACTAAAAGCTGCGACCCCGGGGGGACATTAGGACAGTCAAAAAGATTTAAAAACTCCGGCGCTTGATACAGGGGGGGGAGACTTCCCCTGGGGTAAAAAACTTCAAAAACTTTAGATCTTTTGAAGTGAGACGACTGCAGGGGGGAAATCTAAAAAAAACTTAAATAAATGAAAAGGAAACACCCCAAGAGAAAGTGGAAAAACGGTCACAAGAAAAAACCCGGGAGCGTTTGGGACCCCGGTCTTTTTTCAGGAAAGACACAAAAAAAATAGTACAAAGGAAAACGAACGAATTTGTCACGACCCACACACACTTTCGCACCCCGCATACACACACCCCACAACACACACAACACACAACAACACACACACACACACACACACAAAACACACAACAACACCCCACACACAACACCCGCCCCCACGCACGCACGCACGCCCCGCCCACACACGCACGAGCACGCACGCACGCACGCAGGGAAAAGCACGCACGCCCGCACGCGCAGGCACGCACGCCCCCACGACACACGCACCCCGCCCCGCAGCACACGCACACACCCCACACCACACACACACACAACACACACCACACCCACACACACCCCCAAAACACACACAAAACCACACCCCACACTGGGCTAATATACACAATTTTGTAAAAAGGGAGTTAAAAATAAAAGTATACTACTATTTACTACTACTCTACTATACTACACACACAACCACACACACACACACACACACACCACAAAACACACACACACACCACAACACAGAAAACACACACACACACACACACACACAGAGTTAATGAAATTTGTCCCATTTCCCCAACAAACAAAAAACCAGATTACTTTTTCCCCGTTACAAGCAGGAGAGAGGGGAAAAGAGCAAGGGAGAGAGTGAGAGAGAGAGAAGGGAGAGGGAGAGAAAAGGAGAGGAGAGAGAGAGAGGGGGAAGAGAGAGAGAGGGAAAAAGAGAGAGAGAGGGGAAGAGAGATTAAACTTTTTCCTTTTTTAAAGGGACATAGCAGAAACCAAATTACGGTTTCCCTTTATCAAAAGGCGGGGAAACAGATTAGTCCTTACTTATTTGGTTCTGCAATTTTTTCTTTTGGGGTACGGTACTAAAAATTTTAGCATCAGTTCAGTTGATTCATTTTACTGTCCCTAAAAGGGCCCGGGGAAGGGAAAAACGAAAGACCTTTCGCCAGTGGAAACTCCCCCAGTCCAATCTTTGGGAAATTTTAATCTCACAACACCCAAATATTTCCCACAATTCAGTCATCCCGGGATTCAATAGCCCATCAAAAAAAAACCCTAAAATTCTACGGGCCACTCCCCGGGTTTAGATAAAAGGAAAAATTCTTTTACACTCAGACTCAAAAAAGGGGTCACGCGGGGAAATAGGACTTCATAAGAGCTGAAACGCCATGGGGAAAAAACCCACGGGGAAATGGGAAAAAAATACAAGAATTTAACACTTCATTTTCAAGTGAAAAAGGTCCCAATTGGAGGCTTCACAAAAGCCAAAAAGTCGTTAGTGGGCCTTTTTTGAAGAAAGAGAAGACTTACTAAGAGCCAAAAAAGTCATTAATGGGTTTTTATGGAGGATAAATGACCTAAAAAGAGCCCAAAAAAATCAAAATTGGATTCATGTGGGGGAGTTTGAAGGGCTTCACAAGAGCCAAAAAGTTATCGGTTAAAAGGGAGGAATTTGGAGACTTCCGGGGAAACAAGAATCCCAACTACATCCACATGTGAAATAGGAGGCTTCAAGAGCTTTAGTTTAAAATGGGTCTTTGGACGACTAGGGACTTTATTTAAAAGCCATTTGTATAATTGGGTCTTAAAGGAAAGAATAGGAGGGCTTATAAGGGGCCTTTGTCATAATTGGGTCATATGGGGCGATAGGAGACTTCACAAGGCCCATTGTCATAATTGGGCAATTGACGACTAGGAGATTCCAAGAAACCCATAGTCAAATTGGGGGCTATGGACGGTAGGAGACTTCACAAAAGCCTATAGTCATTAATGAGTCGGGGTGGGGGTCTGGAAAAATTCACAAAAGCCAAAAAAGGGCATTAGGGTCGTATAGGGGACTATGAGACTTCCCAAAAAAACCAAAATCCCAAAATTTTCCGCAGATGGGGAAAAAGCAGGGTTCCAAAAGTTTAAAAATGTGAATTACAGTCAATAGGAAAAGTTATATTTCAAAAACGCTAAGAAAATTACTGTAGGTTAAAAACCCGGAAAATTTGAGAGTTTCTTAGAGTAAAATTTTTTGAAATGAAAAATATATGGGGAAACCCGAAAAATTTTACATTTAATTTGAAATCTTTTGCTGCAGTTGCATGGAGAAATTTGGAAGGGTTTTTCAAGACCCAAAACTCTACTTTTTGTCAATGGGGAATATAAAACTTCACATGGGCTAACCCCTCTATACGCAGCTACATGGGGAAATAGAGATTTACAGAAGCTTTTAAACCCTACCTCAGTCTCTTGGGGAGATTGGGGCTCCCAGAAAGTTCTGCAGTCACGGGGGGGGAGGGGGGGGGGGAAATTTGGCTTTCCCCAAAACTAAAAATTCATACAGCGGTTTCCCCTAAGGACAAGAAGACCTTTACAAAAGGTAAAACCATGCAGGTGTTAAGTGGCAAACATTGTAAATTAGCAGGCGTTTAAAATCCATGCTGAGGGCCCAAAGGCGAATGAGGGGATTTCAGAAAAAGTAAAAAAATCAAAAAAAACTCTGGTAGCGAAAAGGAAAACCCAACAGAATCTAAAATTTCATTTTTGGGGTCATTGTAGAAAAGGCCCATTTTTGAAGAAAATAAAAAATCCATAGTTTCATCATATGTGGGGAAAAGGGAGACTTTAGGAGAGCCCAAAAACCTTGTTTCAGTCATATTGGAAAGGCAGACTTTGAAAGAGTTAACAAACTATTTTTGCAGTCACATGTGGGCTAGGGAGGGTTCAGAAGAAGTAAAACTCATAGTGCAATCTACGGGAAAAGCCGACTTCGAAGAAACTAAAAAATCCATATGCTGTCATCTGCGACTAGGGAGGCTTACTAAGAGCTTAAAAATCCACACGCCGGGCAATATGGAAAGGCAGACTTAGAAAAGTAAAACTGCATACGCAGTCGATGTTGAAAGGCGATTTCAGAAGGGCGGAGACTGGGAAAAACTGCAGACACCGGGGCATTAGGACGTCACAAAAGTTTTTAAAAAATCCGGACTGCTTGATAAGGGGGGGGGAAGGCTTCACTGGGGTTTTAAAAATTCCAAAAAAAAGTAGATCTAGTTGGGAAAAATGGGGACGACTGCAGGCGGAAAAACTAAACAAATTTTTAAATTTAAAAGATGCGAACACGCCCAAAAGAAAAAGTGGACAAAAGAGTCACAAAACCAAAAAAAGACGCGTTTCGACCTCTCCGGTTTCTTCAGGGAAGACACAAACAAAAAGTTTCCCAAGAAAAAAGAACGAATTTTTTCACGCACACACACACAACGCCTCGCATACACACACACACAAAACCCCACACACCACAAAAAAAACCACACACACCACACCACACACACAAACACCCCACACCACACACCACGCACCCCGCACGCACGCACGCTCCCACACGGGAAAGACGCACGCACGCAGCACGCACGCAAGCACGCACGCCAAGGGACGCAAACGCACGCAAAGCACGCACCGGGACACAGCACGCAACAACACCCCACACACACACAAAACCAAAACAACCACAAAACACACACACCCCACAAACACACCCCACCCCCACATTTACACCCCCAAATGCATGGTTTATCATATTTCCCTTTTTTAGAAAGAGGATTTTTTGGGGGGATTTTTAAACAGCAAACGACTATCCCCTTTAGCTTTGCCTGAGGTGGAATGAACAAAAAAAAAGATTTATGAGGCCCGTTTATGTTCACGTTAAAAGCACCAGTGTATTTTAACCTTCTTGTTTATAAAGCCGATTTCTATTCAAGACAGGAATCGAAGAAAGGTTTTTGTTTAGTGAGAGAGGGAGAAAAAGAAGGGAAAAAGAAGAAGAAGAAAGAAGAAGAAGAAGAAAGAAGGTGGGGGAGGAGGAGGAGGGGGGGGAGGAGGAGGAGAAGAAAGAAGAAAAGGAAAAAAAGAAGAGGGGAGAGAGAGAGAGAGAGAGAGAGAGAAGGGGTAGAGGGAGAGAGAGAGAGAGAGAGAGGGGAGAGGGGCTTTTTTGGGGGGGGGGGAAACCCACACACCCCACACAACCCACATACACACACACAAAAACACGCACGCCACGCACGGGACACACACGCACACACACAACAACACACCACACCACCACACCCACAAAACACACACAACCCCACCGCACGCCCCGCACGCACACAAAACACGCCGCACGAAGCACGCAAGCAGCACGCCCCGCCCCGCACCCCCACGCACAACCCCCAAAAAACCCCCCACACCCACCCCACACACACACACACACACACCACACACACCACACACACCACACAACACACACACACAAAACACACTCCAAAAACAAAACACACAACCACACCAAAACACAAAGTTGATTAAAAGAAGACACGCAATTAAAAGTTGACATTAACTATTCTTTTTACCTCCCGGAAGTGCCAGGGCGTTCTAGGGGGTTTTATCCTTTCCCCTCTCCATCGGCCCCCCCCCCCCCCCCCTTTACATTCCTAATTTTGAAACCTTTTTGCCCCTCCCCCCCCCCCCCCCCCCCCCCCCCCCCCCGACAAAAGGGAAACAGCGCCTTTTTTTCCCCGGGTTTAGGAGTGGGCACCCCTCCCTTCCCAAATCCCCTCCTGCCCCCTTTCGCCCAAAAACCCCAAAGTTTCCCCTTTTCCCCGAGAGGCAACCCTTGCCCGCCCCGAGTTGTGGAAAGGGGGGGGGCCCCTGTGGGACGGGGGGTCCAAATTAACCCCTTTCCAAAAATTTTTTCCCCGCTGCCCCCCAGGGTCGGAAGTGGGGGAAAGTGAGGAAAAAGGAAACGATGGAGGACGGGGCGGCGTTTTGTGTGTGTGCAGGAAAAGGGGGGAAAGGAGGGGGGTGGGAAAGTGAGGGGGGGACAGTAAGAGGTGGGGGTGGTGGGGTTTGGGGGGGGGGTGGGGTGGGGGGGGGTGGGTTTATATTGTTATTTACGCCTTGACAGGCGTTTTCTTGGAGGGGTTATACCTTACTTGAGGATAGAAAGGGCGCGACACACACAAACCCACACACACACAAAACACACAAACCCTGACGCAAGCAAGCAAGCAAAGCCGACGCACGCACGCAGCCGCACGCACGCACGCACGCACACCCAACCCCCCACACACACACACACACCACAAAAATTGAGGGTCCCGATTTTCGTTCCGTTTCATTGAGGGAAAGGGTGGTGATGTTGTTTTTCCCAAAACCTGCCCCCGGATACGACTTGAGCTTTTTTGAAAAAAACGTTTTTTTTAAAACAATTTTAGCAAAAAGTATCTCTTAAGATTAAAAAGGGAATCATTGTGACCCTTTCTGTTCCCGTAGGGGAAAACTCATGGTTAATTTTGGCCTGGTTGTATTTGTCTCCCCAAATATCTAATAAAACTGAATTACCTACAAATCTGTCTCATATCACTACTGCGAGTAGAAAAATCGCTATACAACAATCTTCCACTGCAGCCACTGAAAGACACAACAGCTTGAGTGGTCAGCTGTGCTGTACGATAAGTATCGAAGCACTGTCAGTCACGTTGATAATGGCTAAGGATGGTGTAAAGAGCCTTTGTCCCGACCCTTCCCCCTCCAACACACACACACACGCACACACACACACACACACACACACATCACACACACACACACACACACACACACACACACACACACACACGCACGCACGCACGCACGCACGCACGCACGCACGCACGCACCACACACACACACACGCACGCACGCACGCACGCACGCACGCACGCACGAACGCACGCACACACACACCGTTGATAAAATAGCGTGTTGTACCTTGAAAGTACGTGACAAATTAAGTACTCGTTAATCAAGAGGTGGCAGGATAAATATTTCGCCACGGCTTCCCTGTATTTCATCATTGGCGACGAACGTTCAATCACATTCGTCATGAACCACTTCCGGGTGCCACACTCGCTGCGCACTGCCAGAGTGTCGCTGGATTGGCCATGCTCTTCTCTCCGGAAACCACACATGCACCCATACCTGCTGTTCTGGAAGGACGGCTCACTGTCTGCAGGTGAACCACCGTCTGAGTGTGCTTCAGACGTGACAGTTTCACATCACCATTGATGAAGTGTCGCAAAAGAACCTGTCAACGTTTGAACAGGAGGTAGACAGAACTAGTCAGATTATTTATTCATTATCATCATCATCATCATCATCATCATCATCATCGTCGTTGTCGTCCTCATCATCATCATCATCATCTCATCATCATCATCATCATCATCATCATCATCATTGTTATTATTATCATTATTATTATTTTTTATAATAATAATAATTATTATTATTATTATTTAAAAATTATTATTATTATCACTATCATTGTTATCATTATTATTAGCATTTATCTTTGTTGTTGGTCGTCATGGTTGTGGTGGTGGTGGTTGTTGACGTTGTAGTTTGTTTTCATTACTATAATTATTAGTACTACCATTATCATTATCATTATTATCATTATTGTTACTACTCTACTACTACTACTACTATACTACTTACTACTACTACTACTACTACTATAAGTATTATCATTATTTTTACTTACTACTACTACTACTACTACTACTACTACTATACTACTACTACTACTACTACTACAACATTCGTCATTGTTGTTGGTATTGTTAAGAGAACTCAAACAGCGATTTCTTTGGTCAGAAAAGCACAAAACGCTTTACAATCCACACTCTTGGTTACACGCTCTCCTTGTTGTTGTTGTCGTTATCAATACAGTAATTATTAGTTCTACCTTATCTTTATTATTATTATTGCTTTTGTTGTTACGAGAATTAATATTACGCATATTCTACCATTATCATAATTATTATTGTTATCAGTTTTTTTTTTAATTTGTATTAAGAGACTACAACGTATATTGCGCCTATCCTGGCTAGACATCAAGCTCTAAACATTTTACAATCCACGCTCTCGTGTACACTACAGGCTGCCTACCGGGTATAGAGCTAATGGAAAAGCTGCCTGCTGTTGCTACATTCAATTGTGTCCCGTGTCACTCAGTCGAAGATCAATCGTTTAGATTTATTATGCTTTCGGTGCATGCTATGGGTATATGCGCCAACATGCAAATGGCCGAACACGGCTTCTCTTCCAAAAGTTGGTGATGGGATTTTACGTGTGTGCAGGATGTTGTGCATGGCCCC
>CM031612.1:17191432-17201432 GCA_018398815.1 Conus ventricosus | reverse complement strand
GGTGGAGATTGTACAGACGATATAGTTTTCACAAAAGGTGTGAAGCAAGGAGACTCGTGAAGCCCTATTTTGTTTTCCTTATGTATCAAGGAATAGGCACAAGAAATGATAGAAAAGAGAAGACATAGTGCAACACTGTCTCCAGATATAGTTGAATTATTTGTTTTGTTATTAGCAGATGATATAGCGTTGTTGTCAGACACCCCAGTTGGCCTTCAGACCCAGCTGAACAATTTGTGTAATGCAGCATCAAAACTGCAACTTACGGTAAATATGAAAAAGAGCAATATTGGTGTATTTAGAAAAGGGGGTGTCTTGCAGCAAGAGAGATAGAGATAGATAGATAGATAGATAGAGGGAGAGAGAGAGAGGAGAGAGAGAGAGAGAAGAGAGAGGAGAGAGAGAGAGAGAGAGAGAGAGAGAGAGGAAGAGAGAGAGAGAGAGAGAGAAGAGAGAGAGAGGAGATGATTTTTTGACAGGGAACAAATGGCTGTTGTTAATTGATATAAATATCTTGGCATTTATTTTTCAACCAAAGCTAGTTTTGCGGCTGCTTGTAAATATCTCGCTAGCAGGGCAAAGAATGCATTGCTATGCATTTTGCAAAGATTGTACGTACTTGATAATAATTTGGTTACAGTACTGTAAAAACAATTGATACTCAGCTGCAACCCATTACTCTCCATGGTGCTGAACTGAAGGGACTGGATGCTGCCGCTGTCCATATTGAAAAGGTTTATTTACATGCTCTAAAAAGGTTTTAGGCATCCATACAAAACACCTACTGATTTAGTTTATGGAGATACCAGACATTATCCTATTTATATAAAGTCACGTATGCAGTGTATTAGATATTGGCTCAAGATATCACGGATGAGTAACAATAAGTTACCTTTGAAGGCTTACAAATTCTTTTTTTTGTTAGTTTCACGTGGTGAATCCACATGGGCGTCAGGTGTTCGCAAGATACTATTTCTAAATGGTTTTGGATTTGTATGGATGAACCAGGCTGTGGAGAATATGAAATATTTTTTGCAAGTATTTCGTCAAAAAGTCATTCATAATAGATGACAAAACTGGCATGAACATATTCAAGAAAGTGTCAGTTTTCATAGTACAAAAGGTTTAAATCATCGAATAATTGCGAAATGTATCTTTCACTTGATATTGAAAAACATGTTCAGAATTACAAGACAAAGTTCAGATGTATCAGATATAGCAGTGCATCGTCAAAGGTATAATGAAGTTCTTGATTGCAAATCTTAAATAAATGTTAGCGAACCGCCCAGAGAACGTGGACAAACGAGTCACGAGACAAAACACAACGCGTTTCGACCTCTTAGGTCTTCGTCTGGTGATAAATAAACGAATAAAACAACGAAAATTCCTTCTGCCCTGCTCTTAGTGACCTACGGCAGGAATATATTCCATTTAAATACTGTGCAAACTCATATCAGTTTCGTGTACGTCTACTAATGACGAACATGAAATCAAATTAATGTGAGGAATCTGTGCATATATTTGTATAGAGTCTTTAAGAGGCAATTTGTTGTGCTTAGTTTCTAAATGTATTGAAGTGTCGATGTTATATCAATATTGCTATCCTATTCTGAAGTGAGTATCTTAGTAGATTATACTTCGTGCACTTGCACAGCAAGTTGTACTTCATGCATTTATGTATTTTGTCGTCATTGTTGTACTCACCATGCTACGAATTGAATGTAATCCCCCTTCAGAAGGGGCTGTGGCCGATCCAGAATAAATTTCATTTCTCTCGCAGTCACATACACGCACGCACGCACGCACGCACAGCACGCACGCACGCACGCACGCACGCACGCACGCACGCACGCACGCACGCACGCACGCACACACACACACACACACACACACACACACACACACACACACACACACACACACACACACACACACACGCAGTTTCATTACATCAAAGTCCTATTTTTTCTGTTCTGTAAACTGGAACCGATGTTAAGTGTTTTGATCAGTAGTTCTTTGTTAGCTCATAGTTGTTTATTTTATTGTTGCTGTTGCTGTTTTTCTTCAAAGCCTTTGAAGATATTACTCTCTACTCCCCTCCCCCCCCCCCCCCCCCCCCCCCCCCCCCCCCCCCCCCCCCCCCCCCATTTCCCTCTAACATTGTCTAATATCACTTTACGTGGATAGTCGTTAAATTGAAGAAGAACGTGCACTGATGCCACAAATACAGATACGATGAACAGCGAAAATGTCTGTGTTGGCTCCACAAACAATGGAACTCTTCAATTACATACTCGGTCCACTAGCCTGTACATGTTTTTGGTGAGATTCTAGTACACTTAATGAACGTCCTATACGCCAAAAGACTTGGTTGGTTGTATGGTGTTAAGATGTTTATTTGCAATTGTGGAGTGTGACCAGAGGTGGAAAGACAGTCTGGTGCCGATATTTTTCTTCCCGTCAGTGAGGAGTCAGGGCTGGCGAGGTTTCTTTGCCCTCCGTGTCTCTGCCCGCCATTTCTCAGACCGTGGCTGAAATTCTGGCTTTGTCTGACTCCGTTAGGACTCGGTGAGCAAGACGAAACATTCTATTGACTCTGTCCTCCTCGCCCGTCTCCGTCGTTCTCTCTCTCTCTCTCTCTCTCTCTCTCTCTCTCTCTCTCTCTCTCTCTCTCTCTCACGTTAGTTGTCTGATCTTTCACCCTGCCCATTCTCACCAAACATCCCTCGCCCGCCCCTTAGTTACTCTTCTCCACAAACCGCCGCCCCCCCTCTCTGGTGTGTGCGTGTGTGTGTGTGTGGTGTGTGTGTGTGTGTGTGTGTGTGTGTGTGTGTGTGTGTGTGTGTGTGTGTGTGTGTGTGTGCGTGTTCTTCTTCAATTTAACGTCTATCCACGTTAAGTGATATTAGACAAGTGTGTGTGTGTGTGTGTGTGTGTGTGGTGTGTGTGTGTGTGTGTGTGTGTGTGTGTGTGTGTGTGTGTGTATGTGTGTGTGTGTGTGTGTGTGTGCGTGTGTGTGTTTGTGAGTGGTGTGTGTGTGTGTGTGTGTGTGTGTGTGTGTGTGTGTGTGTGTGTGTGTGTGTGCGTGCGTGCGTGTGTGTGTGTGTGTGTGTGTTTGTGTGCGCGCGCGCGCGCGCGTGTGTGTGTGTGTGACTACAAGGATAACGAGACCGGTCAAAATGGGGACGGGAGCATAGCGAGGGCCGTCAGGTTCTTTTTAGCAACTTTCTCCCCACCTTCCATCTTGATTCCTGAACTGTGACATCTTTCATAAGCAGCTTCATGATCAACGTCCTGAAAAAGAATGTCTTGGAATTAAGTCTACATGGCTTCCTTCCCCATTCGTCCCACTCAGCCTTTGCCCTCTATTTTCCCATGGTGTGTATTCATGACACGTGTATTGCCTCCCTTGTTTTACATCTTGGCGCCTACAGTTACCGGATTTTCAACGGCCTTCACACTTTCCTGTCATTTTCTGAGCCCGCGTGAGAGGCCAGGCTGACATAATGGTATCCCCCCACCTCCACACACACGTGCAGTCCCTTGTAGGAAACATGCGTGATACTGACAGAAGCATCCCGAGTCAGAAGAACACGCGGCGGTGTTCCAATTATCCATATAAAAAGTTCAGATCTGTGGTCTCTCGAACTGATTTTCTTCACTGTGTTACGTCTTTCCAGACAGACGGATTGGTTATCTTCCCTTGCTGCTTAATCTGGTTTTTTGAGCTGTGCATGTGCGTCAAATGGGGAGAGAGGGTATACACGCTTTGTGTCAGTGAAACTACTTTTTTTCCTCTCTAGATAAGAGATATTGGGCCAAAAAGGAATGTTCATGGGCAGTGGAAATTTGGATCATCTATTCAGAATACACATTGTCACGTTCAGAGTGGACATCCTCAGCCGTCTTAAAATTGACTGCAGTGACACAGAATCCATTTTTCATCTGCTTGGAATACCCCCATCCCACCCCTCACCACCGTCCCTTACACCATGCCCCTTCCGCCTCCGACCTTTCAGCTAGAGTGGTGGTGCATTGAAGATGGATTCTAGCGCATGACCCGAAAAGCCACACGTCACGTGAGATTCCCGTGATAAATGATCGTGAGAGGAACGCTTTTGCTCCCCTCCAGACATCAGATCAATTCCTCAGACTGTAATAAATCGCAGGTGACGATCTGTTCTTCACGCTTTTGTTGGCTCTTTCTTTGGGAGTCAGTGGATACGTTTGTAGAGAAGGAACGATACAAAAACCACTTCAGCATGGATTGGAATAGATAGAAAATAGAAGGAGGAGAGAGAGAGAGAGAGAGAGAGAGAGAGAGAGAGAGAGAGCAAGAGAGAGAGATAGAGAGAGAGAGCGACAGAGACAGAGACAGAGACAGGCAGACAGGACGGAGAGACAGAGAGAGAAGAGAGAGAGAGAGAGAGAGAGAGAGAGAGAGGACAGAGACAGAGACAGAGACAGAGAGGAGAGACACACACACACACACACAGAGAGAGAGAGAGAGAGGAGAGAGAGGAGAGAGAGAGAGAGAGAGAGAGAGAGAGAGAGAGAGAGAGAGAGGAGAGAGAGAGAGAGAGAGAGATGAAAAACTGTCTGCAACAATGGAGACAGATGAAAACTCATGACCCAGGGTAAAGATTGCTCCTCCTTCTAAATCAACGATGACGGAATTATGCAACATGCATAACGCCCTTATGGAGAGAAAGCAAAGAAATGAGGGCCAGCCACGACACGCACAATTTCGGTCCACTTGGCTTCTTCTGCAGTGCCAATCGTTGCCAAGATTTTACTCAATGGTCTAAGAGATGGGCATTACGGAAAATGAAAGAAACCATCAGATTCAGTTGACATAATTAAATAAAAGTAGTGTCTGCTCTGGTGAGCACCCTCTCCACAGTATGACGTAGTTAGGTCTCTATCAACTGCTGGCACGGAAGCATGACAGGATCGGCATGGGTATCTGTCTGTCTGTCTGTCTGTCTGTCTGTCTGTCTGTCTCTCTCTCTCTCTCTCTCTCTCTCTCTCTCTCTCTGTAGTGGCGGAAGGGGGGGGGGGGGGGGGGGGGGGGGACAGGTGAAGAATGGCATGGGGTGATGCAGATAGCAAAGTCGAAGTAATGCAATCTAGATCGCAAGCAAAAATCTCATATAGGAGTGGGCGCGCGCGCGCGCGCGCACACACACACACACACACACACACACACACACACACACACACACATATAGGATTATGACGCATGTGCCTATGCATCTTTGTATCCATGACGACCTGACTCCCAGGATGCATTCCAATAAACGGACCTAGGAATGGTAGCCGTGTCTTTGCTTTCCTGAAGCAACTAGATCCTTCTGCCTGTCCTTCTACATGGTGGCAGCGGTGGGATGGACAGCGCATCTCTAAATCACCTGCCTTCTCCCTTCAACCCACTGACGGATCAGTGGGAACCGTGGTTCCATCGTTTCGAGCGATTCAGGACTGTGACTGGGCTCAATCAGAAGCCTGACAAGGAGCAGGTCGCTACGCTCTTGTTCTCCATCGGACACTCTGCGGATGATTTGATTGCTGTTCTTGGAATCGACGAACAAAAAGACAGATACAATAATGCGACTAAAAAGCTGAACGACTACTTCGGACAGAAAACCAACCTCATCTTGGAACGAGCGAGATTCAATCGACGGACTCAGAAAGCGAACGAATCTGTGGAAGAATTTATTTATGATCTGCACAGACTGGCCGGTAAGTGTTCTTACGGCGCACTTCGCGATGAACTGATTCGAGATCGAATTGTTGTCGGTGTGCGCAATGAAGCTCAAAGTGATCGACATCAGAGTAAAGACAATCTTTCCCTAGCCGAAGCGATAAGATTCTCCAGACAAACAGAATCACGTCAACAGTCGAAAGACGTCATCAAGGAAGAAAAAGAAAATGACGCTGTTCCAGTCTATGACGTCAAGTCGCAGAAGAAAACATCACAGAATAGAACGTCATCAAATTCCACGAACAATGATCGAAAGTGTTATTACTGTGGCCAATCACCTGATCATCCCAGACGCCTGTGTCCAGCAAAACAAGCAACCTGTCATGCTTGTGGTATCATAGGACACTGGCAATCAGTCTGCAGGAAAAGCCAGTCCCGACATTTCTTCGCCGACGAAAAAATCGCGTGCAGCAACTCCAAGAAGAAGACGAAGAAGTGGACCTAGGCCTCATTGGTCAAGTTGGCGGCGACAATGAAAGCTGGAACGCAAAGATCGACGTCAATGGTCACTGCGTTGACTTCAAGATCGATACCGGCGCTTCAGTATCTATACTCAGCGACAAAGAAACGTGGCTCAGTTCTGTCACCCTCAATCCCAAAGGGCGGCGACTTCGTGGAGCTGGTGGCATCAAGCTACAGCATAAGGGATGGTTTGAGGCCACCCTACGGTACAAAGGCCGAACCTTCAGAGAAACTGTGTACGTTCTGAAAAACCAATCATGCTCTCTGCTCAGCAAAAAGGCATCGGAAAACCTTGGAATAGTGGTAAGAATCGACGGCGTCGACCAAACTGATTCCACCTTCAAAACCGAGTTTCCTCGCCTCTTCACGGGTCTTGGACAGCTTCAGCATCCTTACCATATTATGCTCTCGCCCGACGCTGAGCCTGTGTGTGAGTACACGGCAAGAAAGGTCCCTCACCCACTGCTGCCTAAAGTGAAGGAGGAGATTGACAAACTATTGGAGCAGGGTGTAATCTCTCCTGTCACCGGACCTACAGAGTGGTGCTCGGGCATCGTGGTCATCCAGAAACCAACGGCAATGTCAGAATCACCGTCGACCTCACCCGTCTCAATAAGGCTGTTAGAAGGGAGGTTCACCCATGGCATCAGTCGACGAAAGTTTAGCAAAGCTCAGTGGAAGCCGGACTTTCACCAAACTAGATGCCAACAGCGGCTTTCATCAAATTCCCCTTGATGAACGGTCCAAACTGCTGACAACCTTTGTCACACCTTTCGGCAGGTTTTGTTACAACCGCCTCGTAATGGGAATCTCCAGCGCCCCGGAGGTGTTCCAACGCACCATGTCTACCATCCTGGAAGGTCTGGACGGTGTCATCTGCCACATGGACGATGTCCTGGTCCATGGACGTGATCAACAGGAACATGACCGCCGCTTACGTGCTGTGTTGGCTCGTCTCCAAGAAGCTGGACTGACCCTCTCAAACGAAAAGTGTGAGTTCTCAAAACAGTCCGTCAAGTTTCTTGGACACATCATCGACGCCACAGGCATCCATGCATGCAACAGCAAAGTGTCCGCCATAACCCATTTCCCAGAGCCCACAAATATCATTGAACTGCAGCGTTTCCTGGGGATGGTCAACCAGCTGGCCAAGTTTCTGCCCCGTCTAGCTGACATCACTGCCCCACTACGGCAGTTACTGAAGAAGGACAGCACCTGGCTGTGGGACCAGCCCCAAGCCAGTGCATTCACCAAGATCAAGATTCTCCTCACCTCGACCCCGTCCTTGCACACTACGACCCCAAGCGTCGCACCATTCTCTCTGTTGACGCGTCTTCCTCTGGACTTGGGGGAGTTCTTTTTCAGATTCAGGATGATGGCAGCCGTCGTCCCGTTTTCTACATCTCTCGTTGCCTCACAGAGACTGAGAAAAACTATGCCGTCATCGAAAAAGAGGCCTTAGCAGCTGTTTGGGGCTGTGAAAGACTGTCTGAATACATTCTTGGACTTGACTTCCAACTAGAGACTGACCATAAGCCTCTTGTACCGCTTCTTGGTTCAACAGATCTCTCAAAGTTGCCCCCAAGAATACTTAGATTTCGACTTCGGATGACACGTTTCTCCCCAACTATCGTTCATGTTCCAGGAAAGGACCAGATCAGTGCTGATGCTTTCTCACGTGCGCCAGCGCTCAATGAATCAAACAACGAGGACTTAGTCCAAGAAGTAGAATCTTCTGTCAGCGCTGCGATCACTACTCTTCCTGCAACAACACAACGCCTCGACGAGATCAGACAGAAGCAGAAAGAAGATGCTGAAATCATGCAGATCAGGAACTACTGCACTCAGGGCTGGCCGAGTGACAAACCCGATTCCCTTCTCTGAGACAGTACTGGACAAATCGTCAACACTTCACCATTGTGGACGACCTCCTGCTGTATGACGATCGCCTCGTTATTCCCGAGTCCATGCGTGAAGACATTCTCAACTGCCTACACACGGGCCATCTCGGAGTCACCAAGTGTGTTGCCAGTTCACAGAGGTCAGTGTGGTGGCCAAACATCACTGCCTGCATATCCTCCAAAGTGTCAAACTGCGAAGTTTGTGCCAGAAACAGGCATCTTCAGCAAGAGCCCTCCTCGCTACTCCTTTCCCTGAGCGCCCATGGTCACGAGTTGGAGTCGACCTCATGGAATACTCAGACAAGACATACGTTGTAGCTGTGGACTACTTCTCCAGGTGGGCTGACCTCAGGGTACTCGACAGCCAGTCAAGCAATGACGTCATCATAAAGATCAAAAGCATCTTCGCCTGCCACGGAATTCCGGACATTGTCATATCAGACAATGGGCCGCAATTCAGCAGTCGTCAGTTCAAGGAGTTCTCGTCAAAATATGGTTTCAACCACATCACCAGCTCGCCAAGGCACCCTCAAGGAAATGGCGAAGTAGAAAGGGCCATCCAGACTTTGAAACAGCTCTTGAAGAAGAACGACGACCCCTACTTCGGACTTCTGGCTTACCGCACTGCTCCACTGCAAAACGGGCTGTCTCCTTGTCAGCTTCTCATGGGAAGGCAGCTGCGGACAACTCTTCCCGTCGTCGATAAGCTGCTTCTGCCAGAGACATCTGACCTCAAGACAGTGCGGGAGAAAGAAGACCAGAACAGGCAGACCCAGAAGAAGAACTTTGATCGCCTCCATAAGGCTCGGGAGTTGCCTGTGCTCAAGGACGGCGACAGAGTGTGGGTGCGCGACATGGATAGACCTGGAACTGTTGAAAAACAATTCCACTCGCGCTCCTACCTCGTCAACACTCGATCAGGCACTGTCCGACGCAATCGAAGTTCCCTCGTGCTTCTGCCCCAATCTGACATTATCTGTTCTCCCTCTGTTCCATAAATATACGTTGAACAAACCGGGCCCACTAAACCTCTGGCCCTGAAAATATGGACATAATTGTAAATCAAGATATGGACATAATTGTAAATCAATCAGTTACATTTTATTTAATTGATTTTTGTTGTTGTTGACTAAAAAACCATCTTGGGGGGAGATATAGGATTATGACGCATGTGCCTATGCATCTTTGTATCCATGACGACCTGACTCCCAGGATGCATTCCAATAAACGGACCTAGGAATGGTAGCCGTGTCTTTGCTTTCCTGAAGCAACTAGATCCTTCTGCCTGTCCTTCTACAACACACACACATGCACGCACGCACGCACGCACGCACGCACGCACGCACGCACGCACGCACGCACGCACGCACGCACGCACACACACACACCACACACACACACACACACACACACACTACACTATACCGCTCTGCACTGCACTGTATCGGGACCTTCCACTCTCCTTTGTTTGCCGCTTTTGCCCTGCAGACTCACACAGGCATATACATACACGAATGTAGATGCACGCGGCCACCCCCTGACAACCCCCCCCCCCCTCCTTCAATCCACTCCCAATACACACGTACATACGAGGAGACAAATGCGCGCATGCACACACACACACACACACACACACACACACACACACACACACACACACACACTCACACGCACGCACGCACACACACACGCACGCACGCACGCACGCACACACACACACACACACAGAAAGAGAGAGAGATTGATTGATTGATCTTTAATATGCAAGGATAAAGATTTTAGGCCAAAGCCTAGTCTTGCAATCTGTCCTTGTCAGGCATACATTATTTCAACATATATCATTCATACTGACAATTACAGATAGCAACACTGT
>CM031612.1:17174480-17176980 GCA_018398815.1 Conus ventricosus | reverse complement strand
AAAAAGTCTGTTGTCTCCACCTCGTCGTCCTCCGTCTTCTTCTTCTTCTTCTTCTTCTTCTCTCCCTCTCTCTCTCTCTCTCTCTCTCTCTCTCTCTCTCTCTCTCTCTCTCTCTCTCTCTCTCTCTCTCTCTCTCTCTCTCTCTCTCTCTCTCTGGTTCCTTTGAGAACTAAGAGGAAGATCGCTTTGCGTGTGTGAATCGATCCATTTGTTGATGTTCCATTTAAAAAAAAAAAAATTTATGTTTGCGATAATATCAATGGAGAAAGACCTCAATTCCGTGTTCATGTGTTTTTGAAGCTATGGATGTTTGTTGAAAGTTTTGCCTTTCTGTCTGTCTTTCTCCCTCTCTATGGCTTATTATATTCATTTGTAAAGATAAAGGTCGGGTGAAAAGAATGTACTTTCCAATGTTTGGGAAGAAAGCCTTTTTACCAACCACTTAAAAGGCCTCCCCACCTCTCTTTCTCTCTCTGTTCTTTTGGTAGGCCTCTGCCTTTTCTCCACGTTTCTGAATTCAGATCATTCACACACACAAACAAACAAACGCACACACACACACACACACACACACACACAACACACACACACACACACACACACACACACACACACACACACACGTACGTACGTACGTACGTACGTACGTATGTATGTATGTATGTATGTATGTATGTATGTATGTATGTATGTATGTTACTATTGTATGTATGTATGTATGTATGTATGTATGTATGTATGTATGTTACTATTGTATATATGTATGTATGTATCCATCTATCTACCTATCTATAGTCTCAAAACGAAGGGACAGAGGACGGAAAAAGAAGCAAAATTTAGACAGAGAGGGGGTTAGTTACCGCCAAGAACACAGACAAACAGAGCACAGGACAAAACACAATGCGTTTCGACCTCTTGGGTCTTCTTCAGGCAAAAACAAATAACATTTAGGACAGTGAAAACGAAGAACGAGAAACCACTTATCATCTCATATTCGGCGCATAATTCAAAATTGCTGTTGGATTATTTTCATTTTGATTTTGATCCGATTACGAGACGATAAGTGGTTTGTCGTTCTTCGTTTTCACTGTCCTAAATGTTATTTGTTTCTGCCTGAAGAAGACCCAAGAGGTCGAAATGACGACAACGACAACGACAACGACGACGACGACGACGATGGTGGTGGTGGTGGTGGTGATGATGGCGATGATGATGATGATAATGATGATGATTACATTTTCGACATATTCATCACATCAGATGTTCTCTCTCTATTTTCATTCTATGAGACCCTCACTTTTGAGCATATCCCACCCTCTCCCCCTCTCCATCTTCGACCCCCTCCCCCCTCCCCTTCTGCCCGCTCCGTTTCACACAGATCAAAGTCAGGTAGCTTGTTAGTCCCCAGGGATCGTCTGGAGAACGGATGTCAACACTCCGTCGCCACGGGAAGTAACTCTGCGACGAACCATGCCTCCCCCTCCCTGCCCCACCCCCTCCTCCCCTTTCCTCTAACCCAGCTCATTCCCCAAGGACAGCATGATTCGAGTGAGTGTAGAAGTCTCTGGTATCTTGCTGGCTTCAGAACGATTGTTCTCACACTTGTCATCAATAGCTGGTCTGCCACTGTGGTCATCATACAACACCGAACGTCGCCGTACACTCTGAATGTAACGATCGATGTTGAGACACATGAAAAGTTAATTAACATGTTTCGCCTTAGCTTTCAAAACGACACTGGATCCCTGTTGGATACGGTTTGAAAGGGAATTCCTTTGTGTGACGTCATTGTTGTGATGCTCACACACACACACACACACACAGACACGCACACACGAGCGCACGCGCTCGCACACACACACACACACACACACACACACACACACACACACACACACACACACACACACATCTCTCTCTCTCTCTCTCTCTCTCTCTCTTATATATATATATATATAAAATCAGAGTTAAAAAGCCACTCAGAACGTTAAAAGTGCTCAACCATGTTGGGAGCGACATACAGTTTAAAATAGGATTTTTTAAAAATATATATATATATATATATATATATATATATATATATATATATATATAGATCAGTATATTTAAAGTGCTCAACCCCGTGGGGAGCAAGATTCCTCTTTTAACTTGTTTTAACTTATATATATATATATATATATATATATATATATATATATATATATATCCACGTTTGACGTGATTACACAGTCTGTCGTCCTTGAAAAAGAGCAGGCGCTCGAAATGTTGGATTATATTTGTTTACATTGCATGTTTTGCCTTTTTACTTCAGTTCTCTCTCTCTCTCTCTCTCTCTCTCTCTCTCTCTCTCTATATATATTATATATATATATATATATATGTATATATATATATGCATACATTCTTCTACATATATCTATCTCTCTTTCTATCTACCTACACATCTATATTGAGAGAGAGAGAGAGAGAGAGAGAGAGAGAGAGAGGAGAGAGAGAGAGA
>CM031612.1:17164480-17169480 GCA_018398815.1 Conus ventricosus | reverse complement strand
GGGGAGGGGGGGGGGGGTATAAATGGCCCAGAGGATATGAACTGGCCTAGATTATTCTATACCCCGGGTAGAAAGTAGCCTAGCCAAAATTTCAGTATTGTGCTTTCTTTCCCTCTATGTAGATGCTGTTGTCTCACTCATTATTAGTCAAGTCAATGAAAATTAGCTCCAGACCACAGCGGAGTAGACGACTTTGTTTCTAAAACGTAAGACATGTTTGATAAATGAGTTCGGGGATGAGTCCCCTTATCCGTCGCAGACATCAGGGCAGAAGTACATTATTTCCGAAAATCCTTTCCCCCTCTTCCCTCCCCTCTCCCATTATAGGAGAGAGAGAGAGAGAGAGAGAGAGAGAGAGAGAGAGAGGAGAGAGAGAGAGAGAGAGAGAGAGAGAGAGAGATTGACGTTGTGAACAGGAGGTAAGTCGGTAGAATGTGTTTTGTCTCGCTCTCTGAACAACGAGTTAATCGTGTGAAGCCGACATGTCAGCTACGGCCCTGAGAAACGAGGAAAATCGAAATACAGGGGGGCAAAGATGAACTGCCTGCCGTCTCCCCTCTCTGAAGAAAAAAACAAATGGACAAGAAAGACTTCCCTCTGCCAGCAAACGCCACCATTGCAACCTATTGCAATTCAACACTATTGTGCTTCACGGAACATCGTTCAGCTGTTTTTGAGGAACTCTCAGATATACAATGCTACAGAAATATCTGCGAAGACACTTACAAGATGTGTAAATTAATCCGTCACTGGAAATAACAATATGTACTAAAAGGCTCGCAACTTACAAAATTCCCGGTTATTCCACTTACTGTTATTTGCAAGGTAATCTGCCCAAATGTAATCGTATGGTCGACGTGTAGCGAATGGGAACATTGTTAAACAAAAACTAAAAAATACAAGCCCCCTCCTTTTTTGTCTGACGTTATTGTTAATGTTCGTTTATTCAGAGTCAAGGGATTCTCTTTCCTTTGTTTTGTTTATGTGGAACAGTTATAAAAGATAAAAGGTCATGCCGAGTTCAATGTAGCAGAACTGGACATATTCTGCGCAAAAACTCCATGTACATGTGTGTGTGTGTGTGTGTGTGTGTGTGTGTGTGTGTGTGTGTGTGTGTGTGTGTGTGTGTGTGTGTGTGTGTGAGTGTGTGCGTGCGTGCGTGCGTGCGTGCGTGCGTGCGCGTGCGTGGTGCGTGCGTGCGTGCGTGCGTGAGTGTGTGTGTGTGTGTGTGTGTGTGTGTGTGTGTGTGTGTGTGTGTGTGTGTGTGTGTGTGTGTGTGAGTGTGGTCATTATGTGTAATGCACAGAATGAAGGAGGGCACTGCAGCTTTTACTCCCGATATTCTGTCTTCACATTTTTGGAAACATTTGAAATATTTCACCGTCTCTTAAAAAGAATAAACAAAGAAACTAAACATGCTAACAACAGTAGCCGCAAACGTGGAATCTAAGAAGAGGTGGAAGTAGAGGTGGAAAATATTGCTACATGCATTGATTTCTGTGCTTTCAGAATTGATTTCTGTGCTTTCAGAATTGATTTCTGTGCTTTCAGAATTGATTTCTGTGCTTTCAGAATTGATTTCTGTGCTTTCAGAATTGATTTCTGTGCTTTCAGAATTGATTTCTGTGATTTCAGCAAACATTCCACGTAGGAAATTGAATATCGAGACATTTAATCTCAACCAGTTCATCACGTTAGTCAATTTCTTCTAGTTATTTTACACTTAAAACAACAACAACAACCAAACATGACACACCCATGTGTGTTCGAGGGTGAGAGTATGTGATTGATAACAATAATAGATAGAAAATGGCTTCTTCCACATGCAAGACAGTATACGTGGCTTGATGTGTTCTTAATGTCAGATTATATACTCTGACAGCAAATACATGACTTAAATAAAAAAAAAGATGTTTACCAAATAAACAAATGTCAGGACTACCTCTCAATGTATGATGGTAGAAAGCCGTATTCCAAAGAAAGCTTATAAAATGTTATATGTTATGTTTTGTAACGGTAAGAAGAACTGGGCAATCAACACGATGTTTCACATTGTTTAGATATGGCTTTGGTTACGTTTGGGAGAACAAGGAGTCACAAATATCAGACAATTCATATTCATCTTTAAGCAGAGAATACTTGACTGCCATTTGCAGGATCTCGACCCAATAATGATATCAAAAGAAAGATTCAGATTATATTCTTCGTTTCGTGATGTCCCGAATTATTCATTCACTGTAAAAAAAAAAAAATTCTGCTCTTAGAAAGCATTTGACAAAAGTCAGACTCGGTGTCTCTCAGTTAAAACTTCATCGGTATAAACAATCTAAAATAAAATAAAATACTAATTGTCCATTTTGTCCTAACCTGGAAGACTCAGATTACTTTTTATTCTGGTTTGTCCTTGATATAAAGTTATACGTGATATCTACATTCTTCCCAAATACTGTTTCAACCCAAATGCGTTCAAATTGACCCTGTCGTTTTGTGATTCTAGAACGTGCAAGTCACTCGCCTTGTACCTGTCTAAAGCATTCACTGTCAAAAATAATCGTCTATATGATGCTCAGTGATTAATATTTCATTTACTTGTTACTCTCTCTCTTCTCTCTCTCTCTCTCTCTCTCTCTCTCTCTCTCTCTCTCTCTCTCTCTCTCTCTCTCTCTTACCCATCCCGCATGCTTCCTTCTCTTTTGCTCCCCAGCCCTCCAAACCCCTCACTAGACTTCTCCTTGTTTAATCTTTCGTCCGTTGTTTTCCACAAATGAATGTATTCATTCGTTTTGTTCATCTGATGTATAGTACTACTGTATGACTTCCCTTTGTGAACCCTCCTCCTGACATGGGCAGAAGGCCCAGCTCAGCAAACATTTTGTGATTGTGATTGTCTCTCACTCTGTGTGTGTGTGTGTGTGTGTGTGTGTGTGTGTGTGTGTGTGCGTGTGCGTGCGTGCGTGCGTGCGTGCGTGCGTGCGTGTATGTATTGTGTGTGTGTGTGTGTGTGTGTGTGTGTGTGTGTGTGTGTGTGTGTGTGTGTGTGTGTGTGTGTGTAAAATGGAAGAGAAAGAAAGCAGAGCAGAGAGGGGAAAAGTATGGTTTCTCATTTCTCCAGAGGTAAGGACAGATAATATCGGTTATTTTAAGAGCTTCGATTATACAACATCTAAAGTATCTAGGCTGGGCTTCTACTGATGTCTCAGCAGGACTCTGAGTTGGGTTGTGGTGTGTAATGTACAGTGTGTTTGATAACAGATCCTGACGAAGAATCTATTTATCAGAACGTACATCACCGCAAACTTCAAAGAAAAAGAAGCTGTCTTGATTTTTCTGATTTGTTTTTTTATTCAAATGGTATTTTTTATTTTCCTTTCAATAATAATACCTTTTGAAAAGAGAGAGAGAGAGAGAGAGAGAGAGAGGAGAGAGGAGAGAGAGAGAGAGAGAGAGAGAGAGAGAGAGGAGAGAGAGAGAGAGAGAGGAGAGAGAAGCACACGGTGAAGCACACGGTGAAGCACACGGTGAAATTTAATGTGGGGCCATCGGTCCATACACATTCATCCGGTGACATCTATGAGCAGCAATTACGCAAAATGCAACATCAAGGAACAAAGTGGAGAGTTTAACGGAAGAAAAACGAAAAGTTAATTCATAAAATTTGTCATCGCTTCTTGGTCCCCCCTTACTGCAAAATTGTAATATCCTATAAACAATATCCTATAAACAATGCCTTATTTCCTTCTTTTTTTCTTCCCCTTTTTTCGTTATAATTATGTTAACAAACTCAATGTGGGCCTACAATGCAAATTGAGCCTTCATATCTATGGAGCCGTGTATTTAATGATATGTCATGGGAGAACAAAATTCAAATCTAGAGCAACCAACATAAGTCGACAATGAACATCAGCTAACAACCTACGACAATTGACTTGATTCACGATGGACTAGCAACAAGGGCCGTGTCATACAGCAACATAGGCAGACAAACAGGCAATGACCAAAATCTCATAATGTGTCGCGGATGGCGTACGCCATTGGCAACCATCAGGAGTGGTCAGTCCATGCTGCAGCAACAAAGCTGGCCACAGAAACATCTTCAACAATTAACCCTAGCCATATGGACTCGTCCAATGCTGATGAGCACAGCCACGAAAGAAGTTGCAAGGCAAACCAACAACAGATTCCACATGTACCTAAAAAGCATCATCACACATAGCACATTCTGTATACAATTTACTGCATGCATACATGGAACATCATTGTACACAGTGTGTTCTGCATACCGTACGGTATTTATTATATAGTATAATGGTTCAGATACTAAGTTACATGAGCTGGTTACGTCTATTCATCGCATGATGGATAAACATACCGGTGTCTCTTATCACCTCCTCCTTAGTTGATTTTAGTAACGTTAAAAAGGCTGAGTGATGATCTCGTTTAATATGCTTCAAGATATACTTTTGCCTTAGCTCATTGTAGGTTGGACATTTCATTAAGAAATGGCGTTCCGTCTCTTCTTCTTCGCAAAAAGGACACTTCGTATTTGGGTTCATTTCTGTATAGTTTCTATTACAGTTAAGATTGTTAGCGCCTAGGCGGAGTCTTGCGGTTGCCTGACGGAATTTCGTAATTGTAATTTCCTGCAGATATTTTTCGCATTGAAATGTGTTTTTGAAAGTAAAATAGGTCTGGCAACGGTAACTCATTTCACATTTCTCATGCCATTGTTGTATGTAAATATCTCTCATCCTTAGTTTGAGCTGCCTTAAAAATGCATTTACAGACGGGGTTCCTTGGTTGATCCAGACTTCTGAGAAGCCGTGAGAGAGAGAGAGAGAGAGAGAGAGAGAGAGAGAGAGAGGAGAGAGAGAGAGAGAGAGAGAGAGATTTCCGTTCTGTTCATTTCTTATCTCTTGAATGAACATTACAACATTCTCCTGAGGCCAGTATGGCGCTGACATTCACTGGGTCAGAGGATCTATAAAGGTTCTGGTATATAT
>CM031612.1:17156980-17159480 GCA_018398815.1 Conus ventricosus | reverse complement strand
GACCCAGAGAGACAAATATTGTTCGTAGATGCATGGTACTTATTGCAATATTCATCTTCTTACTGGTTTCATTTATGTTTTCTTCAACCTGGTATGTATTTGTAAGCGCTTAGGGCTTTTAACGTAAGATTAAGCGCCATAATCATTACTAGTAGTATTATTTGAAGAGCACGTCAGAATAGCGGTCGGATTATCGACTGTATCACAATGGCACCTTTGTCCCCCATGTTTTGGAATGTTCTCCTTCTGATGGAACCGCAGAGTTGTTCTTTGGGGCAAAATGGCTGTGAGCGTGCCTACCAGCGACCTCTGTCCATGAAAACAGAGGGGCTACTTTGCAGAACGCAAATTCTAGCACAGATTACCTCCATGCAGATTTCCAAACATCGTTCAGTCCAGTGGTTTCTTTAACGTCTGTTCACCGTCTATTATGCAAGATTGAGGTCACACACTTTGGACGTGGCACCAGTATTCAGTGGCGCTAGTATTCATGGCCACTTTTTTCATTTCAGTGTGCACCATACGATGAAATGTGACGGAAAGTCTGATTTAAATGCGGTTAAAAGAAACTGTGTCACCTCTCTTTTTGTTATCTAAAAATGAAGCTGTTAATAGATTAATTACTAGGATTGTTGCAGACTCTCGGAAAAAAAGGCAGAGAAACCAGTTAGAAACAGTAACTGACATGTTCTATGAGAGAGACAATTTGTGGTAATCTAAAGATTGAGGTATGTTTGTTTGTTGGTTTGTTTGCTACCAGTGAAGGAAGTACTGGCCAACACCGACAGCAGTGGAAGCCAAGTTGCACGGCACCCTGGAGGAGCTGCGATGGACGGCAGCCTTCATCGAGGACACCGGGCTGCTCATCTTACGGGAGGCGAACGAGGAAGGAGAAGAAGTTTGCTAACAGCCAAGTCATCATCACATTAATTGACCAGGAAGACAGTCGAGAGATTCTACAATATAAACCTTTTTGTTTACTTATCACTTGTCGTACTGCTACCTGGAGTTAGACCTAGTCTCATAACAAAAGGAAATGCACTACTCACTCGTACCTTATCGTTTGTCGTGTTGGGTACTTTTGTGCAGAATCAGGGTAGCTGATAGGTATTGATTGATTGATTTTTTTCTTTCTTTATATATGTTTTATTCATTTCTTCTTCAAAGGATGATAATGAATTTGAATGTACGATTCCAGTGGCGACAGAAAATGCGGAATTGTCGTTCCTCCCCTTGTCAGAAGACATTTCAGGTAATGACAATAAAACATCAAAGTATTAAAGTGTTAGCTCTCTCTCTCTCTCTCTCTCTCTCTCTCTCTCTCTTCTCCTTCTCTCTCTCTCTCTCTCTCTCTCTTCTCTCTCTCCTTAGTCGCTAGTCATACTTAGTCCCTTAACGGGGCAAGGGCCGGATGAAAAAAGCATGTGCTTGCTTATCTGTTACCCTTGGAAATAAAGATCATCATCATCATCATCATCATCATCATCATCATCATCATCATCATCATCATCTCTCTCTCTGTCTGTCTGTCTGTCTGTCTGTCTGTCTCTCTCTCTGTCTGTCTCTCTCTCTGTCTTTCTTTCTCTCTCTCTCTCTCGTAGTACTACTAGTAGTAGTTATAGTGGAATAAGTACCAGCAGTAGTAATAGTAGACTTAGTATCAGCAGTGGTAGTAGTAATAATTACAGAAGTAATTGTAGCAATATGGATATAAATTCTCCTTCCCATCCCTCATTAACTGTCTCTGTCTCTAGTTATATTGTCTGTCTGCTTCTTTGTTTATCTCCGTGTCTTGTAATCTTTCAGCGTGTCTTACACAAAACGTTGTTATATGTATCCATATGTCTGTCTGCCTGTTTTCTGTCTGTGTGTCTGTTTTCTGTCTGTATCTATCCTTATCTCAGACTGCCTGTCCCTGTGTGTCTCTCTCTCTACATAGAAGATAAGAAAGGGGGAGCAACCAGGAAACGAGAGGCTCTCCATTTCTTTTCCCAGTACCTTCAAATGATCCACTATGACATTTGAGCGCAGATCAAAAACGCTGCTCACGTGCGCTCCAGCCATATCCTGGCCCAGGGGCTTCTAGAGTTCCTTCCCTTTTAAACCGCTCTCTTTATAGCTGAGGTGGCTCTGGTGTTCTCACTTTTCCTGTCTGTGTTTCGTCATCATAAAGGTATGGTATTATGAGGAAAAGACGTCATTTGTTTCAACGAGGTCAAATTCTTCAGACACTGACTAAAATGGAACACCACGAGTCTGACCAGCTAGTCGTAAAGAATACATGCATAGTGTAAGGGACAGCACTCTCTTCTCTCCTCAGTCGTTTGCCATTCAGACAGACGCAACTGATCTGCAATGGCGGGGAAAAAATGTAAAACTGACTCATCTGCTTTGAATTGACAACACCTGCTATGGGTAGACATCAGACCACGGCTGCTGACCTACAACAAGCGGACTTGTCACCCTCACTCTCTCTTTTCTCACACAGTCCACTTTTTGT
>CM031612.1:17146980-17151980 GCA_018398815.1 Conus ventricosus | reverse complement strand
AAACGAAAAGCTGGAAGGGGACGCGAAACCTGCGCATAAACACCTCTCCCTGCACGATAGAAGACACTGATGTGTTTTTTTTCCCGCCTGGCACAACGTTCGCAGCGCTCAGGCGTGTTGATGTTATTATAGTTGTCTCCCACGTGACTTCTACCCGCTGACTTCAAAATTGTAAATTTGAATAGAAATAGTATTTTTAGCACACACACACACACACACACACACACACACACACACACACACACACACACACACACACACACACACCACACACACACACACACACACTAAAACAACAACAACAAAATTTCCAAATTGGGGACGAACCTTGCGAGTAAACGTCTCTTCGTGCAGAAAGATACTGATGTGTGTGTGTGTTTTTTTTCTCTTGCTCTACAATGTATAGATAGCATTCAGCAATGTACAGAGAAATTCACGTTGCTTTGAATCTGCATCAGTTCTTCCTCTGCACTTCAAAAGAGGCCACTGGAACGAAAACTGGAAACTAGAAGTAGAAAGGGAAAAACACGAGTAAAGGCATGTAAAATCTGCGTAGTTCTGTTCACAAACTAACGAAGAACTAATTTTGTGTGGTCCTGCACAAAATCACAGGCTATCTTCGAGAGGAGAGAGAGGAGAGAGGAGAGAGGAGAGAGAGAGAGGAGAGAGAGAGAGAGAGAGGAGAGAGAGAGGAGAGGCAGAGAGAGAGAGAGAGAGAGAGAGAGAGAGAGAGAGAGAGAGAGAGAGACAAAGACAAAGACAAAGACGAGGTTTTATCTGAGCTAGGCCTTCTGCCCATGTCGGGGGGGGGGGGGGGGGGGGGGGGGGGGGGGGGGGGGGGGGGGGGGTTAACAAAGGGAAATCGTATCATTATATCGTACATAAGATGAGTAAAGTTAATCGATACCGTCTTTAACCGCGAAAAGAGGGGGTGGGGGGTGGGGTGGGGTAGGAGAGGTCGAGAGGTGGGGTAGGGGTCAGGTGGGTTGAGGTGGGGGTTGGAGGGAGGATGACGAAAAGTGGCATGTTCGTAAGTATGCAAAAATTGATCATTAAACATCATAGAAACATTGATTTTTGAAAGTAAATGCTTTAGACAGATACAGGGCAAGGGCCATACATATTCTTGTATCAGAAAGCAATAGGCTTAATTTAAACGCATTTGGGTGGGAACAATATTTCGGAGCCGGAATAGCTCAGTTGGTAGAGCGCCGGACTCGTAATCTTGGTGATCCTGGGGTTGCGGGTTCGAACCTCCGCCGGGGCGTATCGGTACAGGGGGATTTTTTTTTCCTCGGAGTTAACATTGGTTCTGACTCCATTTCCCATACAGTCCTTCGAATGAGACTATAAAGCGAGGTTCCGTGTGTGAACGCACGCATAACATCTTGCACACACGTAAAATCCCATCACCAACTTTCGGAAGAGTAGGCCAGTTTGGCCGTTGGTATGGATGACACGTTACATATAGCATGCACCCTGCGTGAGAAATGGAAAGAATGAAGGAAGTAAGGAAAATGATGAACGATACTGACTGGATGACACGGGAAACGACTAAATGAAGCGCCGGCTGGCAGCTCAGCAGTCGGCACTACCCAGGTAGGCAGCCCGTTGTGTAAACGAGTGTTGATTGTAAAGCGCTTAGAGCTTGGTCTCTAGCCGAGAATAGGCGCTATATAAGTATTCATTATTATTATTCATTATTATATACATTTTTCGGATAGCTTTATAGTAAGTACAAACCAATGTAAAATGTAATTTTGATTCTTCAGAATTAGGGCAAAATGGACAGCTAGTATTTTCTTTCCTTTTAGAATATCTATATCGGTGGGGTTTCAACTGTCACATCGGGTCAGTCTCGTGCTGACTGGACATCTTATTTTACAACACGTACTCTGGACTTCGGACCTGAAATCCTGACAGCCTTAATCCTTACGCACAATCCAGGCGTTTAAACTTTTGAGCAACATGAGGTGCTATTTTGTATCTTGCCTGAAGAAGACCTATGAAGTCGAAACGCGTCGTGTTTTGTCTGTGATTGGTTTGTCCACGTTTTTCTTTTTTCTTTTTTCGGTTTGCTAACATTTATTTAAGATTTATGTAAATAAAGAACTGACTGACCGACAGACTGAATGACGTGGGAAACGACTGTAGCACCAGCCGAAATCTTTTCAATCGGCTCTACCCAGGTAGGCAGTCCGTTGTGTAAACGAAAGTGTGGATTGTAAATCGCTTAGAGCTTGGTCTTAAACCGCGGATTGGCACTGTATAAGTACTCTTAATGATGATGAATAAACTTGGTTACTCCGCCGAATCTGCACAGCCAACCGCAATGCCTCACCCTCTGAATCCTTGTCCCCCCCCCCTCCCTCTCCCTTCCCTACTCTCTCTCTCTCTCTCTCCACACACACACACACACACACACACACGCACGCATGCACGCACGCGCGCGCACGCGCGCACACACACACACACCGCGCGCGCGCGCGCGTGCACACAGGGAATAGAGAGGAAAGATTACACCGCTGAAAGAGTTCATAAAGTTGATAAGGACAGGGCAGAAGGGCCGCTGCGCTGCAACAACAAGTATTGAATGCCCAAATCATATTTCTATTCCTCATGAAGCGGCCGTAACCAAATTTCACCACGAGCTGCCATCCAGAATTTCCCAGAGGACAAGAAGACCGCTGCAAGTGAGCCGTTGTTTCTTTTTAGAACAGAACCTCAGTGGGTCACATTCAGGTTTAACGTCTACACACTACACAGGCGATAAGGCAGGTGATAATATCCTTGCAAGGAGGAGAGAGAGAGAGAGAGAGAGAGAGAGAGAGAGAGAGAGAGAGAGAGAGAGAGAGGTAGACAGACAGACAGACAGACAGAGAGACAGACAGACACAGAGAGAGACACAGAGAGACAGAAACAGACAGACAGACAGACAGACAGACAGACAGACAGACACACACACACACACACACACACACACACACACACACACACACACACACACACACACATACACACACACACACACACACACACACACACACACACACACACACACACACACACACACACACCGTTTCTATACTCTTTTTGTTGACTTTTCAAAGGCGTTTGACTGTGTTGATAGAATGAAGTTGTTGTATTTACTGTTGCAAAGGGGTATCCATGGTAAACTATTCTTATCATTACAAAGCATGTACAAAAGTGTAAAAGCAGCTGTGAAAATGGGAACAAATATAACAGAGTATTTTGATTGTATTTCTGGTGTTAGACAAGGATGCATTTTGAGTCCCATGTTATTTTCAATTTTTCTTTCAGAACTGGAACAAGAGCTTAATAATTTTGGTACTAGAGGAATAGACGTGTTTGCTCATCCATTTGATATATTCTTACTAATGTATGCAGGTGACATTGCTCTTGTCTCAGATTCAGTGGCAGATTTACAGAAGAAGATAAATTGTTTAGAACATTATTGCAAAAAATGGGGTCTCATGGTCAATACGGATAAAACTAAAGTGATAGTATTCAAAAATGGTGGCTTTGTTAAAAATTGTGAGAAATGGTACTATACAGGAAAAGAGATGATTGTAGAATCTAGTTATAATTACTTAGGAGTTATTTTTGGTTCAACTCTTAACTGGTCAAAATGTGTTGAAAATTTATCAGAAAAAGCACTGAGAGCTGTTGCAGGGATTAAAGACTATACTTTAGACTACAATGTATCCCTGCCTCTACAGTTTTTAATATCTTTGATGCAAAAGTTAAACCCATTCTCTTGTATGGATCTGAAGTCTGGGGCTATCAGCAGTATGATGATGTTGAAAGGGTTCATGTCAAGATCTGCAAAATGATCCTAGGGGTTGGTAGGGATATAAAGAATGACATAGCTCTGGGTGAATGTGGTAGACTTCCGATTTACATCGATGCTTTCATTCGATTAGTTAAGTATTGGATCAAATTGATTGACATGCCTCACCATAGGTACCAAAACAATGTTATATGATGCTACATGCTCATGATACTTCAGGCAGAACGAACTGGGCAACACACATTCGAAAACTGTTATGTACCCATGGTTTTGGGTATGTTTGGGCAATGCAGAATTGTGGAGATATTTTGTCATTCTTAAATACGTTTAAGATGCGATTACGTGATATTCACAATCAGAAATGGCACGATTCCCTCACAAATCAGCCTGAATATTTAGACTACCATCCAAACATATGCAGTGCAATTTACATAGATGAAATGAAATCAAGTGAACTTCGTAGAGTTGTTTGTTTGCTACGAACAAACAAATTACCTTTAAACGGAGTGTCTCGTTATGGAAACCCAATGTCCAACCCTTTCTGTTTGCAATGTGATGGTCAGCATATTGAAGATATTTTTCATTTTGTGTTTGTATGCCGAAATGCTCCACCCTTCGCAGAAAGTTTATTCCTTTGTATTATTATAGATTTCCGTCAATTGTCAAACTTCGACAACTTTGTACGACCACCAATGGAAACCTTATCTACAAAATTGGGTTATATCTTACTAAATGTCTACACTTAAGAAATAGCAATGTTCACCTCTCATCTATTAACTAATTTTGATAAAATATTCTGTTGTTCATATGGGCCAAAAGGCCTACAAAAACTGAATAAAATTATTGTTATTGTTATTGTTGTTATTGTTGTTACACACACACACACACACACACACACACACACACACACACACACACACACACACAACACACACACACACACACACACCACACACACTCGTCTAATATCCACACATTTTGTGAAAAGACGTTAAAATGAAAGTACTACTACTACTACTACTACTACTACTACTACTACTACTACTACACACACACACACACACACACACACACACACACACACACACACACACACACAACACACACACAGAGTTAATGAAATTTGTACACTACACCAACAAACACAAAACCAGATTACTCTTTCCCGTTACAAGCAAGAGGAGAGAGA
>CM031612.1:17126365-17146880 GCA_018398815.1 Conus ventricosus | reverse complement strand
GTGTATATACGCTACACCACATCTGCTTCGATGTGAAACCACAATGCAGAGGTTTACTGTCAGAGGACTTGGTACCCGACTGACTAAACTGAAAAGCTTTAGAAAGAGTGTCACATGGGCAAGATGTAGCGGATGCATGATCTAGGCACTAACTCAACGGGATGATAAGCTAACATCGTGTGTGCTGCCACTCTGTGTGTGTGTGTGTGTGTGTGTGTGTGTGTGTGTGTGTGTGTGTGTGTGTGTGTGTGTATATATATATACATATGTGTGTGTGTGTGTGTGTGTGTGTGTGTGTGTGTGTGTATGTGTGTGTGTGTGTATGTGTGTGTGTGTGTGTGTGTGTGTGTGTGTGTGTGTGTGTGTGTGTGTGAGTGTGTGTGTGTGTGTGTGTGTGTGTGTGTGTGTGTATGTGTGTGTGTGTGTGTGTGTGAGTGTGTGTTTGTGTGAGTGAGTGTGTGTGTGTGTGTGTGTGTGTGTGTGTGAGTGTGAGTGTGTGTGTGTGGGTGTGTGTGGTGTGTGTGTGTGTGTGTGTGTGTGTGTGTGTGAGTGTGTGTTTGTGTGAGTGTGTGTGTGTGTGTGTGTGTGTGTGTGTGTGTGAGTGTGTGAGTGTGTGTGTGTGTGTGTGTGTGTGTGTGCGTGCATGCGTGCGTGCGTGCGTGTGTGTGTGTGTGTGTGTGTGTGTGTGTGTGTGTGTGAGGGGAGAGAGAGAGAGAGAGCGAGAGAGAGAGAGAAAGAGAGAGAGAGAGAGAGAGAGAGAGAGAGAGAGAGAGAGAGATTGAGAGAGAGAGAGAGAGAGGGAGAGAGAGAGAGAGAGAGAGAGAGAGAGAGAGAGAGAGAGAGAGAGAGGAGAGAGAGAGAGAGAGAGAGAGAGAGAGAGAGTGTGTGGATGGGTGCGAGCGTGCGTGCGTACGTGCATGCGTGCGTGTGCGTGGGTGAGTGTGGATGTGGGTGGGTGGCTTAGGGCGGATGACTGTTGGTGCGTGCGTGAGTAGTAGGGTTAGGGACTTCTCACCCCCCAAAAACGGAGGCGGTAAACGGAGGCGGTTTTGGTGGAGGTCACAAAGTTCGAAGCGCCTTAGGGACGAATCACATGACAGAGGATGCTCGTTGATGACATCGTGAGATCGATGTGACTTCCCTATTGCTAGACCCTACGGGCGATTGCATTGCGCTGATGCAATCAGCTGTAAAGAAAAATGTAAACAAAAAAAAGACAGACTGGTTTAAGCGACTTTTTTGTGTGTTTTTTTGTCCGTCTCCCAAGGGCCACAACACATTAAAAAAAAAGCAGTCAGCTCCCTTGAAAGACCCGAATTTGAAACCCGCAAAACCCTTTACAGTTAAACCCGGGTTTGCCCTTCTTTAGCCCGGTTAAATTAATAGTTTAAAAGAATGAGTTTTGGGTTTTTTATAGGTTGTATTCGTTTTTTTTGGTGTTGGTTTTTTTTTTGGGGTTTTTTTTTGGGCCCCGTCTCCCGGGGAAAACCCAATGCTGAAAAAAGGCGTCGCTCCCTTAAAAAGGCCTGAAGTGACCCGCTACCCCTTTTACCAGCTGAGCATGACTGACTTTTTGACCAGCTTTAATAATTAAAGAATGAGATTTGGGGGGAAAAAAAGGTGTCTTTGTTGTTTTTTTTGTTTTGTTTTTTTTGGGGTTTTTTTTGGGCCGTCTCCAAGGGCGACAAACACATAAATGAAAATAAAAGGCACTCAGCTCCCTTAAAAGGGCCCCGAAGTGTACCCGTAAACCCTTACCAGTGATCATACGACTCGAAAATTCTTTTTAAAGCGCCTTGGGGGTGAAACATATGACAGAGGATGCTCGGTGAATGCTTTGAAAAAAATCGATGTGAGGTCCCTTTTTTAAAAAACTTAAGGGCGATGAAAACGCATGCACAAAAATTTACAGCCTATCTGCCCCAATTTAATGAAATAGCTAATTTTTTTAACCTTTCGAAATAAAATCGATTCGGGGAAGGTATATCAACGATTTGCTTTAACAAAAAAAAAAAAATTTAAAACATGTTGAAATCAAGAATCGTGTATTAGGGGAAAGGACATGTTTTCCCCCATCCACTGATCGTTCGGGGCTAAAAAAAGGGGACTAAATTCAAAGCAAAAAAAAATTAATTTTAATTTTAAGTCAGTTTTACAGAACAAAGGGACCCCCCAAAAAACCCAAACTAGGAGGGGGGAAAACTTTTTTCCCAAAAAAAAAGGAAAAAACAACACACTCTGAACAAGAAAAAAAAAATAAAACACTTTTCCCAACACTCATAAAGGGCCCCAATTCACGTTGGAACGCTATCATAGAAATACAGAAAAAGAAGCTACAGTTGACTGGGAAACCCAAACCGATTGTATAAAACAAAAAAAACTGCTGTCGCATGGGGGGTGAAAACGATTTGGGTTTAAAACCTCGACGACGGGGGTCTTTTAAACAGCGAATTGTATCCATCTCCCAAAAGTTGAAAATCTGATCTGTTGACAAATTTGCCCAAAAAATTTCGTAAAAAACTGAAACCTTTGTAATTTGGAATATTGGTAGCGAATTGCGTCCCTTGACACACCCTTTTGGCATCGGGGTGCCAGTTAAATTTTTTTTTTTTTTTTTTTTGCTCTTTCCCTTTTTCTCCCAAAAACGCCCCCCTAGCCCCGGTCATTTTTTTTAAACCGACCTTGGAGTTTGGGGGCTTGATCCACGGGACAAAATTTGAATGCCCTCGGTTTTTTTGGCGATGTTAGTCAGCTTTTTAAAACCATGGGCCCACTTTTTGCCTAGAAAGTTGAAGGTTCACCCAAATTAGCCCTGAAAAAGAATCCTTATCCCCTGTTGCGTGCGCCCAACCCAACCCTTTCCCCAACCAATTTCCCTTTGGAAAACCAGGGGTTTGGGGGTGTGTACTCAATGACAAATGTGATGTTGTTCCCCAACAAGACCATTTTCCCAAGAAACCACTTGATAATGTGTGTATGTTGTGTTTTTATCGATTCTGACACTCACTTGATGCGTATGGTTCCCGTAAAATTTTGTCATACAAACAATTTTTGGGGGGGGGTTTTTTCGGCTGTGCCCAAAGGGCCCAAATCCTTTTGAAGTAAAAGCGTGTTTGGTTTGGGGGTTGGTTCACCTATAGAAAGGGGTAAACCCCCCGGCCCAAGCGACTAAGGGAAAAAAACCGTCTCCGATCTTTACCCCCCTTTTTCCCGGGGGGGTGTAAAAAACCCTTACCCTACTTTGACAATTTTTCCTGTCATTATCGTGGGGACCGTCAATAAATTAAAATTAAAGGGGGGCCTGGGGGGGTTTGCACCGGGTTTTTAATCCCGCCCCCCATACAACGATAACACGGGTTTTTTTTCCCCATTCACCCCTTTGGGCTAGCGGGGCATTGCGCCTGCCAAAAAAAACGATGACACATTTTTTTTTCTTCCGTCCGTTAAGCTGTACATATTAAACCATAAAACAAATTCACCAGTGTTCACTGGCTTGTGGGGGGGTTTTAAAAACGGCCCGTGTTTGAGCAGAGACAAAAAAAATACCAAAAACCCCAAAATGACAGAAACACAGATGGACAGAGACCCCGACAGAAAATAAAAAAAAAGGGGGAAGAAAAAGAAGAATCACAAAAATTTTCACGGGTTTTAAGAATTACTTGTATTTTCAAAATTCGAAAAAAAAGGGTTTAATCTAACATAAAATTTCCCTTTGGCCCGGGGCTGTATATAAGAGCCCTCTTTTTGCCCTGGAAAATGTGCTTTTTTGTTCAATATGTATTTTAAGGAAAAAAACTTTTTAAACCCAAAACATAAAAATTCCCAAATTTTAAACTGAAATTTTCGGGGTTTTTTTTTTTCCCTAAACCCTCCTTTTCCACAAAAACGTAATGAAAACCCGCTCTGGCCCTTGACCTTTAAAAAATAACAACAAAAATAAAATGTTTCCCCCAATGAGTTATTTATAAACAATTATTATTTCAGAAAACAGACTTTTTTGCAGAAATGATACAGTTTAAAAAAAGGGGTCTTATCATGTAACTTTTTGTTTTAAAAAAAAATGCACAAACCCGGGTGAAAAAAAAAATTAGAAACGTTCTTATTTTTCATTTCACGGTTTTTGTAAAGGTTTTATAAAGGTATGCCCTTGGGCCGAGAGATCCGCCCATTTTTGTCCCTTCCATCCCAAAAATGAGCCCTCTTATCATCAAAACAGCCCTTTTGGGGGGGTGTTACAGATCTAAAAAACATTTTTTAAAAACGCTCGTTTTTTTTGGAAAAAAACCACAGGGAAAAATTTAAGATGTTTATTTTTTTGAGATACGGGTTTTAAAAAACGGAAAACCCCCTTAAAGGCGAACCCTTTGATAAAATGAGGAAACTGAATAAAATTTGGTTTAACTTTTTAAGGGACAAGGCAAGTATAGTTGACAAATTTTAAATTTTCATAATGTGAGCTTTTGAAGGGATGTGTGCCCATTTGTTGGGTCCTTTGTAAACGCAGGGGGAAAACAGGGAAATTGCGTAAATTTCTTTTGGGCCCAATTTTTTTTTTCCGGAGTAAGTCTTTAAATATTTTTACTTATTGGCGCTGGGGACCATTCTTTAAACGAGTATATACACGCTATCACAGAAGAAAAGGGGGGGTTAAACCCTTTGTATGAGGGGTCGGGGTTTTTAATAGGGTATGTTTTAGCTGGGGAAAAAACTTTAAAAAGATGAGGTTGATGCTACATGATGGTGAGCCCTTACCCTTGGCTTTAAAACCCTTAGATAAACATGGGGTTTGTTGTATGATTTTTTAATCGAAAAAACTTTTTTTTTTCTTTTTTTAACAGAATGGGGGAAAAAAAAACCCACGCTGTGGGGGTTCTGCACGATTTTTCCAGAAGAAATATAACCGAAAAAGGAAAAGTGCAATCGGGTACATACTTTAGACACATCTCATTTTTTTGCAACTTTTTGCCATGAAAATTTCGTAACAAAAGAAAATTTCGATTTTTTTTTAATTTTCTCAGGGACAACAAACGGCTGGAGAGAGGGAAAAAAAAAAAAAAGAAAGTTTGAAAGAAGGAAAACGGAGGGAAGAAAAAGAAAGGAAAAAAAAAAAGGGAACCCTTTAAAATTTCATCTTTCTGGGGGGGGTAAAAAAAAAGGACGACGAATAGATCTGAGGGGTGGTGGTGTTTTCAATCTAGTTGATATTGCCCCCAAAACCCGGGCAGATTTACGCCGACGCGGGAGAAACCATTCGCTTTCTTTTTTTTTGGGGGCAAGCATGACACTGTTTCCATCCGCTGGGACATCAGGGAAGACCGCACGGAACGACCGTCTAAACCCCATTTTTTGAGGGCAAAGAAAAACGTTTTAAAAATCTTTCCCCCCCAACAGAGAAAAACAATGACTTTCTTTTCTTTCGGGAAATCCTAAAACAACGTCCGTTCTTTGGACCCCCCCCTCGTCTAAACCCCAACAGACAAGATATCAAAAGGGGTATCTAAGGGACATTAACGACCAGGTTGTCTGGGAAACCCCAAAAACAGCAACATCCCAAACCAAAGTAGATGGTCCATTTACCCCCTAAACCAAAGCTTCTGTATAAACCCCCTCTCCCGGCTACACCAGGGCTGCTGCGATCGCCCTCCATCGTTTTCATCACGCCCAAACAAGGGCATTCCCCCACTCGTGAACGACGAAAACCACTCTTTTTGTAAAACCGAAAACCCGGGGGTTTTGTTGTTTTTTGGGTGCCTCGCCTTGCATCGAAAAAAGGTCGTTTAAAAAAGTTTTTCCAAACCCTCCCCAAAATTCTTTTTAAAACCCATGGTATGAAAAACAGGGGCCAAAGGAAAAAAAAGAGGAGTTGGGGGGCCCACGCCCCTCCCCGCCCTGGAAAAGGCCGAAAACTGTTTGGGGTCAATTTGGATGTTTTCCAATTGACGAGTTTTTCCCTTTTTTTTCCTTTTTCCCAACGGAGCGGAAAACGCCACCCCCCCCCAACCATGAGGACCTCATTCCCAAGAATCATTTCTGCTAAAATTTTTGGCCCCTGGTTCAGACCGTCCATCCATGTCCACACCAAAAAGGGGGAGGTTCAGAGGAACACCAAACTAACCTACTGAAGAAGAGAAAAAGGGTTTTAACTCGAAATTTATTCAAAATCAAAAGGGGGGTTTGGTGCTGCCCCCATCCATCGGAAACCCCCCTTTTGTGTAGAAAAAAGAGGGGGGCGTTCTGTGTTGTTGGAAGGTTTTACAAAATCCCCTCCCCTACAAAAAAACCTCTTGATTCTCCCCCTTCGGGGGCCCCAAACCCGGGACCCCTTGCCCAAAACCAATTGGGGCGTTTGCGCCCCCTTACCCCTCAATTTGTGTCAGACACCCCCTAAAAAAAGGATAGGGGTCTTTGAGAAAAGGGAGCCACGGTCCCGTTCCCCTTGTACTCAAGTTTAAAAAGGGGGGACTGGGTTTTTCCTTTTGCCCAATTTTTGTCGTCCAAGAAAGGGGGAAAGGGGGTCCAATCCTGCCAGATATTTTGCGGGAAACGAAGGGGTTTTTTGGTAGCGCACAAGCTTTAGAAGGGAACCAGTTTTTGTAGTCTGGTAAAAACAGGCGTTTCAGCTCTGGTTGAACAGCTCCCCTCCAACCCGTCCCCCCCTCGGGGCCCAAAGAACAGGGATTTCAGTATCCTTTTCAGGGTTGAAAAAGGGGGGGGACAAACCCTTCGACACGGGCGAAATAAAAACTCAACACCCTGGGTTTGGCGAAACTGATAGGAAGAACCCCGATTTGGTTGGGCGATCCCATCAAATCTTAGCCTTACTCAGCTCTACTTCCATCAGGTCGCCCAAACAAACTAGAAAATTTTCTTAAAAAGGGGATCGTTATCAGCTTCATAAATCCCCTTTCAAATTGTGGGTGACTTTCCATAATACTTCTTTTTCCCTTTTTTTTCGAAGGTGCCAACTACATTCCCAAATTTTTTCCAAAATTGACGCCCAGCGTAATGCCGAGGTACCCGGATGTCCGGGTTTTTTTTGTCTTTTTTCAAAAGTTCACTATGGTTTTTCCCGTTTACGGGGTTTTTGCCGTAAAACTCCACGTGTCTGGCGACAGTCGTGCCATGGAACAACATCCGTGGAATTGGTGGGCCAAACCTATGTTCTCCCACCTGTTCCCCTGATCTGGGGTCCTCCCAGTGCCTATTCCTTGCTGTTGTATTTGTGGCGGTTGAAGACGATTTCTTTGGGGATGCCCCAATTCCAACCATGCTCTCGCCGCCTCTCCGTAGACGCCCCTTTTTTCCGGGTTGAAATTGTTTTTCCCTTTGCGTCGACGGACAAGATTTTTCCAAGGGCTTTCCCCTGCATTAGAGCCCACGGTTTTAAAGGGCGTTGGCGGAAAACCTTCCAAACAGGACTAAACTTTTAAACCGGGGACCCGAGTCCCCCCTTCTCGGGGAAACGGGGTAAAAAAATGAGGGGAGGGCCCCACCCACCTTTTCCCTTCACAGAATCGTGGAAAAATTTTTTGGGTTTTTGTCGTTGACCAAAAGAAAACCCCCTCGGGGAAAGCCTTTCTTGAACGGGTTTACCTCAACGCCCATCCAGGGATCCTGTTTGGCATCCTTTAGCATGTCCAATCCCAGAACGGATACGGACGTTTTGTTTTTTTCCGGGGCCCCCCGGAAAGGGCCCATAAACTAAAGGGTTTGTTGAAACCAAAACTAAGAAATCCCTCGAGGGTCATCCTTTCCTTTTCCCAAACTTTGGCAGTAAAGGGTTCTGCCCGCTGTTTTAAAAACTTTTTTGGGGAGTGAAGAAGCCTTGGGGAGGAAGAAAAACGTCGTCCAGTTTGCCCCGGCTAAAGGTTTTTCCTATGGGAAGAACCCCTTTTGCTTTTCCGTACCTGAAAGCGGTCAAGTATTTAGAATAGGGGAATCCGGGAGCGATGTAACAGGGCAAAGTCCAAGCATTTCAATTATTTGTGCTAAAAGCATTTGTGGGGGTTTTTTTCTTCACCAAAAAGTAAAAGGGACCCGACTCTTTTTCTTAAAGGGGACGACCCCACCCTTCTGGAAGAAAAAAGGTTTAAATGGATTGAGGTCGTAGTTCGAACTTTTGAAGCCCCACGGGAAAACTCCCCAAAAGATAGGCGTCCAACATTCCCCTCTCGCCCGAGGCGACTCAGTTGATCGTAGACGGTGGAGAAATCTTCTTTTGTTGTTGAAGTTTCAAACCCCTTGTCGGTTTACCTCCCCAGCTTTTCTTCTTTTCTTCTGCTCCTTTCCTTTTCTCCTTCTTTTCTTTATTGTCTGTCTGTGTTTTCTGTCCGTCTGTCTACGTTTTGTGTTTATGTGTATTTTTTTTGTCTTTTGTCTCGATCACAAAAAGCCGAAAACCCCCTTGAGATGGGGGGGGCACACCCCCAAGGGCCAAATTTGGGAATGGTTTCTCCCCCCGTCTCAAGGTGGTTTCGGGGGGGTGATCGGACAGAGACAGAAAAAAACACATAAAACAGACAGATAGACAACGGACAGAGGGCACGACAGACAATAATGAAATGAAGGAGAAAAAGGAGAAGGAGAGAAGAAGGGAAAAAGAAGAAGAAGCTTGGGGGAGGGATCCCACAAGGCGGTTTTGATTCCTCCCAAAAACAAAAAAAGATTTCTCCACCGTCTACGATCAACTTTATCGCCTCGCGAGCAGAGGGACCCGCTGGGGCGCCCCATCTTTTAAAAGTTTCCCTTTGGGAGGCTTTAAAGTTCGAAAATCCCTCAAACTCATCAAACCTTATTTCTTCAGAATGGGTCGTCAATGAAAAGAAGAGTCGGGCCCCCTTTACATTTCTGGTGAAGAACAACAACCATACAAAAGCCTTTGCAAATAAAATTTAAATGCTTGGACTCGCCCTGTTAATCCCCTCCGGATACCCCTATTCTAAATACTTTCCGCTTTCGAGGAAAAGGAACGCAAGGGCTTCTTTTCCCTTCGTGCATAATGACTGGAAAAAAAACTGGACGACGTTGTTTTCCCCCACGAGGGGGCGTTCTTCAGCTCCCTGAAAACGATTCTATCAGCGAGGAAGACTAGTTTACTGCCAACGAGTTTTGGGGAAAAGAATGGCAGGGCCCCTCTGAGGGTTTTTTTAGTGTGGTACAACAACCCAGGACGTCATGCCCTTCCTGGGGGCCCCCGGAAAAACAGACAGCAGGGACCGTTCCCGGGGTTGGAATGTTAAAGGGTGCCACAGGATCCCTGGGGCGACGTTTAGGGGACCTTTCAAGACGGGCCCTTTTTCCCGATGTCTGGGTTTTTCTCTGGTCAAACGACAAAAACAAAAAAAACCCCCCGAGTTTGCTTGGCAAGGGGAAAAGGGGGGGGGGCCCTCCAAACATTTTTACACGTACCACGAGAAGGGGATGACTCGGGTTTCCCCGGGGAAAAGTCATCCCCGTTTTTTGGGGAAAGGGAAGAACCCCAACGCCTTGGGAAACCGTTGGGGTCTAATTCAGGAGAAAGCCCAAGGAACATCTTGCCGTTGAACCCAAGGGGAAACAACCCTTTTAAGCCCGGGGAAAAAACGGAGTCTACGGGGGAGAACGGCGAGAGATGGTTGGAATGGGCATCCCCCAAAAAAAACGTCTTCAACCGCCACAAGTACAAAACAAGGAATAGGCACTGGGAGGACTCCAGATCAGGGGAGACAGGGGGACCCCAAAAAAGGGTGGCCACCAATTCCACGGATGCTGTTCCATGGACACGCTGTCGCCAGACACGGGGGTTGACGTCCCAACCCCGGGAAAAGGAAAGACCATAGATGAAATTAGGGAAAAAAACAAAAACCCTCCAGGACATCAAGAGTACCCGGCATCACCCCTGGGCGCCCAAACGGTACAAATCTGGGAATGTAGTTGGCACCTTCGAAAAGAAGGGAAAACAGATTATTCAAAGGATGTCCCCCTCCTTTAAGGGGGATGATTAACAAAAATTTATCAACGATCCCCTTTTCAAAAAAATTGACTAAATCTTGATGGAAACCCAACCCGATGGAATAGAGCTATTTAAAGGGTAAGATCCCATGGCATTGCCCCAAACCAAAAAACGGGTTCTTCCCCTTTCAGTACGCCAAAACCCAGGGTGTTTTGGGGGCTAAATTTTTGCCTGTGTCGACAGGTTCATCCCGCCCCTATTTTCAACTCCCTGAAAAGGATACTGAAATCCCCTGTTCAAAAACCCCGAGTGGAGCGGGTTGGAGAGAGCTTTTCAAACCCGAGCTGAAAAAGCCCGTTTCTAAACCCAGACTACAAAAACTTGGGCCCCTTTTAAAGCTTGTGACGCTCCCCCAAGACCTTTCGTTTCCTGCAAAATATTGGGGCAGGATTGGGCCCCCCTTCCCCGTGCTTGGGCGCCAAAAAAATTTGGGCAAAAAAACTCTTTAGTCTTTTCAAACTTGAGTACAAGGGAACGGGACCGTGGCTCCTTTTTTCAAAGAGGGTTTTTTTCTGACAAATTAGCTGTAAGGGGTTCAGCAAACGCCACAAAAATTTGGTTTAAGGAGTCCTGTTTGGGGCAGTGAGGGAGGGGGTTTATCAAGAATTTTTGTATAGGCCCGGAGGACTATGTAAACCCAACAACACAGGAAAACCCCCCTCTTTCTTTACCTCAAAGGGGGGTCCTGATGGTTGGGGGCCACACCAAACCCCCTTTTGATTTAGAATAAAAGCAGTAAACCATTTTTCTCTTCCTTAGTAAGGGTTTGTTTTGGTAGTTTAAATTTTAACCTCCCCGTTGTGGTGCTGGACATGGTTTGGGCGGTTGATCCAGGTCCCCAATGTAGCAGAAAAAAATTTTTTGTAATCGAGGACCTCATCGTGTTGGGGGAGTGTGCGTTTTTGCTCCGTTGAAAAGGAAACCCCCGGGAAGATCGTCAATCGGAAAAAACCAACCCTTTACCCCAAACATGTTTTTGGCCTTTTTCCCGGTCGGTGAGCGTCGTTTCCCCCGGAACTCTTCTTTTTCTTGGCCCGTGTTCCATACCTGTTTTAAAGAGAAGTTGGGTAGGCGTTTAACAATTTTAAGCGACGCTTCTCCCATGCAAGGCGAGGCAACCCAAAAAACAAAAACCCCGGGTTTTCGGGTAAAAAGAAAAAGTGGTTTTCGTCCCTTCCCCAGTGGGAGAGCCCTTTATGGTCGTGATGAAATCAGGGGTGGAGGACGATCGCCCGCAGCCATTGGGGGAGTCCGGGAGGGGGGTTGATACAGAAAACTGGTTGAGGCCATAGAAGGCCATCTACTTTGATCGGGATTTTTGCTGTCTGGCGTGTTCCCCAAAATCCTGGTCCCTTAAAAGTCCCTTCCCGAAACCTCTGTTTTTTGTTGTTGTTGATCAGACCCAGGAGGGGGGCCATGAATTGGGCGTTGTTTTGGATCATTTAAACCCAAAGATAAAAGATGCATGAAAAATGATAGTCCCTCGTTGTCTCTGGGGGGTGGGATGATTTTAAATCGTTTGCTTTTCCTCTCCCAAAAAAAGGCGGGTTTAGACGGTCGTTTCCCGTGCGGGGTTTTCCCCGATGCTCCCCGCGGATGAAACATGGGTTCATGCTTGCCCTCAAAAGAATGGAGGCGAATGGGCTCCAGCGTTCCCGGGGTAATCTGCCGGATTTTGGGAGCAATATCATCTAGATTGAAATTCACCCCCACCCCCCCGATTTATTGTTTGTCTTTTTTTTTACCCAAAAGACTGATTTAAAAATTTCCCTTTTTTTTTTCCCGCTTTTTTTCTTTTCTCCGTTTTCCCTTTTTTTCAATCTTTCTTTTTTTTTTTTTTTTTCCCTCACCGCAGCCCTTTGTTGTCGTGAGATATTAAAAAGTAAATCGAAATTTTCTTTTGTTACGAAATTTTTTATGGCAAAATTTTCAAAATTTGAGATGTTTCTAAAAATATGTACAGATTGACATGCTTTTCAGGTTATATTTCTTTTTTGGAAAGGGTGGCGTGACCGCCCCCCCAAGGGGTGGGTTTTTTTTCTCCCTAATTTTTACAAGAAAAGAAAAAAAAAAGTTTCCCGAATTTAAAAATCATACAACAAACACATTTCATCTAAGGTTGTCGCCACGGGTAAAAGGGCATCACCTTATGTAGCTCAACCTCATCTCATTTAATGTTGTACCTCCCGCTAAAAACATACCTCATAAAACCCCGCCAATTTATTTCAAGGTTTAAACCCCCCTTTTCCTTTTGTGATGCGTGTATATACTCCGTAAAGAAGGGCAAGCGCCCAAAAGTAAAATTAATTTAAAGACTTTCCCGGAAAAAAAAAAAGTCCACAAGAGAAAAATTTACGAAAAATCCCTGTTTCCCCCTTCGTTTAAAAATGGACCCCCAAAAAGTGGGCACACATCGTTCAAAAAACTCACAGGTTTTGACAATTTTAAAATGTGTCAACTATACTTTTCCTTTTCTTTAAAAAGTTTTTCCAATGTCATTTCCCCCCCCCCCCCGGAAAATTTCCCCATTTTTTTCAAAAGGGTCGCTTTGAGTGGACCGTTTTTCCCAAACCCTGGATTTTCAAAAAATAAACATCTTTTTTTGCATTGGGTTTTTTCCCCAAAAAAACGACGTAAAAAGTGGTTTTTTTGATATGTAACACTCCCCCCCCAAAAGACTGTTCGAGGTTTAAAAGACTCCCTTTGGGGATGGGAAGGGCCCCATTAAAAAAGTCGTATCTCCGGGCCAAGGGAAAAACCTTTTTTAAAAACCCTTTACAAAAAACCGTGAAATGAAAAATTAAAAAACGTTTCCCAATTTAACTTTCACCGGTTCGTGCATTTTTTTTTTTTAAAGGGGCAAACCCTTAAAATGAAAGACCCCTGTTAAACGTTCCCTTTCGGGAAAATGGGCGTTGTGAAATAATAAATTTGATAAATAAAATTATTGGAAAACATTTTATTTTTGTTGTTTATTAATAAAAATCAGGACCCGAGCGTTATCAATTTCGTTTTGTGGAAAAGGAGCTTTAGAAAAAAAAACCCGAAAAAATTCAGGGGAAAAATTTTGGGAATTTTTTGTTTGGGTTTAAAAAAGTTTTAAAAACCCTTTCCATACATATCGAACACAAGCACATTGCCAGGGGCAACAAGAGGACTCTTATATACAGCCCTGCCTATGGAATTTGTGTTTGATATAACTTTTTGTTTTGATTTCGAAAATTCAAGTAATTTTAATTTCAGTGGAAAAAAGTGATTCTTTTTCTTCTTCCCCCCTTTTTTTTTATTATTTTGCCCGTGTCTCTGCCGTCTGTGCTCGGGCTATCTGCGTTTATGGGGATTTTTCTGTCTCTGTCTCGATACGGGGCTCGTTTTTTAAAACCCCCACAAGCCCGGGAACACGGGAATTTTTTATATGGTTTCAATATTTTGACGTTAACGGGCCACTCCTAGATTTAAAGGGGGAAAAAAAAAAATGTGTCATCGTTTTTGTTTGGGAGGGCAATGCCCCCCCAAACCTAGGGATGAATGGGAAAAAAAAAACCCAGTTTTGTTTTCCCCCCTTTTTGAGGCGGGATTTAAAAAGCAGGGTAACCCCCCAAACCTCCCTTTTTATTTAGGTTTTTTGATCGGGCCCCACGATAATAAAAAGGAAAAAAAATGTCAAGTAGGCTAAGGTTTGTTTTTCCTCTCGGAAAAAGGGGAAATAAAGATCGGAGATGGGTTGCTTCCCTTATCGCTTGCCGGAAAGGGCCCCTTTCCCAAAGGGGAACCCCCCAACAACACGCTATACTTTTAAAGGGGATTGGGCCCCTTTACCCCAGCCAAAAAACCCCCCCATATATTGTTTGAATTTTGGGGCCGTGTTACTTCTAACCTACGAAACAAATGGGCGTGTCAGAATCGATACAAAAAACACACACATTCACACAATTTCTAAATGGGACTTGGAAAATGGTCTTGTTTGAACAACCCTCCCCATTAGTCATTGAGTACACACCCAACCCCTGTTTCAAGGAAGTTGGTGGGAAGGGTTTGCGTTTCGCAGACGGGTGTAAGGATTCATTCAGGGCTAATTTGGCTGAAACCTTTAAATTGCTAGGGCAACAGTGCCTATGGTTTTAAAAAGTCCGGGCCAACATCGCCCCAAAAAAAGAGACATTCATTATGTCACCGTGGATCAAGGGCCCCCAAAATCGTCCGAGGTCGGTTTTTTAAAAAAAAAAAACCGAGCTAGGTGGCGGTGTTGTAGAAGTGGAAAGAGCAAAAAAAAAAAAAAAAAAAAAGATCAACGGGAAATCCGATGCCAAAATTGGGTTTTTGTCTACCAAAATGCCGTTTAAATGTTTTCAGTTTTATTACATTGTTTGGACAAATTTGGCAACAGATCAGATTTTAAATTTTGGGAAGGAAACAGATTGCTGTACATGACACTCAGTCGTTTGAAGGTTTAACCCAAATCGTAGCCCTCCATGCGCAGCCTTTTTTTTTTGAATTTCCCAAACGGGGGTTTTCCCAAATCAAGCGGGAGCTTTTTTTTCTGTAATTTTTAAAGATGCGTTTCCAACGTGATTGGGTCTTGATGGTGTTGTAAAAGTCGTTTTTTTTTTTTTCTTATCAGGTGTGTTGTTTAAAACCATTCTTTTTGGGAAACAGTCCCCCCCCTCCCGTGGTGTTTTTCCCGGGTGGTCCCCTTTGTTTTGTAAGGGCTGACTAAAGTTTTAAAAATTTCTTTTTTTTGCTTTTTAATTTAGTCCGTTTTATGCTCGAAAAGATCGTGGAAAGGGGGGGAAAAAATGTCCCTTTTAAATAAAATCCCCGATGCTCTGATGCAACATGGGTTTTTTCTTTTTTTTTTTTAGCAAAAACGTTGAAATAGCCCCTTCCCCGAATCGATTATTTTAATTTTTATGGTTAAAAAAAAATTTTTGCAAAATTCAAATTTTTACAGATAGGGGGGTAAATTTTTCCCTGCTTTCGTTTTTATCGCCCTTAATTCTTTAAAAAGCCCACCTCACATCCTTTTACAAGGGATTCCCCCAGCATCCTCTGTCTATGTTTTTACCCCTAAGGCGCTTTTTTAAAAGCAATGTTTGAGTCAGTCATGATCAGCTGGGAAGGTTTTTGCGGGAAAACTTCGGGGCCTTTCAAGGGGGCCCGAGTGCCTTTTTTTTTCACATTTGTTGGGGCCCTTGGGAGAGGGCCTTTAAAAAAAACCAAAAAAAACAACAAAAACAAAACAACAAAGACACCTACCCAACCCCCAAATCTCATTCCTTTTTAAATTTTTAATGAACTGGTCCCAAAGAAATCCGTCATGCTCAGCCGGGAAAAGGGGGGGAGCGGGGACACTTCGGGCCTTTTTAAAGGGGTGACTGCCTTTTTTCGCATGTGTTGTCCCCTTGGGAGACGGCCAAACAAAAACCCCAAAAAAAACAACAAAAAACAAAAAAACGAAAAACCCACTAACCAACCCCAAAACTAAATTTTTTAACTATTAAGAACCGGTCAAAGGTCGTATGTTTAGCTAGTAAGGGTTCAGCGGGTACAGGGCGGGTCTTTCCCAAAGGGGGCTGGGCTGCTTTTTTTTTTAATTTTTTGGGGCCCTTGGGAGACGGGGCAAAAAAACACCCCAAAAAAAAGTCGCTTTAAAACCCGTCCCGTCTTTTTTTGTTTACATTTTTTTTAAAAGTTTAAATTTCATCAGCGCAAATTTCAATTTGCCCGTAGGGCTAGCATAGGGGAAATCAATCGGTTTTACGATGTCCCTCAACGACATCCTTGTCAGTGATTTGTCCCTAAGGGGTTCGAAACCTTTTTGACCTCCACCAAAACCCCCTCCCCTTTACCGCCTCCCTTTTTGGGGGGTGGAAGTCCCAAACCCTAATCTGCGTGTGCGTGCGTGCGTGTGTTCCCCCCGATGAAAATTTTTTTCTTTTTTCGGGAAAGGTTTTTGGAAACCTACCAAAAAAAAAAGTAGTATCAAGCATTTACCCCTAAGTTTTCCAAATGGGGCGGGTTTTTTAAAGTTGGGTCTTCCTTTGAAGCGTGCTGGGAGCCAGGGGGAGTTCAAAAACGCTGTCCCCATTCAAGTTGGGGGGGGGCCAAAAATCCCGAAAAGTGGGGGAAAAAAAAGATCCATTGAGGGGTGAAGTGTCCCCCTTTAGAAAGTGGCCCCTTTTCGGAATCCCCCCATTCTGACTCAAATAAAGGCGCGTGACGTAGTTAATGGCGGGTTTCATTAAAACCCTTTTAGTTTTACTGGGTTTTGATATGAGGAAGGGGTTTTTTCCTTCCCCCTTTCCAGCATGCCTCCCCTGATCAGTTTGGGGTGCATTTGAATAGTTTCCTTTGTCATGATGCTCTTTTCTCTTTCATCAGTGTTTAAAAATCACATTTTGCGAAACCTTTTGAATTCCCCGGGATGGAAGCCCTTGCCGACAGTGAAAAATGGGAAAAACCCCTTTTAAAGGGGGGGAACAAACGCGTGCGCGCGCGTGTATGTGTGTGTGAGGGTAGTTGACGGAAGGCGAGAAGGAAAAACAGAGAGAGAAGAGAAGCTGTGATTGTTGTTCAGGAAGATAGACTAATGAGAGGCAGGCCACGGTCACTATCAGCTTTCCCATCAAATACCTCCAGACTAAATACCACTGGTCACACAGCAACATTTGGGACCGGAAGGCAAATAACAGAGAGAGAGAGAGAGAGAGAGAGAGAGAGAGAGAGAGAGAGAGAGAGAGAGAGAGAGAGAGAGAGCAAAGAGTTTGTAAGATAATGGATGGAGTGGACAGAAGAAAAACTTTGGAGAGAGGATAATGTGGATAAGGAGGACAAAATGAAGAAGAAAGACAGGCCACAGAGAAAGATACTGGGCATTTTAAAGCTGTGCTCAGAGTTGTCATAGCACACGTGAAACATGGAGGGAGTTCTTTTCTCTCTCGCCCCGAATCTCTTCCCACTGGTTCATTGCAGGATTCTGAGAGAGGTGGAACCAATTATCAGGAGCAATTTACTGCAACTGTTGTTCAAAGGTCTTCAATATCAATGCAGGTGTACATAATATTTTGAATCTAGCTGACGGCAAGACATATGATGAGAACAAGTGTAGAATACAGTGTGACGTCAGACCTTCATCGATCCTCACAACAGTCTTCGTCATCATTATTGACCACCATTTCAACAGCACATCGTTTTTCGGTTCTGCCGTCTTTCCTCCCCTCCTCCCTGACCACACTCCCCGCACTGCCGTGTCTCCTGTTACTAACTGCTTCATGGCCACCAGCCGTCGTTTGCGTCCTGTTACTAACTGCTTCATGGCCACCAGCCGTCGTTTGCGTCCTGTTACTAACTGCTTCATGGCCACCAGCCGTCGTTTGCGTCCTGTTACTAACTGCTTCATGGCCACCAGCCGTCGTTTGCGTCCTGTTACTAACTGCTTCATGGCCACCAGCCATCGTTTGCGTCCTGTTACTAACTGTTTCATGGCCACCAGCCGTCGTTTGCGTCCTGTTACTAACTGCTTCATGGCCACCAGCCATCGTTTGCGTCCTGTTACTAACTGCTTCATGGCCACCAACCGTCGTTTGCGTCCTGTTACTAACTGCTTCATGGCCACCAGCCGTCGTTTGCGTCCTGTTACTAACTGCTTCATGGCCACCAGCCGTCGTTTGCGTCCTGTGGATGACGACGATGAGGCATCAGCAGAACCAGCATGGCTGCTGCATTTTCAGTGTGGGAATAGTAACACCAGAGAGAAGGCAAAGAGGATGACAGTTCAGCAGAACCAGCATGGCTGCTGCATTTTCCGTGTGGGAATAGTAACACCAGAGAGAAGTCAAAGATAATGACACGCCATAAAGGAATAGAATGTTTTGCCCTATTATCTTTATGTTTCATTCAAGTCATTTGAGGATTATGACAAATAAATGTACTACCCTAATCATTTCCATTTCATAACGCCGAGATTATAAAACTATTAAAATAATTCTGTTCTAAGATCCTAAGATCCTAGAAACCTAGTTCTGTGTACTCATTCCAGGATGATGATGAAATGATGATACAGGTGAGGACAGTAGGAACAGTGAGGGCAGGAGGAAGACAAAGCAAAAGTGCCACGTCTTAAGGAAACAGTCTGGTGTCTGTCCACCACGAAATGGTCCTGGTGTCTTGCTCTGTGTTCTTTGTGGAAAATCCATTTCCTTCCACATTCTCTACACCACTCCTATTTTCAGCACTTGCAGCCTTTCTTTAAAGCATGCTATGACGAGGAGAGGGGAAGCAACCTTCAGGCTGGCTGTTTAGCTTGACGCTGGATTCATTCCAATTAAACACAATTTTTTTCCTTCTTCTCACACTGGATTGACTAGTCCTTGTGTTATGCACCATTGTCAATTGAGCTCATAGAAATAGGTGTCAAGATCGAAAAGCTCTTCATTCACCATTGGCCTGATTGAATGTCAATGGGATGTTACTAGAGGGCAGATTCTAAGGTCTGTTTGCCAAAGATTGTTGCAAGGTGAGAACAGTGGTGGCCTTTCTTTGCTAGGAACCTTGGAGATCTTCCGCCAGATATCATCTACTTTATTTGGACTCTGAACATCATGATGTTTTGCAAAATGTTCAATGTACAAATACAAAACATGGCTAAAAACGTTGACATCACCAGTCCTACTTAGTCACACCTGTGTCATGTATGTGCGTCCGGGATGCATCGTGAGCCAGACATCCAGCCCCCTACATAGACATCCAGCCCCCTACATAGACATCCAGCCCCCTACATAGACATCCACCCCCTACATAGACATCCAGCCTCCTACATAGACATTCAGCCCCCTACATAGACATCCAGCCCCCTACATAGACATCCAGCCCCCTACATAGACATCCAGCCCCCTACATAGACATCCAGCCCCCTACATAGACATCCAGCCCCCTACATTTCCAACAGATTTGTCTGCTGGCCCGAAGGTTGAATCATACACCTTAACTTCATACTTCGGACTGTTAGTGGAGTAACGTTCCTTTCCTCCACCCAAGCGGGCATGCCTTGGCTCTATTCTCTGACATTATCACGTGACCGTCTCGTCACTCTCCTGTCCAGAACTTGGTGTCGTCTGACTGCTGTGTCTGTAGTTGTCCTGGGCCAGACTTCAAATTGGGGAGAAAGGGAAACAACCCGACATGTTAGTGGACATTTGGACTTGTTCTTTCGTTGGGTGAGACAAACTGGTAACAGCTTCAAGCGTAATTCCACCAATACACCGACATTTTGACTTGTTGTTTTCGCTGGTGAGGCAAACTGTTAACAGCTTCAAGCGTAATTCCACCGATGCACCGACATTTGACTTGTTCTTTCGTTGGTGAGACAAACTGTTAACAGCTTCAAGCGTAATTCCACCGAACCGATGCACCGACATTTGACTTGTTCTTTCGCTGGGCGAGACAAACTGTTAACAGCTTCAAGCGTAATTCCACCGATGCACCGACGTGCCTTAGTTCGAGCACACGGTAGAGGTCGGAAAGAAAAAAAATGTCTGTGTTTGACCGGAATTGATATAAAGTTTAGTAACGAATGCCAGTAAAATAACCGAAGGCAGAAACTGAACTGACACATCGTTGTTTTTCACATATTGGTATTAGCGTAATTAGTATTCCCTAGTTTTCCCCTCATCATACAGTTAAAATTTATCACGCGCGCATGTGCATATTTTGTTTGTTTCTTAGCTTCTTTCGAATATAAAGCGATTAACCTTGTGCGTTTTCGTCTTCATGTATTATTTTGTTTGTTTGTTTTCCCCCCCAGTCATTCAGTTTGTATTCTGCCATAGTGTGGCATAGTTAATCACTCCGTTGCAAGGCGCTCATTCAATCAGCCACCATTGAGCCCTTAACCTCACCAGCCCGCAATTCCCAGAGGCAGTCATTTGCCTTCCTCTCCTCCCCGTTGTGAAAGAAAACCAGTTTCTCCAATCAGCTTCATTCAGTCAGAATGATCAGAATGAAACGTTTTCAAATCAGGCTCACGCTCTTAACATCTTGCTTTATCCGTTCATTTTAGGGATAAGATGACAAAGGTAGTACTATCTAAAAGAAAATATAAAAAAGAAAAAAATACACGTAGTAAAGAAACCAATGTTTTGCCACCTTTTCAGAAACGAGAACACACGTCATCTTTCTCAGTCTGTTTACCCATACTATTCCCACTCCTCTCTACCGAGGCAATCATCAGTAAACAAAAAGAAAAGCCACTGGCAACACATTATCTGACACGATGGGAGACACATTCTGGTGCGATACTGGTGTGTGTGTGTGTGTGTGTGTGTGTGTGTGTGTGTGTGTGTGTGTGTGTGTGTGTGTGTTGTGTTGTGTGTGTGTGTGTGTGTGTGTGTGTGTGTGTGTGTGTGTGTGTGTGTGTGTGTGTGTTACAATTGATTATAGGCATGGACAAGGGGTGTTGCCCAGTGTGGTTTGCAGGAATGAAGCTATGATATGTATGGTCCTTCACTAATGAGATTGACATCAATA
>CM031612.1:17113865-17121365 GCA_018398815.1 Conus ventricosus | reverse complement strand
TCACCTCCTTCAGCTCTGGTTCTGGAAAATGTGTAGGTAAACATATCGGAGCTATCTGGCTCGCTACACAGGTATGTGAAATTGTTATTTTGTGCGTTCCCGTGATCCGTGTGTAAACTTTGTTGTGCAAGTACTGTTGTGACGTGGTCAAGTTTAACGGGAAGGCAACACAGGCGCCGGACAGAATGTCGCATCCAGATCTACAGCCAAATATTATTCAGTTTATTGACTGGAATTTTAAAAGAATGCAACATGAACTACAAATGCATTCTGCTTACATAAAGAACAATATGGACGAAAGAATGCAAAGCATAGATAACAACTTTAAACGCATTCTGAGTGACATGTGTCAGGTAAAAGAGTGTGTGGAAGAAAACAAAGAGAACATAGAAGATCTACAAGAAGATAGACGGATTCTGATGGAGAGACTAGACAAAGTGGAAAACCAACTTGAAAACGTTGAACAAAACTCAAGAGCATGCAATCTTATTTTCATCAATGTTGAAGAGTACACAAGAGAGGACAACGGCACTGCGATACAAGTTATTACAGAAACCCTAAACTATTACGACTCTGCAAGCACCTGGCGACAAGAAGACATCGTGAAGGCCTACCGCCTTGGAAAACCTCGTCCTCAGGGAAGTGACCCTCGTCCAATCCTTGTACAGTTTTGCCGATGGGCTGACAAAATGGCGGTATTGGGTGACAGACAACTCAGAGATAACATGAGACAGGATGGCATCAGAGTATCATCAGATCTTACTACTCGCCAGAAAGACAGGGTTGACTACTATCGCAGTTTGGGAAAGACTGCATACATTTACAATGGAAAACTGCAAGTTAGGGAGAGAGAGTCAACACGAGCTCGGTACAAGGAAGATCTTCACCAGCACCATGATCCTCACCAGCATCATGATCTTCATCAGTGCCATGATGGTGGGGATCGACGGTACTCCCTACCCAGAAGACGGCAATTCCATGACTCTACCCAGTACACCGATGTACAAGGTCACAGGAGTGACAGCCGTGACCGATCAGCCAGACACACCAGGCGTTTGGTTCTGGAATATGATAGAAACGACTTTCCTTACCAGTCATCCACCGACAACAGCCAGGAACATGTCATCAACACCGATCTCAGCCTCATTTATACACAAATCCGGAAACAAGAGGTAACCACGTGGGCACCAGATCTATCAGAAACAAGGAACATCGGAATTGTCCATCATCCCAGAGTCGCAGCCAGAGACATGCAGTTCCTGTGGTGCCAGGCAACCGCCTGTTCAGCGAGGTGGTGAGACAAGGAGGTCCAGGTATGGCTGAATACAAGAGGACAGTGTTTGTGAAAGACCAGAACAGCAGAATATCTGAGAGGTACGGACCACCCAGCACAGTCCGAGCAGTCTGAGAGTGCAGACCATCACTCAAGTTCCTGACACTCCAGTGAAGACCAACAATAGTGACCAGGATAGTCATAACAGAGATTGTCTTGTCTCTAAACCAACAGAAGGGTGTCAAGCTGTGTTGCAAAGGAATGTCGATAACAATGATGACATTGCTCTGTGCGAAGAGAACGAAGATTTTCATGCTGATGAAATTCAAGACAAAACTGGCATGAGTGATGGTGTGGTGTTAAACGATGCTCATGATGCACACGCACAAAGCCAGGACACAATCCACAATGGACAAGAATTGATAGACAACAGAGTAGAGATTACAGACGAGAAATACCAAGACACCGACAGACAGGGACAGACGGATGAACACAGAGAATCGAATGCACATTGTGACGGTCATGATGACACAGACAAAATATCGACACAGACTGATTCGGTTCTAGCTGACAGTCCAGACGATACTGTGACAGATACATGCACCGACATTGGCTTGTCAGAAATGCAAGAAATGCAAACCACTCAAGGTACAACAGTCCATGAAGATAAAAAGCAAGACAATGCTGTCTCATCAAGGAAAACTATACAGGATAGGCCACCTCGACGAACTGCCTCACTCAGACAAACAGACTGTCCAAATAAATCAGCCATGTCACAGAGGTCAGGCAGTCAAAGCAGCATCCTCGATTCTCTGTTGAGAGCATCATCCAATGATCGCTCAAAGGTAAATGAGGCTTGTAAACGCAGTAAATCAAACAGTCGTCCAGGTAACAAAAAATAGGAAATCGGCCGGGCCACAGTATCATGGAGCAAAAGTACTGACGATGAAACCTCCCAATCTGTGAGGGCTGATAGATCTGCCGGAAAAGAGCAGAAAAGTAGCATTGTGAATAATATAGATAATATAAATAAATCAGAAGTAAAATTTCTCAATTACAACGTCAATGGCCTTCTGCCAAAACTGGATAATAACGAGTTTACCAACTTTCTTTTGTTACACGATTTTATATGCCTAACTGAGACATTTATGGCAAATGATTTAAATTCCCCATTGTTCCGTAACTTCAAAATTTTTTCGATTAAAGCAAAGAAGCTTTCCCATCAAGGTCGATACTCTGGTGGAATAATTGTGATGATTAAGAATAAATTTGAAAAGTACGTTGAACAAATTCAAATACAAAGCCCTCATGCTGTCATTATCAAAGTCCATAAAGATCTGTTTTCAACTGATCGCCATATCATGCTAATTTGTTCATATATTCATCCACATGATTCTGTGTTTTGGAAAGACCAATACGATGGTTTTGGTATGGAAGTTTTGGAACAAATCATATTAGACCTTCAACACTCCTACAATGATTTCCACATTTTGTTAACTGGAGATCTCAATTCCAGAACAGGGTGTTGTAATTATTCTTCTGTAGAAGATAATATAGATTTCATCGGCCCAAATTCCTCTGTTGTAAATGAATTTTGTAGAAATTCTCAGGACAGTGTTATAAATGTTTTTGGTAACCAGTTGCTTGAAATTTGTAATATATTTGATTGTGTGTATTTTAAATGGTCTACGTGAAAAGAATTTTTGATGATAGCTGCACTTATATCTCATCTCTAGGCTGTAGTACAGTAGACTACTTTGTAGCATCAAGTGAACTATTTTTATTCATTGATATTGCTGCAGTTGATGTCGAAAGTATTGTAGACTCAGATCATTTGCCAGTTGTAATGCGAGTTGATCTGAAGGTTGGTGGAACTGAAGCATGCAATGAACAAATGATGAAAGATGAAAGTAGTTCAATAGAAACAATCAGATGGAACGATGACAAAAAGGATATATTTGTCAACAGGCTGAATAGTGATAACATACAGAACAAAATCACATGGCTTTTAATTCGTTGGATTCCGATGTTGATAATGCATTGACACTGTTTGTTCAAAGCCTAACTGAAGCTAGTGAGTGCATGTCCTTTAAATCTCGTTCTAATCAGAACAAGCGATCAGAATGGTTTGACACAGAATGTAATCAAGCTAAAAAAGAAGCCAGAAGAACGTTGAACCGTTTTAGGAAAACTAAGGACATAACAGACAAATTGATCTACGTCCAAGAACGGAAAAAGTACAAGCACTTACTGAAAACTAAACGACGAGAGTTCAGGAAGTTGAAAGCAGAATCTCTTGCAAAAATGTATTGAATCCATCATGTTTTTGGAAACAGCTTAAAAATATGGGACATGGCAACAGAGATAAATCCACGAATAACATAAAAACGGTGGATTGGGTTAATCATTTCAAGGCAGTATTCCAAACTGACGCAGCTGCACATACTGGCTACTCAGGCCCAGAAATAGATTCAACGGATCATCTGGACCATGTTTTAAACAGAAGTATTTCAGAAGAGGAGGTAAATAGAGCAATAGATAAACTGAAGTCGGGAAAGGCGTGTGGATTAGATGGAATTACAGCTGAAATGCTGAAGAATGGCGGCAGACAGGTTCACTCTTTTATTATAAAGCTGTTCAACTCAATTTTTGATAAAGGCATCTATCCAAAGATTGGTCAAAAGCGGTTATAATTCCAATTCATAAAAAGGGAGATCCGAAAAATGTAGATAATTACAGAGGTATATCTTTGCTAAGTATTTTATCCAAATGTTACACTTCTATTTTGAACACGAGATTGTACACATGGTTGGAAAACAATCAATTAATATCAGAAAGCCAAGCTGGGTTCAGAAAAGATTACTCCACCGTTGATCAGATTTTCAATCTGTATGCGATTGTTCAGAAGTGTTTAAGCAAAAAAGGTAAAAAATTGTATGTTGCTTTTGTGGATTTTAAAAAAGCTTTCGATTCGGTTAGACACAATAAGTTAATTGAATGCATCAGAAGTAAAGGAGTAGAGGGGAAGTTCTTAGCGTCCCTAACAGCAATGTACGAATCCTACTTTCATGTGTCCGTGCAAATTCTGATATATCCGAGTTCTTTGAATGCCCGATTGGTGTAAGACAAGGATGCGTTTTGAGCCCTACATTGTTCTCAATATTTATCAACCAGTTAGCAGATCATATGAGCGAAAGAGGAAGGCATGGCGTTCATTTATTGCCAGACCTTATGGAAATATTTATTTTGCTCTTTGCTGATGATGTAGCTCTAATTTCTACAACTCCATGGGGCTTACAAAACCAATTAAATGTATTGAAGTCTTGTTGTGATGACATGCAGTTAACTGTTAACATTGAAAAAACTAAGGTAATGGTGTTTAGGAAAGGTGGGTTTCTTGGAAACGCGAGCGATGGTATTTCAATGGTCTCAGATTGGAAGTAGTTAATAATTATTGCTATCTGGGTTTCTGTTTCACAACAAAAATCAGTGCTAAATTAGGTACAGAGCATTTTGTGTCCAAGGGTAAGAAAGCTGTTGTGGAGTTAAACCGAGTTTTCCAGAAATATAAAGAAATGAATGCAAGCACGTTCTTTAAGATTTTTGACGTAAGAATCCAACCCATTCTGTTATATTCTTCTGAAATATGGGGCCTACAAAGATTAGAGGAAATAGAGAAAGTACATTTGATGGCCTGCAAAAGATTTCTGGGAGTACCACTAAGGACACCAAATAAAATGGTGTATGGTGACTTGGGACGATACCCACTTCATATTAACTCCTTCACTAATTCCCTTAGATACTGGTTTAAACTGTTACGAATGAATCCTGACAGATTACCATATAATGCTTATTTAATGTTGCTTGACGTGGATAGATCTGGAAAGACATGTTGGGCTTCTCAGATAAGGCAAATTCTATGTGAAACTGGATTTAACATTGTGTGGCTGCAGCAGGGTGTTGGAGATGTTAAGGCTTTTTTATGTCTGTTTAAAACAAAGACTCGTGGATTTCTTTATTCAGGAATGGACTGGATCTATTAGAGATCGAGATAGGTATGATAGTTATAGATCCTTTAAAACTATTTTCGAAAAAGAGAAATATATAAGTTGCATGGATACTTACTGCTTTCGAGTTGCTGTTTCACAAGCAAGATTAAATGCTTTGCCACTTAAAAACAATATCCATCGATATAGTAATAACAGCCAAGATAGGTTATGTCCTTTTTGTAATACCAGAATTGAAGATGAATTCCATTTTTTATTCGAGTGCTTCATGTATGATGACCTTAGAATAAAGTTTTTGGGAGATTGTAAATTTTTACGACTCGCTGATTTGCTTAAAGTAAATAATGCCACCCACAGGCATAATTTGTCCAGGTACGTGTTTCATGCTAATAATATCAGGAAGAAAATGACTTCTCAAGGTTGAACATTTACATTTATTTATTTTTGATGTATTGTTTCACTCGCTCCAATTCAGTAGTTTAATTTGCTCAGATGCCACTACTCTTAACGGTATTGGTTGTGTAACAAGTTAAACTGTGTGATAATCGTGCAGTCTCGTACTCTTATTTGGATTCCAAGCTTTCCTTTCAAGATGAAAAATATTATGATCATTGCTTTGACGGCCCCCCCCCCCCCCCCCCCTTCCATTTAATCCATTTATCATCCCTTACCCCTCCCTCCCGATTACATTGTATTGTGGCCCAAGGCCGAAGTACATTAAACTGCTTCTGAGTTCTGAGTTCTGAGTTCTCTCTCTCTCTCTCTCTCTGTCATTTATGTTTTCTAGATTGACTATCTTCAGATGGAGCCATGGCCTTATTGAAAAAAATTATCATTCATTCTCTGTCTGTCTGTCTGTCTGTCTGTCTGTCTGTCTCTGTCTGTCTGTCTGTCTGTCTGTCTGTCTCTCTCTCTCTCTCTCTCTCTCTCTCTCTCTCTCTCTCTCTCATTTCACTTCCCCGGAGATTTCTTAGATTTGGGATTGTTTGGACTAGGGCCGTGGCGTGCTCATACAATCTGTGTCGGTTTGATACTTGGATCCCAAAGCCCTAAAGCCGTGAATTGCCAGCTCTTGGGGTATCATCCCGCTGAAGTCAAAGCAACAAGTACACACAAGCGCACGATAAACATACGATCTTGGCTCTAAGGGGGTGTTTGCGTCAGCGTTGTACTGTATTGATGTGTTTTCCCTGGAGAGAGAGACAGTTTGAATTTTACAGTACCGTATGCTACACGACATTACATACAATACAGAGTAGTACAATGTAATTCAATGCGATACAGTACAGGGAAATACAGTGCAATGGGGTAAATAGCGATGCCATGCGATACAAGACCATATAACATAGGTCAACACAATTGAGCATAACACAACACAAAACAATGCGATTAAGCACAATACAATGCAAAGAACGATAAACAATTGACTACGCGAGGGAAGCAGACGCTATCGGCACTGGCGGACCAGATTCTGTCCTGGCATTTATCGGAAGCAGTGAGCCTGTCTGATAGGAAATGCATCCCCCCCCCCTTCTTGCTAGAACCCCCGTGTCCAGAGCCATCTGAAGGGTGCCTCTAAGGACGAATATCCTGAAGGCAGACTGACTAAAGTCATGAATAGACAACGTGGAGGACTGGAGCAAGGAATTGTGACCCGTGCGTCGGTTAGGACACCACCAAGGCCTATTGCCAGAGTCCTTGGTGAAGAACTAGACAAATCACCACAGGCGAGAATGGAGGACATTCACCCGGTAGAACCCCAGTAGTGTGTTCTGGCGTGATGCCATTCTATCCTTGGTTGCATCCAGTCCTCGTACCGGTGTTACCTCAAGTCTAGTGGCACTTCTTCATTCCGGTGGCTGAAGATGCTGGGTTGGAATGGCCACTATTTCATGCGTCAATGTTCGGGGAAGAGACATAAACGCAGTTTATAGAAGAGTACGTTTGTCAGTTAGTGTGTCTATTGTGTATGATGTATGACATCCATTCGTTTGTCGGGAATGGGTAGTCTGGGGAAGGCGGCAACGGGGTAGTGGCCTTCGCCGTCATCTGAAGCGATTCCAGACCGTTGATGTAAAGGAAACGCACGATTCTGAATGTGGTTTACACCGAGAAGATGGTGAAAGAAAAGTCTTCTGTTTCCATAACAACATAGGTAATGCAGAAAAAGAAAACGTCTTTCTCTCAGTATTTTGTTTTCATTTAACAGCCTCGAACGAA
>CM031612.1:17091365-17093865 GCA_018398815.1 Conus ventricosus | reverse complement strand
AAAATGCAGAACCAACTTCAGCACAGACCGACACATAGAACATTGTTACGCTGCAGCTGGGACAAAGTGTTTCTCACAGATAAAAGTTCTGTTTAGTTGCCCCCTGTTTTCAAGCAGAAGTGGGCATAGAAAAATGGAAAGCTGTTTAACGACCAAAACACTGTCACAAACTTTGCCATTCAGGGAGGGTTTCCTTGAGAAGGGCAACATCAATTGACTGAAGTTCCTTGAGAAGGGCAACATCAACTGACTTCCTTGAGAAGGGCAACATCAATTGACTGAAGTTCCTTGAGAAGGGCAACATCAACTGACTGAAGTTCCTTGAGAAAGGCAACATCAATTGACTGAAGTTCCTTGAGAAGGGCAACATCAATTGACTGAAGTTCCTTGAGAATGGCAACATCAACTGACTTCCTTGAGAAGGGCAACATCAACTGACTGAAGTTCCTTGAGAAGGGCAACATCAACTGACTGAAGTTCCTTGAGAAGGGCAACATCAACTGACTGAAGTTCCTTGAGAAGGGCAACATCAACTGACTTCCTTGAGAAGGGCAACATCAACTGACTGAAGTTCCTTGAGAAGGGCAACATCAACTGACTGAAGTTCCTTGAGAAGGGCAACATCAACTGACTAAAGTTCCTTGAGAAGGGCAACATCAACTGACTAAAGTTCCTTGAGAAGGGCAACATCAACTGACTAATGTTCCTTGAGAAGGGCAACATCAACTGACTAAAGTTCCTTGAGAAGGGCAACATCAACTGACTTCCTTGAGAAGGGCAACATCAACTGACTGAAGTTCTTTGAGAAGGGCAACATCAACTGACTTTCTTGAGAAGGGCAACATCAACTGACTGAAGTTCCTTGAGAAGGGCAACATCAACTGACTGAAGTTCCTTGAGAAGGGCAACATCAACTGACTGAAGTTCCTTGAGAAGGGCAACATCAACTGACTGAAGTTCCTTGAGAATGGCAACATCAACTGACTTCCTTGAGAAGGGCAACATCAACTGACTGAAGTTCCTTGAGAAGGGCAACATCAACTGACTGAAGTTCCTTGAGAAGGGCAACATCAACTGACTGAAGTTGTTTCTCAGCACCTCGGAAGGTCATCGGACCCCGACCGCACACGTTTGATACAGAGATGGGTGGTGGCTGCAGCAGGGCAAGGACCCAAAACACCCCATAACCTACACCACACACCCCATAACCTACACCACACACCCCATAACCTACACCACACACCCCATAACCTACACCACACACCCCATAACCTACACCACACACCCCATAGAAGAAAAAGAAACACCCGAAGGTGCTGGGGAGGACCCAGCGAAGCACTGTCTTCACCCGCCTTTAGAGCAGTCCTGTACCACCCTTGGAGGCCTACACCACACACCCCATAACCTACACCACACACACCATAACCTACACCACACACCCCATAACCTACACCACACACCGTACACTGGCTGTAGGACGATAATGTGCACGTCATCGAGTGCTGAGTGACAGTCAACATCTTTGTCTGATTGAGGACATTTTGGGGCACACATACTGCAAGTTGTTAAAAAGATTGAAGAGAAGCAGCGCAGGACATCCAAAAAGCGGGAGAGTTGTTCTGTCACAATCATCCCGATGCAAAAGAGGAAATATTACGTACCGAGTTACAGAAAGCAGCCCAAGCATCCGTCTTTCATTTGATAACAACGTATCCTCTGTCTGTTTAGCATTGTGCCAAGCAGCCTCAATGAGAGCGCTACCCCCTCCTTTCCCTCAATCTCCGCATACTTCTACCATCTCTCACATCCCCATTCACGTAACACAAAAGAATGAAGATTAAAAAAAAAAGACATCACATTGTCGTCAATCGCTCCTCCCAAGGCAGAGGCTTTTGCCTGTGTAGTCTTGGGAATCAGCTCCGGAGAGAGAGAGAGAGAGAGAGAGAGAGAGAGAGAGAGAGAGAGAGAGAGAGAGAGAGAGAGAGAGAGAGAGAGAGAGAGAGAGAGATGAACTTTCATGTTCACAGAAACTGTCCATCAGTAATGAGGACACAGATGGCTTTCGTACGAAATAGATCTCCAGCCACAAGCAACACCCACTCCAGGGAAGTAGGGGTACGGTTGGGGGTAGGGGTGGGGGTAGGGGTAGGGGTGGGGGTAGGAGTGGGGGTGGCGGTGGGGTGGGGGTGGGGGTGGGGGTAGGAGTGGGGGTGGCGGTGGGGTGGGGGTGGGGGTGGGGGTGGGGGTGGGAGCACAGGCAGATTAGCAGACGGAAAAAGATCGAGATGAGGGAAGGAGAGGATGTGGAAGAGGGAGAAGGGGGCGAGAGAAGGGAGGGAAGTCACGGAGAAATGACATTATGACAGAATGGTCAGAAAAGCATACTTGTGGTGTGGGGAGGAATGTGGAGGTGGTGAATGAAGCGATTGAGTGGAAAGAGGCCTCAGAGAGGAAAAGTGTTCCATGTGGTCTCTTTGGGAAGGAATGTGTACACTGATCG
>CM031612.1:17066365-17078865 GCA_018398815.1 Conus ventricosus | reverse complement strand
GTAAACATACTGCAATGGAATTGCAGATCAATATCAACAAATATTCAGGAGCTGATTCAACATCTCTCAGATCATATCTACCAAGCATTAGTATTTACAATCTCTTAATGTACATGAACAAAAGCTTCCAAAATCCAAAACTTTTGCTACCCACCAATATACCAAAACAATGTTTGAAACGGGAAGGGTTGGTACCGCATTGTACATTCGACAAAACGTAGAATACCTCGAAATAGATACACTTTTTCAAAAGACATTAAAAACATAAATGCTTGTGCAATAAAAGCAAAATTCCATGGATCATTGATACTGAACATATTGTCGGTTTATTTGCCAAAAGGTCCTGACAATCAAAACACAGAGTGGATTCGTACTTTACAAGACCAAAACGATAAGTGGCTAATTGCAGGTGATTTCAATTCACACGCCCCCTTTTGGGATAATGAGTGCAAAATCATAACGCAAACAGATTCCTTGAAAATGTAGTATACTCTTCACTCTGTATACTGAATGATGGTAGTGTCACTCGAATCCCGGATATTTCATATCATCGGGCTTCAGCAATAGACCTAACTCTCATGTCGGCTGCAATCGCTCCAAGTTGTGAATGGGACACATTTAAAGACTCCCTAGGCAGTGATCATTTACCAATAGTTATTTCCATCAAAGTAAAACAAACTATTTCTGATCTCACAAAAGATCAAATCCCAAAATTTAACTACAACAAAGCTGATTGGGATAGATTTGAAAACATGCTTTCTATTTGCAATTGTGAGGAGATGATGGTTGATGATGTTGATACAAGCTACATGAAATTTGTTGATACTGTTTTGCGTGCAGCTGAGCTTTCAATCCCTAAATGTAATCCTGATAAAACAAGAAAATATACAGGAAATGTTTGGTGGAATGCTTCCTGTGAAGAAGCAAGAGAACAAAAAATGGAGGCTTATAAAATGTATCTAAAAATAAAACAGATCCAGAAAAGATTGCTGAAAAAAACAAAGCAAAAAATCACAGTAATAGAGTGAATGAAAAGGCAAAGGAAGAATATTGGTCAAATTTCTGTGAAAATGAGGTTCAAAATCATAAAGATCTCCAGAAAACTTGGAAAAAAAATAAAAGAAATGAAAAATGGAATAAGTCCTCCTGGGTACCCCTTAAAATTGGGAAATAACGAATTTCCTTCCAATTTGAAAAGGCTGAAGCATTTGCAGATGCATTTGCAAAAAATAGTAACTTCGAAGGCCTCTCAGAAGAACAAAAACAGCTTAGAGAAAAAATGGACGAAAACGAAGACAATGAAAAAAGTCCCAATAACAATCACTATACAAATGCTCCTATTACTTTTCAGGAAACAAAAGATGCAATTTCAAACCTTGGGTCAAGGAAAAAATCTGTGGGACCAGATGCAATTTCCAATGAAATGATAAAACATTTACCAGTTAATATAACATTTTTTCTAAGTTCATTTTTTCAAAATGTTGGTTTGAAGGGATTCAGCCATTCTTATGGAAACAATCTACTGTTACCCCTATTCCCAAGGAGGAAAGTCAAAATCAGATGAAAATAATTACAGACCTGTCGCTCTTACATCACTGTGGGAAAACTTATGGAAAGAATAATTCTGAAAAGGCTTGAACATTTCTGTGAAAAAATGGTATAATACCAATACAACAGGCGGGTTTTAGAAAAGGTAAATCATAAGTTGATCATTTAGTAAAAATTACCACACAGATTAAACATCAGTTTTCACGTAGGAAAAACGTACTTGCCACTTTTTTTGACATTAGAAAGGCATATGACCAAGTTTGGCATTCAAACTTCTATACAAACTAAGATCCATAGGTATTTCAGGTTGTATGTATAACTATATAAAGGCATTTTTAAGTGAAAGAGCAATGCAGACTAAGGTTGGTATTGCCTACTCTAATCAAAGACGTACACAGAATGGGAATCCCACAAGGAGGTGTAATAGCCCCAATCCTTTTCAACATTTTGATGCATGATCTTCCAAAGTGGTCTCAAACAATGTCGAACTAGCACAATATGCGGATGATATTTGCATATGGATGAAAGTTACTCTAAAAAAGCTTACACCGATTAGATCAATTAACTATAAAGGTATATCAAAATGAACTAGACAAAATCAACAAATACATGATTGAAAACGGACTAACCCTTTCACATGAAAAATCGCATATGGTTCTCTTCAACTCTGGGTATGATCCTAAACTTCTGCCCTCTTTTCAAATAAATGGAAGGCCGCTTGAATATAAGAAGTTGTTAAATTTCTAGGAGTAAGCCTGACTTCTAATTGAATTGGAACTACCATTTGAAAAATATTCTGACAAAAGCCAGAAAAGGATTAAAATTATTAAAAATTATAAGTCGACAGTCGTGGGGAAAAGATAGTAAGGTACTAATTCATTTAGCAACTGTGCTTGTGAGATCAAAATTATCTTATGCTCAGGAAATATTCTTTTCAGCTCCAAAATATTTGATAACAAAGATGCAAAGCATTGATAGCAAAGCTTATAAAATAGCTCTTGGTGTCCCTGTCCATGCCTCAACACTAAAAACCTACACAGAAATAGGGATTTTGCCTTTTGCCGACAAGAAGAAAAAGAAACACCCGAAGGTGCTGGGGAGGACCCAGAGAAGCACAGGACGCTCCATTAAGATATCAAGGGACATAACTGCTCCTGAACAGAGGTAAATTAGACTACAGGATGCAGCTCATAACAGCCTTAAAGTAGCATCCCCATGGGTGTACCAGCCCGTATTTCATGACTGCAGAGCCCACCGGCGAAAAACACCACCCTCCAGCTGCCGAGCACACCCCACAGACCCAACCACCCCTGCCCACGGACAGATGAAGACAGTGCCACTCCAGACACAGCCAAGCTTTCGCCATACGGTCTTATGTGCCCTCAAGAGAGAATCCAAAGTTGTAGTCTTTCCCACTGTCAACAGGACTTTCCCTGTGGTCAGTGGGTCTTTCCTCACCGTCACTGGGCCTTTCTCCAGGGTCAGCCTAGTTTTAAGGCAAAGAAGAAAAAGAAACACCCGAAGGTGCTGGGGAGGACCCAGAGAAGCACTGTCTTCACCTGCCTTTAAAGCAGTCCTGTACCACCCTTGGAGGCCTGCGCTGTGTTGACGATGGGTACAGGCACGCGCAGGACACTCCATTAAGATATTAAGGGACATAACTGCTCCTGAACAGAGGTAAATTAGACTACAGGATGCAGCTCATAACAGCCTTAAAGTAGCATCCCCATGGGTGTACCAGCCCGTATTTCATGACTGCAGAGCCCACCGGCGAAAAACACCACCCTCCAGCTGCCGAGCACACCTCACAGACCCAACCACCCCTGCCCACGGACAGATGAAGACAGTGCCACTCCAGACACAGCCAAGCTTTCGCCATACGGTCTTATGTGCCCTCAAGAGAGAATCCAAAGTTGTAGTCTTTCCCACTGTCAACAGGACTTCCCTGTGGTCAGTGGTCTTTCCTCACCGTCACTGGACCTTTCTCCAGGTCAGCCTAGTCTAGCGCCGCATGGGTCATATCTGGTACACAGACTGCGAGCGCTCACCACAAAGCCGACGTTACTGTCGGAGTACAGTAAACTAAATTTAAGCAACAGCATGGAATGTCCAGCCTCTCTAAGCACCATTGTACCACACGCTAGCTCAGAGTTGGAATTCCAGACCCTTCCTGTTATCGCTTACCTCTGCCAGCTCAGCATGTGGTTACTTGGAGTCAGCTTTCACCCCTCACTAAATCAACATGCGAGTACTGCCACCAGTCCTGGTGTGTTTATTTTGTCACTCAAGTGTCTGGGGAGGGGAACTGAGTAGAGATGGTGTGTGTTTAGTGTTTCCATTCCTGTAATGATAGCTTGAAGTTGTTGTGCCATAAATGGTACATTCGGTCTTTCATGAAATTTTTTGAACAAAGACAGGAACTGCTTTGTGCAGTTTCACACTCTCAAATGAACCAACAAAAACACCGGGTGGAAAAAGAAACAAATGTTTTCAATTTTGTGACACAATCAAATTATATAAGCAGAAATCAGACTCAGTGTTCCATATATGGCACAAAAACTTAGTTCCACTTAGGCCTGATGGGTCATATTTGGCACACGCACCATTTTGATCAGTTTTATTGATTTTGTATAAAATTTTGGTTTAAATCAATCTTATGATGCGTCTTTGTCATTTTGTACAGAAAAAATAATTTTTGCACGTTTCTTCTCTCCTTAGGGTCTAGAGGGTTAAGGCAAAGAAGAAAAAGAAACACCCGAAGGTGCTGGGAGGACCCAGAGAAGCACTGTCTTCACCTGCCTTTAGAGCAGTCCTGTACCACCCTTGGAGGCCTGCGCTGTGTTGACGATGGGTACAGGCACGCGCAGGACACTCCATTAAGATATCAAGGGACATAACTGCTCCTGAACAGAGTAAATTAGACTACAGGATGCAGCTCATAACAGCCTTAAAGTAGCATCCCCATGGGTGTACCAGCCCGTATTTCATGACTGCAGAGCCCACCGGCGAAAAACACCACCCTCCAGCTGCCGAGCACACCCCACAGACCCAACCACCCCTGCCCACGGACAGATGAAGACAGTGCCACTCCAGACACAGCCAAGCTTTCGCCATACGGTCTTATGTGCCCTCAAGAGAGAATCCAAAGTTGTAGTCTTTCCCACTGTCAACAGGACTTTCCCTGTGGTCAGTGGTCTTTCCTCACCGTCACTGGACCTTTCTCCAGGGTCAGCCTAGTTAAGGCAAAGAAGAAAACGAAACACCCGAAGGTGCTGGGGTGGACCCAGAGAAGCACTGTCTTCACCTGCCTTTAGAGCAGTCCTGTACCACCCTTGGAGGCCTGCGCTGTGTTGACGATGGGTACAGGCACGCGCAGGACACTCCATTAAGATATCAAGGGACATAACTGCTCCTGAACAGAGGTAAATTAGACTACAGGATGCAGCTCATAACAGCCCTTAAAGTAGCATCCCCATGGGTGTACCAGCCCGTATTTCATGACTGCAGAGCCCACCGGCGAAAAAACACCACCTTCCAGCTGCCGAGCACACCCCACAGACCCAACCACCCCTGCCCACGGACAGATGAAGACAGTGCCACTCCAGACACAGCCAAGCTTTCGCCATACGGTCTTATGTGCCCTCAAGAGACAATCCAACATTTGCTTCAGCAAAATATATATTAAGGAGTCATTCAATGCAAAATTCATGTGTCAAGGAAACTGGTTTAAAATCAGAAATACACTTTCCAAAGCGAGCACAGAGTTTTGATTCTGTAAAAACTATAGGCTCCTATACGTCCCAATTATTTACAAATGCTGGTGTTGAACCCCAAACAGTAGCTCTTCAAACGAGTTACAGTAATATTCCTCAATGGGAGCTTAGTAAGGCTAATTTCGATATTAATTATACAGATTTAAGGAAAGGTGATGGGACCATGCTGCCAACATATGTCAAGGCACATATAAACGAAAATTATATAAACCATCTTAAAATATATACAGACGGTTCTCTACTTGAAAATCAATTATCAGGTGCTGCATTCATTATTCCATCATTAAAAATAGAGAAATCGTATCACATTGGGAAAAATTTCTCTGTATTCACAGCAGAGCTGATTGCCATTGTTATGGCACTGAACTATCTTCTTAGTTTCCCATATTCGATATTTCAAATATTATTTTGTGTCGATTCAAAATCTGTCTTACAAGCTTTAAGATATTCTCATACAAGAGTGAGAGGAGAAATGATATCTGAGATATACCATTTAATTCATTTTTTGTCTTTACGTGGTTCTTCTATTGACTTTTGTTGGATTCCATCACATTGTGGTTTAGCAGCAAATGAAAGGGTTGATCGGTTAGCCAAAAATGGTGCAGCTAAGGAAAAGAGCTTGACAAAAATAAATATTCCTTTATCCTTGCATGAAAATTATAGCCTTTTAAGTAAAGCATCATGGGATTCGGTGATAGGAAGACAAAAAGAGTGTCCAAACATAATAAAGGACAACAAGGGAAAATTCTTTAAGAAGCTTGTAAAATATAAAACGGGACATAATCTCCACCAGGAACGACTTTTGAAGAGTCTGATCTTTAGACTCAGACTTGATGCATACAAAACAAAATATTGTAAAAATGTCACTTGTATTTGTGGCCAAAATATTACACTATTCCATGTCATCTTCCTTTGCAGATATACTAAAAAATATTTACCTACTTGGCTATTAAGTTTGAACCCATCAATCGCGAATTTTTGGGATGTTTTGGGGAACGAAGCGAAGGCTATAGAAGTTGTTAGGGCAATTGTTAAGAGTCCAATTGGACATTTACTTTGATTCTCGAGTTATTTCTTCTTATTATTTCAATGGTTAAAAATGTTTTGTTTCTTTAAAAATGTTCAGATATGAATCAAGGCTAAAGCAGTTTACCGTTATGCCGGCAGATTAGAATGGGGTTAAAGTGATGGTCACTTATTGGTATCTCATTAATTGAATAGACTATGCATGCAAAGATTAGTATACTACACTACCTCCACACTCCATACACTTTTAATGACATTTTTAAAACAATACACACATTTATGCCCCCCCCCCCCCTTACGCGCGCACACACACACACACACACACACACACACACACACACACACACACACACACACACACACACACACACACACACACACACACACACACACACACACACACACACACACACACACACACACACGCCGTCAGCACTGATCTACTCAAGACCCACCATGCAGCTTGCAGGACACATCATGGCCCAGAGACAGTCGTTCCTTCTGTCCTTACACGGGTCTTGCAGACATGGACAGCGTTTTCCCTGCTACATCACTGAGCCTTAAAAGCTACCTTTAAAATCCTTGATCATGCCGTGTTACAACGTGTGTCCTTGTAGCACGGCAATCAGTCAAGAGCTCTTGAACAGCTCGAAACATACCCCTCGAATCGTACATGATCTCTATCTATAGGAGGCCATACTTGAGAGCATGTCCTCTTTTGATTTTCCCCATGGGTCTGTTGGAGGTCCTGTTATTTTCACCCTGTACACAATACCACCGTGTTACTCATAAAGAATCATTATTGCACCACGGGAAAGATGCTGATGATAATGGAATTAAAAACAGCATATCTTTTCCTGAATTTCCTGGCATCTGGAATGAAATTCAATCATGAATTTCGGACATAAAAACCCTAGATGAATACAAACATAAGGGGAGTCGGCGGAAAACTGGTCAGCTGGCGGGCAAGGAGGGGCCGGAATAGTTCAGTGGTAGAGCGCCGGACTCGTAATCTTGGTGATTATGGGGTTCGAATCTCCGCCGGGCCGTTTCGGTTCAGGGGGAGTTTTCCCTCGGAGCTCTGATTGGTTCTGATTCCATTTCCCATACAGTCCTTCGAATGAGACTATAAACCGAGGTTCCATGTGTGAACGCACGCATAACATCTTGCATACACGCAAAATCCCATCACCAACTTTCGGAAAAATTTGACCGTTCGTATGGATGACACATTGCACACAGCATGTACCCTGCGTGAGAAATGGAAATAATGAAGGAAGTAAGGAAATTGAGTAAACGATACTGACTGGATGACACGGGAAGCAAACTGAATAAAGCGCCAGCTGGCAGCTCTTCAGTCGGCACTACCCAGGTAGGCAGCCCGTTGTGTAAACGAGTGTAGATTGTAAAGAGCTTGCAGCTTGGTCTCTAGCCGATGATGGGCGCAATACAAGTATTCATAATAATTATAATCACAAATTTGAAAGAGAATGACAACAGAGCTTTTATATAGGTAGCGAAGTGGAGCGGGGCGAGGTGGTAATAATATGTTACGTTTATAAATTTATTACTCGCCCCTCCATCTATTTAATTACTCATACACGCCATGATCCATTTGTTAATTTGTACATAAATCGTGAAAGTGTGTGAATGTTTGTTAAACATTTAAATGTGTATAAATGTGGACACGTAAATGTGTGTGCCCTCATACATATAAGTATATCAGTTCATCCGTAGGTGTTAAATGAGTGTGCACCTGTATTTTTGTATAGTAAGTGGAAGGCGCTTTGAGCTGATTCATATTAGGATACTGCACCCAAAATATGCGATTCATCTTTGTTGTCAATCAATGGCATTATTGTTTCTTCAAAACATTATCTCGAGTTTCGTTCAAAAATTGTAAAAAAAAGAAGAAAAAAATCTGATCAACAGGAAAACAGTTATCATGACAATGATCCATGAAAACAGTAATTATGACCTTGAATGACTGTGATCCATGAAAACAGTAATTATGACCTTGAACGACTATGATCCACGAAAACAGTAATCATGACCTTGAATGACTATGATCTACGAAAACAGTAATCATGACCTTGAATGACTATGATCCATGAAAACAGTAATTATGACCTTGAATGACTATGATCCATGAAAACAGCTAACCAGGACCCATATGGACATGCAAATGTATCGATGTTATCATTGACTCTAGGTCTTTATAAACTGCATTTCAAAGGCGAAGAAGAACAGAACCTAAACACAATTGGCATGATACGCTATTTTCTCTGGCCATGGCTCAGTAGATTCGTCTGTCTTGATTCATTCACTGATGTCCTAATAGCGTCAAAGCTGGTGAGAGCACTTGGTTTTCACGTAAAAGGGATGTTTCCACGTCTAAAAGCACGGTAACTGGTTTCACAGTATCAGTTACTTGTAAATACGTAACACTGTATTGTATGATAACGGCTGTCTCCATCATAAAAAGAGTCGTATGGCCTTTTGAAGCAAACGTACTCTCATAGCTCTGTCTGTCTGTCTGCATGTCTTTCTGTCTGTCCGTCCGTCCGTCTGTCTGTCTGTCTGTCTGTCTGTCTCTCTCTCTCTCTCTCTCTCTCTCTCTCTCTCCAGCTAATATTCCACCATCCTCTTCCTCTTCTCCCTATTCACGGCTCCTTTTTCTCCTTCTCTTCCTTCTCCTCCTTTTTGCCCACGCTCCATCCCGTTGCCAAGGGATAGCCAATTGCTGCGCTGGCTGGTACAGGCAGGTCAGGACGTGATGAAGTCGTTGACTGGGTTCTTACTTTTACAAATGGCTGCCAGGGCGGGAACTGCCAGGCTGGCGGCTTGATGGCAAGGGATGGGAGTTAGAAACCCACAGTTCGGGAGGAGGTTGAGGGCGTGGTGAAGGTGGAGGTGGTGATAACAGAGTGGGTGAAGGGCGGAGGAGCTGAAGGGGATGAGGTGACAGAGAGTAAAGTGTGGTGGGGCTGGGGATGGAACTGGGGGTCACTTGATTCATGTGATTGGATTCCGTCGTTACCGAGCGAATAGCAGGGAGGGGGTATTTGTGTTGGCTGTTACGACTGTTTGTGTTGTAGTTAATTTCAGTTTGTTTGCTGATTGCAATACACTTGGCACTTTTTCTTTTTAGGGCTTATCAGCATCATCATCTTTATTATCATACTATTATGGATCAACTTCGAATTTTTGTTTGTTTGTTTGTTTGTCTGTTTGTTGTCTTGCTTTGTAAAAATGGTCAACATCTACATGCATGCTATCGGTGTCGACTTTTTCTCTCAACTATTACTTTCCAAAAACTGTCATCATCAAACACATTAAATTTTATTCATCATATTTTTGTCTTTTATTTATTTATTTATTTATTTGTGTATTCATTCATCTATCGATTCATTCATTCATTCACTCAATCGTTCATTTAATTATTAATTTATTTATTCGTTTACATATTTACTTATTTATGTGTTTATTTATTCATGTATTTGTTTATTTATTTAGTTTCGTATTATAGGATCCAAGGGGGGAGACAATCTTCAAAGGGGAGAAAACTCACTAACATGTCGTAACTTCTGGTCAGATACTGGTATTTCGAAACCTGATTGTTTCTCCTCAGTGACCTCAGAAAGTCCTAACTTGGTTCCTCTGCCTTTTAGGTTTTAAGCAGAATGCTATCCCAGAAAAAAAGGCTGGTGTGCCATACCATAGTATGTTTGTTTAATTTAAAAAAAAAAAACCCACCAAAGGTCCCACCTAGGAAGCAAAAGAAATTATGAAACAGCACTGCCGGGTCTTCAGTTATCCTCTTCACTGAGGAAAAAAATCAGCACCAACAAACAAAGAACAAACACGGAGAAAGGTGTGATTTTTACCCTGGACTACTTGCATTCCATATTGATCCATTTTAATTGCAAACATTACAGCTACGTTTCTCGCAGTTATGCATTGCTTCCTGACCAGAGACCTTTCTCCCACTTGTTCCAAACGGGTTGGGGGAGAAAACATGTTTCTTTATTTATGAACAGTTTGTTTTGTGATTTGCTGGGTTTTCTTCTAAGAAAATTCTGAATTCGTACCCCCAAACCTGAAATTAGTTCCCATGCAATCTGTTTCCCTCAATTACAGTTCTGTCCAAATTCCTACCCCATTGTATTTCAGAATTCTAACTTGCTGGCTGGAATTGGTAGTACAATATCTGTTCTAAACAAGGAACAGAGCCCAACAGAAGAGGTTCAGTTTGCCATGACAGGACTCCGGTCGTCAGGAAAGCCACCTGTACGTGATGACGATCTGACTGTACAGGTCACTGGTGGTGTCCCTCCTTTGGCATCATTGATGATCCAGTCACAGGCTATCTTGAACAACAGCTACACACAGCTTCCCTGCGTCTGCCACAGTCTTCAGAATGAAAAGACAAACCCAGATCTGTGTGCTGCAAGCACATGGCACACATGGCCACAAGGGAGGTAACACTGGGGGCCGGAATAGCTCGTTTGGTAGACGCCTGACTCGTAATCTTGGTGATTCTGGGGTTCCGGGTTCGAATCTCCGCCGGGCTTTTTCGGTTCAGGGGGATTTTTCCCTCGGAGTAAACATTGGTTCTGACTCCATTTCCAAACAGGTTCAGTGTGTGAATGCACGCATAACATCTTGCACACACGTAAAGTCCCATCACCAACTTTCGGAAGAGAAGGCCAGTTTGGCCGTTGGCATGGATGACACGTTACACACAGCATGCACCCTGCGTGAAAAATCGAAAGAATGAAGAAGTTTGTAAATTAAATGAACGGTATTGATTCATGACAGGGAAACGACTGAATGAAGGGCCAGCAGACAGCTCTTCAGTCGGCTCTACCCAGGTAGGCAGCCCGTCGTGTAAATGAGAATGCGGATTGTAAAGCGTTTAGAGCTTGGTCTCTGGCTGGGAATAGGCGCTATATAAGTTCTCTCTTAGAAAACCCCGTGGAAAATATTTTTCTTTGACATATTTAAACTGAAAAAAGTATATATATATATATATATATATATATATATATATATATATATACACACATACACACACACACACACACACACACACACACACACACACACACACACACACACACACATATATATATATATATATATATATATATATATATATATATATATATATATTGTATATATATATATACATACATATAATGCAGAACAATTAAGTGGTGGGAGAAAACAAGTGCAGGCTAACAATTCTTCCGTCATTATAGTAATGACTTGGCAAAGATTTGAACTAAAAAAAGAGGGTGTGTGTTTGAAGTTGAATTATACGCTAGCAGGGAAGGGGGAAAACTAAAGGGAATGGGTGAGGTGGCGATTCAGCTGGCACTGCCCAATGTCAATGCAATGCTAATGCGTTCTCCGGAACGAAGGGATGTCTAAAATTATAGGAATAAAGTAATAACAATAAATGATAATTATATTCTACTTGAAAACTACTCATCGGATTTCAACACATCAATTATACGTCATCGGATTTCAACACATCAATTACACCTTAAGACATCTACATGTACCAAATATTATCATTACAAAGATTAATATCATATTCTACTTGAAAACTACTCATCGGACTTCAACACATCAATTACACCTTAAGACATCCACATGTACCAACCATTATCATTACAAAGATTATTGTGTGCACACATACGCACACAGCATTGTCTAGAGTGCTGGCTGAAAAGACAGCCTTCGTAGACGTATTCAAAACTAGTAACATGGGAAGGTTTTGTACCGTGGGGGAAGGGGTCCGAACAGTCGCAGCAGGAAAGATAAAGAAATGCTCACTAAATAATTTTAAATTTGGCGTTGAGTTCTTCAGGGGTTTCTGACGGATCGCAGAGGTATGCGCAGAGAGCACGAACAGGTGCGTTGGAAGAGAAGCATCAATTAAATGGAAGTCTGATGACGAAATTAAACAGAAAGCCGACAAACTTCCATCAGTGCCGGTAGAGTGTGACCTTGCTTTATAAAATTTATATTATACATATAAATCGGTCGTGACGATTAAGTTACGAAATACATCACAACACGTTACAATGCAAAATAAGAACAGGTCAATCATCAAGGTGAGGCGAGAGCATTTTTCTCAGGCAT
>CM031612.1:17058865-17061365 GCA_018398815.1 Conus ventricosus | reverse complement strand
CTCTCTCTCTCTCTCTCTCTCTCTCTCTCTCCAGCCGTTATTCCACTTGATTTCTCCTCCTCCTCGTCCTCCTTCTCCTCCTCCGCCTCTTACTTGCCATATCTCGGTCCCTTTGCCAGGGGATACCCAGTTGCTGGGATGGCTGGTACAGGCAGGTTTGGGCGTGATGAAGTCGTTTACTGGGTTGTTACTTTTACAAATGGCTGCCTCTCTTGAAATTGCTTGGCTGGCGGGATTTACGGGGACTGGAGATAGAAACCCACGGTTTGGAGGAGGTCGAGGGTGTGGTGGAAATGAAGATGGAGGAGACAGGGTGGGTGGATGAGGGTGAAGTTCAGAGGAACGAGGTGACAGAGAGTAAAGTGTGGGGTTTGGGATGGAGATGGGAGTTGCTTGATTAATGTGATTGGATTCTGTCATTACCAAGCTAATATCAGAACTCTGAATGGGGTAATATTTGTGTTTATATATTGTTTGGTGTGTCTGAATTCTAGTTATGTATGTTTGTTTGTTGATTGCTGGATACTAAATCCAGTATTATGGGTTTCTAGTATCATCATGTTTTATCATCATTCCATGGATCAATGCCTACTTTTTGTATGTTTATATTTGTTAGAATGGTCGGCATGTGCATGCATGCCATCAGTGTCAATTTTTTCTTTCTTTCTCAAAGTCATAACCACCCAACAACTTGCATCGTGAAATACAGTCAATGGCATTCACCTTATGTATATATGTGTGTATGTATATATGTATTATTATATATATATCTAAAGATATTGCTACTTTGTGACAAGGAACAAAAGCGGCCACATTCAGGTTGTCGATCACAAGTCAGATCAAAATCGTGATAATGAGCGAGACTGTATAAAACTGTTAAAGAGAGAGAGAGAGAGAGAGAGAGAGAGAGAGAGAGAGAGAGAGAGAGAGAGAGAGAGAGAGAGAGAGAGAAGGAGTGAGTGAGTGAGTGAGAGTGAGAGCGAGAGAGAGAGAGAGAGAGAGAGAGAGGAGGGAGAGAGAAGGAAAGATGAGAGAGAGAGAGAGAGAGAGAGAGAGAGAGAGAGAGAGAGAGAGAGAGAGAGAGAGAGAGAGATGAAGAAGGGATGGGAGTGGAATAAAAAGGGAGAGAGAGGGAGAGGAAAGGGGAATCGTTTTATCTCCTCGACAGGCAGTACACACCTTATGCGAATACAAGGGTTTATTGTATACCAAACACAACACTCGGCAAAGATTACAAATTAAAAATATAAGGTCTTTACCTTATTCATGCAGCAAGTCTCTTGTGAAGGTAGCCATAGGACTGAGGAGGTCAGGCAGACGTCCTGAAAGGTGCACTACCACTGACTAATACTGTTATAATCATTTTTTCTCTCTCTTTTCACATCAAAAACATCTCCTTTGGGTACTATCCGTCACCATCCCACATGCCAACGCTGCCCCAGATACCCCCCACACGCCAGCGCCGCCTCAGATATCCCACACGCCAGCGCCGCCTCAGATATCCCACCCAGCGTCGCCTCAGATATCCCACACGCCAGCGCCGCCTCAGATATCCCACACGCCAGCGTCGCCTCAGATATCCCACACGCCAGCGCCGCCTCAGATATCCCACACGCCAGCGTCGCCTCAGATATCCCACACGCCAGCGTCGCCTCAGATATCCCACACGCCAGCGCCGCCCCAGATATCCCACACGCCCACGCCAGCGCCGCCCCAGATATCCCACACGCCCACGCCAGCGCCGCCCCAGATATCCCACACGCCAGCGCCGCCCCAGATATCCCACACGCCAGCGCCGCCTCAGATATCCCACACGCCCACGCCAGCGCCACACCAGATATCCCACACGCCCACGCCAGCGCCGCCCCAGATATCCCACACGCCCACGCCAGCGCCGCCCCAGATATCCCACACGCCCACGCCAGCGCCGCACCAGATATCCCACATGCCAGCGCCGCCCCAGATATCCCTCATGCCCACGCCAGCGCCGCACCAGATATCCTACACGCCCACGCCAGCGCCGCCCCAGATATCCCAAATGCCCACGCCAGCGCCGCCCCAGATATCCCACACGCTCACGCCAGCGCCGCCCCAGATATCCCACACGCCCACGCCAGCGCCGCCCCAGATATCCCACACGCCCACGCCAGCGCCGCCACAGATATCCCACACGCTCACGCCAGCGCCGCCCCAGATATCCCACACGCCCACGCCAGCGCCGCACCAGATATCCCACACGCCAGCGCCGCCCCAGATATCCCACACGCCAGTGGGACCTCAACGCTCAAGTCAAGTGAGGACAAAGGGCCAGCACTACTGAAACGTTTCATAGAACAGAGTGACCAGAGAAATTGGAGGAACAACAGAAATATTTCACCAAGTTAGGTCAACATCTGGCTCAAACTGGCATTGATGTGTGTGTGTGTGTGTGTGTGTGTGCGTGCGTGCGTGTGTGTGTGTGTGTGTGTGTGTGTGTGTGTGTGTGTGTGTGTGTTTCTCT
>CM031612.1:17033865-17038865 GCA_018398815.1 Conus ventricosus | reverse complement strand
ATGTCTGCATGTAGATCTTGATGTTTGAATCGTAGAAGAAGAGCAGAAGACAGAGTGAAACGAAAAACAAAGCGATAGACACCCAGTCTGACGACACAGATTAACAGAGACGAGACAAATTGATCGATTCCTTTATCGATCTTTTGGCCCGCCACCCATTTGCTCACCTCCAACGCACAAGCCAGTTAATCGAGTGTGAACAGTCGCCGCAAGAGGGCGCTGCGCTCATCTGTCATACTACCAGGCGGCGCCTTCTTACATGTGACTTCGTTTCCCACAGGTCTAAAGCTGTTTTCCAGCTGGCAAGACTGCGCATGTGTTGAATACATGTTTGTGTGAAGTGTTCAGTGGAATTCTTTCAAATTATGTAAACGTGTGTGTGTGTGTGTGTGTGTGTGTGTGTGTGTGAGTGAGTGACTCATATACAGACTCAGAATCATACTTTATCGTCGTGAAGACAGTAAGTTTCATGCAGCTGAAAAAGATGAAACCATCAATGTTCTTTCAAAGCGCCTACTTTAATTTGTTTACTCTGAACGAGCTCTAGTTCATCCTCATGTGGTTACACATTGCTCATGGACTGACTGTGTTCCGACCGTTGATGGACAGCCGTCTGCAGGCAGTGCACTCAGTGTCACACGGTGTCAGGTGTGCTGGACGCGATTCTGATAAAAAAGCACCATGTGCATAAATCTTCAGACACCTCGCATCTTTCCTCACCAGCGCATACACGTAGACCTCGCACACAAATCTAGTGAAATCTGTGTCTATTTTTTTTTTATTCTTCTGACAGACAACTATCATTTTACCGACACAAGACGCAGGAAACAGAGGAAACATCCATCCATCCATCCATCCATCCATCTAATTCTTTGAAACATTATTCATGTATTTAACACATTTACGTAGTCAATCATACCCAAATTTGATAAATCCACGAACGTTACATGATTCTCTTGAAACATTACAGTTAGGTTTAGATACCGGTACGTGAATTACAGGACTCTAAGCAAACCAAATGGCGTCACTGTTTACGATGCATAGAGAGAAAAAAATTGTTATGGCAGATGCTTAGGAAAAACTCTCTTTTTACCTCTAATCATTGAAGTTGACATTGTCGTGTTTATAAGTGGGTTACAAAAGAAATTAAACAGAATCAGAGATCAGGCTGCTAAAATCTCCTCTCTTCTCTCTCTCTCTCTCTCTCTCCTCTCTCTCTTCTCTCTCTCTCTCCTCTCTCTCTCTCTCTCTCTCTCTCTCTCTCTCTCTCTCTCTCTCTCTCTTGATGTTGTGACTTCTTGAAAGGTACATGAATACATTTATATTATCGTTAACTTGTATTCTGAATCCGTCATATATCTTCACCCTGGTACATGTTCACATTCCCCTTCATGATGGGCTGAGGCCTAATATGAATAAAATCTCTTTCTCTCTCTCTCTCTCTCTCTCTCTCTCTCTCTCTCTCTCTCTCTTTCTTCTCTTCTCTTCTTTTAATAATCTGTCAGGCTGCAAACATCACTGAATTCTGTCCATTTGTGACTTGTATTCATCAACATGGCCATTCACTCGGTGCTCTGTGTGGGGCCCTATGCAGTAAACTGGCACCCACATGAAGATTAGTTGAGGATCAAACATGCAGTCAACCTGTGAGCCAGTCACATCTGTCAATGTTATATATATAGACTGGCTGAAAGCTGCTGGGGGGATGGAAAACCGCTGACGTTGTTCCCACAGACTGAGCATGTCATTGGTTTTGACGCGGTCTTGAGTCTGTTGGGATTTCTGGCAAGCGCTGTTTCGCATCACTCCCTCCTCCCTTCTTTCCATACTCCCTACACCCACCCTGCTTTAGCTGCTGAGACTATAAGCCACGAGGAAAGGTCAGCTGTGAAATCAATATTCAAAAGACGCTTCGTTCCATCACCTCAGCACAAAATGGTACTTTCTCACGTCCGTGTATTTGTAAATTTCCATTCCATTAGAACATCAAATCCTGAATGGACATAGCCACTGGCAGGTATTAGAACAACAAACAACAACAACAACAACAACAACAACAACAACAAACAACAGACACAGCACCAACAGCAACAAACAAAACACATAAATACACAAGTTGAACGAACAAACCTGTGACCAATAGAACAATAAAAATCCAGACACATAAAGCATTCATCATCGTTACCATTAACTAACTTACACACAAGTAGGGCGTAGTACTTATTCGTTATGTCCATCTGTGGATTGTGACGTAGTAATTTTAACGAATTAGAAAGAGATGGAAGTATGCTGTCTGCTTCAACAAGGTGTTACTCAAAACATGAACCTGTGGTGATCTGTTTACTCCACAAATGTAGATTACAGTGTAGCAAAAAACTAAAAATACAATCTTACCAGAAACCAAAAGTGCTGATCCCATCCAAAGCCTAGTACACATCACTAACTCTATCCAAAGTCTGGTATACAGCATTAACGTGGTGACAGCCCTGATATGGCCCTTTGCGGTCGGCTGGGCTATAAGCAACATTACCTTACCTTACCTCGTACACAGCACTAACCGTATCCAAAGCCTCGAACATAGCACTGCATCCAAAGCCTCGTACACATCACTACTCTATCCAAAGCCTCGTACACATCACTACTCTATCCAAAGCCTCGTACACATCACTTTTCCATCCAAAGCCTTGTACACAGCATTAACTCTATCCAAAGCCTCTACACATCACTACTCTATCCAAAGCCTCGTACACAGCACTAACTGTAGCCAAAGCCTCGTACACAGCACTAACTGCATCCAAAGCCTCGTACACATCCCTAACTGTATCCAAAGCCTCGTACACATCACTAACGGTATCCAAAGCCTCGTACACAGCACTAACTCTATCCAAAGCCTCGTCCGCAAAACATCAATAGTCAAAGACGCAGAAGAGAGAGAGAGAGAGAGCACAGTCAAATGCTAAGGTACCAATGTGCGGACATTGATTGATGGTGACAAACTGATTGATTACTCTACTGATCTCTGAACCTCTCTGCCATTTGTTCACCTACATTGAACCGGCCAGGAAATCGAGTGTGAACAGCCCGTCACAAGGGGGCGCTGTGTTCATCTATCATATCACCAGGAGGCGTTCTGTTACTGTGGCGTTTTTTTTTTTCTTTACGTCTAAGGCGGCACGGGAGATTTTGAACCGGGAGTAAAAGGCTTTCAGCCGACAGGGCGGAGCGTGTGTGGAATACGGGCCTGCATGAGGGCACATTCTTTCGTGACAAAGTTAACATTGCAGTATTTAGTCCCAACTGAATATCAATGATCTCTCTCTCTCTCTCTCTCTCTCTCTCTCTCTCTCTCTCTCTTTGTGTGTGTGTGTGTGTGTGTGTGTGTGTGTGTGTGTGTGTGTGTGTGTATTGCAGCTTGCTTGTGTGCATTTTGTCTTTTGCTTCCCATTTTCGTGTTCATTCATCCCTTTTAACAAATCACCAGTCTGATGGAATGAAGCAGCAAATGTTCAGTCAGTTACCCTGGCAAACAATATTATCATTTCTTTGCGCAGTTCTGCCACAGTTTAGAAGAAAGGACCCTGAGATCGAGAATGAGTTTACTGCAAAATCACCCCTCATGCTTAGGACGATCACAATCTTGGATCTTAATGTGGCTTTCAATTTAGACTTCAACAGACCAGTGGAATGAAATGCAATTAAGCCGCAGCCAATGGGCTTCATATGCTGTAAACTGGTCTGCACTGTCGCAGTTTTTCTTCCAAGAACGTTTTACGACAATACGCCTGACCCATCTGGGATCCAATGAGAACAGTGGAAACAAAACAGAATAAAACAAAGAAAAAATGTTTGATTTTACTTCCAAGAGGTGCCTATCCTCTACACCCCCCCCCCCCCACACACACACACCATACTTCTTGTCTTCAGCACCCCTTCCCCTCCATTCCTGTCACATGTCGAAACTGACAACCACCACACCATGCACTCATAAACACCCTCCTGTACACATGTACATCCATCCCCCTTTTCTCCCCCTCCTTTCCTCTCTTTATTTCTATCTCCCTTCGTCTCACAAACAGCAATGATGCTTACACTGCCATCTTCCCCTCCTCTCTCTCTCCCTTTCTCCCTATCCTCCCTTCCCACTTAATTCATGCGAGAGATCATCTCAGGTGGACACAAAGGACCATGCTCTCTCCCTTTCTTTCCCATTCACCACCAGCGTGGCTGTTACGCGCTCAGCCTGAACATAACGCAAATTATATAAACAGCGCTTTGTCGATTGGCATGTGCTGAGGAAGGCGCACTAAAAGCAGCCCCAACTGCTAAGAAAGAGTGTTCTTGAATCTTCTACACGTGCCTCCCAGTGTAAGTGGTGGGAGATGACCCATCCGCTACCCTCCCCTTTTCTCTGTATGCATTGACACAAAGCCAATCGGAACAGGAAACAGGTAGCTTAGCAAAAAAGGAGAAACTCAGTCCCTCCAATTCACTGCCTCACGCAGACGGCTACTGAATCCACAGTGCACACAAGACAGACGGCTGACTGATATCCACAGTGCAACCACAAAGACAGACGGCTGACTGATATCCACAGTGCTACCACAAGACAGACGGCTGACTGACTGCCACAGTGTGCACCGAACAGACGGCTGACTGACTGCCACAGTGGAGCCACAAAGGCAACAGGGGTGAATCAGAGAAGGGAACGATCATCTCCACATCCTCTGATTCTCCTATGTTCTAAGGTTCACCGTTTCCCAGAAGAACTGTAAGTGGAAATTATGTTTCTAGATTTTGAGACTATGCATTGATTGTGTGTATGCTATGTGGTTTAACAGTATAACTGCATGCCAGTACTTGGTGACATCTTCCAGATGATGAAGGGTGTTTGTTCTATTGCCACAACTTGGTAAAACAATTAGGATGCTTGATACCATTCTTTGTCAACAATCTGGCTAACATTCTTTGTTCCACCATCTGACTTTTACCAGTATTCCATA
>CM031612.1:16976365-17026365 GCA_018398815.1 Conus ventricosus | reverse complement strand
GGTTTGTTTTCTGTTTGTTCTGTAATTATTGTTTAGTGGTATCATATATAAGTGATGGTAATGGTCATGGTAGAATAATAATAGTGCTTAGTGGCAAGGAATAGAGATGATACATTCAAAAAGAAACAAACATGAAAAAAAAACTGATGGGTGGTCGTTATGATGATAGTAGTTATAGATGTCTGGATGTTGGTAATGATGATGATAATGACTGGAAAGGAATGGAAGTGATCAGTGGGTGAAGGGTTATCGTTGTCGCTGGGGGGAAAAAGCGAGGGCATGGGGGAGGGAACGCTCATATTTCTCCACCTACACATGCGTATGCAAAGGGAGGAGGGATGGGAAACTCATGCACACAGTATTATTGGAAACGTAAACAATGTCGTAGGTGAAATATGTGTTGGCATTGATATTATAATGTTGGTTGGGAAGAAATGGAAAGGATCAATGAGAACAGGAGTAACATGTCTTTAAACAACAACAACTACTACGACAATAACAAAAAAAAAAAACCCAAAAGAACCCAACAAAAACAACACTTACACACAAGGGTGGGGGGTGGGGGGTGGGGGGGCATGTAAACAGTTATATCGGTGGATGATGATGACAATGAGAACGGAGAAGAAAAATACATACAGAGCATGTTTTCAGAGCCGGTGCCAGTTATATACGAGGAGAAGAGAGAAGAACACAGAGACGTCTGGACTAAGAATGACGCCACTGCAATTACCTGGAAAGAGTTACGATCCCGTTCACTGACGGCCTCTCACCACTGGTCCTAACGAGCTCACAGTATACCCAATGCAGGTTAAGAGATCTCTTGGCTCAACAATCCTACTCATCTTACCCAGTGCAGGTTAAGAGATCTCTGAGCCCAACAATCCCACTCATCTTACCCAACGCAGGTTAAGAGACCACTGGGCCCAACAATCCCCACTCATCTTACCCCAATGCAGGTTAAGAGACCACTGGGCCCAACAATCCCACTCATCTTACCCAACGCAGGTTAAGAGACCACTGGGCCCCAACAATCCCACTCTCCCACTCATCTTATGTCTCTTAAGGGACGCAAACCAAGAACTGTCATGCTCACAACCCTTGATGCAATTCAGTGTGCTATGGGGGCTGGTTATTATTTGTTCATTTTTTTTTCATTTTCGTTTCAATCGGTGACATTCGTTTTATTTACTCGTGTACGCTTCTTTCTTCTTCTTCTTCTTCTTCTTCTTCTTCTTCTTCTTCTTCTTCTTCTTCTTCTTCTCATTAAGTGAGGGCATTGTCCTACGGGCCATTAAAAAGGCATGCCTACTACATTCTGCTATGATGAAACTCCGCTTGAACACGCAGCACGGATATCGTATCGTTATTCAATGCGAAAAATTCGGCCTGCTTCACAGTTAAAAGAACAGAACGGGATGTCTCGTATGTGACTTTTCCTGAAGCTTTTGCTCTGAGTGGCTGTGTCTATCACATCTTCTGCACTCCTTATCGCCATAGTTTGGCCTCATCAATATTCTGCCCCCTGCTGCTTTTCATCCTGGTGGGAATGGTGCCACACAATCTTTCCACTCAATATCCAGATTAATCACACGATAATGCCAGTCACGTCGTAGGTGTGCGGTTGCGGCAGTTCGTTTCTATCAAAGCCTCGGCCAAGGCCCCAAACACGATGTTACCAAGTTAGTCACGTTTGGAAACAACACAGGGCTTACCAGCAACGGGGGCTGGCGAACGAACAAAGACTGCTGTCATTGTTCTCACGAACTAGTGAGCGGAGTTTTAATAGCGTCACCATGCTTCGGAACATGGAGCTGTAATGGTGGGTGATGCTTCGCTTCACCACTCATGAAATATCCCATCTCGCACGGAGAAAACTTATGATGATTGTGAACAAAGGCAGACTGCACAGAACTGATTTTAGGCTTGGACACCTTGCCTCCAACAGCGTAGCACTACTCCTTTTTGGGTGGCATGGGCCATTCCATCTTCAACATCTTTTCTCTGGATCCATTCCTATGTCTGGAAATTGTCCTAGCTTCATTCTTTTCAGGTATCCTGTTACATATCTCCATGGATATGATCCATGTCCTAGCTTGTGAAGACAGGTGTTTGCAACATCAGGTATCCTGTTACATATCTCCATGGATATGATCCATATCCTAGCTTGTGAAGACAGGTGTTTGCAACATCAGGTATCCTGTTACATATCTCCATGGATATGATCCATGTCCTAGCTTGTGAAGACAGGTGTTTGCAACATCAGGTATCCTGTTACATATCTCCATGGATATGATCCATGTCCTAGCTTGTGAAGACAGGTGTTTGCAACATCAGGTATCCTGTTACATATCTCCATGGATATGATCCATGTCCTAGCTTGTAAAGACAGGTGTTTGCAACATCAGGTATCCTGTTACATATCTCATGGATATGATCCATGTCCTAGCTTGTGAAGACAGGTGTTTGCAACATCAGGTATCCTGTTACATATCTCCATGGATATGATCCATATCCTAGCTTGTGAAGACAGGTGTTTGCAACATCAGGTATCCTGTTACATATCTCATGGATATGATCCATATCCTAGCTTGTGAAGAAGGTGTTTGCAACATCAGGTATCCTGTTACATATCTCCATGGATATGATCCATATCCTAGCTTGTGAAGACAGGTGTTTGCAACATCAGGTATCCTGTTACATATCTCCATGGATATGATCCATATCCTAGCTTGTGAAGACAGGTGTTGCACATCAGGTATCCTGTTACATATCTCCATGGATATGATCCATATCCTAGCTTGTGAAGACAGGTGTTTGAAACATCAGGTATCCTGTTACATTCTCCATGGATATGATCCATATCCTAGCTTGTGAAGACAGGTGTTTGCAACATCAGGTATCCTGTTACATATCTCCATGGATATGATCCATATCCTAGCTTGTGAAGACAGGTGTTTGCAACTCAGGTATCCTGTTACATATCTCCATGGATATGATCCATGTCCTAGCTTGTGAAGACAGGTGTTTGCAACATCAGGTATCCTGTTACATATCTCCATGGATATGATCCATGTCCTAGCTTGTGAAGACAGGTGTTTGCAACATCAGGTATCCTGTTACATATCTCCATGGATATGATCCATGTCCTAGCTTGTGAAGACAGGTGTTTGCAACCATGAACGATAGAGGGGCTTTACACGAAGTATCCACACACGCATTGATTCACCGACATCCTCTAGTTCAGTTTGAATTGTTTGATGGATGCATCTCTAGGAGCTTGGCTTGAATTCTCAAAGCTACACTGCAGGTGGTTGCATCTGCCGGTCCTGATTAACACTGGGATGCATTATGAAAGAGAGAACAGAGTTCTATTTTGTCAAGTTTACTCCAATCAGAATGGAATCCCGAAGCATTTTTCCTTCATTCCTACTGATTATCGTTGCAAACGTCTAAGATTTTGTGGCCTTTCAAGCACGACGCTTGCGGTGACTTCGCTCTTTTTCCTTGTTAACTGCTCAAATCCATACCCATGTTCAGCTTGTGTCAAAGTTTTCAGTGCTATCAGGTTCATGAGGAATGTCACTGTATAACATTGATGGCCCATTCCAGAGCGGGACACGCATTCTCTGCGGCTCAACGTCTGAACTATGATCACCATCAGTGGAGAGATGTTGTAGCCACTGTTCCGTATACTCTAAATCAGAACAGACACAAGTGAACACGACCAAAGAGCCCCGGCAGCAGTGCAGTGTCTCCTCTGGAGTATTGCTTCAGGACATTATGTTCAGTGCTGGATATGCAGCAATATCAACTCAGGTGTAGCTGCGTGGGCGAAGTCAGAACGAAGGGTGTGGGCATAGTGCTGATGAGAGGGGGCATGGATAGTGAGACAGCAGTCAAAGGAAGATATCTGACTAGACGACAACATGAAGACATTCAGTCACGAACAGGGAAGCCATAGGAATAGGCAGGCACTGCTATGTAAACAGTTCAGACTGCTACTGTTGTTTCACAGATTATATGACGGGCATGAGATATCCTGAAGTGTTGACATCGACCAGTACATATAAGACGTATTGGAGACGTTGCCTTCGGTCATCACCTCCATTCGTCTCTTCTTAGCATTTTTCGCAAAGAAACATACTATAGAGTAAAGTCAAATGTACAGACTAATTTCTGATTTATTCTGGATTTATCATCACCCTCACCATGACCTTGTGTTTTTTTCCGCTCCTTTTTTGGTGCCATCCATCGTCCATTGCATTATCTACAACCTTTTCTATGATGTATTGAGCTTTGTCAACAACTCATGAATTCAGAGTCATTACCATATAACTTAAGGGGTTAAGATAGGCGGCCATGGTTCCGTTATTTTCGGTGCCGTCGACTTCGTCGTCGTTGTCGCTCTTGTTGGTTTGGTAGCTCTTCTTGATGATGGTGCAATAGTTCTTGTTGTGTTGAGTGCTGCTGTTGTTTTTGTTGTTGTTTCCTTTGGTTCTGGCTTTAGAGTTGTTCTTTGAATCAGTATGTTATGAAAAGAGAGTGCGTCTAAGAGCAAGATATGCGCAAGGCAAGCATTAGCATAGCTCCCAACACACAAACGCTTTTCAGTTCCGCGTGATGACATTCAAGAAATTGGCTGGAAGATGCCGAGTGAAAATTGAAAAAGAAAAACCACCAATTTTCGCGCCGTCTCTGCTAATAAGCAGACAGACTTTCGTTTGCATCAATACAGGATTCAGAATGTGCCACACATTGAATGATTATAATAGATACAGACTAGATGTTCATGTCTGATTCGTCCTGTGGTTTAAAAACCAACCAACCAACCAACAAACCATTGCACATAGCAGTGTGCTGAAGGCACATTTCATTTAAACTAATGCTATAACCACACTAAAGAAAACTAACAAATACTCAAACTAGAAGAACTTTCATTTGATTCAATTCTATAACTACACGAAAGAAAACTGCTTATACACAAACTCGAAAAACAAAATCACACACTCACACAAACACACACACACACACACACACAACACACACACACACACACACACACACACACACACACACACACACATACACGCGCGCGCGCGCACCACGTCCCGTCCCACCATACAGTCCGACCTTTTTTCACCTAACATGACAATGCACTGTCGAGAAAGGCGAAGTATAAACATCGACGTCTTGTTTGTGCTTGACTATATCTGCCTAAGGTCCAGACTGATTACAACGCCTTTAGTCTCTATTACATGATGATATCTGCCTAAGGTCCAGACTGATTACAACGCCTTTAGTCTCTGTTACATGACTGTATCTCCCTAAGGTCGAGACTGATTACAACGCCTTTAGTCTCTGTTACATGACTATATCTCCCTAAGGTCGAGACTGATTACAACGCCTTTAGTCTCTGTTACATGTCAAGGACATGAGGACATGGAGTCACAGAATCCCTGAATGGCACAATCGTCTGTCATACACCCCTCCAGAGGAGAGAGGCAGAGGAGGAAAATGATGGTTCAACAGACGAAACTGGGCATATCTCCTTTTCCCTTATAGTTGTCTGTTGAATTGAGAGCAGGATCATCTCCTATGCGTTATATTATTTCGCAGTGATGAATGACTAATGTTAGATCTGTCGTCGTCTTTGTAAGACAGTAGAAAGGAAATGTTTTGCGTAATGCCCCGTAGGGGCGGGAGGGAGGCAGGTAGGACAGGGGAGGATCAGTTGGATAGTGTGTTGGGAGGTAAATGATCGATGAGGGAGGGATCAAAGATTAACACATGGAGATGTCTACAGAATATTTATAGATTATCAAATGGACTTTAGAAAAGAGCATTGGTTATTTCAACAGGAGAATCAACTGATGATGATCTAAAAAGTCAACAGCATCAGCATTCCTAGAGTCAGAAGATCGCAATTGTGAGACGTCACATTTTTTAAGTTAAAGTCAGAGATTTTCTTATTTTTTTATATTACGAACGTGCTCGCGTGCGCATGCTTCTCTATGCGTGCTTCTGTATGCGCGCGCGCGCGTGTGTTTGTGTGTGTGTGTGTGTGTGTGTGTGTGTGTGTGTGTGTGTGTGTGTGTGTGTGTGTGTGTGTGCGCGCGCGCGAGTGCATGCATGTGTACGTGTATGCGTGCGCATATGTGTGTGTGTGTGTGTGTGTGTGTGTGTGTGTGCGTGTGCGTTGTGTGTGTGTGTGTGTGTGTTAGAAAGATTGACTCTGCGTGTGTGTAGGAACACTTTGGCCTATGGTTGACAGAGAAGGAATGGACCAACCGTAAAAATGTACAAGCTATGAGAGTCAGTGACTGAGGATAATTATCATTGCATAATAATGTTTACTTTTCTCTCCAATTACTATGCCAGTGAAAAATGTGTCTTCTGGACAAAACAATGCTCAAACTGGAAGCATTTTAAAGATAACAACGTCCAAATGTTGACAGTGCCTTTCGATGCTGAGAAGATGAGCGGAAGAAAGTGAAACAAAACGAAAAAAACAAAAAAGCAACAGACACCCTGTCTGAAGACTGAGAGTAACAAAGACGAGACCTATTGATTGATTCCTTCATCGATCTTTTGGCCCGCCACCCATTTGCTCACGTCCATTGCACAAAGCAGTTAATCGAGTATGAACAGTCGCCGCCAGAGGGCGCTGCGCTCATCTATCACACTTCCCAGTAGGCGCCCTAGTTCACGTGACTTCGTTTCTTACTGGTCAAAGACGCCAAGGGGAGACTATGCTCTGAAACAGATATTTTCCAGCTGACAGGACTGCGCATGTTTTGAATACAGGTTTGCTTGAAGTGTTGAGTGGACATTAAAAAGAAATATTGGAAATCTGTGTGTGTGTGTGTGTGCGTGTGTGTGTCATTCATTTAACGTCTTTCCACTAATCGTGATATTAGACGATGAAAAAAGTCTGTGTGTGTGTGGAAATCTGTGTGTGTGTGTGTGTGTGTGTGTGTGTTGTGTGTGTGTGTGTGTGTGTGTGTGTGTGTGTGGCGCGCGCGCGCGTGCGTGTCTGTGTTGTGTGTGTGTGTGTGTGTGTGTGTGTGTGTGTGCGTGTGCGTGCGTGCGTGCGTGCGTGCGTGCGTGTGTGTGTGTGTGTGTGTGTGTGTGTGTGTGTGTGTGTGTGTGTTGAATCACATTCAGAATCAGAATCATGCTTTATTGTCATGAAGACAATTGTTTTTATGGCACAAAAAGGGGAACCTTCAAAATAACGCTATCAGTCATTGTTGTTCCACATGCTACTATCACTACTACCACTACTACTACTAGTACCACTAACAACAACGTCAACGACGATGAAGACGACACTACTACTACTACTACTACTACTTCTACTACTACTACTACTGCTACTACCACTGCTACTACAAATGATAAAAATACTAAACTAACAACTAGCAACAACAACATCAATAGTAATTCTAATAGTAATACTACTACTAATAATAATACAAATGATGATGATGTTGATAATAATAAATAATAATAATAATAATAATAATAATAATAATAATAATAATAATAATGATAATAACAACAACAACAACAACAACAACAAATAATAATAATAATAAAACAACAAAAACAACAACAACAACAACGACAACAATGATAATGATAATGATAACCAGGTCCTGCTGATCTATTAGTTTTAATTTTCCGCATGGCAAATATAATTTCTGCTTTAGAAATGGGGCGATTAAAATACTCGTCCTCTCTCTCATTGGTTACAACAGAAAGTTCTTCTTCATCCGACATATCTTTATATAACAAATGTTTGAAAATGCTTGGTGCCATATATCCGGGGAAATGTTATTATTTTTTTTATATTTTTCTTTACATGTGTCTCTTTTTTATTGTTTCCAAAACTCATGCTGTGAAAGAAGAGATCTAATCATATTATCTAACTGATTTTTATTGACATTTTTCTTCTTCTGTTTCTGAAGGTTTCTGTATTGTCTTCTTGCAATAACATACCCGCTTCTGTTGCCAACGTCCAAAGTACGAAGCCATGTTCTCAGTAGTTTTAGGGTTTTTCTTTTTGATTACTAAACATTTACTGTCAACCAATCTTCCCTTTCCGCACAGATCCTTATGTGCACACGCTTTTTCATACATTCAGCACAGTTTCTGATGTCATTAAACAAATCTAAAGCTTTATTTACATCAACATTTATCAGTTTTAAAGCCTCATTTCATTTTGTACACATTCCTGCTTTACACAAATTATTTCCGAGAGTCAAAGCATAGTCATTATTCCACAAAACGAAATCGGATACAAAAGCCTCAACCGAATCTGTTGATTTGTCACTGTTATCTGTTGAGGAGTAAAAATGAAATTCAATAGGTAATGAACGGATTCGATTCGCTCCGAAACAAACTAGTGACAGGAGTCACAAAAAAGTGGAGAGAAAATCTTTAGATACAAGGAAATAATCATAACGCAGCTTCCACTGTCTGCTATGTGTGTATAACAGCCATGGCGATCGCCCTGACATACACCATTCATAATATAAAAATCAAAAGCAACGCAGAGATTTAACAATAACTCACCATAATTACTCAATGCATTATCATGAGGACAACGATCTGTGCAAGGTGCCTGACCTTTCGTTTGGAAACCAAATCGAAAACATCAGTAGGCAAATCAGAAGAAAAAAAATTGCCGTTCTGCAGTACAGATCTCGACACAGTACAATATCAATGTCACCAAGTGAACACAAGCAGCCAGTCAAATATTCTTCCAGCATGGAAATACCATTATCAACATCAAAAGAATTACAGAAAGGAGAACCTTCAGGTGGAATGTACGTACAAACCAATGCAATAATTTTCATTGTCCAAAAAAGCGATTTATCGATCAAAAGACACACACGTTAGAACAATCAACTTTCACATATGATACGAAGAGAACAAATTCTTGTTTAATTAAATGAACGAGCCCTCCAGATCATCTCTCATGACAACAGAGTTTTACAGCAGCTCTAACAAGGGCTTTATAACCAACAGACATGTCCATGTTAAATGTTTCAAGAAAGGTTTCTCCAAAACACACGAAAATTTAAACCACAGGCATAGGAGATAAAAGCATTGTTTAGTAACTTCCTAGAGTAAACCATTGACATTCCAAGAGAGAAGTTTGAACACTTTACTATTATGTACAGGCACGTCCAGACCCCGGTTATCAATTAAAATATGACCATTATCAAGTCCGCGGTTTTCCCTACACATATTAGTATCGCTATCTACATCATCACTTTAAAAGAATCATCTTTCAAACGGCTATCATTGGAAACTGCAATACGCATTCAAGTGAATGCCAGTGCCATCGCTCACACAGTCCATAACGCTGTCGTCAAAAACACGTGCAAAGCAGTTTCAGCAACGCACGGCAGGATTCAGAACGGCCAATCTTCCACCGGTGTCAAATAGTGTTTCTTACCTCCTGAATTCAAATAATTAACATCGCAATAGGGCCGGCCAAAACCTTCTTTAGTTCTCGTAACTGACCAGAGACAGAGAGCCCGAAAATCTTGCCGTCCACAAGGAGATGGTCAAGACTATCGCAGCCCTCTTTTCACCGTTCCTCGCCTCTTTTAGATGAGCAGTGAGCTCCGTCTGATGTCACGGACCCTGTTGGTGAAATCTTCGCCGATAAAGACGCTAGTTCCTTTTAAGTTGGCCTTAGCTTTTAGAATGCGTACTTTGCCCTTAGAGGAGGGACATATGGCAATGATGAGGGAGTTCGTCCTTATGGGAGGAACATCTGGCAATGATGAGAGAGTCGCGCTTTGCATTTAAACGAGGCGCTCTGTCATACTCTACCCCATTCACGCTCAGTTTCTTTGCTGTCAAGTTCGTCAACATTTGTTAGCAGTCGTTTGTTAGCAGTTATTAGTTTTCCATTTTCACTCCTATTTATGCCATGAAACAATAAATTATTACGTTTTACTCGCCTTCAATGTCATCTGCCTTCTTCTCAAGTAACCCAATTCTGTCACACAGTTCAGAGTTCACTCTCTGCAGATCGTTGTTCTGGGAGCATAATTCAGCCCCTTCTCCCTGAGCTCTTCACTTCATTTTGCAATGCAGCGTATTGTTCACCAAAGGTCTTCACATCCATTTTAAACATCAATCAGCTTGGTCATGATGTCGGTCATGGTGGGTTCAGTACAATCTGGACACATGTGAGTCCGCAGAGGGGGCAGCACTCCTGTCCGCACTGGTGTCGCGTGTAGCGTAACCCAGACGTGTCTGCTTCACGTTGTCGGCTTCACAGGGGGCGCAGGTCCAGGGTTCTGCTCCACGTCCCCACACTGCAGTAACAGTCCGCTCCAAAACAACAACACGAGGAGCAAACCTGCCCACACAACCGTCACTCGATCGACGCAGTGTCAAAATGGAAATCCTCATTTCTCTCTTCTTTTTTTTTTGCACAGTTCTCCCGAGCATGAAATGCACAGCGCAGGCCTCCAAGGTGGTACAGGACTGCTCTAAAGGCAGGTGAAGACAGTGCTTCTCTGGGTCCTCCCCAGCACCTTCGGGTGTTTCTTTTTCTACAGAAATATATCCGAAAAACAACCACATCTTGACCTGAATGACAAACCGTCCAACAGCATGGTTCGACCACTAACTACATGCACGACGTCAGTCATCACACGAACTGGAACCGTCACAAATGAGGAAAAGCTTAAGAGACTCACACATTATGTCCTGCTCCAACAGTACGTTGAGAGAGAGAGAGAGAGAGAGAAGAGAGAGAGAGAGAGAGAGAGAGAGAGAGAGAGAGAGAGAGAGAGAGAGAGAGAGAGAGAGAGAGAGAGATTTTAACTGACATGATGCTTTTTTAACATGATTTGCAGATTATTGCATTGCTTCGGAAGGCCGACAGACTCTCTCTCTCTCTCTCTCTCTCTCTCTCTCTCTCTCTCTCTCTCTCTCTCTCTCTCTCTCTCTCTCTCTCTCTCTCTCCAAACACACACACACACACACACACACACACACACACACACACACACACCCCACACACACACACACACATACTCCTTTCACCTCTTCGTTTTCAGCGAACTTATCTCTCTTTCTTTCGTGTGCTCCTTTCTTTCTTTGTTCCCTTTTTTTCAATCTTTTCTATTCTTTTAAAACAAACAACAAACCACAAACTAATTTCATCAATTCCAGCGCAAAACACGGAAACATTCCATTGTTTTATCCTGACGTCCATGTCATTCCTGCACGCCTGTCTGACCACAGATCACAGAGCCAGCACCTGTGATTGCCACTAACTCTCCCATCAAGAACCGCACAAATTCCATAGCTTTGCCCAGTCCCGGTTCTCACAAGAGTTCTGAATGTCCTCATCATGTGGCCAATGGCAGCAGTAAAACCCTGCAGCCAATGAGAATCAATGGCCATCAATTACTCTGTAACGTCATACATTTATTCCGTCAACTTTGGTTGTTGTTGTTGTTGTTGTTGTTGTTGTTGTTGTTGTTGTTGTTTTAAGATGCAGGTTCTGTTTGTCCCTTAGAAATGAAAGAGAGGGAAAAATCATGAAACAAACTGGTGTTTTATTGATCTTTTATGATCCCACTCCCGTAACCCTTCAAATAGAACACTAAATGGGGACTCAGGAGAGCGGAGAGCTTCAGCTAATTTGAATGGATCCTGGTTCACCTTTTGATCCTGATCCTATAACAAAAGAAGAAAATAAAATTTAAAAGAGAGAGAGAGAGAGAGAGAGAGGGGAGAGAGAGAGAGAGAGAGAGAGAGAGAGAGAGAGAGAGAGAAAAGATAATCTTCTTTAAGCCTCACTCCATCTTTCCACCAAGTTCCTCTAAAGTAGTAGTTCCTCCTAGTCTTACTGGCAGACAAAGAAACAGTCGCCGTAGCAAAGTGGTTACTTTCATGGACCCCTGCCTAGGAGGTTATACGTTCGATTCCCATCAGAACCATTTTTTTGCCCTAGCCGGCTCCTACCTAGAGTTGAGTCTGCTGTCAACTTGATTGAAAAAGACTGGAATCATACCGTCGAGTTTCATCCATCCCGTGGATGCGTCTCTGTGAGTGAGTGTTGCTCAAATTTCCTGACCAACACCGTATCATGCCGTCATATGTTCTGAAAGTAAGCATAGAGTACACTCTAAATGTGCAGTCTCAGACCAAAATGGAAACCCATAGCATCTTCAAAATCATCCTTCTTCATTATCCTTAATCCTCGTCGATCAGCATGAAAACAAACAAACAATCAAACTAAGAAGCAAACCAACAAGCTTGGCTGAAATTTTTACACACACTGGCGGACGTGACAACCCTTCCTTGTCTCTGTCACACTGAGATAATGTTGTGCCTGAACGTGGCCGTCTTGCTGTTCACTATCGTTATGGGAGAAGTGCACTTACTACACAACTTTGAGGACTAACATATATCCACTTAGAACACATAGTGAAAAAATCAGATGTTACATGAGTGTCTATTAAATAGTTTCACCTGTAAGCAGACGACCAACATCGAAAGAAACATACGGAGGAGGAAAGAAGAAATACGCAGAAGAAATACGCACAATAATAACATATAGAAAAACAGATTTCATGAGTAAGCATTAGATATGATCATGTCAGTATTGCTGAAGCTTGATTTTCCATAAGTTAACAAGACAACAAACGCGAACTATACAACATCGAATTACCTGTGCGGACTATGCTCTATATTGTTTTGTCACTTTTCTTGTAAAGACCTGTTCTGCAAAATCACTTGAGTTTTGCTCTTTTTAAAAAAATATTTTTGTATCAGATGAAAACAACAAAAAAGCCATAAAGCTAATGAAGACATGAATACACATATAGCATGCATTGATACACATATATGAGCCAAACAGAGACCATCCAGGTTTTTGTTTTCTCGTTCTTCCACAGAAAATCAAAGATCTAAGTGTTTCAAACATCATAATTGCCCGCGATTGGGGTCTGGTGCTAAATCCAAACTTAGACTATTGTAACTACAAGCAAATTTACAATCCTAAAGCCAGAGAGACTGTGTTAGATATGTTGTCAGAACTAGAACATGTAGTCATTTGGCCAGAACTTAATCCTGAAATCTTGCATTTCACGTTAAGGAGGGTAAACCCCTTTCAACAAAGTCGTCTGGATTACTTTTAGTTTCTGATACCTTGACAAGTAGGTTTAAAAGTGTAGACGTCTATGATATCGCAGTGATCATTCACTTATAACTCTAGAAGTGTCTATCAAGGCAGAGGAAAGATGCGGAACTTTTTGGAAATTTAATTCTTCACTACTGGAAGACTGTAAATACGTAGAACTTATCAACGTAACCATTGCTAAAGTTAAGGAGAAAACGCTGCACTTCTGTGCTTGAGAGAAAAAGTAAAAGATATCCCACACAATGGGACACAGTAGGTTATACCAGACCAACTGTTTCTAGATACCGTACTGATGGAGATAAGAGCCAGGACAACAACATATTCAAAAACAAGAACAAGGATATGAAAGTTACAGGAAAAAAAGGTTTGGAAGAAGAAATAGAAGAATTGAATAAGGCAGAACTAAAGCGAAGAGGAACTGGTAACCCTAAAAAAGTAAAAAAAACTGGAGGAAATCAGAAAACAGAAAATGTAAGGGGTGATGTTAAGGTCGAAGTAAGATGGCTTCACAAGGGAAAAGTGAATACTTCTGTTCTCTCAACAAAAGACATTTCGTCAGTAAGCAGATGTTGAAATTGATAGCAGAGAAAGGTCAAACCGGACAGAAACTGAAGAGCTGTTGGAAGAAACTTAAACATTTAATGAAAATCTGTACATGCAAAAGAGTCTGAAACAGTCAATACCAGTCAGTATCTCACATATCTTCCAAGATAAAATGATTCAGAATCTGAAGTTTTGGAAGAAAGGATGATAAAACATGAAGCATCACATATTTTGAAAAATATGAAGAATGATAAAAGCCCAGGTACGGATGGGATGACGGTTAATTAATTAATTTTTTTTCTGGAAACAAATGGGTGATTTTTGCAGTTTGATCGGTCAGTGAAGGATATAGTAAAGGTACACAATGTCAAAACTCAACTTGCACACAAAATAGCCATATGAACACACAAACAACCGAACAGCATCCAAGAAATAATCTGCCTTATCACACAGCCGAATAACCACACGTCCAGTCGCTCAAATGATAAAACAATCGAAAAAACAGGTAAAACATTCTTTTGTAGATAGGAAGCAACCCGGACACACAGAGGAATCATCAAACATACCTTCATTGACAGTATCTTATTCATTTGAACAGGCCGCCGCGCGATTTCGTCACTTTGACTTAACCCTATCCGTCTCGCCAGCCACAAAGGCTACGTCCACAAGTCAATTTGTCTAATGTTCAAACACAAGAAACCTGCAGGGTGCGCGTTAAACTTTGTCCACCGGCACTGTATCAGAGATCAGGCTGTTGAATCTCTCTTCTCTCCCCTCTCTCTCTCTCTCTCTCTCTCTCCCCCTCCTCTCTCTCTCTCTCTCTCTCTCTCTCTCTCTCTCTCTCAGTATATCTTTCAAGCTACGAACATCGCAGAATTCTCTCAACCCATTTCTGACTGGTATTTATCAATACAGCCGTTCACGTGTTGCTCTATGTGGAATCTTTTTGCAGTGATCTGACTACCCAATGAGAACTGCTGTCGTCAAAACATGCAGTCAACCCATGAACCAGTCACATCTGTCAGTGTTGTGTAGACTGACTGGAAATTGCTGGGTGAAAAAGAAAACCCGCTGGTGTTGTTGCCACAGAATGCCTGACAGGATTTGTTTGGTGTTGACACAGGTTGAGTCTGTTGGAAGTCTGACGACGGCTGCTCTGCATCACTCCCTCTACCCTTCTTTCCCCCAGCCCCGAATCACACTGTTCTAGCTGGTGCAAATATAACTTCACGCAGAAAGGTCAACTGTATAGTCAATATTCTATGTAAACGTAGTTACGTCACCCCAACGACAAAGTATTATGTCATCTCCCTATATTTGTAACTTTCCGCTTTACGAGAACATAGAACCCAGGCGAATGTAACCAGTTGAAAGTACGGAAAAAATGAACGGACAGAGAAACAAGCATACAAGCCAAGACAGATGTATACAAGTTGAACGAATAAACCCATGAACACAATAGAACAACTGAAAATAGTTTAGACACAACAGACACTATTCGTCATTTCCATAGGTTAACTTGATAACTAGAAAGCCGAAGTACTTGCAATTCAGACACATCAGACATTATTCATCATTTCCATATATTAACTTAATCACTAGTTAGCCTAAGTGCTTGCTCGCCTTGTCCATCCCGGAAACCGATTGTGTTGAAGTAATGATTGAAAAATGATTTTAAAAGAAACACTGTCTGCTTGAACATGTTGTTACTCAAGATGCCGCTGACGGTGATCTGTTTTCTGTACAAATGTAGACTACAACGTACCACAAACAAAGAGTGCAATCGCATCAGAAACCAAAACTACTATCTCTATCCAAAACCTTGTACACAGCACCAACTCTGTCCATAGCCTCGTACACATTACTAACGGTATCCAAAGTCTCGTACACATCACTAACTGTATCCGAAGCCTAGTACACAAAACATCAATAGTCAAAGACGCAGAAGAGAGAGAGAGAGAGAGAGAGAGAGAGAGAGAGAGAGAGAGAGAGAGAGAGAGAGAGAGAGAGAGAGAGAGAGAGAGAGAGAGAGAGAGAGAAAGAGAGAGAGGGGAGAGAGAGAGAGAGAGAGAGAGAGAGAGAGAGAGAGAGAAGAGAGAGAGAGAGAGAGAGAGAGAGAGAGAGAGAGAGAGAGAGCACAGTCAAATGCTAAGGTACCAATGTGCGGACATTGATGATGGTGACAAACGATTGATTACTCTACTGATCTCTGAACCTCTCTGCCATTTGTTCACCTACAGTGAACCGGCCAGGAAATCGAGTGTGAACAGCCCGTCACAAGGGGCGCTGTGTTCACTATCATACCACCAGGAGGCGTTCTGTTACTTGTGGCGTTTTTTCTTTTGTTTTAGGGCTAGGGCGGCACGGGAGATTTTGAGCCGGGGGTAAAATGTTTTCAGCCCACCCTGCATGAGGGTACATTCTTTCACGACAAAGTTAGCATTGCGGTATTTAGGGCCAAATGAATAACAGTTCTCTCTCTCTCTCTCTCTCCACTCTCTCTCTCTCTCTCTCTCTCTCTCTCCTCTCTCTCTCTCCTCTCTCTCTCTCTCTCTCTCTCTCTCTTCTGCGTCTTTGACTATTGATGTTTTGTGTACTAGGCTGTGTTGTGTAGAGTGTGCGAGTGTGCGCGCGCGCGTGTGTGTGTACGTACAGGAAGATTTTTTGAATTGCACGGTCATTATACATCCATATTTTCTCATTTAGACGCTTGTGAGTGCATTTCAATTCAGCAAACATTATGTTAATTATCTCTCTTTAATTCTCTCTCCTTCGACGCGGTGACAGCCCTGACATGGCCCTTTGCGGTCGGCTGGGCTATAAGCAGCATTACCTTACGTTACCTTAATTTCTCTCCTCTCTCCCTCCCCCCTCTCTCTCTCTGTCTTTATGTGTGTGTGTGTGTGTGGTGTGTGTGTGTGTGTGTGTGTGTGCGTGCGTGCGTGCGTGCGTGCGTGCGTGCGTGCGTGCGTGCGTGCGTGCGTGCGTTCGTGTGTACGTGCGTGCATGAGTATGTGTATACGTATGTGTGTGTGTGTGTGTGTGTGTGTGTGTGTGTGTGTGTGTGTGTTGTGTGTGTGTGTGTGTGTGTGTGTGTGTGTGTGTGTGTGTGTGTGTGTGTGAAGCTGTTTCTGTTTGCTTATCTGCATTCTGTGTTTTTTTTTCTTCAGTTTTCTTTTCTATTTTCGATACATCTCTTTTAAAAATGGCCAGTGGAACTACATGAAGCAACAAATACTTGCTCTGTTGTCCCTGCACCCGATATAAACATTTTTTTAGCGTAGTCCTGCCGCAGTTTGGAAGTTTCCCTGCAGTCGACACCGAGTTCCATGCGCGATCACCTCTTATATCTAGGATAATCACAATCTCGGATCCTAATAGGGGCTTCGGTTCAACGTTTACAGGTTTGTGGAAGAATATCTAAGCAACAGCCAACCGGGTTCCAGTGCCGTGAACTGGTCTGACCAATCGCAGACATTCTGGAGAACGTTTTACAGCGTACGCTCTACTCATTTGAGTTGGATGAGAACCATTGAAAATAAACATAATAAAACAAAAGAAAAACAACATGCCTTGCCTCGACTTATCAAAGGTGCCCATCCTCCGCCTCTCTTCCTGCCCCCAGAACTCTCTCTCTCCTTAATCCCCCCACCTCTCTCTCTCCTTAATCCCCCCACCTCTCTCTCTCTCCTTAATCCCCCACCTCTCTCTCTCTCTCAGCATTTATTCATCTCATGTTTACACTGCAGCTATGTGAGTCTGAAAACGAATCCTGCCTTAAGCATCGTCCTTAATGTTCGTTTAAAAAAAGATGACATAAAAGACTGATCTGGGGGTTGGGACTTTCACTGGTCAAGTTTGAAAAGTGGCATGCTTGCACGTGGAAAACGGGATGGAGAAGGGGGGGGGGGGGGGGGGGGGGGGGGGGGGGGGTGATGGAGGAGCTGAGTGAATTGTGGGTTTTACTTGAATAACATGTTAATAGCTCATTATCTTTTGTAATACTTAATATGGTAAGATTTGTTTTGCTGGCAAAAATTCAACTAAACGTCACCTAACATAACGGAAACCTTTCATTATGATGTTCTGGTACAGCTAATATCAAATCAGACATTTACGTGCAGAAAATACGTGTCTGAAACATATCAAACTCGTCTTAAAAAACAGTGGGAAGACTTTCTAGAGTCTTTTTTCCTGTTTATGGAAAATTGTCAGTAAAATAGAAAATCAGAATTGAGAGCTGAAGACAGGCTGTGCTGTGGCTGCAATTTCTTCTTTAATTTGTATCTCTTTGAACCTCTCGTCAGTGGCAGCATGCAAAACAGAAACAGTCCTATCTGATGCCCTGGCACTATCGTTTTGTGTCTGTTTCGATGACATGCCGGGTTCTGTGATCGTCACTGCCTTTCCCTCCGATAGCCTGACAAATCCCTGACATCCGCCAAAGCCTGGATACCAAGAGCGTCTTTACTGCAATCATGAAGTTGTCACTGGGGGGAGTACGCTGAATGGAGCCGCAGCCAATCAGCACCCCTCCCAGAAACTTACGGTCGCTATATTTTCCCCGTAGTAATCTATTTCTGGTTCAGGTTCGATCACACACACTCACACACACACCACACACACACACACACAACACCACACACACACACGCCGCGCGCGGCGGCGCGCGCGAACGCACAAAGACAAATGCTTTGATCCATTGGATCCACCCACCCGTCCGAAAATTCTCGTTCTTAGAATTGGTTCTTTTGAATCATTATTTATAAAGAGAGTGCGTCTAAGAGCAAGATATGCGCAAGGCTAGCATTAGCATAGCTCCCCAACACACAAACGCTTTTCAGTTCCGCGTGATGACATTCAACAATTGGCTGGAAGAGCCGAGTGGAAAATTGAAAAAGAAAAACCACCAATTTTCGCGCCGTCTCTGCTACTAAGCAGACAGACTTTCCGTTTTGCACAAAACCGGGATTCCAGATGTGCCACACATTGAATGATTATAATAGATACAGACTAGATGTACATGTCGATTCGTCCTGTTGTTTAAAAACACCAACCAACCAACAAACCATTGCACATAGCAGTGTGCTGAAGGCACATTTCATTTAAACTAATGCTATAAACCACACTAAAGAATAACTAACAAATACTCAAACTCGAAGAACTTCATTGATTCAATTCTAAAACTACAACGAAAGAAAACTGCTTAAACACAAACCGAAAAACAAATCACACACTCACACACACACACACACACACACACACACACACACAGCACACACACACACACACACACACACACACACACACACATACACGCGCGCGCGGCGCACCACTCCCTCCCACCATACAGGTCCGACCTTTTTTTCCCTAACATGACAATGCACTGTCGAGAAAGGCGAAGTATAAACATCGACGTCCTTTTTGTGCTTGACTATATCTGCCTAAGGTCCAGACTGAATACAACGCCTTTAGTCTCCGATTACATGAATATCTGCCTAAGGTCCAGACAGATTACAACGCCTTTTAGTCTCTTGTTACATGACAGTATCCTCCCTAAGGTCGAGACTGATTAACAACGCCTTTAGTCTCTGTTACATGACTATAAATCTCCCTAAGGTCGAGACTGATTTACACGCCTTTAGTCTCTGTTACATTTCAAGGACATTGAGGACAATGGAGTCACAGAATCCCTGAATGCACAATCGTCTGTCATACACCCCTCCAGAGGAGAGAGGCCAGAGAGGAAAATGATGGTTCAACAGACGAACCTGGGCATATCCTCCTTTTCCCTTATAGTTGTCTGTTGTATTGAAGCAGGATCCAAAAAAAAAAACTCCTATTGCGTTATATTATTTCGCAGTGATGAATACTAATGATAGATCTTCGATCGTCTTTGTAAGACAGTAGAAAGGAAAATGTTTTGCGTAAGCCCCGTAGGGGCGGGAGGAGGCAGGTAGGACAGGGAGGAATCAGTTGGATAGTGTGTTGGGAAAGGGTAAATGATCGATGAGGGAGGGATCAAAGATTAACACATGGAATGTCACAGAATATTTATAGATTAATTACAAATTGGACTTAGAAAAGAGCATTGGTTATTTCAACAGGAAATCAACTGATGATGATCAAAAAGTCAACAGCATCAGCATTCATAGTCAGAAGATCGCAATGTGAGACTCACATTTTTTAAGTTAAGTCCAGAGATTTTCTTATTTTTATATATTACGAACGTGCTCGCTGCGCATGCTTCTCTAATGCGTGCTTCTTATGCGCGCGCGCGCGTGGTGTTTTGTGTGTGTGTGTGTGTGTGTGTGTGTGTGTGTTGTGTGTGTGTGTGTGTGTCTGTGTGTGTGTGCGCCGCGCGCGAGTGCCTGCATGTGTACGTGTATGCGTGGCGCATAAAGTTGTGGTGTGTGTGTGTGTGTGTGTGTGTTTGCGTGTAGCGTGTGTGTCTGTGTGTGGTGGTGTAGAAAGATTGACTCAGCGTGTGAGTAGGAACACTTTGCCTATGGTTTGACAGAGAAGGAATGGACCAACCGTAAAAATGTACAAGCTTGAGAGTCAGTGACTGAGGATAATTATCAATTTCATAATAATGTTTACTTTTCTCTCCAATTACTATCAGTGAAAAATGTGTCTTCTGGACAAACACATGCACAAACTGGAAGCATTTAAAGATAACAACGTCCAAATGTATATGACAGTGCCTTTCGATGCTGAGAAGATGAAGCGGAAGAAAGTGAAACAAAACGCAACAAAACCAAAAAAACAACAGACACCTCTGTCTGAAGACTGAGAGTAACAAATACGAGACATATGATTGATTCCTTCATCGATCTTTTGGCCCGCCAACCCATTTTGCTCACGGTCCATTGCACACAGCAGTTAATCGAGTATGAACAGTCGCCGCCAGAGGCGCAGCGCTCATCTATCAACTTCCCAGTAGCGCCCTCGTCACGTGACTTTCGTTCTTACTGGTCAAATAACGCCAAGGGAGACTATGCTCTGAAACAGTTATTTTTCCAGCTGACATGACTGGCGCATGTTTTGAATACAGGATTTGCTTGAAGTGTTTAGTGGACATTAAAAAGAAATATTGGAATCTGTGTGTGTGTGTGTGTGCGTGTGTGTGTCCATTCATTTTAACTCTTTCCACTAATCGTGATATTAGACGATGAAAAAGTCTGTGTGTGTGTGGAAATTCTGTGTGGGTGTGTGTGTTGTGTGTGTGTGGTGTGTGGTGTGTGTGTGTGTTGTGTGTGTGTTGCGCGCGCGCGCTGCGTGTCTGTGTGAGTGTGTGTGTTGTGTGTGTGTGTGTGTGTTGTGTGTGCGCGTGCGTGCGTGCGTGCGTGCGTGCGGGCGTGTGTGTGTGTGGTGTGTGTGTGTGTGTGTGTGTTGTGTGTGTGAATCACACTTCAGAATCAGAATCATGCTTTATTGTCATGAAGACAATTTGGTTTTTATGGCACAAAAGGGGAACCTTCAAATACCGCATATTCAGTCATGGTTGTTCCACATCTAAACTAACACTACTACACTAATACTAACTAGTACCCCTAACAACAACGTCAACGACTATGAAGACGACACTACTACTACTTACACTACTACTTCTACTACTACTACAACTGCTACTACCACTGCTACTACAAATGATAAACAAATACTAAACTAATCAACTAGCAACAACAACATCGATAGTAAGTCTAAATAGTCATACTACTACTAATAATAATAACAAATTATGAAGATGTTGATAATAATAATAATAAATAACTAATAATAATAATAATAATAATATAATAATAATAATAATAATAAAACAACAACAACAACAACAACAAGCTATAATAATAATAATAACAACAAAAACAACAACAACAACAACGACAACAATGATTAATGATAATGATAACCAGGTCCTGCCTGAACTATTAGTTTTAATGTTTCCGCATGGCAAATATAATTTCGCTTTAGAATGGGGCGATTAAAATACTCGTCCTCTCTCTCATTGGCTTACAACAGAAAAGTTCTTCTTCATCCGACATTTCTTTATATAACAAATGTTGAAATCTGTGCCATATATCCAGGGCAATGTTATTAATTTTTTTTAAATAATTTCTTTTACATGTGTCTCTTTTTTTATTGTTACCAAAACTCATGCAGTGAAAGAAGAGATCCTAATCATATTTATCTAACTGATTTTTATGACATTTTTTCTTCTTCTGTTTCCTGAAGGTTTCTGTATTGCTTTCTTGCAATAACATACCCCTTCTGTTGCCAACGTCCAAGTACGAACCATGTTCTCAGTGTTTTAGGGTTTTCTTTTGATTACTAAACATTTACTGTCCAACTCAATCTCCTTTCGCACAGATCCTTATGTGGCACACCTTTTACATACATTCAGCACAGTTTCTGATGTCATTAAACAAATCGAAAGCTTTATTTAGCATCAACATTTATCAAGTTTATAAAGCCATCATTTCATTTTTGTACACCTTACTGCTTTAACAAATTATTTTCCCGAGAGTCCAAGCATAGTCCATTATTCCACACAAAACTTATCGGATACAAAAGCCTCAACCGAACTTTTGATGTCACAGTTATCTGTAGAGGAGTAAAAATGAAATTCAATAGGAAAATTACGGAGTTCGATTCGCTTCCGAAACAAACTAGTGACAGAGTCACAAAAAAGTGGAGAGAAAATCTTTCAAAGATACAAGGAAATAATCATAAACGCAGAGCTTCCACTGTCGGCTAATGTGTGTATAACAGCCATGGCGATCGCCCCTGACATACACCATTCATAATATACCAAATTCCAAAGCCACGCAGAAGATTTACCAATACTCACCATAATTACTCAATGCATTATCATGAGGACAACGATCGTGCAAAGTGCCTGACCTTTCGTTTGGAAACCAAAATCGAAAACATCAGTAGGCAAATCAGAAGAAAAAAAATTGCCGGTCTGGCAGTACAGATCGCGACACAATACAATATCAATTGTCACCAGTGAACTCAGCAGCCAGTCAAATATTCTTCCAGCATGGAAAAACCCTTATCAACATCAACAGAATTACAGAAAGGAGAACCTCAGTGGAATGTACGTACAAACCAATGCAAAAATTTTCATGTTCCAAAAAAGCGATTTATCGATCAAAAAAATAACACACACGTTTAGAAAAATCAACTTTCACCATATGATTCGAAAGAGAACAATATCTTTGTTTAATTAAATGAACGAGCCCTCCAATCATCTATCTTGACAACAGAGTGGTTTACAGCAGCTCTAACATGGGCTTATAACCAACAGACATGATCCCATGTTTAAATGTTTCCAAGAAAGGTGCTATTTCTCCAAAACACACGAATAAAAACCCACAAGGCATAGAGAATAAAAAGCATTGTTAGTAACTCCTAGAGTAAACCATTGACATTCCAAGAGAGAAGTTTGAACACTTTACTATTATTTACAGGCACTCCAGACCCCGTTATCAATTAAAAATATGACCATTATCAGATCCGCGGTTTTCCCATACACATATTAGTAAGCTATCTACACAACACTTAAAAAATCATCTTTCAAACGGCTATCATTGGAACTGCAATAACGCATACAATGAATGCCACGAGTGCCACGCTCACACAGACCATAACGCTTCGTCAAAAACACGTGCAAAGCATTTCAGCAACGCACGGCAGGGGATCAGAACGGCAATCTTTCCACTCGGTGTCAAAATAGTGGATTCTTACCTCATGAATTCAAATAAATAACATCGGCAATAGGCCGGGCAAAACCTTCATTAGTTCTCGTACTGACCAGATACAGAGAGCCCGAAAATCTTGCCGGTCCACAAGGAATGGTCCAAAGACTATCGCAGCAGCCCTCTTTTTCACCGTTCCTCGCCTCTTTTTTAGATAGCAGTGAGCTTCCGTCTGATTCACGGACCCTGTGGTGGAAATCTACGCCGATAAAGACGCTAGTTTCCTTTTAAGATTGGCCTTAGCTTTTAGAATGCGTACTTTGCCCTTAGAGGAGGACATATGGCAATGATGAGGAGTTCGTCCCTATGGGAGGAAATCTGGCAATTATGAAAGAGTGCGCTTTGCATTTAAACGAGGCGCACTGTCATACACACCCCATTCCACGCTCAGTTTCTTCCCTGTCAAGTTCGTCAACATTTGTTAGCAGTCGTTTGGTAGCAGTTTATTAGTTTTTCATTTCACTCCTATTTATGCCATGAAACAATAAATTAATTACGTATTACTCGCCCTTCAATGTCCAACTGCCTTCTTTCTCAATAACCCAATTCTGTCACACAGTTCAAGAGTTCACTCTCTGCAGATCCCCCCGTTGTTCTGGAGCATAAATTCAGCCACCTTCTCCCTGAGGCTCTTCACTTTACATTTTGCAATGCAGCGTATTGATTCACCAAAGGTCTTCACATCCAATTTAACTCAATCAAAGCGCCCCGCTTACTGTCCATGGCCTTGTTGGTTCTGTCCATCCCAGCAGCTTGGTCATGAAGTTTCGGTCATGGTGGGTTCATACAATCTGGACACATGTGAGTTGCCCCGCAGAGGGGCAGCACTCCCAGTTCCGCACCTGGTGTCGCGTGTACGTAAACCCATACGTGTCTGCTTCACGTTGTCTGGCTTCACAGGGGCGCAGGTTCAAGGGTTCCTGCTCCACTCCCCACACTTGCAGTACATCCCGCTCCCAAACAACAACACGAGGAGCAAACCAGGCCCACACACCGTCACTCGATCGAACGCAGTGTCAAAATGAAATCCCTCATTTTTCTCTTCTTATTTTTTGCACATTCTCCCGAGCATGAAATACACAGCGCAGGCCTCCAAGGGTGGTACAGGACTGCTCTAAAGGCAGGTGAAGACAGTGCTTCTCAGGGTCCTCCCCACACCTTCGGTGTTTCTTTTACTACAGAAATATAATCCGAAAAACAACCACAATCTTGACCTGAATGACAAACCGTTCCAACAGCATGGTCGACGCACTAACAACATGCCCGACGTCAGTCATCTAGAAAACAGACGAACTGGAACCGTCACAATGAGGAAAAGCATAAGAGACTCACTACATATATGTGCCTGCTCCCTACAGTAACGTTGAGAGAGAGAGAGAGAGAAGAAAGAGGAGAGAGAGAGAGAGAGAGAGAGAGAGAGGAGAGATTTTAACTGACATGATGCTTTTTTAACATGATTTGCAATAATTGCATTGCTTCGGAAGGCCGACAGACTCACTCTCTCATCTCTCTCCGATCTCTCTCTCTCTCTCTCCCCACCTCCTCCTGCTCTCCTCTCCCTCTCTCTCTCTCTCTCTCACGTCTCTCTCACTATCTCTCCAAACACAGCCACACACACACACACACACACAACACACACACACACACACACACACACACACACACACACATCACATATTATACTTCTTTCACCTCTTCGTTCCCAGCGAACTTATCTCTCTTTTCCTTTCTCTTCTTCGTGTGCTCCTCCTTCTTTCTTTATTGTTCTTTGTTCCGTTTTTTTTATAAATCATTACTACTAAATTCATTTAAAAAAAAAAAAAAAAAACACAAACAACCAAACGCAAAAGAAAACCACAAACTAATTTCATCATTTCCAGCGCAAAACACGGAAACATTCCATTTTTTATCCTGACGTCCATGTCATTCCCTGCACGCCTGTCTGACCACAGATCCACCGAGCCAGCACCTGTGATTGCCACTAACTCTCCCATCAAGAACTTCGCACAAATTCCCATCGCTTTGCCCGTCCCGTTCCACAAGAGTTCTGAATGTCCTCATCATGTGGCCAATGGCAGCAGAAAACCCTGACAGCCAATGAGAATCAAAGGCCATCAATTACACTGTAACGTCCATGACAATGATTCCGTCAACTTTGGTTGTTTTGATGTGTTGATGTTGTTTTAGATTCAGGATTTCTGTTTGACCCTTAGAAATGAAAGAGAGGGAAAAATCATGAAACAAACTGGTGTATTATTGATTGGTTTTGACCCACTCTCCCGTAACCCCCTTCTAATAGAACACTAAATGGGACTCAGGAGAGCGGAGAGCTTCAGCTAATTTAGGAATGGAACCTGGGTTTCACAGACCTATTGATCCTGAACCTATACAAAAGAAGAAAATATAATATAAAAAAGAGAGAGAGAGAGAGAGAGAGAGAGAGAGAGAGAGAGAGAGAGAGAGTGAGAGAGAGGAGAGAAAAGATCGATCTTCTTTAGGCCTCACTCCATCTTTCCCCCAAGTTCCCTAAAAGTATAGTTTCCTCCTAGTCTTACAGCAGACAAAGAAAACAGTCGGCCGTAGCAAAGAAGTGGTTACTTTTCATGACCCCTGCCTAGGAGTTATACGACGATTCCACATCAGAACCATTTTTATGCACCTAAGGCCGGCTCCCTACCTCGAGTTGAGTGCTGCTGTCCACTTTGATTGAAAAAACGGGAATCATACCGTCGATTTCATCCATCCCGTGGCTGCGTCACTCTGTGAGTGAGTGTTGCACAAAAATTTCCTGCCAACACCGTTATCATGCCGTCCAGATGTTCTGAAAAGTAAGCATAGAGTTCACTCTAATGTGCAGATCTCTCAGACCAAGCATGGAAACCCCAAAAAACATTTTTGATAAGCACGTCAAAATCATCCTTCTTCATTAACCTTAATCCCTCTGTCTATCAGCATGAAACAAACAAACAATCAAACTAAGAAGCAACCAACAAGCTGGATGAAATTTTTTAACACACCTGCGGACGTGACAACCCTTCTTGTGTCACACGTAAAAAAACTTTTGGTTTGGAATACAATTCCATTCTTCCCAAACCTGATATAAAGTGGAGTGTTTGCCAGAGACATCTTCACTACATTGGCCGGGTGTTGACCCATGTGTTATTTGTGTCCATCCGGAGAGCAACGTCCGTGCATTTTGCTCCCATCCTCCAATACTTAATCTTCATTTTTTTTCTTTTAAGAGGCTTTTCTTTTTTCTACTTTATCGTTTTTTCCTTCCCACGTGGTTCATCAGCTGATGTCAGGTGACACAGCTGAGCTGTTTTGTTACTGGTTGCCATCTTGTTTGGCGAGTGGAGTGGCACCACGCTACGAACTTTGGAGTCGGAGAGATCTATATCTCTGTCCAGCGCAGCCTTCCCTGTTTGAAAATCCACTCGACGTGGTTGCGTGAATTTGTCCTTTTCACCCTTCGTGGGAAGGAAAGAATTCCGCTTGTAACCCATCTGGGATCCCTATCCCTGCCAGCTGGAGAAGCACCTTAGTCATCCCTGACCTGGAGTCCCACTTCATTGGGGACCGTCACGGTTTTCCGCTGCCATCCTTCATCGGATTGGGAGCGGACGTTCTTACCTCGCCCACGCCGGCATATTGTAACAATATGGTCTGTCTTCGACAGTGTCTTGGTTATTTTTGGTTTTCTAACCTCTCCATGATTGCGGTTTTTCTTTCTGCCTTAATATGCTGTTGGCTGGACACAACCTTTTTTGTGGGTAACTGCTCCACAAGAGGGCGTGCCTGTTTGGAAAGTGGTATCGAATATGCATTAGGGTGGTGGAAATGTAGAAACCCAATTTTTTCTTTTATTGCGTTCGGTCCTTAGTGGCTAGGTATTCGTTACTTTGGAACTCAGTTGAAAGTCTCTAACTACCATTTTAGTACAAATAGTAGCTGTAATTGTTGTTTTCTGAGTAACAGGTTCGAGTCATGCTTTGTATTGCTTAAAAGTGATGTTGGCCGAAGGATATCGTAAGTGTAGTTTTATTTTCCCCTTGTTGTTTCGTAGGTACGAGACGGATTCGTGGAATCATGAGCGTTCGAACGGCTCACTACTAGACCACGGAGTGTGGAATTCCGCCAGTAACGCCCCGCAGTGGGTTCCGTTCCTTGATGTCCTTGTCCTATATGTTTTTGTGACAGACGAATGCTGGATTTTAGTTGGTTTTTATTTATTAGATTTTGACTAAGGAAGTTATCCTTAGTACGGGCATGTCATAGGTACAGATGCAAGGAAAGCCATGAGTACAGGTTAAAAGCAAAGAAAAAGTGAAAGAAAGTTATTATAGTTTATTTACCCTTTTAAAGTGACGAAGACATTGTTGAACCTTATTTGACGGCACCGTGACCCTTCACCACTGACACATGCGGACCCACTGTTGCCACACACTGACAAAAGACGATAAAGAGATACTTTCTCTTCTGAGACTGATTCCCGCCGTAGGGCGGTAAAAAATTGACATTTGTTTCCGCAGCCGTCCTCTGTCTTTGGACTGGCTGAAGGACCAGCATCTCCGGGACCTGGCAGACGCCATCCGTATCCAGGCACTCATCCGCTGCACGAGGACTGTTAAGGTGTAGCCTCACCCCTTCTCTGTGACACGTCACCTCGGACTGGAGGACCATCCCACTGCCTGCACAGAGGCTGAGGACTGTTGAAGGTGTGTTTCTCCCTTCACTGAGGAACATCTTCTCGCCTCGGACAGAAACCCAGCCCACTGCGGCTTCGCCCTTCTTAGGATCCACCTCCCACGTGAACCTCCTCGGCACAGGATAAGAAGTTGAGTCTTGGGGTCGTGTGATGTGTGGGGGGTGGGTATTGGCTGTGGTGTGTGGGTCCTGAAGCCGGTCACTTGAATCGTTTTTTTCTATATTGTTTTGTTTTAACCCTGACTAGGTCCAGTTTGATGTATTTATTGTTTCTAGTATAACTGTCTTTTCTTCTGTTATGTGAAAATGTCTATGTAGTGGTTTTAGTGGGTTAGGTTGGGACGTAGCGGGATCCCAGGATATAGCGTGTTTTTGTGGTCCTATTTAATTTACTTTGCCCCAATGTCAGTTAGTTCTGATAGTGCTTTTTCTCCTTCTAAGCCCCATTGTTTTTTTTTCTTTCTTTCTTTTCCTCTCTCGCGGCTGTTTTTTCCTCCTCTCTTTTGTTATGACCCATACCCCATCAGGGGTGCTAAGTGTAGTGAATGGTTGAAAGTGAAGTAAAAATATGTGAAACCACCTCTTTCTCCGTTGTGGTCTGGTGGTGTGAGGGATTGAGTGATCCGCTCCGTTTTCTGGCCACTGCACATTTACCTGTTTAAGAACCCACCCTGTCAGGGTTGTACACGCACGGACAATTATGGGGAATGGCGGGTAAAACAGGAGTGTGTATGGTGTAGTATAGAGGCGACACTCTGAACTCACTACCGCCCGAACCCTTGAGTGATTATTCCCCCCTGTCTACTTCTCAAGTGTATTTGACGGGTGTTGGTTGGTGGGTTCTAGATTAGTTAGGGACCCATTGGAGCGGACCGGTTTTGGGGTGCTGGTCGGCAGGTGAGTTCTCACGTGCTCTGTGGTCGGACCTTCGGCGCATCCCGTTCCGCGTTCGTCTCCGTGTTTGTTTTGTTTTGTCTAGTACCAGCCGCGAATGGTTCTAGAATTTCCGTATCCTTTTCCTCATTACCTTAGTTTAGAAATAGGTACTTGGGTGGAGAAAGAAGGGGGTTTTTAACACTAGATTAATAGGTCTTCTTTTGCAAGAAAGTCATCGATATCAATGCTTACTGATATTAGGATTTTGATCCTGCGTTGCCTGGTACCCAAGACGCCCGACTTTGTTATAGTAAGACGGTGATGTAGGCAGGCTGCCAAGCATTTGGTGCTTTGTTTACAAGTCAAACTTTGACACGTAGTTCTGATACCGTGTTTGCGCGAAACTCGGTCTTGCGTAGGAGTTTACCTACATCAGTTTACGAAACAAGGAAAGACTATTCTTGGTGTGTTAATTTTGTTATTACACACTAGGTTGTAGGATCTGTTTGTTTATCTAAGGGATTAGCCCTAAGTTGATAGGCTTTCCTCTTCTGTCTAGCGTACATACAGCAGTTTATTTGCTTTTCAATCTAGCTGCTGATGTTAGGGCTTTCTTCATTGTTCAACACTAATTTGGTGTGAACTGTGTTGATTGAATAATAAATTTGTCAAGTCGTGTTGTTGAGAAGGGGAGTGTAGCGGTCTGTGATACACATAAGTGTCCCTTTCCAAAGAGCCACTTGTGCCTTTTTCTGGCACCCCCCCTCCCCCTTTCAATCCGTCTCCATCAGTGACAGAGCCAGTGGGTTTAGCAACACGTGTTTCCCGTCTGTGGACTACTCGTGCTGCGCGGCGGGAATTTCGATGCCTCACGGCCACTGTTTTGATCGAGTCCGTTCTTTCCTGGTGCCGCCAGTGACCGTGTTTGGTGGCACGTGTGCTTGTCGTGTTTACGTCAGTCGCCAGTGAATTTAGGTTAGTGTTTGGCCTGGCGGTACGGGTCGTGTAAGGTCTGTTGTCCGACCCTGCCTTTGCGTGTTTGTTTAGATGTCTTGTTGCTCCCCTCCTTTCTTTTGGTAAGTGGTTGCTGGATGAGTAACGCGATGAGTTATAAATTCCAGTTGTATCAGGTTTGTGATTACTTTGGCCTCTTTGCTGGTAAACGCTTTGAAGTTTTTATTTTTTGAGAGATTAACATTTGATCCGGACAATAGGTTTGTTTACCCAGGTTGTGTAATTTTGTTTGGGTTACTTGGCACGCCGTGCACAAGGCAGTCGTTGTTAACACATTGATAGATTGGTCTTTGTCGATTGATTAATTTCCACATCGTGTTGGAATTAGATTCCAGTTTGATATATTTTTTTCCATACAAGGAAAATCGTGTGAGCCTTGGACCACACGTTTTGTCTGGTCAGCGGTTTTCTTTTGAAGATTGTGGTTCTCAACGCTGTGAAGTGTTGAAAGCAAAACTGGGTATATCCATCGTATGGGAATCCCGGGAAATAACTCCACTCTTTGTAGTTTATTGATTTGGATACTCTGTGTTCATTAGGTGATAATAGGTTAGTTTGCTTACCTATTGACTTAGCCACGGTTAATCGATTCAGTTCGTTTGGGCAGCTTATTTTGGCAAGTACTCTTGACTGCAATTTTGGTCGTGATGCATTCTTTCTCTTCGAAGTTTGAACGGTTTTGTGGATTGGAATACATTTAGTCCATAAAGTCAATACATTTTGACTTGTTGTTCAAACTACTTTTCTTGTCTTGTGAGACAAACCTTAGACAGTAACCTACGGTTGGAGAATTGTTGGTGTTGGACTACAACTTAGTCAAAAAGTCGTACGTAGGACTTGTCAATTTCTCCTTCCCATTTTGGGGGAGTATTGGTACAGTTATTGACTACCCTTATCATAGTTACATATTGTGGAACGTTACTACTCCGAATTTCCTTCTCGTGGGAAATCCAGCTGCGATTTAGCGGATTGAGTTTGCTGATACGTTAGTGAGCTTATTACAGTTTCGGTTCCCATTCCTTGGACTTGAATTTTGTGTTTCTATCTTGTAGGAACTTGGACTTAGGAAAGGAATATTTTGTTGGAACCACTCTTGGTTCGTTGGATAAAAGCACTTCCTCGTGTTTTGTTAGTGTGTCCATGCGTGTTTGCGACATAAACCCTTAACTCCATTTTGTCATTTCAGAGTGACTTCAGTGAGTGTTGTCATTCTCGGTGAGGTGGTTAACCATCGTGTTGGTGTTACCCCATATGACACACTGAATTAAGATAGTGCGTTTTTTCCCTTTGGAAACTGGGGATAGATCTCTTCAACCCCAGTGACTACTTAACAAATCATGAATTTATCATCCATTTGGTATCGTCTTTGTACATTGGCTTGTGGTGAGTTCAAATATCATTGACCCTCGAAGTAGGCACTGTGTACTATGTGCGAAGTGGACTACACACGTCGAACCTTCGTGGATTACGTTAGTCAGTGGTTTCTGGCGTGGTTTGGCAAATTCTGTGTAACACTTTAGTGATTCGGTGACTTCGTGTCTAGTGAGTTATATTGTATCAGTTAAGGAACACGTGGACGACGAGGGGCGCCGGATCACTCTCGCTCTCAGACATCGTCGGTGCAGGAATTCTGTTTCTGTCCCCCCGGGAGGGATGGGAGCCCCCATGACTCATGCGAGGACTGGCCCAACTACCCAGGTCGTGTATTCCACTGGTGGGATTCTTCCCTCCAGACACCGTGATGTCTACAATACAGGAATAACCCCTCCTGGATCACTCTCCTTCTCCGAGACGACCGTCTGCCCACTCCGGTCCGCGGGACTTCGCCCTCCGCCGTCTCTTCGAGAACGACTTCCCTTTCGGCCTTCCCTATGCCTCATCCTCCTGGACCAGCGCCCATGGATCCTCTTATGTTGAATGAGGATGAGAGGAGGAGAGAGAGGCGAAGGAGAATAGGGAAAGGAAGAGAGAGAGTGCCAAGAGGAAGAGGGAAAGGGAAGAAAGATGTAAGGCGAGAAGAGAACAGAGCGTGAGAGAGGAGACTGGAGAGGGAGGAGAGGAGACCTGGAGAAGGAGAGAAGAACCAAAGAAGAGAGACGGGAGAAATGGAAAGGGAAAGAGGAGACTGGAGAGGGAGGAAAGGAAGCAAAAGATGAGAGGCGATGGAAAGAGGAGAGAGAAGAAAGATACTGGAGCGAGAGTCTTAGAAGAACAAAAGAACAGTAAGAAAGGGAGGCTCAGAAACAGAACGAAGATTGGACTTTGAGGCTCGTTTGGTGGAGGAAAAGAAAAAAACTCCGGGCCGACCTGGGTTTCAACAGTATAGATGAACCCGAGGGCACAGTCTGTGGTGCTTCCGAGCATGGTTCTGACCATCGGGAAATAGCGGATTTTCACCAGGGCAATGGTTTTATTTCCCGGTGGCTCCGGCCCAAGCTACATAATCCAGTGTACAGTGCTAGCGATAACAACACCTACATTGAGCACTTGAGGCGGTGCCGCTGCTACCAGCTAACACCGACCCATCGTCAAGCCCTTTACTCATCATACCAGACGGGCAATGCAACGGAGGCGTTTGTCGATATTCCACCCGACTTCCTATACCGAGTTGAAAGCGGCTCTTCGCCGAGACTGCACATGACCAGCCGAGTCTTACAGAAAGCAGTTTCGCACAATTGAGGAAAACCTCAGAGGAGACTTTTCACCAGTTCGGGAATGCGCCTCCGGCGTACCATGAATACTGGATTGAGCCTCAGACTGGAATTGAAGGAATGTTTCCTCTTGGAGCAACTCAGAGTTCGGTATCTTCAGGCCTGCAGTTCAAGTTGGGTAGTAGAAACCAAAGACATTCGCAGGGCAATCGAGGTGGCTGAACCTTCGCAATGCGCGTCGTCACTATCGCATGCCTGCACCCGGGACACGCAGTAAACCCGCCGACTCGGGAGTCACGTGATCACCAACCGTCGTTCGCCCTCCCAGAACATTCTCTCCAACGATTCCAGGGAACGCGGAGCCAGGCCACAGCTTTGCTTCTCTGTGGGGGAAAAAGGGGCATTCTTGTTCGGGATGTCCCATGAGGAAGGACAAGGCTAAATCCGATATCTCGCACTTTAGGGTGGCATTTGAGAGAGTGAGTCACGACCCCCAACATGTCCTACTTTCCGTCGATAGTGTGGGCAAGATAGTGGAGGCTATCAGGACTCAGGAGCACAAGCGATCTTCATTGAACGAGCAGTTAGTCCCGATGTGATGCAACCTCGAGGAGAAGAATCACTAGTCCATGAATCGAGTCATCCCCTTCAGGGCAAAGCGATCAACAGTACTACTGGTAGAAGGTCTCCTACGGGACCCATATTTTAAAGGGAAGTGTGGGCAGTAGCCCTTCTAACGACCTGCGTACTCCCTACAGAATGGCAATTCAGTGTGCTTTGGGGACGGCCAACGTCGAGAGATTTCATCGAGTTTTGCCCAGCAAGAAGTATTTGTGGCTGCCACCACGCGTTCCCAAGCACAGAGAGAGAAAGAGCATTGAAACCCCTCCAGAAGCCCCTGACTAACATTGACACCTTGAAATGGATCCTCCCTCGACTGTTCCAGCTTGCAAACGAAGGACCCAGCCCTCACAAAATACGGAGTTTGGTCGGAAGCGCAAGGAACGTCCTTGCAGCGTGCGGAAGAGATTCGTGAGTCGCAAGGGATTTGGTGCAAGACGTTATACGTCACCTTTACTTCGTCAGCCACTCAACTTGTCGTACCCGAAGCTCTCAGCAGCACGGTCATGCGCCTATGACACGATACCCCCTATGCAGGACATTTGGGATCGTCCGATCCCTGAGGAATCCAGCAAGAGGGAGCTTTTACTGGCCAGGGTACAAAGATGGTCAAGAGTATTGCCGCAGCTGTGATGTGTGTCAGCGAACCACCCCGAAGGGCCGGAACCCAGAGTACCTTTGGCCCAGTTTTCCCTTGATCGGCACACCGTTCAGTAAGGTGGGGTTGACCTGAATAGTACCCATCAATTCCTGCATCCCCGCCCAAGTACAACCGTTTTGTCCTCGTCTGGTAGACTATTGCCAAAGCCTATCCTGAGGCTAACCCCTACTGAGGAAGAGTCGACGCAGTGACGGTAGCGGAGGCACTTGGCAGATGTGAACACAGAGGACCGGCATCCCAGACAAGGTATTGGTCCGATCAGGGAACCAGTTTCTCTCGAATGTGATGTCCTGATGTATACAATTACTTCAAACCACCAGTAGACAACTACTTACTATCCCTACCTGCTCAGGCCAACGCCTTGTCGGAGAAAAAGATTCAATGGCACATTGAAGCAGATGATTCGAAACTGGCCGAAAGCAACCCAAAGACTGGACCGTTTCCTTGCCGGAGTACTGTGTTCGCAATACCGTGAGGGCCACAGGAGATTTTGGGATTTTCACCCTTTTGAGCTCCTTTTATGGTCCCGGACTGTTCAAGGACCTATGGCCACCTGAGAGATCATTGGAACCAGGAAGATCATAGAACGAACAGAGACTCAGGCCTAGAGTTCTGGAACTGAAGGAACGGATCGTCGCCGCCACTTGTGAGTTGGCTCATAAGAATCTTTCTTCCAGGCTCAGAAGCGGTATAAAAGCATACTATGACCGAAGACACCCAAGATGGTTTTTGAGCCAGATGACGAGGTGCTATTGCTGTTGCCTTTACACCAAACAAGCGCAGCATCCCCCCCCCTGGCAAAGGACCATTTAAAGTACCAAGCGTGGTTAGAGACTGATTACCCATCAAATGAGAGGCAAAGAAAAGCTTGTACATCGCCGAATTTACTGAAGAAGTACGAGCGAAGAGAAGTTTGCGGGCAGGTTTTGCCCCGGTGGACGTGGGAAGAAGGAGAGAGTCACCCCCCTGAGTTACAAAACATTCCCTGCTGGCTCTATGTAAGGAGGAACCCTGGGAGGAAGTGAAGCTAGCTCAGTCTACTCACAATCGGATAGCAAAACAGACGCGGTGAGAATCTTGCAGCGAATATCAAGACATCCCTCTCCGACATTCCACTGCGCTGCAATTTGGGGAACAGCCTTGAAACTCAGCCAGGATGACCCGATTCGGTGAAGCATAACCCTATTGCCACACCGCGCAGATGGAGACAGTCAAACAGAGTACAAGGCAATGATTCGGATGGGCGTCATTGAATAGGTGCAGCTCGCCCTTCTACGTCACCAATACTGCTTGTAAAGAAGCCTGGACGGCAAAATGAGATTTTTGCGTTGACTTTCGCCGCTAAACAAGTAATGAAGTTCCGACGCCGAGCCGATTGCCTGATGTCGATAAAATCATTGCCCAGCTGGCCCAGAGCAAGTATTTTTCCAAGCTCGACCTGGCCAAGGGCTACCTGGCAGATCCCCATGGGAACCAGCAGACAAAGAGAAAACTGCTTTCATTCACGAATCCTGAGGCCAGTTCCAGTTCAGGTAATGCATTGGTCGTCAAGACCGCAGAGCAGTTTTTCAGTCAATTATGCACACATGTTGGAGCCCCTTGAGTTATTCCAGGCGCACAACTTTATTGACGATCTGTTTATGCTGCCACAGAGACGTGGATGACACTTGGAATCACTACGGATCAACTTCGGCGCGCCTTCCGACAGGTGCAACTGGCACACGCCCTACGAAGTGCAATAGGAGAAGCCGAGATATCCTTCTTGGGGCCATGTGATCGGCCCGAGGCTACATGCGCCTGAACAGGACAGATTGGCAAAATTGATGAAGCAGCCCCGACCTTCCCAGACCAAGAAGAACTCCGACATATCTCGGCTGGTGGATACTAACCGCAAATTTTCCCCACATTTCGCTGATTGGCCCAGCCACTAACGACAAGACGGGGGGGCAAAAGAAACCGAAGTTTCATGTGATGAGCCCTGAAGATGCCAAGGCATTCAAGGAACTCCAAGACGCCGTAAACAACCAACCCATTCTGTCAGTTGGCAGACCCCAGTCTCCATTCGGTCTTGAGGACTGATGCTTCGAGTGTGGGCTTGGGGGATGTATATGTTACAGGACCACGAAAGGGTCCTGCTGGCCCGTTGCCTATGCGAGTAAGAATTGGTAGGGGCAGAGTCTAAACTACCACACCATCGAACGAAGAAAGTCTCGCGTGGTATGGGCTGCAGGCGGTTTTTACCTTACCATGTATTACGGCGAGAGTTTGTTCTGAGACAGACCACCACCCCCTGGCGTATCTGCCATCGAATTCGGCCTGTTTAGCCGTCGTCTCATGGGATGGGCCATCGAACTGCAAAGTCTAGCGTTCGATTTTTTTTAGACACATCCCGGGAAAATACAAACGTTGGGGGGTGGGAGGCTGATTAACCTCAGGCCGATGGAGTGCAGTCAAGTTCAGAATGAAGGGCTACATGAGTGCAAGTGTGTGCAGAAGCATATTGGAGGCGTGATAGCTTGCCTTTCAGTGGCACAAGCCACCCCCCCCCCCCTCTTTTGGTTGGGGGGTATTGTCACGGACGTAAATACTTTTGGTTTGGAAGACATCATTTTCTTCCCAAACCTGATATTAAGTGGAGTTGCCAGAGACATTTCTTCACTACATTGGCCGGGTGTTGACCCATGTGTATATTTGTGTCAATCCGGGTGAGCTACGTCCGTGCATTTTGCTCCCATCCTCCATACTTATCTCATTTTTTTTCTTTAAGCTTTCTTTTTCCATTTTTAATATCGTTTTCCCACGTGTTCATCAGCTGATGTCAGTGACTCAGCTGAGCTGTTTGTAACTGGATGGCCATCTTGTTTTGCGAGTGGAAGTGGCACTCGCATACGAACTTGGAGTCGGAGAGATCACTACTCTGCCAGCCTTGAGCCATCCTGTTTTAATCCACTTCGACTGGGTTGCGTGGAATTGTCATTCACCCACCCTTCGGTGGGGGGAAGGACAGAATTTCCGCTATGTAAACCTCATGGGATCCCATCCCTGCCAGCGGAGGAAGCACCTTAGGTCAAGGTTCCCTGACCTGGAGTCCACTTCATTGGGACCGTCACGGTTTTTCGGCTTGCCATCCTTCCATCGGATTGGGGAGCGGAACCGTTTTCTTACACTCGCCCACACCGACAATTTGGTAACTAAAATGGTCTGTCTTAGACAGTGACTTGGTTATTTTGGTTTTCTACTAACCTCTCAGTGATTGCGGTTATTTTCTTCTGCCTTAATAATGCTGTTGGCAGGACACCCACCTTTTTGTGTGAAACTGCTCCAAAGAGGGCGAGCCTGTTTGGATAGTGGATCGAGATAAGCATTATGTGGAAATGAAAGGAACGCAAATTCTTTAATTGCGTTTCGGTCGGTCCTTAGTGGCTAGTATTATCGGTTACATTGGACTGAGTAGAAAGTCTCTAACTACCATTTTAGTCAATAGACTGTAATTGTTGTTTCTGAGTATACAGGTCGAGTCAATGCTTGTAATTTCTTAATAAGTGATGTGGGCCGGCAGGAATATCGTCAGTTAGTTTTATTATCCTTGTTATTTTGTTTCGTAGTACGATACGGATCGTGGAATGCATGAGCGTTCGAACGGCACACACTTAGACAACACGGAGTGTGGAATTCCGGCCGTAACGCCCCGCATGGTTCCGTTCTTGTGTCCCTTGTCCTATATTTTTGTGTGACAGACTAGGATGGATTTTAGTTGGTTTTATTTATTGAAGATTGACTAAGGAAGTATCCTATAGTACGGGCATGTCATAGGTACAGGATGCAAGGATTGCCATGAAGTACAGGTTAAAAGCAAAGGAAAAAGTTAAAGTAGTTATTATAGTTTATTTACCCCTTTTAAAGTGACGAAGACAATGTTGACCTTTTTACGCACCGTACCCTTCACACACTGAACACACTGCGGACCCACTGTTGCCACACACTGACAAAGACGATAAATGAAGATGACTTCTCTTCTGTAGACAGATTCTCCGCCCGTAGGGCGGGAAAAAATTGACATTTGTTTTCCGCAGCTCCGGTCTTGACTGGCTGAAGGACCAGCATCCCGGGATCCTGGCAGACCGCCATCCGTTATCCAGGGCACCAGTCAGCTGCACTGAGGACTGTTGAAGTGTGCCACCACCCTTCAACTGGGACAACCTCACCTCGTACTGGAGGACATCCCACTGCCTGCACTGAGGACTTTTGAAGGTGTGGTTTTCACCCTTCACTGGACATCTTCGCCTCGGACTGGAAACCAGCCCACTGCGGGCTTCGCCCTTCATAGGATCCACCTCCCACGGTGAACCTCCTCTGGCACAGGATAAGAAGTTGAGTCTTGGGTTCGTGTGGTTTTGTGGGTGTGGGTTTGGCTGTGTGTGGTGTGGGCCTGAAGCCGGTCACTGATTCTTTTTTTTTTTCTTATTGATTTGTTTAACCCTGACTAGTCCTGTTTGAGGGGTTTTTGTTTTAGTCTGTTTTTTCTTTTATGTTAATTTTTTTTGTAGGGGTTTTTGGGGGGGTTATTTGGGACGGTAGGGGGATCCCGGGATATTGGCGTTTTTGTGGTCTATTTATTTATTTGTCCTAGGTCATTTTAGTTTGAATAGTGTTTTTTTCTCTTTATGCCCTTTTTTTTTTTTCTTTTTTTTTTCCCCCTTCGGCGTTTTCCCTCTTCTTTGTTAGACCCATACCCCATCGGGAGGGCTGTGTGAGTAAAATGGTTGTAATTGAAGTAAAAATTTGTTGAAACCCCTTTTCTCTTGTGGTCGGGTGGGGTGAGGGTTTTGAGTGACCCGCTCCGTTTTTGCCCTGCCTTTCTGTTTAAGACCCCCCCCTGCGGTGTACTCGCACGTGACACTTGTCTCTTTTCAAAATGAGAAAATTTGGGAACGTGGCCGTCTTGCGTTCACTATCTTTAGGGGAGAAGTGCACTTACTACAAAACTTGAGGACTAACAATACCCATTTTAGAACCTAGTGAAAAAAATCGATGTTACATGATGTCTATTAAATATTTCCCCTTAAGCAACCCAACATCGAAAGAAACTACGGAGGAGGAAAGAAGAAAACGCGAAGAAATACCCAATAATAACATATAAAAAAACAGATTTATGGTAACATTGATATGATCATGAGTATTGCTGAAGCTTGATTTTCCATAATTAACAAGACAACAAACCGAATATACATCATGGGAATTACCTGGGGGGACTATTGCTTATATTGTTTTGTCACTTTTTTGTAAAGCCCTGTTCTGCAAAATATTAGTTTTGTCTTTTAAAAAAAATTTTTTTTTATCAGATAAAAACAACAAAAAGCCTAAAGCTAAGAAGCATGAATAACTTTAAGCTGCTTTATACACATATATGAGCCAAAAGAGCCATCCGGTTTTTGTTTTTCGTTCTTCCACAGAAAATCAAAATTAAGTGTTTCAAAAATCATAATTCCCCGCGATTGGGGGTCTGGTGCAAATCCAAATTAGATATTGTAACTACAAGAAAATTCCAACCCAAAAGCGAGAGATGTGTTGATATTTGTCAAATAAACTGTAGTCATTTGGCCAGAATTAATCTAAAATCTTCTTTTCACGAAAGGGGGGTAAACCCCTTTCAACAAAGTCGTTGGTTATTTTTATTTCTGATACCTTACACTAGGTTTAAAAGTGTAGACTTAGGATATCGCGTGATCATTCATTTAAAAATTAAAATGTCTATAAGGCGAGGAAAAGATGCGGAATTTTTTGGAAAATTTTTAATTTTTCCCTACGGAAACTGTAAATCGTAAAATTTCAAGTAACCTTTGCAAAATTTAAAGGGAAAAAAAACGCTCCCTTTTGTGCTTGAGAGAAAAAGTAAAAGAACCCACACAAGGGGCACAGTAGGTTATACCAGCCCAAACTTTTTCTAGATCCGTACGATGGAAAAAGAGCCAGGACAACAACATATTCAAAAACAAGAAAAAGGGAATTTGAAAGTTACAGGAAAAAAAGGTTTTGGAAGAAGAAAAGAAAAATTTGAAAAAGGCAGAACAAAAGCGAAGAAACTGGAACCTAAAAAAGAAAAAAAAAAAAACTGGGGGAAATCAGAAAACCAGAAAATGTAAGGGGGGGTTTTTAAAGGTCGAAGTAAGATGGCTTCACAAGGTAAAAGTGAATACTTCTGTTCTCTCAACAAAAAGACATTTTTCAAAAGCAATTTGAAATTTCAGAAAAAGGTCAAAGGGGGACAGAAACTGAAGAGCTTTTTGGAAAAAACAAAAAAACATTTAATGAAAATCTGTACATGCAAAAGAGTTGAAACATAAACCCCAGTCAGTATCTCCATATCTTCCAAGATCAATGATTCGAAACGAAGTTTTGGAAAAAAAGGGTGATAAAAAATGAAGTAAAATATTTTGAAAAAAAATGAAGAAGATAAAACCCCGGTAAAGGATGGGAACGGTTAATTAATTAATTTTTTTTTTTGGGAAAAAAATGGGTGAGTTTGCGTTTGCGGGCAGTAAGGATATAGTAAAGGTACACAATGTCAAAAATCAACTTGCAACAAAAACCTAGAACCACAAACAACCGAAAAAGCATCCAAAAAAAATCTGCCTTTCACACAGCCCAATAACCCACGTCCATCCTCAAATGATAAAACAATCGAAAAAAAAAGGTTTTTAAAATTTTTTTTGTAGATAGGAACAACCCGGACCACAGAGGAATCATCAAAAAAATACCCATTGACAGACTTATTTATTTGAACAGGCCGCGCGCGATTTCGCACTTTGACTTAACCCTTCCTCTCGCCCCCCCACAAAGGCTACGTCCACAAGTCAATTTTTTTCTAATGTTCAAACACAAGAAAACCCGCAGGGGGCGCGTTAAACTTTTTCACCGGCACTGTTCAGAGATCAGGCGTTTAATCTTTTCTCTCTTCTCTTTTCCCCTCTCTCTCTCCTTTTTCTTCTCCTCTCTCCTTTTCTCTCTTCTCCAGTTTTTCTTTCAAACTCGAAAATCGCAGATTCTTCACCTTTCTGACTGGTTTTATCAAAAACAGCCGTTACGTGTTGCTCTATGTGGAATCTTTTTGCGTATTGGGCTACCCATGAGAAGCTGTGTCAAAAAAAGCAGTCAACCCTGAACCCTCACATCTGTCGTGTTTTGGTACTGACTGGAAATTGCGGGGTGAAAAAGAAAACCCCCTGGTGTTGTTGCCACGAATGCCTGCAGGATTTGTTTGGTGTTGACACAGGGCGAGTCTTTTGGGAAATCTGACGACGGCTGCTCTGCATCATCCCTTCCTTCTTTCCCAGCCCCCCAAAACTGTTCTAGTGGTGCAATATAATTCCGCAGAAAGGTCAACTGTATAGTAAATTCTTGTAAAAAATAGTTACGTCCCCCAACACAAAAATATTTGTCATTCCCCTTATTTTTAACTTTCCCCTTTTCGAGAACATAGAACCCCGGGGGAATGTAACATTTTAAAAAAAAAAAAAGGAAGAGAAACAAGCATACAAGCCCAAAACAGATGTATACAATTTAACGAATAAACCCATGAACAAAATAGAACAATGAAAATTTTTTTAGACCAAAAAGACCTACGTCATTTCCCTAGGTTAAATTTAATAGAAAGCCGAAGACTTTCAAATTTTAGACAATCAGAATTATTCACATTTCCTTTTATTAACTTAACCTAGTTTTCCTAAGTACTTGCCGCCTGTCCCCTCCCAGAAACGATTGTTTTTATGTAATGTTGAAAAATGATTTTAAAAAAGAAATACTGTTGCTTGAACATTTGTTCTCAAGATGCGCTGACGGTGATCGTTTTCTGCAAATTTGACTACAATACAAAACAAAGAGTGCAATCGCATCAGAAACCAAAATACTATTCTTTTCCAAAAACCCTTTTACACGCACCAAATCTTCCTTGCCTCGGGCACTTACTAACGTACCAAAGTTGTACAATCACTAAATGTACCGAAGCCTATCCAAAACATCAAAGTCAAAGGCAGAAAGGGGAGAGAGAGAGAAGAGGAGAAGAGAGAAGAGGAAGGGAGAGGAAAGGGGAGAGAGAGCAAAGTAAAAGCAAGGGACCTGTGCGGAATTAGGTGACAAACTGATTGATTACTTACTGATCTCTGAACCTCTCGCCCTTTGTTTCCCCAAGTGAACCGGCCAGGGAAAACGAGTGTGAACACCGTCACAAGGGGGCCTTGGGGTTTATCTATCATACCAGGAGGCGTTTGTTACTTTTTGGCGTTTTTTCTTTTTTTTTTAGGCAGGGCGGCCGGGGGATTTTGGCCGGGAGTAAAATGTTTTTTACCCACCCTGCATGAGGGTACATTTTTTCCGACAAAAGTTTTACACCGATTTCCATGCGCGATCACCTCTTATATCTAGGATAATCCCCAATCTCGGTTTCCTAATGGGGGCTTCGGTTCAACGTTTACAGGTTTGTGGAAAAAATATTTAAGCAACACCCAAACCCGGGGTTTCCCCGATGCCTTTAAAATTTTCTGACCAACGCAGACTTTGGGGAGAAGGGTTTTACATCCGTCGCTCTATAATTTGAGTTGGATGAGAACCATTAAAAAATAAAAAAAAAAACCCCCTTAAAAAACATGGCTTGCCTCGATTTATAAAAAGGTGCCATCCCCCCCCCCTTTTCCCTCCCCCCAGAACCCCTCTCTCCCCTTTAACCCCCCCACTCTCTCTCTCTTTAACCCCCCCACCTTTTCTCTCTTTTCCTCCCCCCAGAACTCCCCTTTTTCCCCTTAATCCCCCCCCTCTCTCTCCCCTTAAATCCCCCACCTCTCCTCTCTTTTCCCTGCCCCCGAAATCCTCTCTCCTTAATCCCCCCCCCTCCTCTCTCCTTAACCCCCCACTCTCTCTCTCCTTAACCCCCACCTCTCTCTTCCTTAACCCCCCCACTCTCTCTCCCCCTTAAATCCCCCCCCTCTCTCTCTCTTTAATCCCCCCCCCTTCTCTTCCTTAATCCCCCCCCTCTCTTCCCCTTAATCCCCCCCCTCTTTTCTTTTCCTTATCCCCCCCCTCTCTCTTTCCTTAATCCCCCCACCTCTTTCCTCTTTCCTGCCCCAAAAACTCTCTCTCCTTCCCCCCCCACCTCTTCCCCTTAATCCCCCATCTTCTCTCTCCCTTTAAATTTCCCCCCCCTCTCTTTCCCCTTAACCCCCCAAACCTCTCTCCTCCCCTTAAAACCCCCCCCCCCTTCCCCTCCCCTTTAAACCCCCCCCCTCTCTCTTCTCTTCCTGCCCCAGAACCTTTTCCTCCTTCCCCCCCCACCTCTCTCTCCCTTAACCCCCCCCATTTCTCTTTTCCCCTTTAAACCCCCCCCCAACCTTTCTCTCTCCTTAAAAACCCCCACCTCTCTTCTCTTTTTTAATCCCCCCCCCTCTCTCTCTCTCCTTTCCCCCCCTCTCTCTTTTTAAAACCCCCCCCCTCTCTCTCTCTCCTTAATCCCCCCCCTCTCTTCCCCTTTAAACCCCCCCACCTTCCTCTCTTCCTTAACCCCCCACCTCTCTCTCTCTTTTCCCTTTCCCCCAGAACCTCTCTCCCTTAACCCCCCCCCCTTCTCTTCTTTTCCCTCCCCCCAAAATTTTCCCCTTTCCCCTTTAACCCCCCCACCTCTCTTTTCTTTTTCCTGCCCCGAACCTTTTCCTCCTTAAACCCCCCCCACTTTCTCTTCTCTTCCTCCCCCAAAACCCTCTCTCTCCCCTTTCCCCCCCCACCTCTCTCTTTTCTCCTTAACCCCCCACCCCCTTCTCTCTCCTTAACCCCCCCCACCTCTCTCTCTCTTTTTCCTCCCCCCAGAACTCTCTTTTTCCCCTTTAAACCCCCCCACCTCTCTCTTTTCTTTCCTGCCCCCAAAAAACTCTCTCTTCCTTTAACCCCCCCCCCCTTTCTCTCTCCTTTAACCCCCCACCCTCTCTCTCTTTTCCCTGCCCCAGCCTCTCTCTCTCCTTAAACCCCCCCACCTCTCTCTCTCCCTTAACCCCCCCACCCCTCTTCTCTCTTTTCCCTCCCCCAGAAATCTCTCTTTTCCCTTAAAAACCCCCCCCCCCCCTCTCCCCTCTCTTTTTCCGCCCCAAAAAACTCTCTTTCTCCTTAACCCCCCACCTCTCTCTCTCTCTTTTCCCCAGCTTTTCCTTAAACCCCCCACTTCTCTTTTCCTTTAACCCCCCCACCTCTTTCTCCCTTAACCCCCCCACCTTTTCTCTTTCCAAAATCCCCCCCCTCTCTCTTTTCCCCTTTAAATTCCCCCACCTCTTTTTCCTCCTTAATTCCCCCCACTCTTTTTTCTCCCCTTAACCCCCCCCTCTTCTCTCTCCTTAATCCCCCCTCTCTCTTTTTCCCCTTTAAAACCCCCCCACCTTTTCTCTCTTTTTAAAATTCCCCCCACCTCTTTCTCTCTCTTCCCCCCCCCGAACCCCTTCTCCCCTTTAAATCCCCCCACCTCTCTCTCTCTCTTCCTGCCCCAGAACTCTTCTTCCTTAACCCCCCCCCCTTTCTCTCTCCCCTTCCTCCCCCCAGAACTCTCTTTTCCCCTTAATCCCCCACCCCTTTTTCCCCTTTTAAATTCCCCCCCCTTTCTTCTCTCTTCCTTTACCCCCCCCACCTCTCTCTCTTTTCCTTTTAATCCCCCCCCCTCTCTCCTTTTCCTTAATCCCCCCACCTCTCTTTCCCCTTTAAAACCCCCCACCTCTCTCCTCCCCTTTAAATTTCCCCCCACCTCTCTTTTCCCCTTAAAACCCCCCCCCTCTCTTTTCTCTCCTTAAAAACCCCCCCCAACCTCTCTCTCCTTTTCCCTTTCCCCCAGAAAACTCTCTTTTCCCCTTAAAACCCCCCACCTCTCTCTTCTCTTCCTGCCCAAACCTCTCTCTTTTAAAACCCCCCCAACCTCTCTCTTTTCTTTCCTGCCCCAAAACTTTTTCTTTTCCAAACCCCCCCCACCTCTTTTCTCCCCTTTTTCCTGCCCCCGGGAAACTCTCTCTCTCCTTAACCCCCCCCCCTTCTCTTTTTTCTATTCCTGCCCCCAGAACTCTCTTTTCCCCTTTAAACCCCCCCAAACCTCTCTCTCTTTTTTCCCGCCCAAAAAACCTCTCTTCTTTACCCCCCCACCTCCTCTCTCCCCTTAACCCCCCCCAAACCTCTCTTTTCCCCTCCTTAATCCCCCACCTCTTTTTACTCTTTTGCCCCCAAAACAAAAATCTTCTCCCTTAAAACCCCCCCACCTCTCTTTTCCCTCCCCCTTCCCCTTTTTTGCCCCAAAACCCTCTCTCTCCCCTTTAAAACCCCCCCCCCTCTCTCTCTTCCTTAACCCCCCACCTCTTTTCTTTTTCCCCTTTCCCCCCAGAATCTTCTCTCCCTTAACCCCCCACCTCTCTCTCTCCCCTTTTAACCCCCCCACCTCCCCTCTCTCTCTTCCTCCCCCCAGAACTTTTCTCCCCTTAACCCCCCCCCCTCTCTCTCTCTTTTCCCTGCCCCGAACTTTTCTTTTTCCTTTAATCCCCCTCTCTCTCCCCTTAAAAAACCCCCCCCAACCTCTCCCCTCTTTTTTTAAACCCCCACCTCTCTCTTTTCCCTTAACCCCCCAACCTCTTCTCTCTCTTTCCCCCCCCACCTCTTCTCCCCCTTTAAATTCCCCCCCCTTTTCTCTTTCCCCTTAATCCCCCCCCCTCTCTCTCTCTCCTTAATCCCCCCAACCTTCTCTCTCCCCTTTAATCCCCCCCCTTTTTCCCTCTTCCAACCCCCCCACCTCTTCTCTCCTTAATCCCCCCCCCTTTCCTCCCCTCTTTTTCCTGCCCCCAAAAACTCTCTCTCTCCTTAACCCCCCACCTCTCTCTTCTTTTTTTTTCCCTTCCCCCCAAAAACTCCCCTCTCTCCTTACCCCCACCTCTCTCTCTTCTTCGGGCCCCGAAACTCTCTCTCTCCTTAACCCCCAACCTCTCCCCTCTCTTTTCCCTCCCCCCAGAACTCTCTCTCTCCTTAAACCCCCCCCCCTTTTTCTCTCTCTTTTCCCTCCCCCCAGAACTCTCTTCCCTTTTAAACCCCCCCCCCTCTCCCCAATTTTCCCTGCCCCGAACTCTTCTCCCCTTTAACCCCCCACCTTTTCTCTTCTGCATTTATTAATCTCATGTTTACACGCACTATGGGAGTCTAAAAACGAACCCTTCCCATAAGCATCGTCCTTAGTTCGTTTCCCAAAAAATGCAATAAAAAGGACTGATCGGGGGTTTTTGGGACTTTAAATGGTCAAGTTTGAAAAGTGGCTTTGTTTCCCGTGAAAAAAACGGGTGGGGGAAAGGGCGGAGGGGGGGGGGTGGGGGGGGGGGGGGGGGGGGGCTTTGATGGGGGGAGCTGGTAAATTTGTGGGTTTTATGGAACAAATGTTAAAAAAAGCTCATTAACTTTTTTTAATCCCTTAAAAAGGAAGGGATTGTTTTGCTGGAAAAAAATTAAAACTAAACATCAAAAACCCAAAACCGGAAACCTTTCATGATGATGTACGCTAATATGAATCAGAATTTATTCCCGAAAACTGGTCTGAAAAAAAAAAAAATCGTTTTAAAAAAAAACGGCGAAGATTTTGGGAGTTTTTTTTTCTTTTTTTTGGAAAATTGTCAGAAAAATAAAAAAACAAAATTTGAAAAGCTGAAAAACAGGCGTGCTGTGGTTCCCAATTTCTTCTTTTTTAAAATTTTGTATTTTTTGAACGTTCCCCCTCAGGGCAGCACCCCCAAAACGGGAAACAGTCCTATTGATCCCCTGCCTATCTTTTTGAGTTGTTTCGGGACATCCCGGGGTTTCTGTAAATCGTCACTCCCTTTTTCCCTCCGAGAGCTGACAAAATCCCTGCATCCCCCAAAACCCCGGGGATACCAAGAGCGTCTTTACTGAAATTAATAAAGTTCCCTTCTTGAAGTTGCCCTTGGGGGGGGGTACGCTGAAGGGAGCCGCAGCAATCAGCACCCCCCCGAAATGATTTTTAGGGTTTTCGCTTTTTTTTCCCCCCGTGGGTAATTATTTTGGTTCAGGTTCGTTTCAAAACAAAAAAAAACCCCCCACAACACACACACACCACAAAACCCCAAAACACACAACCACACAATGCGCGCGAAGAAAAGCAAAGACAAATGTTTTTGTTTCCTTTGAAAAGTGCTTCTTTGTCACCCCTTCCCGTATCCCCAACGAACAGAACATTTCCTCGTTTCTTTTGATCATGTATCCCAAATGGGGGGAGAACTCAAATAGAGTGTTTTCTGGAAAAAATCGTGCGCCCCAGGGTTTTCCCCGGGGTTTTTGTCTGGGCCCCTTTCTCAGGAAACGATTCTGTTTTTTTTTGATGTTTTTTTCTGTCAAAAAATTTCCCCTGTTCACGGTTTAAGTTCTTTCGTTTTAGTTACGGGGAGCCCAAAGGGAAGGCTCTGTGGGGGGAAACGTGGTCATCAAAAAGGTTCTTTCGTGTTGCACCTAATGGGGGGTTTTTAGAGGATTTGGCCCAAATGAGGTTTAATCTTTCCATCCCCAAAAAAAGGGAAAAAAGGATTTTAAAAAAATTCGTGCAAACCCAAAATTTTTATGGGCTTAAACACACAGACAGGCAGGGCACACACACAGACAGGGCAAAGAGAGAGAGGGGGAGAGAGAGAGGAGGGGAGAGAGAGGAGGGAGTTTAGTGCTTTCTTGCACGCGAGTGTGTGTGTGTTTTGTGTGTGTGGGTGTGTGTGTGTGTGTGTGGGGGGGGGGGGGAGGGGGGGGGGGTGCAAAGAAAAAAAATGTCCTGAATATTTTTGGGGGACGGTGCCAAAGATGAAAGAAAAACTGTGGGTGTTTGGGGGTATTTGAAAGTGAGTATTGGTGTATTTTTGAAAAAGTCGTTAAAATATTTGTATTGATTGCCCGGGATTGTAATGTATTTTTCTCAACTTTTTTTTTGCTTTTCCTAAACCCCTATGCCCCCCTCCCCCAAAGGGCCCGTTGCCCCCACACCGTCATTCGACCCGTCCACGCCACAGCCCCGGGCGGCACCCCCGCAACCCCCGGGACCCCAAATCCCAGGGAGCTGTCAAGTCAAGTGTCCAAAAAGGCAAAAACCCCGGAGGGGGGACACTGCATGCTTTCCGAGTCATTTTGGTGGTGTTCGTGGCGCCCGTTTGATCTAACATAAAGCAGGACACCACCCAAATAAACCCCCACTGGGCGACAATAATTTTTCTTAGTCGCCCGGGGCCCGGGTGGTGGCTCTCCCTCCCGGGGGGCGCCCACGTCCGTCCAACGCCGCCCCCATTATAATTTTTAATAAAAAATAATTAAAAAGAATCTTTTATAGCGCCCATTCTCGGCTAGGGGACAAATCTTTAAACGCCCTTTTCAAAACCACCCCTCGTTTAACAAAAGGGCTGCCTTTCTGGGTAGTGCCGATGAAGAGCTGCCCCGCCCGGGGCTTCATTCAGTCGTTTCCCGTGTCATCCCGTCAGTATCGTTCCCAAAAACGGGTCACTCATTTTCCCTTTTTCTTTTATTCTTTCCCTTCTCAGCAGGATGCATTTTTTTTTTTAATTTTGATCGATGAGTTTAGGATGATTAAAATGACGCTACGGATTTCCCTTTCGGTCTAGACTCATGAAAGGGGCTGTACTCTACTCCTTTCATAATTATCCCGGCGTCAAAACAGGGCCCCAGAGATAAAGGACCCGCGTGTTGGTCAGGAAATTTTAGCAACACTCTCAGAAAAGCATCCATTAAGTGGATGAAAACTCGACCTGTGTGGTTCCCAGTCTCCCAACTGAGTCCCGCAGGCAACCTCAACTCTGGGTATGAGCCGGTCGGGCAGAAAAACCCACATGCGTCTGATGGGGATTCGAAACCACGACCCTCCCAGCCGGGAAAGTCCGCGACGCTAAACAACTTTCGCCACGGCGCGGGTGTACTCTGCTCAACTTAATTGCCAAAACAAATATATCTGTTTAAAATTCAGGCCCTTTTGCAACTCAACTGGTCATTTTTGGAACATCACACACACACACACACACACACACACACACGACACGCACGCATGCAACCACCCCCCGCCAACCCCCCCCCCCCCCCCCCCCCCCCCTACACACACACACACACGAAATGCAGCAAAGGAAATCAAACAGTGGGAGAGAGAGAGAGAGAGAGAGAGAGAGAGAGAGAGAGAGATTTGTCATTCGTCTCCCCCTCCCCTTCCCCTCCCAACCCTCCCTTCTTTCTCTGTCGATCTGTCCCGGTGTTTCAGACACACATCAGTTTTGAAATGGGTGTTCAACCCTGAAAATACCTCATCAACACGCGTCTGCTGGGCTATAGTAGTACAAACTAGAATAGGGGTACTATGTGCTCGCACTACTTGCCCGCGGGTAGTAGTTGTAAGGGGTACTATGTGATGGCAGCTAGCTTGCCCGCGGGTAGTGTCTGTATAGGGGTACTATGGGTGATGCAGCTAGCTTCCCGCGGGTATAGTCTGTAATAAGTACTATGTGATGGCAAGCTAGCTTGCCCGCGGGTATAGTCTGTAATAGGGTACTATGTGATGGCAAGCTAGCTTGCCCGCGTAGTAGTCTGAATTTAACAAAGAGAGGAATCCTACGGGTCCGGTAATGCAGTGTAACACAATACTGGTTGAATACTAATTATTCATTTATATTTCAAGAAGAAATTTGACGAGCGCTCCCATAATGCGGGCCTTGAACAAAGTGGTGACAAAAAGATTGATTGCTCTATTGATCTTGATGCCTGCCAACCATTCACTTCACTCCACACATTGCACCAGACGGGGAAATCGCGTGTGACAGCCGTCACGAGGGAGCGCTGCGATCATTTGTCCAGCCACGTAGAGGCGCCCTGGAGCTCATGACGTCATTTCTCACACGCCCAGGGCACCAGAAGAGATTTTTTGCAACCGAAAATCT